>JAPTOF010000026.1:0-1200000 GCA_028554755.1 Cordia subcordata | reverse complement strand
TATTCCAATTTATTCTTTTAGTGTTTATTTAATCCTGTGCTTGATTTTATCATATTACTTGGCCACCAATATGCATGATAAAGAATTGGAAAAGAAGATTAGGGTAAGATCTAGATTAAATAGCTTAGTAATAAATTAACTGAAGTGGTTTCAGTTGATTTGCTCTATGATTGAGGTAGAAATAACCTCTTCACCTTAAGCAGTCCAAAGGAATTTGTTGTTCATCAATCCAAATTAATAATCTAGCATAGGAATATAACTAGATGTTTAAGAAATGTTAGTTCTATTTGTTTCCTAGAGGAACATATAGAACCATTAGAATTCTAGGTTGGCACCAAGGAATAAATTGGGAAAATACAAGAGTTGCTAGATAATAAATACATTAGTTAAAGGAATTTGTAATCCTAGGTCTTTAACTATTGGAAATCTTTAGTTTTATCTTTATTTGCTTTGTTTACTTACTTTCAATTTCTTTTAGTTTTAATTTTCCAAACTCCTCATTATCTTAGTTGTTTGAATTAGATAGAGTAAACAAGTTGATAATTAGCAAATTCAGGAATTAGGTCCTCGTGGAAACGATCTCTTATTCACTTTATATTACTTGTATGCAATTACGCGCACTTGCGTGTTGACATAGAATCAATCAACATGGGACATATGGTGGATGTTCTAAATGAGTGGTTTGTGTCGTCTCTACCAGTTGTTAGTAACGTGGAGTTAGAGTCGGCGAAACGTGTGAAACTATCGGTAGCTCAACCCCCAAGAGGCTCAACAACATTGGGAGTTGCTGTTGATTGGATTTGTATATCTCAATTGATAGTGGCGATGATTCATCTATACATTAAGATCCTCCGGGTCTTTAAGTAGTTGAGACTGATGGCATCTATGTATACCGGAATTCTATGAGTGAGTCTACGACATGATTGTTGATCTCAATAAGTTGTTAATTCATTTCCTACAGACGGTGCCAACTGATAATGTAAAAATTATCAATAAATCTTCCCTGCCAGACTTGGTGACTTATTTGAATAGTTGATGACTTGCAACAACAGAAAAAGAGCTACCGAAGGTTAGGAGGACACAAATGTGGTGACAACCAAAGTGAGTCTAACACTCAAGTTAGTGACAAATTGAACTAGAAGTAAGCAAGAAAGAAATTGTGCCTGTTGAAAAAGAGAGCATATCTTTGGTCTGCTACAAAGACCCATATTTAAGGCTTGGATTTAGCAGAGTTTGGTTAGAATTAAACCTCCATAATACTTATCCAAGTTAGTATTGTACCAATAGGATTAATATAGTAGAATCATTATAGGAATCTTACTCTTTGACCGGCTTCAAGTGTATCTTGAGACACTCGTACCCAACCTGAAAAATTCCAGGGCTTTGTAGGCGGAGATCTCAAGCCTAACACAAGTGAGCGCTCTTTTTGAGTTGGGAGGGGTCACTATACTTGACGAGATAAGTTGGGCCAAGCTATATATAGATAGGTTCCCAATTTTGTTTTTGTTTTTTAGTTTTTCTCTATGTTGGATAACTCATCATTCAACTTATTTTGAAGCTGGAAATCCCATAGTATGCCAATAAATATACTCTAGTATATGCGTCAAGCAAATTAAAAAAGCTTGAAACAAATAAGTCCTGAAGCTGCAAACTTGATAGAGTAGAACTCAAGCTTTGGGGTCTCTTCTCTTCCTTTCTTCTTCTTAATCGATCTTCTCTCTTTTTCTTTCTCCTCTCTTTCCGACACTTACCTTTCCTCAATTCCAAAGCCATAGCAGAGGTTTTTTTTAGGATTTAATTCCATTTTCTTCCACGAGTTGTCAATTAAAACTGAAACTCCTCCACAAACTTTTTGCATTACCTAGATTCTCCCATAGTACTAAGTTGTTCCAAATGAAGCCTAAAAAATGAAGATATTTTGTCTTTTTATTTTACTAAAAGAAATTAAAATTCTTCAATATATAGGCTCACTACAAATTATATTTAAAAACTTTTTTGCATAACTTTATCTTGTTTATTTTATTAATAGAAAACTATAATCCCTGACATAGACATATACATATTACACTAGAAATTTATTTTTTAGTATTTTTATCTTACTTATTTTTTAAAAACTATAATCTCTGAATGCATATATAGAAACACTAAACATTACCCCACAAAAATTTGTGTATATTTGTTTTTAAATTTTATTAAAACAATTATAATCTACAAATGCATAGAACAATTACACATTACACTAATTTTTCTTATTTTTATCCTTTTATGTTATTAAAGAAATATAATTTCCTAAGATATAATCACTATACATTATACAGTAATTTTTTTTTAATGAGTTACACCATGGTAGTGATATTTTTTTAGTGTCTTCAAGACGCAAAGTTGGGCGTCATTTTTTTGTTTTATTTTCTTATTTTTTCCAATACTTTCTTTTATTCTATTTTTTGTCCTTTCTAAATTTTTAAATTTTTTTGAAAGGGTAAAGAGTATTGAAACAAAAAATAAAAGGACAATAAAATAAAAATGATTTTTTTTTCTAAAAAGGATAGAAAAATTGAAATAAAAAAAGTATTGACATAGGGAAAAATTGAAACGGTATAAGAGGTAACACCAAATTTATAAATATAACAAAATTAAAAGGGAAAATAATAGTGGAAATGGCCACAAAAAGTGAAACTAAAATTTATTGTAAAGAGTAAAATAATTGAAAAAAAAAGAAAAAAAAGGAACCATTTTTGTACATTAAATAAAAATTTTGCTTAAAGCTAAATAGAAACACCAACTTAGTGTCTTGAAAATCACCAACTTAGGGCCTGTTCAACAAAATTAGCTATTAGGATAATTGATAGCTATTTGAGTAGTGCATAGTTGTTTTATTTTAGCTGTTTAACTAACTGGGCCTAGAGCTAAGAAAATTTAAGTGGGAGAGCCGTGATATGGGTAACCTTATTACACGGTTCAGAGAGCATTTGTGTATGTGATGGCTACTTCCATCAACGGCCCTTACAAGGTTCATCTGGAGCTACAATAATAGTTTTGGTGGAAGAGGCTGCCAGTGCAGAAGAGTGAAGGAGCGAAAAACTGAAACAGCCCGTGTGACAATGAGAGGAGTGAAGTGACTCATGACGCTTTGCTTACAAAGGTGACTTGGGTCTAGGTTTATGGATGGATTCAGTCAGCGAAAGTCCCTCCAAATTGATTCTTTTCTAGATATCAAAATCCAAATCAGAGTAGATGCCCACCCGAGGATTGAAAGGACGTGGTACTGAAACCCCCATTAAATGAGAAGTTATGAAGAAAATGTGTTCTGTAAAATTAGCTATTAGATTAGCTAATTAATATAAAATAACATAAAAATACATTGATATCATGTTATTATTATCATTGTTGTTATAATAATTATAATTATTATTACTATTATAGAAATAAGATAACATAATTTATAGTAGATATTTATTATTTATAACTATATTTTAATTTTAAAATATAATTAACTTTTTGATAAAAAAAAATTAGTATTAATAATATAAAAAATTAATTTTAATAAATTCAAATCTTATTTTGTAAGAAAAAAGAACTAATAAAACTTAAACTTTTTAGTATATGTTGATTAGTAGAATTTGAAATTCATTTTTATATTATTTTTGTTTATATTTGTGAAAGAAAAGGTAAAAATATAGAAAGAAATTTGAAAAAGAGTAGAATTGCTAAAAAAGGAAGAAAGGATAAAATTGTCAAAATAAAAAAGAAAAGTTAAAAGCTACCTAAAACGCTAAAATTGTTTGTTTTTAATAAGAAAAGCTAGTTAAAACACTAAAAACTAGTCTAAGAAGCTATTTTACTGAACAAAGAAAAAATAGTGGTAGTAGTATTTTGAAATGTCAAAACACTAAAATGTAGTAAAAAAGCCACTTTTTTGTTGTGCCGAACATGCACTAGTGTCTTCAAAATCTATATATGTAAAAGTAAGGTAGTCTGGAGACACGTGTCAGCTCAAGAATTTTTTTAAAAAAATAAAAATTTGATTATCTTGAAAAAGTTGATTATCACACTAGTATGATCAAACTTATATTTATTTGTTTCCATTAGAACTCTATCAACAAAGGATAATGCCTCATATTTTTTATATTCCTTTTGTACTTTTTATATGCATAACATTCACTTCATAGTTTTTGTAAGTGAATTAACATTTTTCATTTTCTAGCTATCCACTTTTCATATTATTAACATCCTCTCCATTAAATCATTTACTATAAGTCTAGAAATAATACATAATAGGATAAACAGCATAATCAGACATTCAAATTAAAGAATATTATATCATATTATGCTAATTTAGACTAAAATAAAAAATTTAGATTTTCGTGTCAATATCGGGTGTAAATAAAATAAAAAAAAGCAAAATGTTTCCTATTTGTTTTCAGTACTTGAAATTGATTATGTGTAAGAGAATGAAATTTCCAAATATAACATACAATATACATTAAAAAGTAAACTTATGTGACTAATTACTTAAAGAAAGAAATTTAAATTTAGAACCATCGATAGCCGTGCATTGCATGGGTAGGAGTACTAGTACTAATAAAGTCCACATCTTACATAACAGTTAGTTATGCATGCTAGATTGAGGGTGTGGTGCCTCATATTTTGTGAGAGGGGAATGCGGTAGCAGATTTATGTAGGCACTTGTCTTCATAGGCATGATCGCTTCACTTCTCTAGATGACGTGCCCCGCCTAAGTGGTTTAATTCGTGGAGATCAATTAGGTCTTCCTTATATTCATAGATAGGATTTGTTTGAGTTGTAAGGGTAGTAGTACTATCTTATTTAAGTTTTGTGTTCATTGATTGTAAGGGTAGTAGTACTACCTGGTTCACTTTTTTTGCATTTGCATGCATGTTGCATTTTGCATTTTATGATGGCCTGTCATCCCTTCATTCTTAAGAATAGAATAGAGGGTATGGTTTGGCCCTCCCTTTATGTGTAATTGATTTTTTTGTGGGAATAAAATTTCATGGAGTGCCGTCTCCCTTTTACCAAAAAAAAAAAATAGTTACGCATGCAAATGCCACATAAGCACTATCAATCTTAACTTTGCGTTTTCAAAACACTAAGCTGTCTAAGATGGTCATTTTACTTGTCTCTTTTAAAGGTTTTTTCATTTTTGTATAAAATTTATAAAAATGAATAATTTTCGTCATTAGCTCAATGAAGTTGCTACTTTATAAAACCAACACTAAGTAGTTCCTGTTGTGGAAAGCTTGAAGTTGACATTCCCTGCAAAAGTTGAGAATTGTGGTTATGGAAATAAAGATTAGAAGCAATTGGTGAATAAGACATTGAGTTGGCATGAAAACATTGAAAATGTGGAGATTTTATTGCATTCCAAATCCACTCATTTAATGACTTGTCCCCTCACCTTTGGCTATAAAAGGGGTTGGAACAATAGAAGCTTTTCATGGATGTAGAGAAGAGAATTTAAAGTGAAATCAAATTTCAGTTGGGTTCAAACTTCCTTTACAATATATTATATTTAAGTTATTTTATAATACACGTTATCAGTATGAGTCTCTACCAACGAGAAGTTTTGCAAATTATTAAAAAAAGCACGATTCTACAAAAAAAAAAAGAAGCAACAATTCTTATTTTATTTTTGGCATTACATCATATCTATAGCATAAAGTTTTACTATCTTATTTATTTTACATTGCATTTATTCTAGAAATAAAATTTCTATTATATTATTTCTTCTAGAATAGATTATTGTAATATTTCCTTTTAATAAAATAATAATGATAAAAAAATAATAATAACAAATACCATAATTTTTTGGAAGACCTAATTACCGTGACTTTTGAAGATGTGATCACCTTAACTTTTGGACATGTGATTATGATGACTTAATTAAAAAAATGATGACTTCTAAGGACATAAACACTAATATAATTATATAATGACTAATTATAATAATTACACTAACATGTTATTTACATTTGAAATTAACATCGTTATATTATGTCATGCTTATAAGTCTCATATGCTATTTTGGTAATATTTTAATTTCTTTCTATATGCTTATATTTACTGGTTAACAAGGTACGTCAGGTAAATATATTATTATTTCATTTACTAATTTGTGTTTTTGAAATATGCTACATTCATAATGTCAAATCTAACGAAGCTTAAGTTTGTAGCACTTGATATTTCTACCAACAACTATTTATCATGGATCCTTGATGCCAAAATACATTTCAATACCAAGGACCTTGGAGAAACAATTAAAGAAGGAAATAACGCATCCTTATAGGATCGAGCTGAAGTATTAATATTTTTTCGTCACCATCTCCATGAAGGGCTTAAAGCCAAATACCTATAGTAAAGGATCCATAATTCATTTGGCAAAATTCAAAGGAAAGATTTGATCATCATAAAACAGTGATCCTTCCTAAAGCTCGCTACAAGTGGATTTACTTGCAATTGTAGGATTTTTAAACTGTAAGTGAGTATAACTCTGCTGTATTTAGAATTACTTTACAATTGAAATTATGCGTAGAAAAGATCACTAATGAAGACATATTAGAGAAAACATTCTCTACTTTCCACGCATCTAATATGCTCTTACAACAATAATATAGAGAGTGTGATTTCAAAAACTATTCTGAGTTAATCTCATGTCTTCCTGTTGTTGAGCAAAATAATGAGTTATTGATAAAAAAATCATTAGACAGGACCAACTGGCTCAGAACCATTTCCTAAAATGAGTGAAATTGCATCTCCTGAGGCGAATGTTACATCACTAAATAATTATGGTCATAAGCGTGGTCGTGGATATGGACATGGCCGTGGTTATAAACATGGTAATAGTCATAATTTTCGTTGGTCAAATAGACCAAATTTCAAAAGACAAGAAAACCACGACAAAGGAAATAATCTACGAAATAAATCTTTCCAACATACTGAAAGTACTTGCTATAGATGTGGCATGAAAGGATATTGGCATCAAACATGTCATACTGCTAAACATCTTGTGGATTTTTAACAAGCTTTGTTGAAAGAAAAAGGAAAAGGTGTAGAGACAAATCTTACTGAACAAAATACTCAAATAAATTACACACACCTTGACTACTCTAACTTCTTTAAAGATGCTACTGAAAATATTGAACAATTGATTAATGATGGAAATGTCGATTCAAATTAATCTGTATGTAAAAATAGAACGTTTTTATTATGTCGAACTGTTTGTCACTTTAATGCTTAATTTTAGCTCAAATGTAATATCTATCTTTTATGAAATGAATGATATATCTTTGCTAATATTTGCATATTTTCTTTATTACTATTGTGAAGAAGTACTGATTTGCATTATATCAATGATGGAGAAATATGTTTGGCTAATAGTGCTACAATACATACTATTCTCAAGAATAAGAAGTATTTCTCCCAGCTAAAATTAGCTAATGCAAATATCAATACAATAGCTGGTTCTACAAAGTTAATTAAAGGCTCTTGTAGGGCTTATGTTATGTTCTCTGAAGGAAAAACAGATGATAATAAGCGATACTTTGTACTCAAGTAGATTACAAAAGAATCTACTCAGTTTTAAAAATATAACAAAAAATGGTTATCATATTGAAACCATGAAGGAAGACAATAAAGAATATGTATATATCACGTGGCTTATATCTAGAAAAAAACATATATTAGAAATATTGCCAGTATTATCTTCTGGACTATATTATACTTATATAAATCCTGTGGAATCATATGTTGTGATAAACCAGGAGATAATTGATCCAAAGAGTTTTACTCTTTGGCATGATAGCCTTGGATATCTAGGCACAATAATAATGAGACGAATTTGAAAATTTACATGAGCACTCATTAAAGAGTAAAAAAAATACTCTCATCAAATGAATTTTCATGTGTTGCTTATGCCCAAAGGAAATTGATTATAAGACCATCCTTAGCTAAAATTGACGCTAAAAATCCTGCATTTTTATAATGAATTCAAGAGGACATATGTGGGCCTATTTTTCCAACATATGGATCATTTCGATATTTTATGGTATTAATAGATACCTCCACACATTGGTCACATATTTCCTTATTATCTACTCGAAATATAGCATTTGCAAGACTCTTTGTACAAATAATTAGTCTACGTGCACAATTTTCCAGATTATACAATCAAGAAAATTTGTCTTGAGAATGCAAAAGAATTTACATCCCAATCTTTTAATAATTATTGTGCATCAATTGGGATTATAGTTGAGCATTCTGTGGCTCACACCCATACTCAAAATGATTGAGCAAAATCTATTATTAAATATCTACAGCTAATCGCTAAATCACTACTTATGAAAACTAAGTTGCCTAGTTCTGCTTGTGGACATGCCATATTGCATGCTGCAACACTAGTTCGGATAATACCAACTGATTATCATAAATATTCCCCTTTATAATTGATTTCTAGTCAAGAATCAAATATATTCCATTTAAAAATATTTGGTTGTATAGTATATGCTCCAATTGCTCCACCACAGTGTATAAAAATGGGACCACAAAGAAGATTGGAAATAAATGTTGGTTTTGAATCTCTATCAATCATTAAATATATTGAACCTTAACTGGAGATATTTTTATAGCATGTTTTGCTCATTTTGATCCTCGCACAAATCTATCTGAACAAGAAGTTTAGAAAATTATTCATTTACAAAGGATTGCTCATCAATTGCTAGATGCATTCACTCATACAAAGAGAGTAACTAAGTCACATGTTCTAGCTCGAAATGCTCCTGCTATAATTGATATTTCAAAGAGCAATCTGATATTCTAGCAAATGAGTCTACGACACATCAAAAATGTGGTAGACCAATTGGTTCCAACGATAAAAATTCTCAAAAAAAGAGGAAGCCGAATAAATAAGTTGGCATTTTTGAGGTTTTTAATGATCCTGTAAATGTCGCAAATATTGCTGGAAAGGCAACACCAGTAGAGAATCAGGTATCTGAGCATGAGGAAAATAGCGACAATATTGAAAATGACGAAATCTCAATTAATTATATCTCTACAAGATAAAGTGACAATTTAGCAGACTTGTTTACAAAAACATTACCTGCAACAACATTGGAGAAATTGGTACCCAAGATTGGCATGCAACGACTCAAAGACTGCTTCTGATTGTCTTCATGAGGGGGAGGCTATGTGCGCTGTATTCTTTTTTCTTTAGTCTAGGTTTTGTCCCACTAGGTTTTCCTGGAAATGTTTTTAATGAGGTAATATGAAGTGTATAACAAAAATATTGTACTCTTTTTCTTTACCATGTTTTCTTCCATTGGGGTTTTTTATTAAGGTTTTACCGAAACATATTCTTGTGATGAATGTCCAAAGGAGAGTTTTGTGAAAAGCTTGAAGTGGACATTCCCCATAAAAGTCAAGAATTGTGGCTATGGAAGCAAAGATTGCAAGCAATCGGTCCATAGAAAATTGAGTTGGCATGAAAATGTTGAAAACTTGGAGATTTTACTGCATTCCAAATCCATTCATTTAATGACTTGTCCCCTCACCTTTGGCTGTAAAAGGGTTTGCAATGGCAGAACCTTTTCATGGATGTAGAGAAGAAAATTTCGAGTGAAATCAGATTTTTTTTAAGTTCAAAATTACTTTACAATATATTTATATAAGTTATTTTATAACAGTTACTTATGTTTTTTCCCCTTTAGGAAAATAATATAGTTTCTTATGCATCTTGTGTGCGATACCTCCGTCATTTTTAATTTTCAATAAAATAAAGCCTACAAGTAGAACATGAATTAAATACTATAATTAAGGAGCGCGTTATGTCTCTTTCTTTTTTATGTTTTTCATTTAGAGATTATTTTGGGATTAAATGTCAAGTATTTTGGAGAATTAGTAACCTATGGTTCAGGGGCTTTAAAAGGTAAAATTGATGGTTATGCACTGTCTATGTTTGAGGGGTTATCTCTTTTAGGTACGCGGCGTATCATGTGTTTAATTTCGGAAGCATGACAGATAAAACAAAGTGATTATCGAACAACTTATGGGTTCAGTAAATTGCTTTTCTAATAAACTTGGGGATATTTTGCCTCTGGTGACTTTGAGGGTTTTATTTGAATTTCTTGGAGACTTTGAATATGTCCTGGAAAATTTTGGGGGTGTGGCACCTGTTAAACTAACAAAACATTGATGAAATATATTTTAGGTCCAGCTTAAATTGAAAAGTACTAGTGAAAAATACATGTACTAGCTCTGAAAGATTATATGTGATAGTTTTTGCATGTAACCAATATATCATTCACGTCAAGTGGAAATGAAGATGGTCATTTAGCTATGCATTTCAGCATTAGAAACCATAGCCACCTCCAGAGTTTCCTGAAGACTCAGCAACATCTTTAATTCTCAGCACTTCTTCAACAGCTTTCCCCCTCTCTGATGAGGAGCTATCCACAGCTCTATTAAGTCTCTTCGTCCAAGAATCATAATCGAATGGATACGTTGTCCCGCATAGACTGTCTACATAATCAGCAAAGGCTTTGAGAAGAGGCGAAATCTCACCTAGATGCTGCTGTATTAGACGCTTTTCCCAGCATCTCTGTTTCCACTGCAATGCTGATTCGATAGAATCCTGTTGCTGCATAATGCCACCGGAAATGAAGTAGATAAGATAGACTAGGCTCTCAGCATCGGATGAAGGACACAGCTTCCCATGCTGAAGAGCGTGACCCGATGAAAACTGTAAATTCATGGCTGGGCTGTCTCTCTCTTCTAAAACTGCACGACCCCATGACGCTAAGACATACGAATGATTCCCTCTTTCACCTTGGTCATCTACTATACGAATAACGTTTTCTGGACATATATCACCATGCTGGATGTTGGCCATTTTGGCAATTCTCAGAGCTGCTAGACAGTCTCGGCAGCCACGGATTGCTTCTTCAGGGGAAAATGAGCCATCACGTGCTACAATCAATGAAAGTGGTTCTCCAACTGGAAATGTGACAAGTATTGGTGTCCCGCACCAAGGATGATCACAGCAGCCTTTTGGGCTTTGCTTCTGACAAGGGCCTGAGTGCAAAATTCTACCTGAGGCAACTATCTCAGGCAAATATTTACAAGAAATACCTTGTTCTTTCAAAATATTTAATATTTTAGTTTGCCTTTGTACTTGGTACCATAGATTCATGTTCTCCCAAGAAGGCTCTAGACGAGATGGATGAGCACCAACATATAGTGTCAATAAGTGATTCGGACACTCAGGAGCAACAGCAGTGTAGGAGCAGCTGTTCTCTTCAATAAGGAAGTCCTGTATCTGGAAGCATTTCTGCTCCTCGTTCTGGTCTTCCAAGAATAACATTTCATCTTGTTCAAGCTTCAGATGTGGTTCTTGATTTCTGAAATGTTGATAATCTCTATGGTAAAGTTCTACAATTTCTCCAACATGGCCAGCATGTTGAAAAGGAACTGATGCGCTTCCATGATCTTTGAGGTCGCGTTCCATCCTACGTTGTTGGAGACGGGTGCTGTGGCCTGCTGCAAGTGAGGAAATTGACTTTCTTGGCGGCCCATTCCACTGGACAAGGGAGTAAAAAGTTGCCAAAAGTAGCTGAATGGTCCCCAAGTCCCTCCAATTTGCATTTCCTAGCTTATTCCATATTTGATGTACAGGTGAAACTCCAACTTCAGCCTGAGATTTGAGCCATTCCACAACAGACTGGTATGGATTACTCAAGTCAATTTTGAGTTTGCTGATGTCACCCTCAAGTTTCACCACACCTCCGCACCTCGAGTCAAGAACTAAAATGAACACAGAGTCGGTAGTAATATAATTATGTTTACTCAAACTTCGGGAAAGAAGAATATGAACACCATAGAAGAGAGCTTCGCAAATGACAGTTGATGGAAGCCCGTCTTCATTGTCCATCATGATATCTGGCTTAAACAATGCAAACTCAACTACGTCATCCCAATGAACATGACGATTGCTACTTCTTTTTGACATCAAAGCCGCACCACTTAGCACTGCAAGCCTTCCCCTTGCTATAGCTTTCTCAACAGTATAAAATTTAGATCCAGGGTAACGAGGACAAGATACAAAATATGGCAACGGTTTTTTTCTATGCCAGAATGTTCTCCACAAGCCATCAGCAACAGTATGCAGAAAATCTTCAAGTGCAAGATATTCTGCTTCTTTCATATTGTCAGAAATGTTTGATGAGCATGGCATACGAAACAGCTGCTGGAATGAAAGCATCTCCAACGCGTAATCAAGATTACAGAGTTCTTCAGTGGTAAAGGGAGCCCTGAAGGACTCTCTGCTGCCATCTGCAGTGTCTGCATGTGAATTTTCCACAACCCAGTCTTCAATCATTTCAGTAAATAAATTAAGGTCAACAAGTTGTTCTATGTAAGCCTTCAGCACTGTGTAAATCCTCCTTGAAGTTGGAACATATTTACTGGAAGTGGTTGACCCTGTACGTCAGGAAACAGCTTTGTTTAGAGTATCTATTGCATCTGAACATTTTTAATGACAATAATTACAAAAGAAGGATGAAGACCCGAATACAAGAAAGATATACCTTAATGTTTTGTTCAAGTGTTTTTTAGTTTGTTTAGCCTTTTTGTTTATTTATTTTTTACCTATTGTCCTCTTTCTAATTCAAAACAGATTAACAGACCTACAAACTACTCACAGCCGTAAGAAAATACACTATTTTCCAGAATTCGTTAATCTATAATGTCAGTACGTTAAGGGGATCAAGGGATAGTTCAAATGGTTGAGATTATCTCCCCCAGGATTTGAGGTCCTGGGTTCAAATCTCTTGGGGATGGGGGTTCTTTTAAAAAAAAAATGTCAGTATGTTAAGGATACTTGTGAAGAAAAGAAGGTGAGTGGATGGCAAGAAATCATATTTAGGAAAAGGTAATGCCGGTATAGAAGCTTATATGTGACAAGTAAACAATGAAACGTGAACTTCAATTATATAAAACAATTTTCAGGTGTCTGAAAATAATGTTAATGCATAGAACCATAGCTGGACCTTGTGGATCATCTCTGGGTGAACCAAAATGGAAATATCTCAAGCAAATCAAATTTGTTTTATGCTTTTGACTTTTATTATTCTAAACAATAGCAAATGTAAAGGATTTAGTAGCTCAGATGTTTAGAGTTTCCAGGTTAAGCATTATTGTTCCATGGTTTGAGCCTTGCGAATTAAGGAAGGCTTTGCCTACTTAGTCACAGAATCATGGTCCCAGGGCCTTGTTTTCTCTGATTAGTCAGAGAATAGTTTAGATCCTCTCTAGAGTCTCCCACATATTCAGTTACATATGGCAGCTCTTTTAGAGAACTTAAACTTTTAAGTTGATGCCTCATTCTGTCCTAAGTTGATGCCTCATTCTGTCCTCTTCAAACCTCCATACTGAAGGAAGATAAAGCGTCTACTGGATAAAAATGGTGCTTTTAAAAAAAGATTTTGGAATAATATTCTAAAACGAGGATAGTATATATTTAATAGAACAAAAGACTAACACAATCACCTATTCCTTATCTATTTAATAGAAACTTCTATCTACTGAATCCAAAAAGCAACTCAAAGGAATGAGATTCAACACTCTGCACTAGCATTTTAGCAACAAGATATATTGGCTTTTGTGTCCATTTCTCGGGGAACTCATTTTTATCTGGTACGTATTATACTGAAGAAAATAAGATATGGCATAGACATGGACTGGAAGCATTTTTGTATTATCATTTAACAGATGAAGAACAAGAAGCATGATCTGCCTAGTGTATTGTGGCAAATATAGTGGACAGACTGTTCCCTCAACTCAAGAAAACTATTATCATGAGGTGTGTGTGAAACTTTCTTAGTTCCTCTCACCCTTTTCTTCTGCTTCTCTGTGAATTTATTCCTTCATTAGGCTCCTGAGGCCAGGTGAAATATGAGAAAATAAGAATACAGAACTCCAATCAACAGAAGCAAGAAATCCCTCTCTTCCATTAAGGAATCAGGATTTACAATCCTTGACCATTTAAATGATGATGAATATCTTCTTACAAGTTAACACCATCTTTCCTGTGTCCAACAAAACAATCTTTATTCATGAAATTCCAAAAAGATTAAGCTTCCAGGAGAAAACCTGGAAGACCAAACTTGGTGCTCTAAAAGCAACAAAGGAAGTGTTAGTCAAGTTAATGCAGTTCATTTTGCAAAATCACTTTTGTCTGAATTCACTTTTTCCCACCAAAAACCAGATTTTTAATATTTTCTTTAGAAAGAGTCCAGCATTTTTACTAAAGTGATTCAGGCCTCGGTGAATTATTATCGCTTTTCCTTTTGAGTTTCTCCAAAGTTTGCAAGTTTTATTTATTCAATTGCAATTTCCTATTTCCTTAATTTATATGTGCGCTTGCACAAGTTCTATAATTTTGGTGCCACACTGCTAACAGGAAGTGTATGGCCATGAGCTTTCTAAGGCTGCACCACAAGACAATATGACCTATTGGTGTAACTTGTACACCAGTATGTTGTTACATGCTGTCCAGCAGTCTTTTTACATCTTCTAAGTGGAAGCTTATATTAGATAATCACTACCAAATGATGCAAGACATGTTATCCAGCCTCAACATAGAAACAAATTCCAGCATCAACATAGAAACTTAAATATTTCTTCATAAAATCAATCTAAACAAGTATATGATCCTGGATAATGTTCTGAAGACAAAACAATGACTTATTTCCTACAATCTTTCGGAAAAGCCAATGTTAGGTCTTCTATTAATTATCAGTCATTTTCCCTTTCTCTGTCTTCTGACTCTTGCTGGTTAGTAACTGTTCTGTGCACTCTATATCATAGTATTGTCAATGTTTTTATTTTCTCCACTGTAAGTTTTGCGATTTTAAGAGTCACATTGTCACCTTCTGGTCTCTCTCATTAACAAAGAGCAAAGAAGCATTTCTGTAACACGTCGTTGCATATTAGTAACATCGTTACTTTTCAAGCTAATGATCTGCCAAAGTTAAAAAAGTACAAGTAAATAAGAAAGCCCACTATTATTTATGGTGATTTGTGAGAACACTTAATTTAAGATGTGATTATTCTTACTTTAATCTTGACTTCCTAGTATGTCTTAGGTCAATACGTGAATTAAGATCCCTAGCATACATTCTTGCACAGCAAACAAGACCAAGTTAAATCCTCTTGCTCCCTGAATATCTTGCAACAAGAACTCCTACAAGGTAATCCTCATTGACACATCACTTAAAATTTTACACTCCTACATCCTCAAACGGATTACAGTAATTATTGGAAGAAGATTCATTTGACATATTTGATGATGCCAAAAAAGGATTTCTCATCTCAAACCGTGTGTTTTTCATAAAAGTTACTGTTTATATGCTAATGGATATTTATCAAGCCAAGTACAACATCAATTGAAGAGGATAAATTAATAGAAGTTAAAAAAATCTAATGCGATGAATAAACCACTCTAATATATATCATTCAGTTACTGCTGCCCTTTTAGTTAAATTACAAGATTTTCCCTTAATATAAAAACGATAAATAAATAAAGCAAAGAAAAAGTTATTTGTCCTGTTTCTTAGCGTGACTTATGCTCCAAATACATCAAGGGGATATCCTTCTTAAAAACTCTCAAGCATATCTTCAGTTTCAGCAAAAGAGTGAATTGCATTAGGATTAGATACATTACATTGACGACAACCACTCTTTATTGCTAAGAAGAGGATTTATTGCTAATAAGAGGAAACTATCAATTCTGTAAAGTTGCATCCTTTCAGTTTCCTTTTAGACTAGTATTAACATCTTGATAACAAAATAGTCAATATTGATGACTCGCTGAAATTTCCCCCATAAAATAACGAAAAAGATTGTCTTCAACAACCAATAGCAATGGGTGTCCATAATTTGTTTATAAATTGGTTGATCTCACTTCTTTAGATGTCTATTACTATATTTCCTTTTAACTAATACAAATTCCTCAACCTATCAAAAATCCTATCAACCTCCTTCATATTAAAATATGTTATCTGGTTTCCCTCTCTTTTTTGCATATGTCATAATCAAACAGAAGATATTCCCTTTACAAGTAGAATATAGGCTTTGAGAACCCACATTTGCTTCTAAATCTTAAAGACTAGTACCATGAAATAAGTGACTTTGGAGAATAACTCACTTCTTCATCAGAAAACATTTCAGATGTCATTACCATTTACCCAAATGATCCAAAGAGCTTTGTGAAGCTAACAACTCCTAATTTGTACCGAAGAGAATTTGAGCCACAAAGAACTTTTCCCTGACCACTATAAAGAATGTATTATGAAAAATACTCAAAAAGACAGAAAACTACTAACCAGATCTAGATTTCCTGAAGCTTCCATTCAAACTTTGCCCAGAGGATGAGCCAAGTTCATCCTTCTGCCCTATAAACAAAAATATCTGGAAGTCAATACTTGTATATGCTTCAGACTTGTAATACTCAAACTACTGGAAACCAGATTGGTTAAAATGCCACATTGCAAGAAAAATCAGAACAGGTTAAGTCCTTATAAACAAGAGAATCATCAAAGTAGAGAGAGATGAAAGAATGAAAGCAAATAAGCAGACAGCCAAGATGCAATTGCCTATCTGAGAATAAGAAATACATCACTAGTACATAAGCTTTGTCAGGTAAATGCTTATGAATAAGCAAGAAACATTAAAGAATCAGTTATGGCATGCCTAGTCTATAGCTCCTCTAGAACATTGCCAACCAACTTTTTTCTTTTATGATCTATGAAACAAAGATTTAGCGATAAACCAGACCAAGCCTCATTTCACCAGGTGGACTTGACTTGACGAGTCTTATAACACCACTTACACTTGTAGAGAGCTTTCTCCTCTATCAACTCCATGCACACAAGATGCTATCTGAGTGCCTCCATTCAACTCTTTTAGGTCTTCCTCAATATCTCTAACACCATCAACAAGATCTAAAGATAAGCAAGCCTAAGTCGCGGCTCTCGTTGTTTCTCCAGAGCCCCGTTAAGGTGTCTTAAGCAGAGCTCTCCATGGAATGAACATTCTCAAAAGCTGATATTAGTTAGAGAAAGCATCAAGTGCCACTTAATTTGATGCACAGGATATCCTGACACAGGCTCCAACTTCAAGCTAATTTATTATCTCCCATAAGTAAAGTCGCAAAATTCTTCACAGGTTAATTTAACATCTTTTGCATATGCAGCTTTCTAAGCAGGCTGTCTCTGCAGCTTGAAGTTATCGAAGTTTGGTTATGAAGTTTTTTACTTGTCTCCATAAATTATGACATGGCCCTTAATTAAGCTTCCTCAGTTAGCTAAATTGATAAGTGGTTTTTGAGAAAGTTTCCTGTGCTACATATCATTATGGTGATATGGTCGGTTTATGCTGCTGAGCTGTTAGATTTTAACCTTAATCTACTAGAGATGTTTGCTTTCTTCAACATAAAGTTCATTGACCAAAAAAAGCATACAAGTTCATTGACAAAAAAAGAAAAGAAAATACAAGTTCTAGAAGATATACATTATCCAATGGTGACATCCCAGGGATACAGAATACAAGGATTCATTGCTGGTATAGTGAAACAATGGGAATGCTCTTAAGCTGAAGTTTTCTCGTGCAGCTTTTCCTCTAATGAATGTTCACAGTCATGAAAATGCAGCTAGCCTTCATTTAGTTTCTTCAACCCATACCTTATTGACCATTAAAAATTAAAATTTAAATAGATATATGGATATTAAGACCTGCATTTATAATAGGTAATATATGACAATTATGCATACATCAGGCAAATAGGAAAAACCCAAAAAAAAAAAAAATCATTGACTTAAAATTTAAGATTTGATAACCAACAATTGACGAGCCATATCAAATATCTAAGACTTCGAGTACTGCCTTGTTGGTCTCAACAAAGACATGAACAAGATAGAGTGGCTTGTGCAGGAATAAGGTACAACTATCATAACCAGATGGTACAACGATGTTCATCAGTGTCTGCTTAACTGAAGTTACTGTTTCTTTTTGCTCTTTTTATTTTTTTTTCTCTCCTTCTATTACAGTAGAACAACCAATAGCATCACTGTAAACAAATCAATGGTGTATTTGGCGTTACATAATAATAACTAATCAAAATAGAGATAAAATTATGAGAAGATCAATATTACTTTTGGTGGGGTTGCACATTGTAGCTCACCTTGTCTCATCTTGAAGGTGTCAACTCAAAGCTTGAGCGCACACATTATATTCTTGAAACCAAATAGTGAGCAGAAAAAGATGAATGAAAAAGGTTCGAAGATCTTGAAGCTTTTTGGTTCAAGAACATTTTTGAGCTTTGGACCATTTTCTAAGCTATGAAAAATGAGAAAAAGGAAAATGGGTATGATTGATTTTGATGGTTTGGCATTATTTTTATTAGTTTAGGTGGTTGTTGTTGGCTTTTGTTGTTGTCATGCTTGATCTTTTTTTTTGTCTGTTATCTGCTCATAGTTTAACGGTAGCATTCATTTAATTATTACTTTACAGAAAAACAACCCCACCTCTCTCTATTGCGAATCTAGAGATAAGATAAAGGCAAACAATAACCTTAAGCCGCGTGCGTATTGATGGTGCTACGTCTGTTGTGTTTGTCCGTTTCCTAACTACCAAGTTCTTTCTAGTGTTTATATAGTACACTTCCCAAATTCGAAGGCTATATATATATATATATATATATATATATATATACATATATATATATATATACATATATATATATATATATATATATATATATATTCTAAGAAAGATAACAAATTCTATTAAACTCAACAAATTATTTACAAATTAACAAACAAGTCAAACTAAAATATTTCCTAATCTCCACCTACTCAAAAAGATATTATTTTGTCTAGTAACAAATTTCCTATCACTAGCAGTGTTCATTCTAATGGTACAAAGAATTTTATTAAAAAGTTACTTCTCTGTTAAAAATTCACCACAATAAAGCCTCATATTTTGCTTATACCATAATTCAATGATCATGGCCCCTAACACTAGTTTAAATAAGACCGCCTGTAAAAGTTTATCATTCCCAAACTTGTTTCTCTAGTGACTCACCTCATCCCAACTCAAAGTCGACAAAAAAAAATAATACTAATCCAAACACAACAAATGCAAGAATCTTTTCCATAACCTGTTGGCCACCCCACAATAAAAAAAGAGGTGCCGATGTATTTAGCTCCCCAATGGAAAAGTTCACATTTAAAAGTCTCTAAAATGCCCCAAGAAGCAAGCTTGATTATTGTTGGCAGACTATCTAAACATGCCAACCAGAGAAGAATGATATGCTTATGAATACAGAGCTAGTTCCAGATCAGTTTATGCCACCCAATCATTGCATTAAGCACCCTAATTTTTTTCCTAAGCTGAAGCCACAGTGAAAGACCTAGAGCCATTCCCCAACCAAGTCCATCAACCCTCATCAGATAAGTGCATCTAGTGTTTTGCACCATCTCTAATTTTAATCAATTTTTTTCCATTGCTAAGAGGCTTCAGATTGCAGATTAACATCCCAAAAGCTCATATCCTTGAGATAATACTGAGACACCGAGACCAATAGCCTTATGATGCACTAGCAAGTGCCATATCCTCTTTCAAGCAAAGGCTAAATTGATATCCTGAATCCTTTTAATTCCAAGCCCCCCTTCTTTCGGTTTATGGACATCTTCCCAATTAACTTTAGCCCCCATAGCATTGAAATAATTCCCATGCTTAGAATAGGCAGGATACTACTTTTGTTTCTTGCTATAAAGAGTTTCAAGGCAAATGTTGTATGCACAATTGTAATCTGTCATTAACCTGCAGATGCAACAAAAAATTTCTTTATTCAGTGTCTGGTAACCGTTTGTTTAGTGTTACACAACTATTTGTTCAGTGGTTTTATGTGTGCCAATTATATATCCGTGAAATCAAGAAATGACATAAAAAATTAAATATGATACTTACTTTTGCCAATGATACTCAAATTCAGTAATGTTTTCACAATTCTTCAACATTTAATCGAATTGATCCACAAATCGATCTTTGATTCTCAAGTGGTTTATATGCTTCTTCGAATTTTGTCCAATGTGCCAAAGGCAAAGCCTGTGATAAGTTTTGGGAAGATCCGTTGTATCGCTCCGGTTATAGAAAAAGTTTGATCCGTCATTATGCATGCTAGTTGTTTTCCTTCCATGGAATCGAGGAACTTTTGGAAAAGTCAAATGAAAGATTCTTCCTTCTCATTTGCCAAAAATCCAATGCTAAACATTACATTGAAACTATGGTTGTTCATTCCCACAAATGGTGCACAAACCATCCCATATCTGTTTGTTCATTAAGTTGTGTCAAACACACACAATCTCCGAATAATAAGTAATCATATTTCATCCTAGAGTCTCTGGTAAAGAAACTTGTCGTTGTTCCTTGTTCATCCAATTTGAAATTATAAAAATCATCTTCATATTTAATTCTACCAGACAATATTATAATCAAAGTTTTGCAATCCCCGCCTTCTAAATACTTTCTTTTATGTGTTGCTATGACATTATATATGTCTTTCTTTATGTATGACAATCTATGAATTCCTCCAACCTCATTTGCCATTGCCCTAAAGCCGTTAGCCACCTTTATCCCAACTTTCTTCATGTTTTTAAAGATTTCACCATTTTCTTTTTCAAGTTGTCTATGTGATCTTATCATATATCTCTTACCAGGACTGGTCATTTTATGGTTATGTACCATTTCGTGTTTCACTATTTCTCAAGTACCATTGTCTTCAATCTTGAATCTTATTTTTGCTTTGCAATTTGTCATAACATCTATCTTAGTGAAAGCTCTTTCTCCAATGTGCCTTTTGTCTTTCTCTCTATTGTTACAACAGAATTCTCTTTGCAACATGATTTTAGTGTTTCTCTTGCATTTTTTCTTTTCTTCTCTCACACCAAATCTTATTGTATATGCGTAGTCATTGTACAATTGAAATGCATCTTCCTTATTAAACACCTTTTTGCCCATTAAATCTAATGTTTCAGCTTCCATAATGTTTAAATCATTGGTGTCCCCTATTAGTTGAAATAGTGAGAGATGTTTGTTCCGTATAAAAACATTGTTTATTTAGTACTGATAAGCTATTTGTTCAATAAAATTCAGAAAGCATCACAATATCTATTCATAAGCAATTTTTTTGAAACAATAACAAAATGTTTGGTCAATATGAAAACTATGTTTGTTCACAACTCATAAGCTGTTTGTTCAGTAGAATTCACAAATCTTCACAATATTTGAAAACTACAAATGTGCAAATAGTCAGAGATGTTTGTTCAGTGTAAAAACACTGTTTATTTAGTAGCGATCAGCTATTGTTCATTTAAAACTAATAATTCATCAAAATATCTGTTTATAATTATAATTGGTTGAAACTACCAGAATTGTTTAATCACTGTTCAATCACTATTTGTTCATGGAAAGCTTCATCAGATTTATATACTTTTGTTCATAACTCACAATTCAAAGTTATAGAAGTTTATTCGGTAAAATTTTAGTTGATTTACATGTAATTCTAGGTATTATGTATTTGAACAATCAGCTTTATGCATTCATAATATGAGCATTTGCATTTAACATATTAGTGGAAAGACATAAGCACAAACATAAATTCAGTTCGATTGTTGCAAGAAAAGAATCATACATTCGGATTCGATGTTTTCTATTTCTTTAGACGTTGTTGCTTCAGATTTGATGCTTTTTATTTCTTTGGATGTTATTGCTTTGGTCAATTTGATTGATTTGAGCTACGATTTTGATTTGAGCTGCGATTTTGATTTGATATCTTTGTTGAATTGTTGAACAAATTGAATTGAAGAATTGTATTTAGGGTTTTGTAAGATTTAGTTTTTGCCTTGAAACAGAAGAACGAGGAGAAGAATTGTAGGCAAAAAAGAAAAAGAAAAAATACATTATGTAGCGCGTGATTTCATAACCATAGTATAAGGTCCCCAAATAAGATTAAATATTGATCATAATATGACTTGGGCTAATTTGATGGAGAAGTGTTGGGCTTAAATATATGAGTCAATCGGCAATTTTTCAAATAAAACAATGAACTCTTAACCTTTTGATGTAATTATATTTTAATACATATTTCTATTTATTTTACAATTAATTATGCACATTTATGGAAATGTATTCATCATTTTAGTTATATTTTTTTCACGTAGGATTGAGAAGGAAAAGGAGTAAATTGGTAGCAAAATATGAAAAGATGAGAAGAACGAAAAGAAAGAAAAATCTTCTTAAAAGTGAAATCATAAAGAAACCAACAGGAGGTGAGCAGGCTCGTTCAATCTATTCCAAGACATGGTAGGTGTATGGGGAGTTCGACGGCTTTGCATCCAACTATATGGACCTTGATTTGGTGGGCGGTAAGGCAATTGCAGTGTTCGACATCGAAAAGCTCCTTCCCTTAGCCGTGGCGGGGAGTGGAGGCTTTTCCTTGGCCATGTTGATCCTTGGGCACACGGGTGATGATCTTTGGTCCTATTTGTGAGCTCTCTAAGCTAGAGAGTAATGGTCTTTACTTTGGCTATACTCGCCAACACGAGTGGTTGTCTTTTGAGTAGGATGAGGACTGACCTTTTCAATTTTGATACTCTTGCTAGAGCTTTCAAATGAGCTAAAAGAGGCATTTTCCTCACCTTTGTCGTAGCAAGGACTTTTGTGTTTAAGGAGTCGGATCTGGAGGCCATTTTAAGGGGTTTGGTTAGAGAATGAGCTAAAGAAAGCAACGGGGAGCATACCTAGGGAGCTTGAAGGCATAAAATGGATGTTACGTAAGAACTTCTAGAAAGAGCTACACTGGTTGGAGGCTCTGAGCTTCAAAAAGTGCTGGAAGTAAGAAAGAAGTTTGGGGAAGGGAGTTTCTCTCTATTTATAAAACAAGAAGCAAGGACCATTGCATGGACCTAGGGCAATAAACTGTGGATGACCTAATGCAGGGTGGTGCCCACGCGACACTGTCGAGAGTAAGACATATGCATAATAGGCTGCTCCTTTTTATAGGTCGAATGCATTCTTCCCAATCGGGCTTCTCAGTCTAGGAATTTGGTTCCAATTGGTTGAAAAATCTGACCAGCTCGAACTGAAGAGGTAGTTGAAATGGGTATGATCTGACCTACAACTGCAACACTGGCTTATTGACTTGAGGGTCGTGTACGGCCTGTTTGGGTCTTAATGGTTTACCCAACCTATAATCGTGCATAGCTCAGAGCTCGGACTGGAAATCCAGTATTTCTAGTGGTTTAGCCTTAGCCATGTCCAAAAAGACTCCTAACACATCTCTGGCGCTACAAAGTTTATCTGATATGCCCTTGAGTGTCACAACAAGATAGACTCTATGACTTTATCCAACTAGCTCTAACTCCATGGCTATAAATACAAGGACATGGCCATATACTAGATACCACACTATATACTCATACACTAATCTTAACCTTAAAGCTTGGATCAAGCCTCGCTATCTTGAGCATTAGAGTTTTTTCGGCCAACACCATATAGGTGTCCAAAGTAAACTTCTCGCTACTTCTTTTCTTGTAGATCAAACAAATCCAAGAGATGTGCTTATCCCGAGCTTCACTTTTTACTTGTAATTCTAACATTATCAAGTGCGCTCACCCATTTAAAACAAAAAATTGTTTTAACGGTTAAGAAAGAAATGAAATACAAAAAATTGAAGAACCAACTTATAGAGTGCTACATTTCTAGATTTATAATGCATGTAGTTAATGTTAATGCTTATATTTGTATAGTTTATTAGTACTCTGTTATAATGAATACAATAAAGAAATTAAAAAACTAAATGATTTGAGGAGTGTCACATGACATCCTACTCATTCATTTTGCTACTTACATAGATGTACGTTTTGTATGATTCAGAGAATTATAAATTCAAGTTTAAAACCTTTAACTATCAGAAGTTGGTAAATCATAACTTTATTTCAACCAAATAGATAAAATTCAGATTTTTTTTCTTTTTTGCTATTCAAAACTTAGATATTTAACCTGTCAAGTTGGTTATCGCATCTATCTAAGTTATTAGATATTCCTCTAAGACTCAAATCTCGACATAAGCTACTACTTTATTGCACAAGATAAACAAGTTAAAAAGTCCAAAACAAGTCACCATATTTCATATAACAATTCAAGAATCAAATATCAAATATGGGCACAATAGTACCCTGTATCTTGATAAATCCAATTAAATTTGAAAATGTTTTACTAATGCCATGAGCTTGAGGAGTTGCTATGTCATTTTCCAATTAAAAACATTACTACATCACTTGCAATTAGGTGACATATATTGTTATTATCATACTTTTTTTTTTTAGTAAAATGGGAGGTTCTTCTCCCCAGAATTTTATTGTCACAAAAATAAAATAACAAATAGAGGGGGGGACTAGGCCTGACCCTCTATTCTTCTCCTAAACATGAAAAGTCGACAAGCCAACCTTCTTACAAATATGTAGAAACCTAAAGAAATTTAAAGACAATGCAAGCTGAAAAGTAAATAAGGTAGTACTACTATGCTTATAAGATGAAATTCAAAAATAGACAAGGTAGTACTTCCTACCCTTACAAGACAAAATAAAGAAACCAACCTAGCTTCTCAAGTAAGGTATATCCATCTTCTCACAAGTAACCATACCTTACAGCAGTGCATGACCTTCACACCTTTCAAGGATACACAGGCCCTCCGCATCTATACCCCAATTAGCCAAGAAGTCAGCAGGCTTATTTCCTTCACGACATACATGCGTCACCATAGCTCGAACCCTGCTTCATTAACTTTCTAGTCCTACAAACTTCATGATATAACTCCTAAGAATGAGATGCTCTCTGTATGAGTTTGATCACCCAAAGGGAATTAACCTTAATCTAAGGATTAACAAAACCCCGCTCCATACAGATCCTAAGACCGTTATTCAAAGCTTTCAATTCTGTCATAATCACTGGTTGTTTGCCTAAAGGCTCATAGAAACAACATATCATATCCCAAATATTATCCCTCAGAATACCACCACCATCAACACGTGTAAAGGTGCCTTAGATGCTGCCATCAATATTAATCTTTATTCTTCTGTTAGGTGGTTTCTCCCATTTAATGATGTGTGGAACTCTAGCTTGGCATGAATGAAATCTAATGTTAAAATAGATGAACAAGTCCTTATCACCACACCAATGATTCTCAAGAAAGAGTCTTGCTTATGACAAATATCCTACAAGATTATTAATATGCCAAATAATTCTCATCGTCACAAAGCCTGAAGCTTTATGCTTAGCATTATTCTGCTCTAGCTAGATACACCAAATAATTAAAAAATGGAATAAGACATCTAATATGGCTCTTGGGCAACAAAGCTTTAGAGGTAAACCAAGACCTTAACCATTGATTAACTCCCATAAAGCAATCCATTTGCACTCCAAATAACGCTCCATAGTACGCCCAAATGTCACCAATTTTAGGCGACTGAAAGAAATAACAACATCTCTTTCATTTGTGCACAACATTGACAACAAGACACTAAAGTAACACCTTTCTGCTGCATTTGATGATCAAGAGGTACCCAATTATATAATATTCCCCTAATAAAAAATGAAATCTTGAGAGACAAGGCCTGGTGCCAAATTTGTTTAAACGCAAAGATGACTACTCTCAGATCTCTCACATGCTCCCAAGGCAACTTTGCAGCAAAATTACCATCACTGGCACCCATTCAAAATGGTTGATCGCTATCACTAGCATCAATAGAGATATCAAGCACCTTACTAACCAAGGCATTGGGTAGAACATTTTGCGACTTCACAATATCCCACTACCCGTTCGTTATCATATCTTGAATACGAATAGAAGCATTGATAACTAGACCATTTTCACACAACTTCCCCTCTAGGAACCATGTATTAAACCAAAAAGATAAATTACCAATCCCAACCTTCCATCTTATCAACTCTTTAGCCTTATCTTTGATATTAAGCAATCTCTTCTAAAATGAGAATCTCTACTTGTTTCTTGAACATTTATCAGATAAAAGCCTTTGCAATATTTCTCCTTCAAAAACACACTCCACAGACCTTTACAAGTCTAAAATCTCTACCATATTTTCATCTCAAAGACCTTTCCTAAATCTTATAAGTTTCTAAAACCCAAGCCCCCTTTCTCCATGGGATAACAAGTCTTTGGCCACACACACCATTTGATTCTCTTCTAAGAACCTTTATCACCCAACAGGAATGCATTAAAGATTCTTTCAAATCTGGTAATAATTGCTTCTGAAGGCTAAAGAACTTGCACAAGATAAATAGGCATGCTTGTCAACGTGCTCTTCAAAAGAACAATTCTACTAATAGAGGTGAGAAATTTAGCCTCTCAACCCTTAAGTCTTTTCAAGATCTTTTCAAAGAGATCATCATAAAGAAAAATCTTTTTCCAACCTTTATTAAGATGCACCCTAAATACTTTACAGGTAAGAAAATCCTCATAAACCCTGTAGTCCTAGCTACTGCATCCACACGACTATTAGAAGCTTTAGAGGAAAGAATGAATCCGCTTTCTTCAGCATTGACCTTTTGACCTAAAACATCTTCATCATGGGTGGGCACATCCATACTTTTTTTAAGAGAAGTCTTGCAACCATTCATAAATATAACAACGTCATCTACAAAACTCAAGTGAGACACTAAAAAGAGGAATCCCGTAAAGAAACAGAGTGCAAGGTTAATTTCAAATAAATTATTCAAGTAATAAGAAAGATAATCAGCCGCCAGAATGAAAAGCATAGAGAAGAGAGGGTCACCTTGATGAAGACCTCTACTCAAAGGGAAGAAACCCACAAACTCACCATTCAACATGATAGAGAACCAATATGAAGTAACACACCTCTTAATTCTATCCACCCAAGTCTGAAAAACCGAAGGCTTGAATTGTAACAAGCCAGGCCTAACTACTGGCCTACCACCATACTTGAACCTAACTAACTAGCTCAAAATGATTAAGCTGATGATGACAGTACTAGTAAACCCAAGCCATTATAAAATGCACACAAATTGCACACGAAATTGATGTGGAACAAGGAGTTACAGACTTCTCCCTAAAGACACGCCGTCCTCGTCTCTATCCAAACATAAATAGAGCAGAATCACGATCCAAGACCCCTCACAGCATAGAATTTACCCAAAGCCTGCTCTGATACCATCTAAAATGCCCCATCCCACATCAAATAAATCTTCTTTCAGTATCTCCCAGTAATGCTTAAAAAAGTTCGAATTAAAACCATCTGGCCCGGCAACACTATTATCTTACTTGATGAGACTTAATTTTTTAAATATTATTGGACAAGTTTAGATTTAATCATTTAAATTATTAAAGAAATTTAAATCTAAAGTTATAAATAAACAATGCAATTTGCATTATTTTCTATTTTATACACTGATATTGTAATTTATGTTTGATTTGATTATCTAATAAAATCTATTAATATTCTAAGCGAGAAACCTACTTTGCCATGTGACAAGCATATAGGAATTCCTTTAGTCTTTTTTCTTTTTTTTTAATAAAAAGGAGGAGGATGGGGGGAGAAACTAATTTTAATGAAGAAATCATTTTAAAAAAAGAATACATCAATTTTGTGCTTCGCTTTATTAGTGTATCAATGTATAATATGTTAGGGCATGTTATGGAAAAGTTAAATATGTCATAGTATTATTCTCTAATATGTATAAATATTCATGTAACATCTTTCTGAGGTCAATCCTAGCACCAAAAAGATTTTCTTTTCTTTTTTTTTCTCTTCCTATTTCTGCCATAATTTTCTTTTTTCTCTTCTCTGTGAAGGAATGTTTTCATACATGTTAAGGAATTCGTGATACAAGATTTATACAGATGATTACACCAGCTAGTGATACTATACAACGGCTAATACCAAAATTAGAAACTAGAATAATGTGTTGATTTTGTATCTATGGAAGTATAATATTATGTTGCCTTATGTGTTAAGATTTGCCATCCTTGACAAACCCCCACAAGCTGATAGTGTATGGAGCACATGAAGCTTGTCCCAGAGAAGTGAGAACCATGCTCGTAAGAGAGGTTTGGTAAGAATATCTGCAAGTTGTTGGGAGGTGTAGAGGTATTGGAGGTGGAAGAGACCCTCGCAAACCTTATCTCTAATGAAGTGAATGCCAATTTCAATATGTTTGCTGCGTTGATGAACTACTGGATTGGTGGCCATGTACATAGCACTAATGTTGTAGATATTGGGACCCGAAGATATTCCAAAATGTGTAGAACCCAAATGAGTTTAGAAGTTAAAGCAACAAGAGCCCTATATTCGGCTTCGGAGCTGGATTTAGAGACCTTTTTTTGTTTCTTTGAGACCCATGTGAGAAGGTTGTTGCCTAAGGTGATAGCAAAGCCAGTGGTGGAACGTTTTATGTTTGGATAGCCTGCCCAATCAGCATCATTGTAGCTAGATAAGGAGAATTGCTTGCATGGTTGCAAGAGGAGGCCATGTTCAAGGGTGCATTTTACATAGCGTAGTATTCTTTTTCCTGCTTCAAGATATGATGTGTGTGGGGCGTGCATGTATTGACAGATGGAGTTGATCGCATAGGAAATGTCAGGTCGAGTCATGGTGAGATATTGGAGGGACCCTATGAGTTGTCGAAATTTTGTTAGGTCCGATAATGGGTCACCATCAGTGGAGTTCAATTTCTGAGATGATATTGGAGTAGAAACAGGTTTTGCTTCTTTCATACCATACTGGGTGAGGACTTGTAGAACATATTTTGCCTGAGAAAGAAATAAACCATTATTAGAGCTAGTGACTTCCATACCCAAGAAGTAATGTAAGGGACCTAAGTCTTTCATGGCAAATTCTTTGGAGAGTGTGTTAATAAAATTAGTGATATGAGTGCATGATGTCGTCAACATATATAAGAAAGATAATAGTGTGGGTGGAAGAGTGTTGGACAAATAGACTAGCATCATGGTGAGAATTTAGAAAGCCACAGTTTTGTAAGAAATTGCTAAAGCGTTAAAACCAGGCCCTAAGAGCTTGTTTGAGTCCATATATAGATTGACTTAATTTGATGACATTATTAGGAAATTGAGAGTTTATGAAGCCAAGGGGTTGTTGAATATAAATAGCTTCAAAGAGCCCACCATGTAAGAAAGCATTTTTAACATCGAGTTGGTGTAGGAGCCATTTTTAGGAAAGGGCCAAGATCAAGACTAATCTAATGGTGCCAGGGCAGACTACGGGACTGAAAGTTTCATTAAAGTCTCGTCCAAGTTGTTGATTATAGCCTTGGTGACTGGTCTTGCTTTATAGCGTTCAATTGAGCCGTCAGATTTTTGTTTTATATGGTAGACCCATTTACAACCTATTATATTCATGGAAAGGTCTTTGGGGACTAAGGTCCATGTATTATTATGTATAAGAGAATTAAATTCCTCACTCATTACAGAACACCAAAGGGGGTTGGATTTAGCTTGAGTATAACCAGTGGAGTTTGAGTGGTATAGATTGTATTGTAGATATGAGGCATTGGGGCACAGGGTACTTGGAAAAATAAGTTTTGGGCTTGCGTGTGCCATCCATAGAACGTGTAATCATGGGGTGAGTACGTGGTGCATTATTTTTAGAGTTAGAAACATGTAATGGAAAGCTAGAGTTGTGAGGATCACATACCTCGACAAAAATTAGTGCTAGTGCATGACTTACCTTGCTATCTTGAGATTGTGGTGTCGAATGTTGTGCAATAATGGGCAAGCTTGTGGGAGAAATATTATCAAGGGAGGATTGAGAAGGTGTATTATTATATAAGGGCGGGAATTGGGAATTAGTTGGGGATGATGATGGCATAAGAGCAACATTTTCACGTGAAATGGGAATTACGAGGTTGAGGTTGGCAGTTTGATTTGTGTGTTAATAAGTAGATGTGGGAAAGTTTTGGAGAGAAAAGTTTGGCGGTGGATTGTTTTGAAAAAAATTATAAAATTCATTTTCACTAAATATAACATGGCGTGAAATAAATATTTTCTCTGTTTGAGGATTAAAACACTTAAAACCTTTATGATGAGGACTATATCCTAAAAAAATACATTGGCAACTTTTAAAATCTAATTTCGCACGACCAAAGGGAGTTAAACATGGATAGCAAATTGCACCAAAAAACACCTAATTTATTATAATTTGGTTTTTCATTAAAAAATTTTCATAGGGAGAGATATTTCGAAGAAGTGGGGTTGGCATTTGATTAATTAAAAATACGATCGTAGAGAATATATAAGGCCAAAAAAGTGTAGAGAGACCACATGGGCAAGAAGAGTCAAACCAATTTCAACAATATGCCGGTGTTTTTATTCAGCAATTCCATTATGTTTTGGGGTTCCCGGGCATGAAAGTTGGTGAATAATGCCGTGCTTTTGAAAGAGAATTTAATTTTAGTGATTGACAAATTCTCCCCCACTATCTGACTGAAAATACTAATGGTAGTGTTACATTGATTATGAACCATTGCAATAAAGTTGGGTAAAATAGTAGAAACTTCAGATTTGTGAATAAGGGGGTAAAACCAGCAAAAGCGACTAAATTCATCAATTAAAATTAGATAATAATGAAATCCATCAAAAGTGGGAACTGGGGAGGGGCCCCAAACATCACAATGAATAGTATGTAATATAAACGAAGCAATTGAAGTTCTAGGGGAAAAGGGGAGATGATGATTTTTGCCATATTGGCAACTATGACAAACAATATCATTATTAATATTAGAAATATAGTCCAAGGTCTTTATGAATAGATGCTAAAACACGATGCGAAGGGTATCCTAAGCGAGCATGCCAAGTTTCATAGGACACTTTATTTGCAATGTGAGCCTTCTTCTGGGATGGAAAGAGTTGATAAAGTCCATTGTCAATGGTCCCTTGATGGAGGATTTTGTTGGTCTTCATGTCCTTAATAAAAAAGCCATTAGCAGTGAATACAAAATAACAATTAAAGTCCTTAGTTATTTGAGCAACAGATAAAAGATTTTTAGCTGAGGATGGGACAATAAGAACAAAACTGTTAAAAATTGGACCATGACTTAGAGGTATGGGGGAATAACTAGTATGAGTAATAGTGAGACTATCACCATTGCCAATCATAATTTTATCATGACCAAAGTAGAGATTTTTACCTGTAACAACAATGGTAGTAGGAACCATGTTATGTGTTGCTCTAGAATCAACATACCCTGAAGGGTCATTGGGTTCAGTAACATTAAGCGCAAAAAAGGCCTTTGTTGTAGACTCGATTACATCATCGGGAGCCCAGCAATTATTCGCCTTGTGATATGGACGCCCACATCGATAGCATACCACGGAGGCGTCAGATCGTCCTCGTCAACGAGAGGAATGCCCTCCTTAGCCCTCAGTATTGCGACCTAGAGATGAATTGTTAGTATTGGAGGAAGATAACTTACTTGGTGAAGAGGTGACTAGAGAGCCATAGGAAGCAGAGTGTTTTGAGGTGTCTGGAGAGCATATATATGAGTTGCGAGATTGGGCAATGAATGCCATGGATTTTTCCTGGTTGGCAGTTGCTTGGAGATGGAGTTCATAATCTAGCAAAAGGCCACAAACTTCAATGAAAGAAGGGGAAATATGGAAAGAATTGATGGCTGCAATTTTAGGGTTGAACTCAGCCCCTAATCCACGAAGAGTCCAAAGAACAAGATTGTCGTCATTGATGGCTTTTCCAACACTGAAAAGAGCAATAGAGAGAGAGATTTTATTTGCTGAACATATGAATGAATTGTCTGGCTACCCTTTTGAATAGTTTGAAGTTCCATTTTGAGATGTTGGATTTGAGCACAAGAGTGTGTGCCATGCAAAGTTTCCATTATCCAAACATCGTGTCAGGAATGCTTGTCAACAACTTGAGATAAGGCAGCATCGGAGAGAAAGGTCAACAACCATCCAAGAAGCATGTTGTTGAGCTTCAGCCAAGGGATGAGTTGAGGGGACGATTCTTGGGGGCGAGGAATTGAGCCATCAAGAAATCCAAGAAGGTCATAGCATCTGAGGATGGGAAGGATTTGAGTTTTCCAAAGGAGAAAATTGTCGCTAGTTAATTTGAGAGAAATTTCTTGATGTATGAAGTTAACTTTGGGGAGAGTTTCAGGTGGAGATGAAGTACTATAAGCTGGTGATGGTGTGGTGGATTCAAAGGTTGGTGTTTCTGTCGTGGTTGAAGCGGCCATGAGAAGAGAAGCAAAAAAAAAAAAGAAAGAAAGAAAAGAAAAATGCAAAGACAAATGGCTAGGGAAGAAAGCAGCGGCGATAGTTTGGTGAGAATGAGTTTTGTTTGCCAGGAACCAGTTAAACCCTAAGCCATCTTGATACCATGTGAAGGAATGTTTTCATACATGTTAAGGAATTTGTGATACAAGATTTATACAAATGATTACAACAGCTAGTGATACTATACAATGGCTAATACCAAAATTAGAAGCTAGAATAATGTGTTGACTTTGTATCTATGGAAGTATAATATTATGTTGCCTTATGTGTTAGGATTTGCCATCCTTGACATTCTCTTCTCGCTCTTTGTTGAGACATTGAGCACCACATTCTCTCACCCGTCCAGTTAACTGCTGCACTGACGACTTACGCTCAATGTTGCTCCTGGCTGAATAGCATTACATCAACCATAATATTTTTACTTTCCACCCAGAGCACTACCGATCACAACTGCAATTCTCCACTTTTTCTCCTTTTCTTATTCGTTCCATTAGCCCCTGGTCCACTCAACATCTCATGCAAAGACCACAACTGCTGACCACACAATACCGCATCACTCTCTCTTTCACGTTAAGTCCATGTGAGCTGGTCCTCCACGATCTCCACCCTCAACCATGATTTCAATTTCAAGCATAATCCTTCATCCTTTTTCTTTTTTCTTTTTTATTTTTTTTTAATTTTGCACCAATTTTTCTTACTAATTGGTTATTCAGCAATCTGAGGGAAAAAAATCATCTTTTTCTTGAGTGATAAGGAAGTTTTCAAAATTTTCCTTAAAAATTTTTTAAGAAACTTCTCATAAAAATCAATACAATTTATAATTTTTTTCTTTCTTTTTCTTTTTTGGTAAAACTTATAATTACCAAATTACTACTTCTCCGTGGTCTGCTGTGCTCAGGTTAATCTTAAATTCTTTTGTCCCTTCCTCCTGGTGCTCCTCTTTCTCACCCATTTACCTCATTTTATTCCCTTCCCCCAATGTCGACAACTCGTACACATGCTGTGACTGTCACTACAACGCCACCATGAGTCTCTCTTTCTATTTCTTCATCATTTTACAATTCACAATTCAATTTGGTCTCTCCTTTCTTTTCTCCTTTATTCTTTTCTCTTTTTAGAAATCTCAACCCCTCTCCTATCAAGGCCGAATATTGGTTCCTGGCATATGTCTTCGCCAAGACCTCTTGGGTATCCCAGTTGTTTCACCTGCCAACCCAATTTTACTTGTGAGAACCACACGTGGAGATTTTCTATTTCATCAGGGAGAAGGTTGCTTCTGAAGTTGTTCAAGTCCAGTTTTTTTCCTCCATGTTCCCAATTGGCCAAGGCTCTTCCATCGACCATTTTCGAGCACTGAAGGACAACTTTCTTGTTTCATCCGGCTCAGATTGATTGGGGAATTTAGTGTATCAATATATAATATATTAAGGCATATCATGCAAAAGGTTAAATATGTCATTGTATATTCTCCAATATGTATAAATGTTAATGTAACACCCCTTTGATGTATGCTTATCTGAATATGTAAAGAGAGAGAGTGTGTGTGAAAGTGTGAAAAGAGAGACAAGTAAAGTTCACAAGTCAAGTCATAGAAAATGTCAAAGGAGAAAAGAAAGGAGACCAAGTCTTAACCGATAATCAAATTTCATCATATAAGATAATCTAAAAACATATTAATTATCCATAAATAGAAACGTAACTCTCTCTAAAAGTTATGTATTAAAGAGATACATTGCATGCAAATAACTTATGTCATTGTGAAATTGCTTCTTCTTAAGGTTTGTTACAAGTTCTATAATAATTCACGTTGCATTAAGGTTTCTCTTTTTGTTGATAAAATGTTTGTTTTCAACAACCAATATTATGAGCAAATCATACAAAGCCAGCAATATCATTTTTGGATGAGGGGGAGAATGAAGATATTGAGATAATTGTTTTAGATAAAGAAGATAGCCAAGATTTAAATACTAAGTTATAAAATAAAAGTCAATTGAGTGAAGTGAAAAGCAAGAACTTTACTATGTAGGTGTAAACTGCGTTAAACTGAGATACTACCTCGTGATTAATGATTTTCACAATTTTCCTTTTTTGTCACTGTAAGTATTTCTCAAATTAAATTGTTAATTAGTATTCATGATTCTTACAAATCTCTTTTTCTTTGTCATTCTAAATGTTTCTCATGTTAAATTATCAATTTTAACTTTTTTGTTTCAAACTGCTATGCAAAGCTAAATTATTTTTCCTTCTCTTTGTAACGAAATAAAACTTTTCTTTTTTATAGTTTACACAGCAAGATCGTGATGTCCAATTTTGAAATGATTGAAAACATATTGACTAATGAAAAAAGTACCAACTATGATGATTAGATTAGACAGTTTGAATGTAACACATTAATGAGCTCCAATAGAAAATCACACAACCAATTAAGATGAAGAAATTCAAGTAAACACACGTAATGAGCTAATTCAATATTTTATAATTGCTTATAATCGGCAAATCTTGATCGATGCATTTACTTGCAACGAAAGCACTCCCCTCTGGCCATCATCTACCTGCTAGCAAAGGAAAAATGAATCACGTGCATAGTTGTTCTTTGGGTATATATCATTAAATATTTACATAATACAAATAAAGATCATAAAAGCTTCAATTAATTCATTGACTTTATTATTTACACATAATTTTTTCTTATAGCCTAGCCTTTTCTTCCTTTCTTTTCTCTCTTCTGATTACAACTTTGGCTAAGAAGAGCTTTATTGCATTCCAATAATTAAATTTCAGTAAAGTTAAAAAAAAAAATTACTGTTGAGGTGTCGTAACAGGCGTGGCCTGTCGTTATGGTAGCAGAAAATATGAACCACTAATTGTAAGCACATACGGCACATCTTCACTACGAGTGTAGCATCAGACATTGCTCTTTCTGTTTACATAGAAATTCTAATTCAAAATTTTGAAGATTTAGTATTTATATATAAGAAATGAAATTGCAATGTTGTCCGTGCAATACTAGTGAGGCAACATGAAATATCAAGATTTATATACTAAAAATCCATACAAAGTGTAATTGACCAAATTAACTATCCCCATATATAAACCTAATTAGATTAGATTGGATTTCTAAGAATTTAATTAGATTTTGGAAGAATGTTTAAAATTAGATTTTATCATATGAACAAATATAAAGAATATATATACTCATCAAAACAAAATATAGTGAATTTTCCACTTAACCTATAATGTCTGGAGTTAGTGACACTTTGCCACCTAATGTATATTGATAATCACTTAACTCTATTTGACTAATAGTGGTTTCAGTTAACATCTATTGTATTTATATTTTTTTTATACAATTATATCTTTTTATATCTATTCCTAATAGTCTATTTTTTCTCTCAATTTCTGACATTGTAAACAACCCCCCCCCCCCCCCCCAAAACAAAGAAAAAGATGGAAAAATATGCAAGTAATACATTCAACCTTTTTTTTTGGATAATCCCCCTACCTTCACGAGATTAAACCCAGGACCTCATACCTGGGATAAATAATTTCACTTACTTGAGCTATCCCTTAATTCCCAAGTAATGCTATTTACTTCTTTCCTGATCTAATTAGAAATCATATAAAGACAATTCCTATTGGATATAGCTATTTTGGGTCATTCGTTCATCTCATTAAACATTTTTATTTATACAATAAATATTTTAGTTATAAATTTGTGAAAGTAATATATAATTGTATTTCTTATCATACTACTACCATTAGGGAGAACTTGAAATTTTTATTCATGAAATTGTTGATTACTCAGTTCCTTTCAACAATTCTATAGTATTATGACATAAGAAATCTGTGCCCGCTTCAATCAATTGTGAAGTTAATTGTTCATCAGTAATAAAAAAAAAAGTCGTTTATTGATGATCAATTATGTTCCATTTTGGTCTCGAGCATTTAAATGTTTTTGCAACTATATATAATATACACACAGAATACTTAATGCACAGAAAACCCTAATTTTTGGATTTCTGCCATATATAATAATCAGCAAAAAATTGTTCAAACACATACTTACCAAAGCAAGAAATCGACTGGTTGTAGAAGACTATGTACAATGGAGAGGAACTTGTAGTAAATTTATAGTTACAAGAGATTTTAGACTTTATTAATTTTTTTTTTCTTTTGGTCATGAAGAACGATGTGTTTTGGGTGTAAGAAAAAAGTTTATTTTGCAAACAAAATTTTAAGGGTGAAAATGGAACATGAGTAAAGATGTTAGTTCTAATGGTTTTGACCATTAGTCAAAGGATTTAAGTGATTATTAATTTATTATTATACTTTAGAAGGTAAAGTGTGATTAAGGCCTTCTCCAACAGGGCCCCAAAATGCCCCCTTACCTTAAATTTAGAAGGTAAGAAAGGGGAAATATGATCCAGAAATCCTCCTGTCTCAACCCTCAAATTTTAGGGGCTCCTTGTCTATTTTTCGTTCCCTCTCATATATAGGAGTTTTAAACCCAACCCCTTTCCAACTCCCTATATGTAATAATGTGAAAAAAATTAATAATAATTAATTAATAAAAAATATCTATATATATAATAAAGCAAAATAAATAATATAAATATTAAAAAATGTATTTAACTAAAATTAAAAAAGATATAAATTTGGAGTCTTTTGAAATAAGGAAGCTGTTTGAGCAAAAACTAAACTAGGGACTCCCTAAAATAATAATTTGGTAAAAAGTAAGAGAACTATTGGAGCAAAACTAAAATAAGAGATCCCTAAATATAAAAAAAAATGAACCAAAACCCCAAAACCCCTTACATATAGGAAAAATATGGGTAAACTGTTGGAGAAGGCCTAACCCCATATATTAAGTGGGTTAACGGGAAAAATCGCCAAAAAATAAAAAAAAGGTCATATTGGATATTATGGAATATTTAAATTAGAGTTATTCAATAATTTGAGAAATTAAACCCAAATTTATCCAATAATATTTAAATTTAAATCTCATCAATAAGATAACAATTCTGATAATAAATAGTTAAAAAATAATATATATGAAATATATCAATATAAAGAAATGTATCTTATCTCTTTTCCTTCATACAAAGAAAAATAACATTTGAGATATTGTTTGTTTGATTTGATTTTGAACACCCTATCAGTTGTTTCTTCAATTTCTACATTTCATTATTTTTAATGTTACAGGTAATTTTTTGTTTTAAATGGGTGAGCAAACTATTACAAATTGATGGAAGATTGAGAATAAATAGTTGTTATGAATGCTTAAACTAAAAGAAATATACTATCAACAAAATGATAGATTATTTTTCTCAATAAAATTGATTGACCTTTAATTGTATAATTATGTAAACAATACAAAACAAAAAAACACAATTATATCACACCCGCACATTGCGCGAGGTTTAGACATTGTGCGAGGTTTAGACTAGTCTAATTCAAGCATAATTTCAAATCCAATTAATTAAATCCTTAAAAATCTAATCAAATCCAATAAACAATATCTCAAATGCTTTTTTTTTTTTAATACAAGGAAAAGGAGATAAGCACAAACATTTCTATATATTGAAATATTTAATATATAACATTTTTAATTATTTATTATTGGAGTTGTTATCTTATTGATGAGATCAAAATTTAATATAAATTTAGATTTGATCTTTGAAATTATTGAATAACTCAAATTTAAATATTCAATAATAACATCCAATGTGACCTTTTTTAAATTTTGTTAACATGAGTATATATGTTTGTTTAGATTTGTTCATCTGAAAAGATCTAATTTAACATTGTTCCAAATCCAATTAAATTCTTAAAATCCAATATAATCCAATTATGTTAGTATATAGGGATATCTAATTTGTTCGATTAGCCTTCCTATGGATTTCAGTATATAGATCTTGATATTTCATGTCACCTATTTTGCTGGTATTGCCTGCATCACATTGCAATTTTGTTTCTTATATACGGGGCGAGGGGGCGGGGGGGGGGGGGGTTGGCTCAAGAGTAAAGCAATTAAAACTCTCGCTTTAGATCCCTCAAGTGTTTAGGCCCGAAAATTTTGAAATAACATTTTAATTATGATTTATATAATTACAGAAAAATTAGGTTATGTTATTTTAATGATAAAACGTGATTTAGTTTATTTTAAGCAAAAAAATCATAAAAAGTGAAGGCCCAACTAATACTATAAATCTTATCTCTATATTACTCACAGCCCCTAATTTTTTTTTTCTCCGGTCTCTCTGCACAAAAAAATTGTCTTTTCTAACTCTAGTTCATAAATGTTATCTTTATCAAGTAAACAAGTGTTTCATTTTTTAGTCTTCTATATTTCTCACAATCTCTATCTTTTTCTCCTTGATTTTCACTATACCAAAATCTCTTTTCCCAATACCACTGCTCACATTTTTCTCTATAAAAATTTTAATAAAGTTTTAATTTTGAAAATTTCACTCTGTTTTGATTATTTATAGTCTTCTTCCGAATGATGCTCTATTTCAGCATTTATTGTATTTCTCTCTTATCATAAGGCAAAGAAATTTTTTTTTCTTGTTGAAAGTCCAATAATTCAATTAAAAACTCTAAATGAGTGTAGTCATTTTAATTTATCTTTTCATACGTATATTTATATTTTTAGTATGTAATAATTTAAATATGTCAATTAGAAAATAAAAAAAGCCTCATATTATAGTTTGGTTTTAGGCCTCTAAATTCATTGAGCCACCCTTACTTATATATAATAAATTCAGAAAATTTTGAATAAGAATTTCTATTTGAACAGCAAGAGTTATGTCTGATGCTACACTTGTAGTGAAGATGTATCGTTGTGCTTACAATTAATGATTTGTATTTTTTGCTGCCATAACTACGTCCACGCCAGTTACGACATCTCAAGAGTTTATTTAACTTACTAAAATTTAGCTGTCGGAATGCAATAAAGCTTTTCTTAACCAAAGTTATAGTCAAAAGAGAGAGAAAAAACAAAAGAAAGGCCAGGCTATGGAAAAAAAAAAAAGTGTAAACAATACAGTACATAAACTAGTTTTTTGCACAAAAATAATTAATTACATAAATATATATATATATATATATATATATATACATAAAAGAGTATTTCAATAATCTTAAAAACAAGATTAGTTGTTATTTATAAATAATGAACATTGATAAGAATTATAAATTAAAAAGGAAAGAAATTGTAATTGGGGACAAAATGGAGTGATAGGGAACTTCACAAACGAAAGAAATTGAATTTTGGGGCCAAAAAGACGGAGATGCAGCAAGAAGGAAACTAAATTGGGGCCAAAATTCTGGGCCATTGATGAGAATTAATCTAACGGATAGTAATGCTGAAACGTGACATAATTTAAAAGTAGCAAAAAATGAGCGGGAAAGAAAATGGATGTAACGGTCGCTATTCTAGTATAATAGATAGATATGTAAACAATGCAGTCAATGAATTAATTGAAGCTTATATGATCTTTGTTTGTATTACATAAATACTTCATCACATTTGTCTAAAAAATAGCCATGGATGTGAAATCTTTTTTCTTGCTTTTTGATAATAAATACTGCATTAGTGTAACGCGCTCTCAAATTAGTTAGAGGAAAGTGTTTGCATAGCAGGTAAATGATGGTTAGAGGGGGTTGCTTTCATAGCAGGTAAATGCACCAATCATATTCACAAATTAGAAGCAATTATAAAGTGTCGGATTTGCTCACTAAGAGTATTCACTTGAATTTCTTCATCTTAATTGGTTGTCTGGTCCTCTACTGGAGCTCATCAATGTGTTATTCTCAAACTAATATAATTGTCTTAGTTAATGCTATTTTCAATGGTTAATATGTTTTCAATCATTCCAAAATTGAGGCTTCACGTTCTTGTTGTGTAAACTATAAAAAAGTTAAGCTTTATTTCAATCCAAAGAGAAGGAAAAATAATTCAGCTTTGCATGGAAATTCGAAAACAAAAATTATAATTAACAATTTAACTTGAAAAATATTTAATATGACAAAAAAAAAAGAGATTTATAAGAATCATGAGCACTAGTTAACAATTTAATCTCAGAAATGTTTACAATGACAAAAGAAAAAATTGTAAAAATCATTAATTACGAGGTAGTATCTATGTTTAAACCATATCAACTACATAGTACGGTTCTTTAATTTTCACTTCATTCAATTAATTTTTGCTTTATACCTTAGTATTTAAATCTTGGCTATCTTCTTCATCCAAAACTATGATCTCAATATCTTCATTCCTCCTCTCGTCGACATATGATGTTGCTGGCTTTGTGTAATTTGGCCATGACATTGGTTGTTGAAAATAGACCTTTTGTCAACAGAATGAAACTTTAATGCAACATAAATTACTCTAGAACTGTGACAAACCTTAAGTGTTATGTTTCTATTTACAAATAATTAATATGTTTTTTTGATTAGCTAATATGATGAAATTTGATTATCGGATAAGACTTGGTCTCCCTTCTTTTTCTCCTTTGAAATTTTCTGTGACATAAGTTAACAAATTTATTTCTCTTTCTCTCTTTCTCTTTCTGCATATTTGAATAAACAATGCATAAAAATAACGTATTCTTTTTAAAATTGGTTTCTCCCCTCTTTTTAAAAGCTAAAAGAACGCCTATATGCTTGACATGTGAGTAAGTGGTTTCACTCTAGAATATTAATAGATGTGGACTACAGTAGAACCTGTAAAGTGAGAAACTGAGCACTTTATATAATTTTTATAATTTATGACATGATAAAAAAATAAATACATTTTCTCTAAGAGATTTGGAATGATTGAATAGAACATTTAATTTAGAAAAGTAACATACAAAAAGGGATTTGATTTCGATTCGGAAACAAATCTATATATATTGAAAGTATTATTATTGCCTTATTTATTCCAACGTGTCACGCTATTGTCACTTCTTTTTCCTTCAAAACCATGTTTTCCATTTGCTTTATGAGAATATAACAGTACAGTTTTTAAATCTTCTTTTATGCTAAACTATATGTATGGTTATTTAATTATATAATTAGTATACCAAAAATTATTTTTTGAATTCAGTTATCTATTATAAAACTATATATATGGTAAATAGACAATAGAAACTTGGTTGGCTCCAAATTTATGATAAATTATAGGATAAATTACATAATTACCCCCTGTAATTTTAGAAATGTGCACAATATACCTTGTGATTATGGAATTAACTAAATCACTCCTTATGGTTTTAGTGAGAGTGCACACGTCCCCTTAAATCTAACATCTGTTAGTTTTTTAAACAATTATTGTGCAAATGTCTAATTTACCCTTTCGCACGCACTCAAATTACAAAAATACCCTATCTTTTCATTTTAAAAAATTTTATTTGTAAGAGAGATAATTTGAACCTGCTACTTTATGTAAAATACCCTATCTTTTCATTAAAAAAAATTACTTGTAAGAGAGTTGGTATGAACCTGCTACCTTAGGTTAAAGCGCTGCATTCTAACCAACTGAGTTAGAAATAATTATGCATTCTATTTTCTTAGCTTAGATAAAATATTATGGTTTGTAATACAAAAAAAAAAAAATCTTGACATGAGATGGTCTTCTTCTCCCTTGTAAAGTGACCAAACAGACCCAAAAGTCATTGCAAAGCCAAGGACCCGACCCGACATTATCAGATCATCTAACCGTTAGATCAACAATTAGTCAACGTCACCTCGCTCTCTAATGGTCAGCAATGTCGCTGAACATCTCAAATCATTGTTACGATTTCGGACCAGTGTCAACCGCCACCATCTTAGTGGCGAACTTTAAAGCTTTTAAGAGCTTTTTCAAGTCAAGTCACAACGCGCCTCTACCATAGAAAACTTTCTTGTGGTCTCGTGAGTCTAACAATATACTCCATGCGGTGTTTTGGGCGCCGTTTTCTATTTACCATTAACAGCCTTGTGAGGTCTTCAAAGCTTTTTGAAGCTTCACCGTCCTTGATGAAGGAAGGGGTAAGAGGTCGCTGACTAGGAAAAGGGGTGAAAGGGTCGCTGATGAGGGAAGAGGGTGGGGGTGTCGCTGCTAGGGGTAAGCGTGAGGGAGCTGTCGAAGGAGGGGGTTGGGGAGCTGACAGGGAGGAGGGGAAATGGGGAAGCAAATGATCTCTTTTTCTAAAAAAAGGTTTTTAATAATATCTTTTATTTTAATATTTATTAGGGATAAAATAGTCTATTTATTACATTTAAAATTAAAATCAAAATAAACAGCATCTCACGAGCTGCACGTGTATCTCAAATCTCGTTATCTTGGACGAAAAAGTCAATGAAAGGGGTCTATATGCGCTCTCATTAAAACCATAGGGGGTGTCTTAACTAATTTCCTAACATAAGGGAGGTGTTGTATATATTAGTCAAACCACAGGAAATGTTATGCTATTCACCCTAAATTATATATAAACTAACTTTTTTGCAACCATCAAATAAGCTATAACTAGCAATACTAGTATGTAATCCATCATATAAGCTAAGTCAATTATAATAGCACATCATGTTGGCTCTGTCAATTCTTTCTCATTTATGGAATCTATATATATTATGTAGTAATCTTTTTTATATATAAAACCCCCCACCCTGTTCGTTATGGGATTCCAATCCAAGTTCTCATTTATGTGAAAGGTAATTTCAACCATTTGACCTAACTCTAATCCCATATTATGTAGTTATGTTTATGCCTTTGCTTTATCAATGTCACATGTCTATATTTCATCAATTGTTTTCCATCCAAAATCTCTATGTTTCTTTATTTTTTAAATCAATTACACATGTTTATATACATACATATATATATATATATATATATATATATATGAAGGATGATTGTGTTAGGTGAGTCCCTGATATCTGAAAAAATATATTGTTATTATTTCGGATGATTATCCTTAGCTTTAGTTTTTACCAAAAATTTTCCAATGAATGCTATAAAAATTTTTATGATAATGTTACAATCATTATCTAATAATCTCATTAGTTTAGTTCAAGTAATATTTTTGAATTATTATTATGAAAATATCATTAATTATGAAACAAAAAAGATACTAAAATTACACAGTTATCCCTATGCATCACAGGGACAATATGCTAGTTTAGATAGATAGAAGAGAAAGATATAATATTTTTTGGAAAGGCAGTAATTATAAATAATGACATATTGATTGATAAAAAATATGTACTCCCTTGGATTTTAATTTATAGGTATGTAGTTCTCATAGACATGCCATCGGGCAAAGCTGCATACATGGGAACATAGATAAATTCATAAATTCACTCTCCAATATGAACAACATACTAAATAAGAACATAGTAGTCTCATATGCCATCAAATAGTTATTGTTGTTAGACAATAATTACTTTATAACACGATAGATTAACGTGTTTCTTATTTTTTTTTTCACCACTAATATTTATTCTACCAAACTACCTTTTAGATTTTCTTTTTGTTCGTAATTAACTTTAGTTGAGAAATTAAATGTCATTTATATATTACACAAAAAAAGTTAATGCCATATTTAACAACGTCACATGTTCTCATTTCATGAACTTTTTTTTTTTTTATCCTAAAAAGTTTTCATGTCATATGATAATTGAACATTATCTTTTGGTAAGTAATTGATACCATTTGGAGTAATCCCTTGGAAAAAATATTTTTCAATCTAAATAGAGCATTATCTTTGTATATATGTATACAAAACAGAGTTTATACTTATCTTACAATGCCACATGTCCTAATCTTTTAATTATCCCACACATCAGATGGGTTATACTCTAGTTTATGTTAAAAGTATCAATGATATTAGGATTTGATGCATCATAAAAGATATTACAGTCAAAGGCGTTAGATTCTTTCTCATTTTAAAAGTTCTTGTATAGTATGTAGTTTCTAAAGATATTCACAATTCACTAATTTGGCAAATGACTTAACTGTGGTCAAACATTTGATACGTATTCCACCATCTTAGGTGTAATCTATGAAGATTACAATTAAAAGACATGTGGTTGACTATGTTAATCTTGGAGTAGAGAGGATATTGGTTTATTTATTTATTATGTTAACACACCTCCTCACATGCAGGATGATTTGTTTAGAGCTTACACGTAGACAATTTAATTAAATGGGTGACAGTAGGGATAGAACCTGTGTTGTTTGGCTCCAGGCTCTGATACCATCTTGGAGTTGCCACCTCATCTAAAAGTTTAAGCTTATAGAAAGGATATTAGTTTATTTATTTATTATGTTAACAGTTAAAATAGCTACTTAATTTGCCCTTCATTAATTAAAATCTTATATAAGACATTGTCATTTCTAAATAATTACGACAATGTGTGGGTAATCTAGCAATTGATTCCTTTATAATACATCATGAATCCCCTATAATTTTATGCATCTATAGCCCTAATTAGTGTATATGTAGCTAGATTAAAAAATTGTTCTTCACTTGGTATTTAAATCATTGTTATGCAGAATTTATGTATCATTAAATTATTGGACATAACATTTTACCATTTACCATTTTTGGACAACAAAAATAAGAAAATTATATGTCCATTAATTGTATAAAAAGGCCCTTATGTCATTTCTTTAGCAATGTGAGGGGGAAATGAGAAAAAAAACCTTAACCAAGTAGCCTCCTTGTTGATCTCTCTTCATTCTTATTTACATCATCAATATAATCTTCATATATATTATATTATATTTATCATGTTAAAGTTTGCTATTAGGAATGTGATCGTTGTCATTGTTCTTGCATTTCTAGAGTGGTCAATAGACCCTTTCATTTGCAATGCTAGAGAAGGCTCAGGGAGCAAAGTAGAAGGATTTATTACGTCAACTATTCTCAATGTAATAAAATATGGCGCAAAAGGAGACGGAAAAGCTGATGACACAAAGGTAAATATATATAAATAGATACATATATATAGAAATGCATATGGAGAAGACATGAGTTATGTATTTGAAATCTTAGGCCGAGTTTTTCTTTTCATTTTAGAAAGTTAAAATTGACTTTTACGGTGCAAAATTCCCTCTTAAAAATGTGAAAAAGAGAAATAAAAAAATGTGACCTCTCTTCTTAAAGCCAAAATTTGGTTTGACTTTGGCCTTGAATTAGAAGAGGTGCTATGATTTTTTTATGTCTACTTTGCATGTTTCTCTGGTGAAGTTTTTGGAGTGTATAAACCAATTTGGTTCTCCAAAATGAGAAAACAAGATAAACTTTATACTAAGTAGCAATATATAATGACTATTAAAAAAGTTCACCAATATACTCATGCACTTGACAGGCATTTCAAGAAGCATGGAAAGATGCATGTAAACTTACGGGATCAACAATATTGGTACCATCAGGATTTATATTCCTTGTGAAGCCTACAATATTTTCAGGGGCTCATTGTGCATCAGATATTACCTTCCAGGTAAATTCTATCACTTACTACTCCTTCATTATCATTGTGCATCAATTACCATGTTCTTTCTTTCCTCTTTTTTTTTTTTTTTTCTTACGGAATACTAATATATACGTATATATACTCTAATGTCACTAATTAACGGATTTTTTTGTGTTTTAGCTGGATGGTAAACTTGTTGCTCCTGAAAATGCCGAGGCATGGGCATCAAGTCCCCAAGCATGGATCCTGTTTGAATCTATTAATGGTATAACCATCCAAGGTAAAGGAATCTTGGATGGAAAAGGCTCGATTTGGTGGAAGGATTCATCAGAAAATAGTAGTTACGAGGGAGCACATGATCTAGTTATCCACGAATCAAAGTATTCAAATTATATCAGCTCAAACAATTGGGTAACTACTTGTACTCTGTGATATATCTGAAATACTGCGCATGCATACCCTACACCCTTTTGCTTTATAAATCCCTCATAACGCTCATTTACTTTCTAAAATGAAGTATCATGTACCCCACTGAAAAGGACATTGTCTTATGTTTTAAAAAGTAGCCAGTAGGGTTTATGAGGGTGTTTAATAACATGCAGGTTCGACGGTCTGTAGATGAACGAGACATGCATGGATTCAATCTACTTTACTAGAATATTATTATACTGGCTTCATCATATATAAAAATTTACAATAATAAGATTTACTATCTATTTCGACTTTCAATGGATCTTATTAATTATAAAATTTCCTGTTGCATTGATATTTTTTTTTTTTTAGCTACTACAAGGAAAATCCCAAGAGAAGTTACCAAGTGCAAAGCCAATAGTGAGTACAGTTTATACAAATATTCTTACATATTTTGCTATCCAGGTTAATCAAATGAAGATTATAAATACATTAAATAATATTTTTATGGCAGGCACTCATGTTTGCAGGGTGTTCTAACGTCATAGTAACTGGCATAACAATCCAAAATAGCCCTCTAAAGCACCTCAAGATCTATAGGTGTGCTGGTGTGGAGATAGCAAGAATAAACATTTCATCCCCTGGTGACAGTCCTAACACAGATGGAATCAATTTATCAAGTGCTCAGGATGTGGTCATTCATAATGTCAATCTTTCTTGTGGTAATTCTTATCATAATGATCTCCATTGTTTTTTTTTTTTTTTTCCTTTTCCAATAGAATGAATTATGTAGTTGACAAGCAAAAATTATTTGCCCATCAAACAATTTTTTTAGATAGAGCTAGTAGTATCTTGTTATTTGCTAATTGCATTTTCCACCTTACAATAATATAATTAAGCAATTGCCAAAGCAATCGTGGTTATTTATTAGATATTTTGCCAATGACCTATTCTTTAATTATTTTTAAAGTAATGTTTTGATATGGATCGCGAGTAAATTAGGTCTAAAGTATACCACCTAGTGCAAAATTTACACAACCGAAATCTAACTTGCACAAAAATTAGAAAAAAGTATAAGGTGCGCCTTAGGGCCACACCCCATGGGGGTGTGGGTGAGAGAGAGAGCCTAAGAGCATCGAAAGTGTCTTATATTTGTTCTAGTCCTGTTGAGGATAAAACCATTATAAGAACTCTGTGGGGGAGGGTTTAGACTTTTCTTTCCGTGCAAAAAGTCACATGGGTTGTAATACTCTTTTATATTAGTGGAGTTTTTCGTAGACGTAGGCAGAGGGCCAAACCATGTTTAATAGCGCGTATTTTTTTCTCGTTACTCGTGTTTTTAATTATGCTGCGTTAGTGTGTGTTATGCGTCTTGATTTCCCAACACACAAAAATTAGAAAAAAGTAAAAGAAAAGAAAATAATAAGAATATACTACGTGACCTTTTGGATAAAAAGTCACGTAAGGAATATAAATATACATAGCAAATATCCCATTGGTTTACAAACGAAGATTGAAATGTATAAAAATATTAGCGGTGACACCCATACTTGGGCGAGTGATAAGTAGTTTTAGGTTTATAATTCATGTACAACTTACATGGATAACTTTTACACTGTATAATCCAATATATACAGAGTATAATAGTAAAATTTACAAGTATAACCTTTACGCTCCATAACTTAATATAGAGTATAATTAATATAATATTAGAACTAATAAAATAAACCTTCTAATATCTATCTCTTTGTTTTATTGGTAGACCTTGGATATAATTTCTTACAATTGCATTATTTTCAAATCTATTTTTTGCAGGAGATGATTGTATCTCTATACTAGGAGGATGCTTAAACATCAAAATCTATAGCATAAACTGTGGACCTGGGCATGGAATTAGCATTGGAGGACTTGGAAGAGGCGGTATGGAAGATATTGTGTATAACATCACCGTTCATGATTCTATAGTACAAAATGCAACGACTGCTGTTAGAATAAAAACATGGCAGGTAAAAAAGAAAATTTTCACTAAATTCTGTAGTCGTTTTCTTGTTTTATTAATAGCAATTCATCATAAATTGATATATGTGTATATATAAACATATATTTTAAAGATACTATCAATGGAGTGCAGGGTGGTTCAGGTATGGTGAAGCTTATAAATTTCACGAACATCCAAGCGTATCAAGTGAAAACCCCAATTGTAATCGACCAATATTATTGTGACAAGGGAAACAATTGTAAGAACCAGACATCAGCTCTCGTTGTTTCAGGGATAACATACGAGTCAATAAGAGGAACATATACAGTAAGAGCTGCATCTTTTGCATGCAGTGACTCGTCCCCCTGTCGAGATATAACACTTGCAGGCATCGAGTTGAACTCCGTTGGAGGAGTGCATGTATCTGCCCCTTTTTGTTGGAATGCTTTTGGAAAAGTACTCACCAAGACTACCCCTCCAATAACTTGTCTACAAACAGGAGAAGAAGAAAAATATTAACCATAGAATGTAATCCAAAAAACATGGTCTACAAAGAAACTTAGACCTTTTATTGCCTTGTGTTGATTGATTTGTGCTAGAGGAGCAAATGCAATATAATTGCATCTACAAGGAATTTTTGAATGGGTACTATATATCTGTTTTAATGATACTAGAAATTAATGAATTTGTAGTATTATTATGTTCTTGGACACATTATGTCACGGCCCAATTCACAAATTCTTGAACCAAGGCATGACTGGCCATAGACCAAAGCCTACAAGGTAACTAGCTAAGAAAACACAACAGAATACAGCGCCACATTTTGATAGAATACCTTCAAACTTTATAGGCCAACCAAGCCATATATTTACAAAGTATTGATTGAGAGCAGACGTATAATATATATATATATATATATATATATATATATATATATATATATATATATATATACGCACAACACACTAAGTCATTTAAAAATTTTCTTTATTAAGTGATCTCTTAATTTAATTCTAAATTCAAGAAAAAAACTAATTCAAAAAACTCATATTGTATAGTAATTTTATTTATCTCATTTCGATTATTAGTATACACACACACACACTAGTCATTTCAAAAGCACGGGTCAATTTCTTTATTAGGTAATCTTTTAATTTAATTCTAAATCCAAGAAAAAAAACTAATCTAAAAAACTCAAATTGTATAGTAATTTTTATTTATCTCATTTTGATTATTAGTAGTAATCCCAAAAATAATTAAATTCTAGAATCAAATACAAATTTTAATATTCGATTTCTAAATTTAATTGTTCTAAATTTTATTTCTAACTCTTAATAACAATTCTTTCATGGCTTTTAAATTCGAGTCTTTGTGAGGGTAAATAAAAATTCACTATTATTTCCTTTCAAAGAAAAGGAGAGAAAAAAAAAATTTTAAATTTATTCATATCCACATAAAATTGATAGATGCACAACTTGACATATTTAACCAAATTTTCTACCAAACCTTCCCCTACCCCCAACATATAAATGAAGAGATTGAAGAGATTTCATCAAGAAATGACCCGAAATTGGATCTTGGTCTATTTGAAATTGTTTCTATTAGTAATACACAGATGTTTGGGCCAGAAACAGTTGAATTTAAGAAGACTCGAGAGGCCCATAATTACGACTGGGCCAAAGGTTCAAGCCATTATGTAATGTATGAAAGGCTTGAGGTCAAGGCCCAAGATGGGGTTACGACCCTACGTATTGGATAAAATCGCGAGACGTGCATGAGAACGATATACATAACCTATATGTGATAAGGGCTAAGCATGACAACTAGGTAGAGGTCGATTGAAACACGTTTGGGGACTTGAGGATCTAGGGGACTCTTTCACCCAAGGAATTGTAAATGGACCACTCGATAGCAGAGGAGGTAAGAGATACACACAAAACATTAACTTATTTATATAGCCCGTCACGTAATAATCCTCTCTTTCTGAACCCAACGCTGACTTGAGCGTCGGAGTACCTTTGGCCGGCACCACACCAGTGTCAAGGGTTTCGTCGTTCACCTTTCTTGGTCTTGCAGGTAATTAGGGCGCAGGTAATTAGGGCCCAAGTCGACCTAATCCGAGATTGTAGAGTTTATCCTTTACAATTTGGCGCCCACCGTTGGGGCCCTATAAGGCTACGATCAAGGGTGATACTCTCACGTTCAATCAGCCATCACCATGACATCCAACCCCAGTACTAGTACTAGCGAAGGCAACGGTATGCAAGCTATCTTGGTCAAGATAGCGCTTTACGATGAGAAATTGGCGATGAATGAAAACAAGTTCAAAGACGTAGAGGCAAAAAATAACGCCATACGTCAAGAGAACTTAGACCTGACGGAAAAAATTACTGCACTTTTAGCAAACACGGCACCTCTGGACAAAGGAAAGGCCGTGTTGATTGAATCGGTGTATCCAATGTAGTCATTGGACTCTACATCCCGCCAAACTCCTAGGGATGAAATCTTAACGTTTGCAACTGACGCACCCGGCACTTCCAACCAACATAAAGCAGCAGGGCAACACTTGACCCCTACGCAAGATGGGGCGCTCCCAGACATGCTTAGACGGTTTGCCGAATTGGAGTCCCTGATTCAAAGAATCCCAAGGGTACCAGCGCTTATTAAGAGAAGTGCCGCCAACGACTACACAGAATCTCCCTTTGTGGATGCCATTGCAATGGTAGACTTGCCCACCAAATTCTCTTTCCCAAATATGAGGCCATTCGACGGGACTACAGACCCAAATGATCATATAATGCAATATAAATGGAAGATGTACACTATGGCCATTCCCCGAGACAAAAGGGAAGCCTATATGTGTAAGAGCTTCAGTTCAAGTTTAGCAAGTCCTGCTCTACAATTGTATACCAACCTACCAAATGGATGCATATCATCTTTTGCCCAGTTAACTGATATGTTCGTGGAACAATACGCGAGCAGTAGGAAACTAGAAAAACAATCAAATGATCTGTATCTAATTGTACAGAAAAGAGGGGAAATCCTTAGAGACTACGTAGAGAGGTTTAACATAGAGAAAGTATCCATACCTCAATGCAACATGGCAACAGCAATTTCCACCTTTCATAGAGGGTTCTTGCTAGATTCAGACCTCTACAAAGAGCTTACAAAGTATCCCTCTAAGATTATGGAGGACGCCCTTGCAAAGGCATGGGCTCATATTAAGTGGGAAGACGACCGCGCTAACCTTCACAGGACTTCCACAAGCCATGGATAAGGAGACATTCAATTGGAGCGACAAACAAGAAGGCACGAGCCCTATCCCCTTAGGAGCCGAAAGGAAAGCGAGGCAGTCGACAGAAGACCTCGCGACAGGACACGACTTCTCGATCATGACTTAGAGCAAATGGTAAAAGCTCTAAATTACAATCTCTCTATGACCCCGTCCGAACTCATCCACACGTTAAAGACCATGGGCAGTACCGTCAAATGGCCAAGAAAGCTGAGATCCCCGGCAAAATCAAGAGACAAATCCAAGTGGTATGAGTTCCATGAAGATCACGGACATACCACTGAGGAATGCAATGGCCTCAAATGGGAAGTTGCTGAGTTATTAAGGAAAGGATATTTGACTGAACTTCTTTCTAAAAAGGGAAAGCAAACCCTAGCCCGATAAGACGAGAAGGCGCAAGCTGAAGATCTAGCCCCGCCAGAACCAACACCGTGAGAGCAAACAGTGAACTACATTATGGGGGGATCCCACATTAGTGGGATTAGTGTCTCTGCAGCAAAAAGGCATGTACTCCTGGCGGTAGTACACGATCATCGTCCCCCACAACCAGTTGACGTGGGCCTGGAAACAATAATATCATTCTCCAGTCATGAGATCTCCCATTTAACTAATCCGCACGATGACGCATTGGTGATCGCGCTTATGATGGCCAACTACTGGTTCTGGAGGATCTTGGTAGACAATGACAGCTCGGCCAATGTTCTGATGTTAAATGCCTTCAAGGAGATGGGGATTGATGAACAATGACTCGTGAGGCGATCCACTCCTTTGGTAGGATTCAGCGGAGAACGAAAGCACACCATTGGAGAGATACACTTGCCAGTATACGCCGAAGGAGTCAACTCGGACGTCAGGTTTTTACTAATAGACAGCCTGTCTCCATACAACATCATATTAGAAAGACCATAGATTCATGACATGAAGGCAATTCCATCCAGTTACCATCAGGTCTTGAAGTTTCTGACAAAGTGGGGAGTCAGGGAGATAAGGGGCCAGCAATCAGATTCCCGTGGGTGCTATTGCACCGTGATGAGAGGAGCCCAACGTGATACCTTATACCATGTAGAAGAAGCTTCTACTTCAACTCCGCTTGATCATCCTCAACCAAAGGAATTGGATGAAGTGCAGATTGACCCATACAAGCCAAGCCACACAGTTCAGATCGGATCAGGATTAGAGTCAAAATTGAGGAACCAGATGGTGGACTTTCTCAGTAGTAACCGAGATTGCTTCGCATGGTCACATGCTGACATGGAAGGAATAGACCCAAGAATAATCGTCCATGAGTTCAAAGTAGATCCGACGTTCTACCCGGTCAAAACGTAAGAAATTTCCCCCCAAAAGGAATCGAGTGATTAACGAAGAGGTACAAAAACTGATTGATGTGGGGTTTGTCAGAGAGGTACATTATCCTGAATGGTTGGCAAATATGGTGGTGGTAAAGAACAAGAACGGAAAATGGAGGATTTGTATTGATTTTACGAATTTGAATAAGGCATGCCCCAAGGATTCTTTCCCAATCCTTCACATTGATAGGATGGTAGACACAATTGCTAGTCATAAGCTACTCAGTTTTGTGGATGCGTTCTCCGGGTACAATCAAATATTGATGCATCCCTACGACCAAGAGAAAATCTCGTTCGTTACCGAACGAGGTACCTATTGTTACAAGGTCATGCCCTTTGGTCTAAAAAATGTGGGAACGACCTACCAGCATCTTGTCAACAAGATGTTTGCAGACCAATTAGGGTGCACGATAGAGGTCTACATTGACGACATGCTGGTAAAGTCCCTAGCAGCAAAACAACATGTCGACCGCCTGCAACAAGCCTTGGATGTTTTAAGGAAATACAATATGAAGCTCAACCCTACCAAATGTTCCTTTGGGGTTAAGTCTGGAAAATTCCTTGGGTACCTCGTGACCTAGAGAGGAATCGAAGCATACCCAGATCAGTTAAGAGCTATTCTCAACATTCTCTCTCCAAAAAACATCCAAAAAGTTATGAAGCTCACAGGCAGGATCGTGGCACTCAGCAGGTTCATTTCAAAATCATCAGACAAATGTCACTCGTTCTTCACGTACTTCAAAAAAATAAGCGCTTCGAATGGATTAATGAGTGCGAGGAGGCCTTGTAGGAATTGAAGGCGTATTTGACCAACCTCCCGCTGCTGTCTAAACCAAAAAATGGAGACAGTTTGTTCGTTTACCTAGCAGTCTCGAGAGCCGCTGTCAGCACCATTTTAGTTCGAGAGGAGGGCAAGAAACAGTTCCCTATATACTATAGCAGCAAAGCCTTGCTTGATGCCGAGACCAGATATAGCTAGCTTGAGAAACTGGCATTAGCCCTCGTCACAACCGCCCGCAAGCTGAGGCTGTATTTCCAGAGCCATCCCATCCAAGTAATAACCATTTCTCCATTGAAAGCGGTCTTGCATAGTCCGGAGCTATCTGGCCAACTTGCTAAATGGCTATCGAGTTAAGCGAATATGATATCACATTCCAACCAAGAACAACAGTGAAATCTCAGGTGCTCATAGATTTTGTGGTGGAATTCATGCCATGTATCTAGTCAAAAGCAGAGGAAGAGGAGGTGTGCCTTCTCGAGAATCCAAAGTTAAGGAAATGGATACTTTTTGTAGATGGGTCAAGCAACACAAAAGGTAGCGTGCTCGGAGTGGCACTGCAGTTGCCCGAAGGAGATGAAATTGAACAGTCTATCAAATGCAAATTTAAGGCTACAAATAATAAAGCAGAATATGAAGTCCTCATAGCGGGTTTGACGTTAGCCAAAGATATGAACGTTGAGCATATCGTAGTGAACAGTGATTCGCAGTTGGTGGTAAACCAAATCTTGGGAACCTACCAAGCGAAAGGCGAGAAAATGATAGCTTACCTCGCCACCGTTAAGAAAATAGCATCTACATTCAAGGAATTTGAGATAAAGCAAGTAAGCCGTGATGACAACTATCACGCGGATGTGTTGGCAAGCTTGGGAGCGGCAACGCAATCTGTTATTTCGAAAACTATCCCAGTAATATATTTACAATGGCCATCCATCAGGAGCGAGAGAGCGATTGAAGTCATCTGTGTGGATAATGAGCCAAACTGGATGACTCTGATTATCCAGTACATCAAAAATGATATTGCTCCTGAGGATCGTGTAGAAGCTAGGAAACTTAAAGCTAAAGTGGCCCGGTACTGTATCATCGATGGGAGATTATATAGGAGATCATACTTGGGGCCTTATCTGTGACGTTTAAGCCCAACCAAGGCCAACTACATCTTGGCTGAATTACACGAAGGGCAGTGCAGGAATCACGCGGGAGCAAGAAGTCTGGGTAACTGAGCATGCATTGCAAGATACTACTGGCCAACCATGCAGTCTGATGCCCTCAGCTATGTGAGGAACTGCAACAGTTGTCAGATGTTTGCCCAAACCGCACACCAGCCAGCTGAGCCATTAACCTCCGTCACTTCTCCCTGGCCGTTCATGAAGTGAGAGATGGATATCGTCGGGAAATTGCCCACCGCACTAGGACAGAAAGTATACATGTTAGCAGCTACAGATTACTTTTTCAAATAGATATAAGCTGAATCTTATCAACAGATCCGAGATAGGGAGATCAAAAACTTCCTATAGGAAAACATAATATGCCGTTTTGGAGTCTTTTCAGAGATTGTCACCGACAATGGTTCCTAATTCATCAGCCAAAACTTTAAAATTTTTTGTAAAAAGTGGAACATCAGACTTGCGTTCTCTACCTTGAGGCATTCTCAAGCTAATGGGTTAGCCGAGTCATCTAACAAGGTTATAATTTCTACTTTAAAGAAAAGGTTGGAGAAAGCCAAGGGGCGCTGGGCAAAAGAACTCCCAGGAGTGTTATGGTCTTATCAAACCACAGCTAAAACTCCCACTGGATAGACACCGTTCTCGCTGGTATACGGGGTTGAAGCAGTTATCCCAACAAAAGTAGGCTTAACAACTCTGCGAATTGTCCAGGCTTCCAAAGCACATAACGACGAAGGAATACGCTGCGAGCTGGATATTGTTGAAGAAAGGAGAAAGCAAGCCCTTATTCGTATGGCAGCGTATTAGTAGAAAGTTGCCAAGCATTACAACAAAAATTTGAGGGCAAGGACATTTAAGCCAGAAGACTAGGTGTTAAGAAAAGTCTTCGAGAACACGAAAGAGGTGAACGCAGGGAAGTTGGGGCCCAACTGGGAAAGACCGTACCAAGTTACGAAGGTAGTTGGGCAAGGGGCATATAGGCTCAGCAACAAGGACGGCAAGGAAGTGCCAAATAGCTGGAACGCAATCCACTTGAAGAGGTATTATTTCTAGGATGAAAGTTCTTGCTTTTCTGAATTATTTAAAAATTAGTTAAAAGGCTAAGCTTGAATGAATGCCACTAGGCAAGTCAAGCAAAAGCTTAGTTTTGTTTTGCTTAAGATTAGTTCCTAGACCTAAGGGGAAAAGGAAGATGGCGTTGCGACGTCAATAAACGTCCTTTAATTAGTTTCGTAATTCCTTTTTGATGTTTTAATATGAGATATTACAATAAATCCGCAAAATTTACTCACAGCAGTCTCTGTTATTCTTGTGAGACTATCAAATAGTCTCTCATATCTTGACGAGACTAACGAACAGTCCTTATTTTTCAAAGACTTGCCTACAGTCTTCGTTATTCTGATGAGACTAGCAAACAGTCTCTATTTTCCGAACAATATCTATTTTCGATAGACTTGTGTACAGTCTTCGTTATTCTCATGAGACTAACGAACAGTCTCTATTTTCTGAACAGTATCTACTTTCGAAAGACTTGCCTACAATCTTCTTCGTTATTCTTATGAGACTAGCGAACAGTCTCTGTTTTTTAGTATGGGGCTAATGAACAGCCTTTATTTGCAGAAGACTCGCATACAGTCTCTCTATTACTCTTTGCGAGATTAACAAACAATCTCTGCCTCGTTAACAGGCAAAGCTTTTCCAAACCACTGCTATTGAGACATAAACAAGCAGAAGGCGTTATTAAGACAACTCCCCAAGGAGTCTATAACGACCTCGTACCCCCTTTTTAAGCATGGACATACAATCATCAGAGATTTAAGAAAATAATTTCCTCAAGGAACAAGATCGTCGTTAACTTAACTAACAAGGAGGACATGAGGAAGGTTCGATGCAAAAAAAAAAAAGCAGGAGCGCATAGTAGGAACTAGCGTGATTTGTAGTTTTCGGGCACAAGGTACAAGTTCAAAAAAGTAACATATCCTAAATAACTTGGTAGCAGAGCGCCAAACATTATGCGTCAACAGAGCCTAGAGAAATGGTCTCGTCTATATTTGGTGGACCGGATATAGACGAAGGGTCAATACTCAGTAGGCTCGATCAGGACAAGGCATTGGGGGAGTTATGATGGCCTTGAAACGGTTGATGTCAACATTTGAGTACACCTGTTGGACCCTTCGTAGGCAGTTCTTGACAGCCTGCTCAGCGGGCCTCTCTGAACTTAGCCTCGACACACTAGTAACGTACTTACCAAACTTTCTACTCTTTTTGTAATCACTCACTGCAGTCTTCCGGGCCTCCTCGACTGAAGAATCAAATTTAGATTCAAGTCCCTTCTTGGCTGCTTGGGCATCTACAAGATTCTTCTCCACCTCTGCTCGGGACAATCACTCCCTCTTAAGATCTTTTTCTAGCTCAGCACGGCGTATTTGTTCATTTGTAAGATCCTTCTCGGCTTTAGCACGTGTTTTTCATTCATTTTTAAGCAAGCGTTGGAGGTCCTGGCACTTGTTCGCAATCTCAGGCACCATCGTCACAAAAGCGAAAATTTCATAAACAAGCTGCAATCAGAAAGGCCGTAAGTAGTAGTAAGGATTAAAATGTTCCATAGAAGGGTGTATATACATACCGCAACACTTTTCCTACTGAAGCTTGAAAATAGATCTCCCTCAGTTACAGTAGGAAGGGTACGGGCAGCAGAATGCATGGTTAAGTGCTGACAGCTGCTAGATGGAGCGCCATCTTCGGGCGGAACCCAGGATGATGAATCGTCTCTCTTTCTCTAATCTTGTGCGAGCCTTTCAACCACCGCTAGGGCAGCGTTCTGGCATTTTTCCACATCTTAATTACGAACGAAAGGAGAAGTCAAAAGTAAAAAAAATGAATAAAAAAAAAGATGACAAAAACAAAAAACAAAAAAAAGAGAAGGAGAAAAGGAATGAAAGATGAGCGTGGTCATACCTGAGCCGTCAGAAGAAGATGAGCTGATGATCTCTAGGTCAAGCGAAAGTTCCGGAGCCTCACTATCTGAGGAGTCCTCAACACAATCATCCTCTTTGTTCTCCTCTCCGCTCCTATGATCGCTTTCCGTCTCATCTGAACTCCTTGGACCAGTGGTCACGTTTGACCTGGCCCGGCAGAGGGTAGGCAGAGAGGAAGACGCCGTGCTACCTCTGTCAGACTTACTGGCCCTATGGCCAGCCCTTCTCTTCGAACAAGTTGGAGGTCTTACCTTAGGGCTAATTATGACAGGTGGGTGTATCCCAAGTTCCAACGTGAAGCCTTCCGCAACGAGGTTGTCACATGTAATCAAATCCGTCATGCAATAAAACTGGCTTCTACAATCTGCAGCCACGGCCAACAAAGCCCGACGAGTATCCTCGCTTAATGTCGAAAGTTCATTCTTTGTGGTGGTAACCCACATTTGGGGGACGTCCGAAACACCATGTATTCGAGCAAGGAATAGGTATTTCCCTCTCCATGAACCGTTGTCATCATACCGGTCAGGGTTGAATAGCTTGTAAGAGCCACGGGCAAAAAGGACGAACCAACCAGGTTTCATAGCAGATCAGATGAGGGAAAATAGCATTTTAAAGATCAGAACGGAGAAGTGAACTCCCCTCTGTTGTAAAAGGATAAGTGCTGCTAACATGATCTTTCATCCATAAAGGTGCAATTGGCCAGGACTGATCCCAAAGGAATTGAAAATGGCACACAGGTGGGGATGTAATGGAACCCGAATTCCCAAACCAAGGACATCTTGAAACATTGTAATTTCTCCTTCAAGTGAGGAGCTTGACCAATCCCTGGGCCTTGGTTGAATCACCACAACATCTTCGCTCAATTGATCGGATTCACTGTAGTATTTGAACTCCTCCTCTGTAGTAGTGCATTGAATTCCTTCAGCAAAGAACTTCCCCATAGATTATCTTCATCGCATCCCAAGGCGAATTAGAATGGGTAATTTGGCCTCACCCGCAGCTTGCTCGACTTGTTTGCACCGCGGCATTGTTGTTAGTGCGAATAAGCAACAAGGAACTCTTCTAGGACGGGTGGTGCAAAGGATGAGTTGGAAGGTCAAACTTGTATCGTAAGCAATATAAAAAATTATTATTAATCATGACCCTATGAGAGGGACGATAATTTGGAGAGCATGGAGAAAAGGAGAGAGGTGATGGAGAAACGAGGACTCAAGTCACCTCAAAGTATGTTCATTTACTCGGGGTGGCATGTTATCCTCAAAATACGAGTAAGGTAAAAAAAAAAAAAGGTCTATGGAAACGAGTTAAGTAGTTTACCAAAGGAGTTGCCTTTCAACATGTGCTGATTGGTTGCTAGACCAAGCTCTTTGGTGTATTCTTGATTGAAGGGAGAGTTCGCTAGGGTTGCTTCGAGTACCTGATGAATAAGGAAAACATATCAAGCCTCATTAGTGGAAGATGAAATACATTTAATATAAATATATATATATATATATATATTTATTTATTTATATATATGTATATATATGAATATATGAAGGTTCAGTGTGACAAGGACGGTGCGTCCGGCCGTGGCTGATGTTTTCTGAGGAATGACATGCTATGATGCAGGAAACAGACGGTAGAGCTTGCGGCATTTTTCGAATTGTGAAGAGTGCAGCTACAGTTGCAATGGTGCAGCGTGACAAGGGGGTAGCGTGTGATGAGAAGGAATGCGAAAAGATGTGTCGGATCGCTGATAAATGGCAGCGTAAGTAGGGGAAGAAGTTTGATTGTGGTTTACCAGGGATATGCCAAGCACTCAGTAAAGAGCAAATGTCCCTTTTGTTTCCAACCTTGAGACACCGCCAGGTATGCGGGATGTGTAAGCCTTAGAGCTCTTTCTAAGTGCGAATGAGGTAACGAGTCGACCGGCGTATTTGAAGTTGCCAACCTTCTTATGCTTGAAGGGTAAAATGCGCACGACTTGAGAATTAGCTATTGTAGAATGGCATTGTAAAGGGCCTAGTCTTTAGGCCTTGGTCACTGTGAAGTTTTATCAAACACCTGAGAAGCATGGAAGGTTGCAAGGAAGGTGTATGAGGAATTTTATCAAACACCTTGTGACCGTCACCTTAGCATGCTATATTACATATCATCCATACAACCTTTCTTAGGATTTAACTCAAACACTTGTAGTGTAGACAATCAATGAGGAACTTTATTGATTTAAGCTCGCGTTTTGGAGTAAGAGAGACAAAAAAAGTCCGATTAATAACCCACTGCTACGCTCTCGATCGCTTAAGATGTACTTAGATCATGCGGTCTTGTGACATTAGCCAAGCATGGTTTCCTGGCTCCTTCAAACTGAGGGAAACAGGGGTTACGAACCTGCGCTACCCCATGTCACTGAGGACAATTGCTGTTTTGGTTTCCTGCTAAAAGGTATGCTGGGTCGACGCTCAGACAAGTTGTCCTCGTAAGAGAATTTTGTCAGACACCTTGCAAACATAAAGGAACGAGTAAGCTTTGAGAAAAGGTGTTTGGGGATTTTCGTCGAGCAGGTGGGGTACTTTATGCTTACTTGTCATCTTTAGCAGTTGTCCTTGACCAGTGCACCAACCAATGGCCTTTACTACGTTGTTATACTTAGACCTCATGTTAGCATGGAGAGAGTGAGGCATGCGAAGGTGATGATCGACAGCTGAGGACCTTCTGTGAGCTCTGGCGTGCCGGCAATTGTTCAAGGTAAAGTCGCGAGGTGGCGCATGGTTTGTGCGTTGCTCCTCGGTATGAATGTTTGTAGCAAATCTTATGGGTATGCTATTGTATGGACTTTGCTTACTGTATAAGCTTGCGAGGGTGCGCTTGAGGAAGGACTTTGTGAGTCACTAAGGTGATTAATGCTAGTTTGTCAAGATTTTACTTTGGGTAGCTTATTTTAAAAGGTGACTAGTAAAGCTCCGGAGTCTACAACGTCAAAGTGTAGTGTGTGGGCATATTAGGCACCATCAGCACGCCTACAGCATTGCATAGCTCATAATGCACATTGGAAGCATTGCATGATGGCTGGTCTCTGACATTGTCGAGTCTTATCTAAGGGGTTAAATGTTGTGCTTGAGGACCTTCGGTATGCCAGCTGTTGGCCTGATGTAAAAATAAGTTACATCATGACTGCTGCATGCTTATGATGTTGAGTGATGCAAGTAACCGTGCATAGTATAGAATGATAAGCTGATTTTCATAGCCCCAATGTCAGAGGGTCTCATTTGGCAGTACTACTCTCTAATTTGAAAGGCTTCAACTTAGAGAGTGAGGGGACAACTGTTTGGGCCAGAAACAGTTGAATTTAAGAAGACACGAGAGGCCCATGATTACGATTGGGCCAAAGGTTCAAGCCGTTATGTAATGTATGAAAGGCTTGAGGTCATGGCCCAAGATGGGGTTACGACCTTACATATTGGATAAAATCGCAAGATGTGCATGAGAACGATATACGTAACCTATATGTGATAAGGGCTAAGCATGACAACTAAGTAGAGGTCGATTGAAACACGTTTGGGAACTTGAGGATCTAGGGGACTCTTTCACCCAAGAAATTATAAAAAGACCACTCGATATCAGAGGAGGTAAGAGATACACACAAACATTAACTTATTTATATAGCTCGTCACGTAATAATCCTCTCTTTCTGAACCCAACGCTGACTTGAGTGTCGGAGTACCTTTGGTCGGCACCACACCGGTGTCAAGGGTTTCGTCGTTCACCTTTCTTAGTCTTGCAGGTAATTAGGGCCCAAGTCGACCCACTCCAAGATTGTAGAGTTTATTCTTTACAACAGAGTTGTTTTCTTGTTTCTTAGAAAAAGTAATCTACCCAAACGTGAAATAAGGGAAAGATGACAAACATAGAAAATGGGAAAAAAACTCATTTCATTTCAAGAAAAATTAGCTCTATTAACTTTTTTACTCCAAAGCATGTGGACAGACACGATGTTTGACAACAATCCGGTGATTACATAAGTCTAACTTTTTTGAAGATCAATAAGGACTAAAGGCTAGTTAGGCTTTCAATTTAAAAGTTGTTTTTCTGAAATGGCTTCTTAGAGATAGAATTTTTGCTAAATAGACTTTTACTGTTAATGCATTGGTTATTTTTATGTGAAAACATATTTTTATAAGATGAATTGTGTTTAGTTTTTTGTTTGCAAAACGTTGTTAGTTGTTTAAATTACTAAATGGGCATTTGAAATTAATAATAATAAACTATTGTTTGCTTTTCGTTGCCTTTTTTTTTAAATCATATTTGGACGTGTTTGAAAATTTTCTAAGGGAGTAAGAATGGTAATCTTTAAAATTAAAGCTTTTCCTTTATAATGAATGATCATTAACCATATTTTTAATTAAATTATTGTTCTAAAATTATTTAATTTTTTAATTAATCAAATTAAATCTCCAGTAATTATTAAATTCTATTTCTTTCATCAAAGTGCTTGTCTTTCTCTTTGTGCCACCTAGTTGTTTTTATCCATTTTTCTTTATGATATTGGATCTATTGACATAATGGGTTTACTTTTTGTTTTTCCTTTATTATATATATATATATATATATATAATATTTACATTTTGCTGTTAATTGGTTTCAAGGCAGAGGATTCACAAATGTGTCTTGTCTTCTTTCTCATTTGTTTTTTTTTTCTTTTGAAATATTATTTACATTTTTCTATTCATTAGTTTCAGGTGGAGGATTCATAAATTTGTCTTTTGACTTTCTCATTTGCTTTTATTTTTTTTGAAATATTTTTGCAATTTTCTATTCATTGGTTTCAGGTAGAAAATTCAAAAATGTGTCTTGTCACCTTTCTCATTTGCTTTGGTGGAGTGTGTGCTTTATTTCTTGTAATTTGATATGGGTAACTATTATGTATATTAAAATGCTAATTAATCAGATAATTGTATGGCAAAATTGACCCCGAAGAATTTATCTTGATCCTTGCAAGGTGCTTTCCTTAGGAATGTAGTCACCTGCACTCTTGTGGGCTCTAAAATTGAAAAAATGCAAGAGAATTCTATGAGCCATAGGATTGAAAGTATGCACGAGAAAACTCTATAACAAATTATCACATTATAATGCCTTTTTCAAGACAAATGCATACATCATAATCAAGTGAGAGCTACACTATTATGAGCAATAAAATTAGGCCAAAGCAAGCTATGATACCATGTGGCATCTTATTAGAGCATTACAAAGATAATGTGTCATCTCTTAAAACTTGAGGTATTACTTTATAATAGGTTTGGAACTTCAATAATTTGATCTTTAAACTTCTTATATATGAAATTACAATCAATGTCCACATGTTTCATTTGGTCATGTTGTATTGGGTTCTCTGCAATCTTGATAGCTGACTGATTATCACAGTATAATTTCATAGCTCCTTCAGGAAGAAAATCGAGCTCTTCCATAAGCTATTTGAGCCACAAGAGTTCTTGTATTCCCTTAACCATTGCCCTATATTTAGCTGACAATGAAACAGCCTTTTATTTCTTACTTTTCCAGGTATCTAAATTACTTCCCACAAAAGTGCAGTACCTAGTTGTTGAAAGTTGTCTTTCTCCCACTGCACCCCAATCTGAATCATAGTATCTAATAACAACAACATTGTTGTGCTTAGAAAACATGAGGTTCTAGGTGCTGACTTCAAATACCGTAAAATCCTAACAACAGCATTCATATGAACTTCACTTAGATTATGCATAAAGCGACTTACCACACTCACGGCAAAAGCAATATCCGGCTCTATGTGTGATAAGTAAATTAGTCGACCAACTAGCCTTTGATATCTTTCCTTGTTATTGGGGACTTGATCAAGAAGTTCTTCAAGGCCATGATTTTGCTTTATAGTTGTGTGAATAGGCTGACAACCAAGCATACCAGTCTCTTTCAACAAGTCAAGAACATACTTTCGTTGTGACAAGAATATTCCTCTCTTAGACCTGATAACTTCAATGCCTAAAAAGTATTTCAAGCCTCTAAGATCTTTCAAATCAAATTCAAATGCCAAGTGAGCCTTCAACTCAGTCACCTCATCGATATCATTACCAATAACAATCATATCATCAACATAAATGATAAGTGGAGTTACCTTACCGTTCTGCTACTTTAAAAATAACGCATGATCTACATTGTTTTGAATGTAGCCATATCTTTTCATAGCTAGCCAAAATCTTCCAAACCACGCTCTTGGTGATTGTTTTAGGCCATACAATGCCTTCTTTAACTTGCAAACCAAACTTGTACCACCAAAAGCATTGTACCCAAGTGGCATACTTGTCTAAATTTCTTCAGACAAATCTCCATGTAAAAAAGTATTTTTTACATCATACTATTGTAATGGCCAATCAAAATTTGTAGCAACAAATAATAATAAAACCTAAACAGTATTTAACTTTGGCACAGGTGCAAAGGTCTCCTAATAATCAATACCATAAGTTTGTGTAAAGCTACCAGCAACTAACCTTGCTTTATACCGATCAATCATGCCATCAGGTTTATGTTTTATTATAAATACCCACTTACATCAAACAGGTTTCTTCCCCTCTAGCAAGGGCACAATATCCCACATTTGATTTCTTTCTAGTGCTCGCATCTTCTCGTTCATGACTTTTGCCCATTAAGCTCATCTAAAGCTTCTTCTACTCTCATGGTAACAGTGATAGTTGACATTTGATTCACAAAACCTTGGATAGCACAAGGTAATTGCTTAGTAAAGACATTATTAACAACAGGATACTTCAAAGTCTTTGAACTTTTTGGTGAATATCTCTCTAGAGGTTTTCCCCACTTACTCTGAGAAGGTAGCTGATACTTGTTATTGTCACAAGAAATAGCTGACAGATGATCATCAATTAATTAGTTAGTATTATTCTCAAAGTCAATACATACCTCGAGGACATTAATAGAAGAAGAATTATTGGTAGTGGGTACCAGAGATTCAGAGAGGGATTCTTGAGAACTCTAAGGCACCATTAAATCAGTAGTAACTTGTTTTGTTGATGTCGAATCAAAATCAAATACTCTTGAGCAGTCAACACCATATCAAGAAGTATCGCTATCTAATTTTGCTCTTCAACCCTTATCTCTCCCTGAAGAGAAGAAGTGGATACCTGTGGTCAAATACATTTTTGTTTCTGAGAAGGTAACATCCATAGTCACATAAAATTTGCCAGTAGGTGGATGGTAGCACTTGTAGCCCTTTTGTGAGGTAAATAGTTGATAAACACGCATTTTAATGCACATGAATCTAGCTTAATACATTGATGTTTAGAGAGATGAACAAATGCAGCACACCTAAAAACTCATGGTGCTAATGTTAAGTTGAAAGGAATTGTAAAATAAGCAGAGAGTTTGTCTAAACGTGTTTTGAAATGGAGAACACTACTAAGTACACAGTTCATTAGGTAAACCACTTATAAAGCAACATCCCCCCAAGAAGGAGGTTGCATATGAGCATTAATTAGACATGCACGTGTGATCTCTAATATATGGTGATTTTTCCTTCTGCCACATCATTCTGCTGAGATGTAAAAAAGCATATCATCTCATGAATAATGCCATGATTCTGAAAATGTTATTGTAACCCTTGGCTTACAAATTCACCACCTTTATTAGACCTAAGAACTTTCACCTGAGTAGAAAATTGAGTATGTATCATCCTGTGAAACAAGTGAAAGCATTCATACCCATCACTTTTATTTCTCATGAGATAAAGCGAAGTCATATGAACACAATCATCAACAAAAATCACAAACTCAAGATATCCAAAAAAAAGTAGAAACTAGGGTAGGACCCATACATCAGAATAACTCAAGGGGAAAGGTTCGTTTATCTTATTATAACTCAAAGGATAAGTAGCACAGTGACTCTTTGCCAAAACACAAACATCATGTTGAAATATATTCCTCTCCTATATGGAAAAATGATAAGATTGTAGACCACCTTATAAGGTCCTAGGCCACTTCTCATATTAACCAATTCATTTTTATGATGGAGCCTCAGTGATTCTTTACATATTACAATGAAACTTCAAAGGATTACAATTGGAAAACAAGGAAAAAATAAATGTTTAGTATAACCAAAAGAAACATGACCAAACTGATGACGACATATCCAAATTTGATACCAGTGACCACAAGTAGAACCTTGACTAGTCAAGACACTTCCAAAGCACACATCATTCACATAATAAAGTCCCCCTCTCTTAGTACCATGCCCAATAATCTTCTTTCTGTTGAGATCCTGAAGAAGACAGAAATAAGGATACATTAGTACTAGATGATTTAATTGTTCAACTTGAGGTATAGACAAGAGATTATTAGAGAGCGAGGGGACAACTAATGAATGGTCCAAAGACAAGGAAGGTGTCAACATGACTGTGCCCATATAAGTCATAAGAGAAGACACGCCATTGGCATGTGACACATGAGAACAATGTGGACTTGTACCCTACAAAAGAGTTTGATCAAAGGTCATATGATCCGTAACTCCTAAATCAATAATCCATCCAGTATCTTTGGCAAAATTGTTATGAATATGAGCAAATGCAGTATTACTTGATGGATAGCTAGTTAAAAGAGAATCAATAATAGAACCAATAGATGTCATAGATACTTTTGTTGATAAGGAGTTGTTGGGTGACTTCATCACTGTAGCTTTGCTATCTTTCTTGTCTCTATCTTTTTGGTTATGTCGATCATGAGATTTTCATTGATTAAAGCTATCCCACCAATCTAGATGTCCGTGCAACTTGAAACAATTTTCTACAAGGTGTTTAGGATTACCAGAATGACTATAACTATGCCTAGTGCCACCTTGAGTTTTGGAAGAGATAGACCAATTCTGAATCAAGGAAGTTTTTGTCGTCATACCATGCTAGAAGCTATATGATTATTAAGTCTAGTTTTCCTTCTTTGCTCCTTGCTTCTAATAGTAGAGAAAGTAGCCTCCAAATTGGGAAAAGGTTCTATAAGAAGAATGTCACTTCGAACACAATCAAACATATCATCCAGGCCAGCCAAAAAAGTATATGCACGTTCTTCATCAATTTCTTTCTGTCAAGCCTATATAACATCAGGTTTGTGTAACCATAATTGGTTCTGATAATCAAGTTCTTACCATATTGAGCATAAATCAGCATAATATGTAGAAACTGATTTACCCTATTGCTTTATTTGTGTAACCTAACAAGAAAGATCGTAAATAACTGATCTATCAGCCTCTCCAAAATAAGTTTGGAATACAACATCCCAAATACTCTTCGTCCTCTTGTGAATGAACAAACAAATTCATTACCTCAAGTTCCATGGCATTGATGAGCCATCCATTAACAATAGCATCCTCCATACTCCATTTTTTAGACGAAATATCATCAATAATAGGTTCTTGGGTTTTGCCAGTTAAATAATCCAATTTACATTGTCCTATAACAAAACTCTCGACCACTTGTAACCAAAGAGAATAGTTCATGCCATTAAGTTGTATATCATATGGAATGCCCGTGGGTTCTAGTGTAATACTCAAATGTTGGATAGTAGGAACAATAGAAGTTTTAGGTGTCTTAATAGGAGACATAATTCTAGACGATGGGGTGAAAGGGGTTTTAGTTTTAGATGAGCTACTCATGATTACAATGAAAAAAAAAAACTCACAAGTTGTTGAAGAATAAGTCGAGCAGCAACACACAAAGGCAGGCTTTGATACCAACTCAAATAGGGAAAAGAGTTGAATATTTCTTTTCTTCCTTAACACAATATTTACAATGTTCTAATACAATAGGCAATCTAGGCTAATTAAAGAAAGATTACAATCCCTACAATTAAAAGATAATTACAGTCAATCATAATTCTAACCAATCACTACAATTAACCATGATCCTAACTAATCATTGCAATTACCATGATTCTAGTCAATCACTATCCATGATTCATGCTAACATTTTTTTCGTCCGTTATCTGTTTTGAGTTTAACGGTAGCATTACCAAAAACAATCTCACTCTCACACTCTCTCTCTATCTCGCGAATCTAGAGATAAAGAAAAGGCAGACAGTAATCTTAAGCTGCATGCATATGATGGTGCTACGTCTGTGGTGTTTGTCTGTTACCTAACTACCAAAGCTCTTTTCATGGCTTGTTTGATATGATAGAATAGTTTTAAAAGGACTAGTTGTTCCCAGCAGAATATAATTCAAGGTAGAATACTCAAGAAATACTTATTTTTTTTCCTAGTGTTTGGTTAAAACCATTAAAAAAGCTAGAATGGAAAGCTTATTTGATTTCACGTGTATGATAAAATTATCTTAATGAAGTTAGAATGGAATGAAAATCAATTATATTAACAAAACTACACTTGTTCTTTGATTTGATATAAATTTAAGTATATGCATGACGAGTAATTTTGTACAATACTAACATAAACTGTACTCTTGCCACCCTTTTGATAACAAAAACATAGCATTACTTAATCTTTCATTTTTATTTTAACATCATATTTCTATTTATTTACTTTTTAACATTAGTAAGAGAGAAGATTTAACTATCCAATTAAAATACATATGTTTTCCAAGTAGAAAGAAGTCAAAAATGAAAGAGACACGTTTATTTTTAATTTTTCAAAATTTTATTTTTTATTTAATTTTTTTTAAATTTTTAAATTTTTATTTCTTTACTTTCCCATTTTTGAATATTTATTTATTTTTTTTATTTTTAAATAACAATTGAGAATTTGTTCAGCAATAGATGGGAAATAAATTATTTTTGTGGTTTTACTTTATTTTCTATTTAATTTCCACTTAAGTTAGAATACTTATTCCTTGGATTTGGCTAAGAAATGAGTTTTTCAACTTTTTCTTAGAAAGGTCATTCTATAGGAATGGGCTTTTCAACTTCAATTGATCCGATCAAACAAAAGAAAAGTAATTAAAAGTTGGAATGACTATTCCATTCCAAACCATTCTAACATATTAAAAAACAACTCTTCAAATAAAATTTTAAGTTAAAATATTACTTCAAAATTTTGTTGTTATTCAATAAAATAATATTTTAATATAAATTTTAACATTTTAAATAACTTTTTTTCAAAGTTAAAAATATTAATGTTTCATAATAGTATTTAGCTTTTCAACTTTTTTGGTCAATTCTCCCCACTATAAAAAAATATTTTTGCTGCAAACATTAGTGGCAGTTATGAGCGAACCCGCTATCATCATCAATTTCTTATGGTGGTTTATGTGAATCATTGGTAAAGACAATGCTCCAACCATTAACAACATTTTCTTCAACGTCGTGTAGAGGGGAAACATGGTTTGATTAATCTGATCAAACCATTTGGTTATTTTCATGTGAAATCAACTTGTTTGATTTAATTTGAAATAAGTTCAAGACTATATCAAATCAAATTGGACCATGTTTACCCTTGATATGCCTTAATATTTTGCATTATAACTCCACTTTTTGCATGTATTAAAGTGAGTAAAGTAAAATATTTTATAAATTGTAATGTCCCACATTGGTTTGTGTAATGATTTGTGACTTATTTATAAGTGGGTGGTGCAAGTATAAGTAATAACTCAGGTTGATCATTTTGGCCAATTAATTTGAGTAACACTAATCTTGTTCATAGGCTTGGGGGCCTGGGCTCAAGGGCATGATAGAATAGATTTAGGGCCAATCACTAGTGTTTTAAACATTTTTATACTCTAAAGCTAAACATTATACGTCGCAAAGTGCTACACCAAGTATATGGTGGGAGCCATCTCTTGAGTCCTTAGGAACCATCTCTAGAGTCCTCCACTATCTCATCTTGTGTGTGATTGTGTGCCTTAGATGAGGACGTCAAGTCCTCAATGGGGGGTGATTATAATGTCTCGCATTGGTTTGTGGGATAATTCGTAAATTATTTATAAGTGGGTGGTGTGGGTATAACTAGTAATTTAGGTTAATCATTTTAGACTAGTTGATTTGAGGCCAAAAAGTTATAAGTTATGTTTAAAACATTAGTCTTGTTCGTAAGCCTAGACGTCATCTCTTTACTGTTGGGTGAGAGGAAACTTTTGGGTACCTAATTGATTGAAGAGACTAACAGAAAAATCAAAATAATCAAAGTTCAAATTAAGGAGGCTCAAGGTGGATAGAAAAGGTTGACTGACCAAAAAGGAAAGGAACAAAAGCTAAAGGTTGGCAGTCACGTATATGTTAGGGTGTCACCAGCTAAGGGGTGGTTAGATTTGATATTCGTAGAAAATTAAATCTAGGGGTGGAGCTAGGAGGACTAATAGGGGCCTAGACCCCACAAGCTCCAAAAATCTATTTTTATATGTATATTTTGTGTTTAATTGAAGAGCAAAAAAGAAGAAAATCCTACTTTGGCCCCCCTAAAATTTTTTGTTAATAGGTAGACATTTTAAAACACGATAGTAATACAATGATTAAAAAAAAGTATTTAAAAAATATATATATATATATATATTTATCGTAATCTTTTTTCTTTATTTTTTGGTTTTCAAAATTTGAATTCTTTTCATGATATTTTAGGAGTTCTTTAGTTATTTAAAATGATATTTAAGTAGTCAAATTTTATGGTAATTTTAGTGGACAAAATTCTAGTAATATTTATTTATCTTTTAGTTAGGCATTTTAAATTGTCTATATAAAATTATTTATTTTGAGTATACAAATTACGGACCAACATTGGGTTTATCATATAAAAATGTACTTTGTAAATGAAAATTACACTTTTTTAAATAAATTTTTGAAGTAGCTTTTAAAAAGATAAAACTCTAAAAAATAGACTTTTTCTAGTATTATAAAGAGTGTGCCTTTTTTTTTTAAACAAGCCAAGTGGAGCCTTCAAACATTTAACAAAATTTTCAAGGGGTAAACATGATATTATACATGTGCCTAATCACTTTAACTTTTTAAAAGATAATTTGATTTTCTACATAGAAAAAGATATAATTTGATTTTCTACATGGAAAAGAAATTATTGCTATGTCCATGTAAATATGACAAATGACCTTTTTTTTAGACGAATCTAACTGCATTAACTTAATTAGTTAACTTTCTTTTGCATAACCTTCCCTTTTTTTTTCTTTTTTTTGCCAATCAGAATAAAAAACCGGGAAGAACACTCCTCAAGAAAAGAGCCATATTGTATGTGAGGTCCAATGGGGAGGTGGAATGAAAAGGCAGGCTACTTAGGCATGCAAGACTAAAGTCCGGGACAAGTGTCTGCATTTATTCCTAGGCCAGGGTATGTAAGCTTCGAGGATAGAACTTTCTTTAAGGGGAAAAGAGGTAACAACCCATTTCTTGGCCCATTTTATCTATTTATTATTATTTAATTTTCACTTTGTTCATTATTATTTTAGTAGACCCATGCCATTTTTAACAGTCCTAATAAGGAAAGGATTAGCACAGATCTTAACAAAAATCAGTGCCTACACTGTGCACTATATCTATAGTGCTCCGCATGAACACTGTACACTGTACTGTATGTGAATAGTATGCACGCACAATACGTGATGGTACATATGTTTAAAATTTTTATATTATACTCTACGTTTAAAACTCTTATATTACATGTTCAAAATTCTTATATTATAAGTTCAAAACTCTTATATTAAGCTAAAAATATATTCAAAACTTTGAATATGTTTGTAGCTTAATATAAGAGTTTTGAACCTATAATACAAAAATTTTGAACTTGTAATATAAGAATTTTAAACATATGTATTGTTACGTACTATATGCGTGTATTATTCATAGTACAGTGTACAATGTACCGTAGAAGCACCATCTCTACGAAGCATAGTAAAAATTGTGAACAAAAACCATGTTTTGTTGAGTGAGTATGAAGTACAGGGGTGAAGTAAATGTATAAAATAGTACAAAAACAACTTAGATGGGATATCAATTTCTTGACTCCAAAATTTATTCTCAGCTAATTTGACACTGCTTCAATTTCTTCATGGCTTTCTTGAGGTTCCTTGTCTTTATTAAGTAAGAGGACATAATATGGACGCGATTTCCTTCAATTGTTTCGGCAAAATTAGTCACTGTAGCATCATGAAATCAGAACTACTAATGCTACTAGATGCCAGTGCTTTAAGGGGTGAGTGCTTTTCACATTATGGTAGAGAAACGAAAATGGGGTGAGTGCTTTTCACATTATGGTAGAGAAACAAAAATGTGTTGATGAAAGAGAATTGGAATTTGCTGACTGCTTTAGGAAATGAAGATTTTGTTGGCTATTTTTTGTCATTGACCCCTTTGACTTGACCCTCATATGCCTCCAGATCGATCACCTAGCTCGTAAATGACGTTTCGCTTAAGCCCTACTTTCTGTGTGTATAAAATTCTATTAATTTGATCCCTCCAATTTGTTTCCTTGTAATTTATCAAAAATCTTTTGTTCCTCCTACATCGGAAAATCTCTAGTTTAGTTGGATCCTACGTCATCCACGTATGACCTATCTTTGTCTATATAGCTCATTTGAACTCTTGGTTCTTGACGGAGGTCACACGTTAAAGGAGTTTTAAAATATACATTTTTTCCACCTTGAAAAAATTCAAGTTTCAAGTTACTATATATAGTCCTTGACTACTTCCTTCATTGACCAATTAGTTGTTTAAGTGAAACCTCGATTTCCCTTGGAATATTAGAAAGTCCCATGTCAAATAACTACCAAACTGTTCTGCCTAACATCTTCTTCATGATCTTCGGAAGACGATCCTTGTATTTGCATCCTTCAGCAACAGGAAGAAAACCTTCATGGTCCCTTGTTCACAGTAGCTGGTTATCTATCAACCATTGTTGGTGAAATCAAGTCAAATTACTCCTGTTTTCCATTAAGAAAGTATTTGTAAACATTGTCTCGTTTCGATCTTCTTCCCCAAGGGATTTCATGTATTGCTGGTTAAATTTTTCAAAAGCCTCTAGGATTTCGAATGTCCTAATGATTAAGAAATTAACAAAATAATTGTTTGAAAATAAAGTATTTTTATCTCCTAACATTTGTAGATAATTGATAAGTCAGAATTACCAGTTAAATTATTTTATTGAATTCAAGTTGCTTGACCTAATCGGGGCCTATAAAACAAGATGGAAGGCCGGGCTAACTTTGGGACACTAGTGTGGTACCGACCAAAAGTACTCAAATGCTCGAGTCACTAAAGGTTGAAGATAGCCCATAATCATTCATTATTATCAATTAGGTTCAAACCCAAATTTCACTCTACGATTAGCATCTGACCAATTGTCGAGTTCTAATTTCCATCCCTAGCAACCAGTGGCACAGCCAGAATTTAGAGTTAGGGGACTGAAGTCTTTATTTGAAAAAAATTTATTTAAATAATCAATGATTTTTTTAACAAAGCATTCTAGATAGAGAGTAAAACAAACATACTATCATATAAAGATAATTACTCCTCATTTGTTGACTGCAAAAATTTTATATATTGCTTATCTGTATATACTGTTTGACATCTTCTCTTATGCAACATGAAAAATCATAAAGAATAATGTTTAAATTATTGATTATATCTTTCTTTATTAAATACGTTATCACCAAGAAAAAAATTAATAAATATGTCATAGTTTAAGTATTATTAATTAAATTTTGTTACATTATTATTGAAAATCATTTAACATAAATTAAATTCGACACCCATTTACTTTTTAAAAAATAATGTATAAAAACATATATAACTATATGAACTAGTTAGCTATATTAATAACAAAAAATAATAACATTTATAAAATTATTATAATAAAGAATAAGAAAATGCCCTATTTCTTACAATTGATAAGAATGAAAAAATAAAATTAATTCATTCAATAAAATAAAATATCAATAATATGAATATAAGCACGAGTTAGTTGTACAAAAGTAATTAAAAACTAAAATTAATGTTTAGAATACTAATCTACTTCAAGAGACGAGGGAATTTACATCTTTATAACCTTTGTAATAGTGACTAGTGAATAGAAGACAAACTGAATTAAACAATTTTGAGATAATAAATATTTAATAAGGTTAAAAACTAAAAAGAGGAGGCATCATTTAGAAACTAAAGAAAATAATAAAAAATAATTTATAATTATATGACAAACCTTAATTTATTGTTTTAATGTAAAGAGAAGACAAAGCAGCGTATCTAGCCTTAAAGTTTGCAAAAGGTCGATCATTTCGTTAAAAATTAACAAAAAAAAAGAAAAACAACAGCTAACGCACTGATTCGAACTTGCAAATTATCATCTAACATATGATGCAGCACACCATTGCACCAGCTTAAAAGTTCCCGACAAAATTAGCGGTGGCAAATATATATAGCAACAATTCTAAACTAAAAGCAAAAAATTTAAAAAAATTTAACAGCTGAGGTGTGGCAACTGCGACCGCATGCCTCACCCTAGCTCCACCCCTACTAGCAACGAGGCTCCTGTGTAACACCTAAGGAGGAGTTTGCTCCACCGAATTTTACATGATTTACAAAAAAAGTGAAGCTAGGAATGTTTTAGTTCGTTGAATAATAAAATATTTTGGCCATATCATATTCCTATGAGCCAACACTCATGAATTTTTCAATTTTCATTCCTATCTGAAGGGATTGGAATGTTATTTCCCAAGTTGTGGGAATGTTGTACATGTAATAGAAGAAGTCTCATTCTAACTAGAACAAAAATATCTTCTTTTTATTTTTCCTTCTTCTCTTCTCTTTCACACAAATATATACTAAAACACAATATATGTATATATAGATACGTACATGTACGTACGTACACATATGTACCTATACGTATGTACACATACATATAAGTATGTAAGTAGATGTATGTATCTATGCGTATGTATATGCATATATTTGGTTAGGCATGGTCAACACGCAACCACAATCCAATACACACACATACGACAGGGTCAAAACACATTCCCATTCAATCAAACTAGAGTACATCCCATGCGATGCAGGCAAAGTGCATATCTTTATGTTTTTATTTATTGTTGATGGCTAATTTTTACTGTTAATATAAGGATAAAATATAATTTTTTACAAAATTTATTTTTTAATAAAATTTTTATACTAACGTTTTCTATAATATATATATATATATATATATAAGATTAATTGTGTGGCCAATTAAATGAAATGTTTAGTTAGGAAATAATTTTATATTGATCAAAATAATACTCAATTAATTTTGAAAATTAGATTCATTAGTTAACGAAAGATATGTTAAGGGAGGAAATATTTTTAGGCAGAGAAAAAGAAACGACATGACAACACATGGATGAGTTAAATTAGGCATGACCTCTACTTTACAATATATATATATATATATATATGAGAACACATACATCGCCTTGCCAACTTACTATTGAAGTTGGTTGATCATGTGGTTACGCTGAGAGGATCCCAGCCCCTAGGCCTGGCCCGACCTAGATGTTGGCTTTTGCAGGCTGGGCCTGCAAGCTCGGACCTACAATTTTTTTATGGGTCAAGTTAAGGAATTGTAGCCCACCAACGTATTAGGAATTTGGAATTAAAAAAAAAAAACACACACACACACACAATGGGAATAATGTTGATCATGTTTATGGTGATTGGAGATGGAAAAGGCTCTTTGCCCTATCCTGTCTTACAGGGGTACTAGAATAGCTGAGGTGGGTTTTTCTCTCCTGCCATGCACTAGGGCAGGGGGCTAGATAGGTAAGGGTTTATTGCATCCACTCCTATATATATATTATGTATATTAGTTTTATTATGTACCTATGTAGTTCTATTGTTTTATTATAATTGGCATCCACTCCTATTGATATTATATATATTAGTTTTATATGTAGCTATGTAGTTCTATAGTTTCATTATAAGTGTTAGATCAATTATGGTTCTTTCAATTTAGAGGTTATGATTTCTTATGCCACTTCTTACACTAAGGTTTCGATCTCATTACTAATGGTTCACAATTTTTTTGTGTCTAACTTATTTGACATTTGTTTTTTGGGTTTTTATACACTTTTCACAGTATATTTTGCATTTATAATTTATATAATCAGAAAATTTTTAATTTAATTGAAAAACCCCATATTTTGTTTAAATTTTTTAAAGTTTGTATTTATGTAATATCAATTTTAATATTTAGACCTTAAGGAAGCTTCTTTAGTTAATTAATCACGAAGGCTTCTTGGATTTAATAGTGTGTTATTATAGATTTATGTTGAATTTAATAGTTATTATTTATATCTTCATATTAATATTTTAAAACAATTTTAATGTTATTGTAAGTTTATTTTTAAGAGTTAGGGGTTATAGCCTGATTTTTTCCTTGTTGCTTGCTCTATCCTAGCGAGGATATTTTCATGAAGGAGAGTTAAGATTCTAGCCACCTACTTTATGTTGAATGGTTAATATTGATCCAAAAGCAAAAGTGTAGCCAAATTTACCTTTTGTTTATGTAGTGTTCCAATTGAAAAAGAGAGAGTCTATCTATTAGTGCGGGTATAATGCATATAAGCAAAATGATGGTGATTTATGAATTAAAAAGATCACTATTCTAGATATCCTTTTGCTTCATCTTGGACTTGTTTCTACATTTGGATATTGATTGGCTTTATATATCTCATTAATTATCAATTTATTTTGTTTGCATCTGATGGAAATTTATTTAAGATTCTTAGTCACTAATAAATAAGTAAATATCTAGTTGCTAGGATCTTAGTTTTAATAAATTGGAATGAGATATCCCGAATTTAGAAGGCTTGTATGGATTACAATATTTGGAAGCTATTGTTGTACAATGCATGTTTAGTTGGAGTCTTCTTTTCAGTTTGCTTCAGAACATCATATATATTTTGCACAAATATCAATGCTAATGCTTTTACTTAACTATAGAATTTTTATCAAAATAGGCGCAAAACTCTCCTACAATCCCAAAATATATAACACACATACCCCAAAAAAAGGCACGAGACCTCCTTGTGATCCTCAAATATGTAGCACATATTTCTCTTAAAATGATTGTCCATGCATATTTTGAAACTATAAGGGGATAACATACACTTATGATAAACCATATGGAGTTTCAATATAATTTACCTTCTAGATTAAGAGTGCAACAACCATTGATTTCTTTAAATTGCATGTTGGCAGAGATATCTAGAGTACTACATATAATCCTATATTATCATGTACATTGAATGATTAACTAGGAAGTGAGCAAGTCAAGCTTATAAAGATATATAACTGTGTCTCGTCTATTGAAACTTAACTGTTGGGTTATGGTTCAAGTGCTAAGCCCAAGTCCATATTGAAATTAGGAAAGAGTCTTAATAAGAGTCAAAATTCTAGTTATAATAAGAGTCTTAGTTATGTTAGGATTGATAAATTAAGAAATCCTTTGTTTTGGAGGACAAGGAAATCTCCTGTATAAATAGGACTCTTGTATTATTTGAAAGAGATATGTGTGGGTCTTGCAATAGGTCTAGGTTGAGAGAAAGAGAGCCATTGTAAAAACACCGTGAGGGAGGGTTTAAACTTTTCTATTCGTGCAAAAAGTCACTTGGGTTGTAATACTCTTTTCTATTAATGGAGCTTTTCGTGGACGTAGGCAAAGGAATGAACCACGTTTAATTGTGCGTATTCTTTTCTCGTTACTCATGCTTTAATTCCGTTGCGTGAGTATGTGTTATACGTCCTAATTTCCTAACAAGTGGTATCAGAGCTAGGTTGGAAAAAAGGACGCTGGTTTGCATGAAAAATGAAAAAAGAAAACGCTGAATAGGAGTTAAAAAAATTCGCTGATCTCCTGGTCACGTTTGGAGGCTTTTCCAGAGTTCGATCGATGATCCATTTTTGCTGTGTGTTTGTCTCGATAAGGAGAGTAAGCTGCTAAAATTTTGTGATGATTCGACGGTTAGATTGTGAGATACAAGCAGGTCAAGTTTTGTGGTAAAAAAGTCAAATAGAGGGTTTGACTAGCGTTGACCAAAGGGCTGTAGGGCCTTGACCACATTGACCGAGGGTCTCCTCACTTTTTGCCGATGTCCTGAATTTGTTTTTGGGGTCATTTTTGCCAAATTCTTGCTGAATTGTTGAGTTTTAGCGAATTTGTACATAAGAGCCATGACGACGACCGGTACAAAGTTTGAAATTCCAATGTTTGATGGGAACATGAACTTCAACTTGTGGAGGAATACTATCGAGGACCTTTTGGTACAGCAAGGCCTTGATAAAGTGCCAGAAAAGGCGAAATCGGAAGAAGTCAATGATAAGAAGTGGAAGTCCCAACAACGAAGAGTCGTAAGTACAATTCGGTTGATGTTAGCACCGCAAATTAAATGTCATGTGATTGATGAGACAATGGTGAGCGGTGTGTTCGACAAGTTGGAGAATATTTATGAGTCGAAGTCAATCATCAACCGATTGTGTTTGAGGACGGAGCTCTACTCATTTAAGATGGAAGAGGGAACTGCTATCCAGGACCACATTAACAAATTCAACGAGTTAGTGGTCAAGGTCATAAGTGTTAAGGAGCCTGACAAAAGAATTACGGATGAAGAACAAGTGCTCGTACTACTATTTTCCTTGCCGAAGTCGTACAAGCCGTTCGTGCAATTAATCCTCGTTGGGAAAAAAACTCTCGAGCTGAACGAAGTGACTGCGCTCTTGAGAGAGAACAAAATGATGTTGGGAAGAAGTAGCTGCCTAGTAGAGATCAAGCACTAACCATTGAAGGTTCAAATAGAGGGAGAAGTTTTGGAAGAGGAAATTCTCGCAGAGGTAGATTGAGATTAAAAAGCTGAGCTCGGGATGGAGAAGGCGATCGAGAGTGCTACTACTGTAGAGAGAAGAGCCATATCCAACCAAGATGTCCGATATTTAGAGAGGACATAAAGAGCCTTAGTAGAGATCTAAGGGCAAGGAGAAGGTTTATGGCGAGGACTCTACGAACCTTATTGAGGGTAATAAGAGCGATAGTAGTGAGACTATTTTGATGACGGTAAGCGGGGATGCTAATGAAGGCTCAAAAAGGAAGAAGACTGACTGGGTGATAGATTCAGTGGGAACGTTTCACGTTTGCAATGATAGAGCTAGTTTCGACACTTTGCTTTTGGGGAAGAAGCTTGGATACATCACTCTTGGGTATAACCAAAAGATAAAGGTTGCTAGCATTAGGAGAGTTCACCTGAGGCTAAAAAATGGTAGTATCAAGACCATCTTCAATGTAAGGTATGTTCCATCTTGTGTGTCCAACATAATTTCGATGGTGAGTTGGCATCAAGAGGGTACAAGTACATTGGTGAAGGAGACTACTGCAAAGTGTATCATGGAGACAAGCTAGTTTTTGAAGGGAGGAAGAACGAAAAACACGTGTGTTACTTGGAGGGATGCACCACGCTGATAGACGAACGCGACAAGTGTGAAGATGCTCAAGTGAAGGCTGAGAAGAAAAGAAGAGTGACGTTCTCGCCTACTATGGAGATTCTTGGCACTTCTCGCCAAGGAAGGAATTTTTTGGGTTATGGCTCAAGTGCTAAGCCCAAGTCCATATTGAAATTAGGAAAGAGTCTTAATGAGATTTAAAATTCTAGTTATGGTAGGATTGATAGATTATGAAATACTTTGTTTTAGAGGACAAGGAAATCTCCTCTATAATAGGACTCTTGTATTAGTTGAAAGAGATGTGTGTGGGTCTTGCAATAGGTTTAGGTTGAGAGAATGAGAGCCATTGTAAGAATACTGTGAGGGAGGGTTTAAACTTTTCTATTCGTGCAAAAAGTCACTTGAGTTGTAATATTCTTTTCTATTGGTGGAGTTTTTCGTGGACATAGACAGAGGAACGAACCACGTTTAATTGTGCGTATTCTTTTCTCGTTACTCGTGCTTTAATTCCGCTGCATGAGTATATGTTATGCGTCATAATTTCCTAACATTAACAAATTTCAACATTCCAGTTCTATTTGATGGCTTGTTCCAGCCTTCTTATTCCCTTAAGTGTATAAAATTCCTTTCTTTAAACTTTGAATTTTCATCATGTATTTAACAAGCAATTTTCTCACTGGACCTATTCTTGATTGGCTCCAAAATGGAAATCCCAACCTGTATGTTTCATTCTTTTTCACATTTTATATATTGATTTTCCATGAACTTCTATGCACGCCTATGATATGTATATGTTTGAGTATATGTAATATGTGCTTGTTCCTTTGATTAGAAGACATGTGTCATATAAGTCAATATGATAACACTTGAAGTCATCAATTGGATGATAAATTGCAAGACGACTCATTTTCTAAATGAAAGAAACTACATCCTCTTGACTTGTCATTCACCATTGCTAAAATGTTGCTGCCCAATTGTGAATGTTTCTAAAATCATCACATCTAGAATTCTCTTGAACAATCTTGATAAACTTACATGAAAATTGCTTGCATAGAATATTTTGAGTAAAATGTATTTTATATCCTGTGTTTTGTTAAAGTTGAATAAAACTCTATGTGGTTTTAAATCTCGCTAATAGGCCCCTATGGTTTAAAAACATTGCACATTGATCCCCATCGTAAGTTTTTCCATCAAAGTTAATGGAACGTGTAAAAACATACCTACAATGCATTTTGTCTTATTAATAACGAAAACTATTCAAGTAAATTGGTACTAATTCTGCCTCTAATTTTAAAAATAATGGTAAAATGCTAGGGACCTCAATGTGGTCCACAAAAAGTGCATCAAACCCACTCGTGGTCTAAAAAGTCCTTCATGATCCCCCTATACTCCAATAAAAATGCACTAGACCTCTTACCAAAAAAAATTTGTTATCTTTTAACTATAATTGCAATACACGCGTCTGAATTGCACATCATAGAATTTTTTTTTATCCAACTAATTTTTGTTGGTTCAAAATTGCAGGTCATAGGAATTTTTATTAGAAAGGGGAGGGTGGTTTTGAAGTAACAAAATTAATTTGGATAGACAAAATTTTCATGACCTGCAATTTGAGCACATGTAATGCAATTATGTTTAAAAATAACAAATTTTTTAATGGTAAAGGGGTTTGATGCAGAGAAGGATTATGAGAGACCATTTATACCACGGGAGTCCAACGCACTTTTAATGGACCATAGTGGAGTCCTTAGGAACTTACCCATTAGTAGATTCCTCCCTCTAATTTGAAATAAAGTGCAATTACACTCCCAAAAGAGGAGAAAATCAAAAAGATATCTCCTAAAGTATATAAACCAGAGTATGTCGCTCACGAAAAATGCATACTTTTTATGTTTTTATTTATTATTGATTGCTAGTTTTAATCGTCAATGTAAAAATAAAATATAATTTTTTATAAATTTAGTTTTTAGTAAAATTGTAATACTAATCATTTTTTCTATTATAGATCTGCAATAATTAAATAATATGTTTAAATTAGAAAGGTAAACTTAGAAAATAATTTGATATGGGTGAAAATGTTATAAACATGAATAATATATATGCGAGGTTAAAATATAAATCTATTTTATAAAATTTAATTTTTGTAAGTTTTTTAAGTAGTCATTTTTTTATGAGGGATTTGTAGCAATTGAGTAGACCATTTAAATTGAGAAAATAAAATTAGAAAAATAATATGATCTACAAAAAAGCAATTGAAAAGGAATAATATATTCAATGGAGCTTAACTTATTTTTTAGGGAAAAAGGAATTAATAGAATAGAATTAGAACATGCAAGATTATAAGATATTTATTTGAATTTAACTCACTCTCAAAATTAACAAATAATATACAGGAAAAATCCTGTTAAAAAATCATTTGTGGAAGAAATGTTAGCATTACATTCAAATTAAACACGATAAATGGATACCGGCCAATATTGATTATTTTACTTATAAAATAATGTACATTAGTTTATGCAATGAATAAATATAGATTATGATTTAGAAAAAATTAGATTACAAAATAATTTTTATCTAACAAAAAATAATTAATTTAACTTAAAAAGTAATGTAGTTAGTATCAATTCTTTGACTAAAAAGTTGATACTCAATCACAATATAGTATAAAATGAGGAAAAATGTTGATTGTGGCCCGTGTGCTTGGCAACAATATTAGCAAATTACCTTATTAGCTTGTTACTTTATTAGCACATAATTAATAAGTTGCCTTTTCTGCTCAATAGGTTTTAGGAAACCTATGCACTATAAGTATGTAGCAATACTCATTGTATTATATCTGTGAGAGAAACCAGAGTATGAGCCTTGTAATATTTATGATCAATAGTGAAATTGTTCTCTACTGCCCATAGACGTACGCTTTAAAGCCGAACCACGTAATTCTTTTGTGTCTGTTTTCTTCTCGTATTCTTTGTATTTGCATATTTTTCCCCAAAAAACTGGTATCTAGAGCTTAGGTTAATTTTTGTTGCGAAAAAAAAAATCAAAACTCAATTACAACTCAAACCAAAAACAACCTTTTAAAACCATGGAAAGCAAAAAAAAAAAAGCAAACAGAGCCTTAACAAGTTTGAACAACACCACTGCCAGTTTTTCAACCATTCGTTTCTGTTGACAAAATAGCATAAAATTTATACCAAAAGACTTCTTTCAACGCAAGGATCGAGTTAGTGGTGGTTGCTTTTGATTTCGTGCTTCGATACACCGTTGGAGAAAAAACAATGCCACGAGTTCGGCGGTGGTCGTTGGTGGCTCCACGGTGGTGCAATCGAGGCATTAATAGTGCTGTTAAGGTCAACGTCGGATGAGGATCGTTTTGGTGTAAGCAGCACGAAGTTTGGTGGCTCGGATTGGGAGAAAATTTCGGGTTAGGTTGCGGGTTTTGCTTGGTTCTTGGGGCTAAGGAACTAGGTAGAGAAGACAAAGTCCACGGGTGTTTGGTTTTGCCTTGTTGGTCGGGTAGGCTAAATGGATCGGGTTTGATTTGTGGAGTTCAGGGTTTGGGTTTTGGGTTGGGTATTCAAATCGGGCCAAGAGTAGTGGCTTTGTTTGAATTGGTTAGGTCTTGGGTTTTTGGGTTGGGCTTCCATTTTAAGACCAAAGAAAAAAAAATATTTATTTCCTTTGGGCCCTTGCTGTTGAGTCCAAAAAAAAAAAATGACCAGTTGACCTATTTGACCATATTGACTAGTTGATCGGAGTTGACCGAGGGTTGACTTTGACCATTGACTGTTGACCAAGGGTTGACCGAGTTTGACAAACACTTTACCCCCTATTTTTTTATATGCTGAGTTCGATTGTGGGCTTTGTTTTTCCAGATTCTGCTCTAAAGTACGTGTTTAAGGACAATGTTGACTTTGACCAATAGGTTTGACTTTGACTGGTGTTGAACAAAGTTGACCAAGGGTGTTCCCAAGGTTTTTTCAACGTGCTGAATCCGTTTTTGCAGTTCGTTATACGAAATTCTATCCTGAAGTGTGAGTTTTGAGCAAACGAAGATGTTTTCCACAAGTGGAAAGTTTGAAATTGAGAAGTTCGATGGGAGAGTGAGTTTTAGTTTATGGAGGATTAGATTCAAGGCATTTATGACAATGCAAGGACTTTGGCAAGTCATTGAAAGAGTGATCCTGGAGAAGACGAAACCAACAGTGAGACAAGAACTCGAAGCGAAAGCCTTAAGTGCAATACACATGTCCGTGACGAATGAAGTATTGTTGAGAAGAGAACAATAGTTGAGGCTTGGAATATTTTGGTAGAATTATATGCATCAAAATCTCTCACAAATTGTCTCTACTTGAAGAACCGATTGTATCATCTTAGAAAGAAAGAAGGTACGCTACTAAAGCAACACCTTGATAAGTTTACCTCTTATGTTATTGCTTTGAAGGACGTGGGAGTTAAAATTGATGATGAAGACCAAGCTATTATCCTGTTATGCTCTTTACCAACTTTGTATATGAACTTTGTGGACATTATGTTGTATGGGAGGGACAAAATTAGCTTTGAGATGTGATTGCTTCATTGAAACCGAAGGATCTTCAAACACATATCCCAGGACATAAGGAGGAAGTTCATAGGGAGGGTTTAGTGAGTAGAAGGAGATCGAAGAATAGAGGGGGATCTTCTGGTAGAAAGAAAAGCAAGTTGAAGTCAAAATCAAGAACAAGAAAACTATGCTGTTTTGAGTGTGGTAAGAAGGGACATATTAAGAAAGAATATCCAAAACTGAAAAAAGGAAAGAAAAATGTAGAGAATTCAGCTAATGTAGTAGAGAGTGATGGAGAGAGCTCGAGTAGTATCGGGGATGTTTTGAATGTGAATGCGTCACAGTGGCATAATCAATGGATTCTTAATATTGATGCAATGTTCCATATGTGTCCTAGGCATGATTGGCTATCTTCTTATTCCAAAAAGGAAGGGAAAGTCTTTCTAGGCAATGATCTTTCGTTCAAGGTAGAGGGAATGGGTATTGTAAATATCAAGATGTTTGGTGGTATTACAAGATCTTTTAAGTGTTGGCATGTACTAGAGCTGAAGAAAAACTTGATTTCTCTTGGGCATTTGGATTCTCATGGGTACAAATTTTGAAGTGAGAATAGTGTCTTAAAGGTGACCAAAGGTGCTATTATGCTCTTGAAAGGGAACTTGACTGGCGGCCTATATGTTCTTGAAGGTAGTATAGTTACAGATGTTGCAACTGTTGCATCCGAGAAGAGTGATAATGACACCATGCAATTATGGCACATGAGGTTGGGCCATATGAGCAAGGGGGGAATGATCGAGCTGAGCAAATTTGCTTTGTGGATAAAGAACGGGAAAGCTTGAATTCTACGGAGCATTGTGTCTTTGGAAAGCAAACCAGGGTGAAGTTCAGTAAGGGGCAGGAGATTACCAAAGGTACACTTGATTCATTCATTCTGATCTTTGGGGTCTTAATAAAGTTTTTTCCAAGAAGGGTGCCAGGTATTACATCACTTTCATTGATGCATACTCTCGGATGGTGTACGTGTATTTCTTGAAAACTAAAGATAAGGTGTTTCTAACATTTGCCAAATGGGAAACATTGATTGAAAAGTAGACTGGTAAATAGATCAAGTGTCTCTTAGGACTAACAATAGGTAGGAATAATGCAATAAAGAGTTTGATAAGTTATGCAGGAAACATGACATTGTGAGACACCACATATGTGTAGGGGCACCGCAACAGAATAGAGTTGCGGAACGCATGAATAGAACTCTAGAGGAGAGAGCTTGTTTTATGCTCTCCCATTCTGGCTTGAGTTAAGACTTTTGGGCTAAAGCCGTTAATACGGTAAGCTACTTGGTGAATAGGTCTCCATCCAAAGCTATTGGACTGAAGATTCCTTTTGAGTTATGGTCTAGTAAGCCTACTAATTACTCTCAATTGATAGTGTTTGATTGCCCTGCATACGATCACATGAAAGATGGCAAGTTGAAGCCGAGGGCAAAGAAATGCATACTCTTAGGCTATGCGTCCGAGAGAAAAGGTTACAGATTGTGGTACACAGATCCAAAGTCTCTAGGTTTCCTTGTCAGTAAGGATGTCAAGTTCAATGAGTCTGTTTCATTAGACCAAGAAAACAAGAAAGCAATAACTGGTTTAGATCACCGTGTCAAAAACCAAGTGGAGGTACTTACTGATATTTCAAATAATATTCCATCTAGTAGTAGTAATAGTCCAATTCAGCCAACTCAGCCTTTTGATGTGCATGAACAAAATGTGCTTGAACAACAAAAGTACAACATTTCTACTGGGCGGGAAGTGAGAGAGATTAGAGAGCCTCAAAGGCATGGATACACTGATCTTGTTGCTTATGCTTTGACTATTGCTGAAACAATTGAAGAATGTGAGCCGAATTCGTACAAGGAGACCATATTTAGAAAAGATTATGCTCAGTGGGTAGGTGCCATGAGTGAGGAGATTGAGTCTCCTCAAAAGAATCAAACATGGGAGCTTGTTGAATTGCCTAAGGGACAGCAAGTTGTCGATTGTAAATGAGTTTACAAGGAAAAAGAAGGTACTCTAGGGGTTAAAAGTCCTCGATACAAGGTGCGGTTGGTGGCAAAAGGCTATACATAAAGAGAGGGTGTTGACTTCAACGAAGTGTTCTCTCCTGTTGTGAAGCACAATTCCATCAAGGTTTTACTTGCCTTGGTTGCTCTTCATGACTTAGAGTTTGAGCAGCTAGATGTGAAAACAGCGTTTTTGCATAGTGACTTTGAAGAGTAGATTTACATGAGTCAATTGGAGAGGTATGTAATTCCTTGTAAGGAGAACCATGTTTGCAAACTGAAGAAGTCCTTGTATGGATTGAAGCAGTTGCCTTAGTAGTGATACAAGAGATTTGACAAGTTCATGGTAGGCGCTGGATACACAAGGAGTGCCTTTGACAATTGTGTGTTTCTCAAGAAGCTTTCGGATGGTTCATTTGTATACTTGTTTTCGTATGTCAATGATATATTTATTGCTGCTAAAAGCATGTCTGCCATCAACAAATTAAAGAAGTAGCTGAGTGATGAGTTTGAGATAAACGATCTTGGAGCAGTGAAGAAGATTCTTGGCATAGAGATTCATAGGGATAGAAATACTACAAAACTATTCTTGTCTTAGTAGAGTTATGTTGAGAACATGCTAGAACATTTTGGGATGCACAAAGCAATGCCTATGAGCGTGCCGCTTGTTGCTTAATTCAAGTTGTTTACAGATTTGTCACCTAAAACCGAGGAAGGAGTGAAGCATATGTCTTATGTTCCATACTTGAGTGCTGTTGGTAGCTTGATGTATGCTATGGTGTGCACTCATCCTGACATTTCACATGCAGTTAATGTTGTGAGCAAGTATATAGCATGGCCTAGGATTTTTGTTTAGCAAGATGACTGGAGATTGCGCGAGGTTGGTAGGTTATTGACTCGGACTTTGCGAGTGAACTTGATAAGAGAATATCTCTTACGGGTTACGTGTTTACGCTCTCTGGCTGTGCTATCAGTTGGAAAGCAACATTATAGTCTATTATGGCATTGTTGACTACTGACGCGAAGTACATGGCAATTGCAAATGCTGTGAAGGAGGCCATATGGTTATAAAGCCTGTTTCGTGATCTTAGATTGCAGTAAGATACAAGTATAATCTTTTGTGATAGCCAGAGTGCAATTAATCTGATGAAGAATCAAATGTATCATGAGAGGACTAAACACATTAATATCGTATATCACTTTATCAGAGATGTTGTATCACAAGGGATCATATCGGTGCAAAAGATTTCTACCCATAAGAATCCAGCAGATATGATGACCAAGGTGGTTTCAGTCAGCAAATTCAAGCATTGCTTGGACTTGGTTGCTATTTGCAGTGTGGAGCATTGAGCCCTTAGGGGCATTTGGTAACAGGGATGATTGGTGCGAATACGTGCCAATGTCGAGATTTGTAGATTATGGCCCGTATTCTTGGGCAACAAGAATAGCAAAATATCTTATTAGCCGATTACCTTATTAGCTTATTACCTTATTAGCACATAATTAATAAGTTGTCTTTTCTACTCAATAGGTTTTAGGAAACTTGCGCACCACAAATATGTAGCAAGACTCATTGTATTATGTATGTGAGAGACACCCGAGTGTTAGCCTTGTAATATTTGTGATCAATAGTGAAATTGTTCTCTGCTGCCCGTGGACGTAGGCTTTAAGGCCGAACCACGTAATTCTCTTGTGTCCGTTTTCTTCTCGTATTCTTCGTATTTGCATATTTTCCCTAACAAAAAAATTTGAAGGAAAAAAAATCATGAAACAGGGATATGGCATTACTAAATATGAAATGAGGACTTGTGGCATTAAAATATAGATTGCAGTATTTGCAAAATTTTGTTAGTATAACATATAGATATATATTATAAATTGATATTAAAGTAATTTGTCTACACATGACAAAATTTATATTGAGAAAGTGTTTATTTAATTTGCGTATTTTTATATTTGAGTGATTTAACTATATTAATTTTGTTTAAAAACTTGACCAGAATAACTGTATGGTCATTAAATGAAGAAGTTTGGTTTAGAAAATAATTTTTTATTTACCAATAGTACTCAATATATTTTTGGAAATTAGATTCATTTTCTAAAGAAAGATTTGTTGAGGGAGGAAATATTTTTAGGTGGGAAAAAATGAAATGATATGATGACATGTGGCAAAACTAAATTAGGCATGGGCACTGTTTTATAAGACATATAGATAGATTTTTTAGTTTAAATGACTCTTTATTAATAATACTAATAAACTCAGTAATAATTGAATGCATATAAAAAAAGAAGTCTACATAATTTAAGATAGATATATATATATATATATATATATATATATATATTATTTTCATCTTTCAAATGGTATATTTACAGCTCGTTTTAAACTAGAGGAGGGAATTTATATCATTTTCAAAAGCAGAGGGAAAATTTGCACCAATTTGAAAACCTTTCGGTAACTGTAATGGAAAAATTAATGTAAGGGCCAATGTGCAACACTTTATAAACCACAGGGAGCTATTTATGTGCTTTGAAACTACAAGGAGTTTTATGCAATTTTCACGAAGTAAATAGAGTAAAATTCGTTTTAGTCAAAAATTTTCCCAAAGCCGAATGCACTCTGCCCCAACTTTGACTCTTGACGACGTCACCAAGATGCAGACTCCTTTTGTCCATTTAATGTCTACACAAACCAACTTCAATAGGTTCTTCGCTTGCCTCAAAAACTAGGTCCAAGGACTTTGTACTGTACTAGTACATAGTTATCTTCTTGCCTAATTGACAGTGTGTTAAATAAGCACAACACGTAAATCAGACCTTCATATTGGCATGGGACAGAGCACCTTGAAATCACATCAAGTCGCGGTTATCCCTCCACCAATTGACAATGTGCTAACTGAGCATGGCACGCCAAATAATGTATTGAATTGGATCACAAGAGATGTTTGGGAGGAATTATAACTAAAACTACTCCTACCTAGAGATAAGCTACATTACATCTATCAAGCTATACTAGGCTATTACAACTAGGATTAGACTAGGATAAACTAGATAGAATAAAACATGAACTATTGTTGATAAGGATAACAACATCTTAATCTTCTTTTAAAATTAATGTGTTGTAATCTATTTTCTATATTTTACACTAGTGTATATCTACTCAAGTACTATAAATTGTAAGCCAATCTTGTAAGCTATTGTCATCCAATAATATCAAAAGGAGAAATTATCTCTTCTCTTTATACTTCTTCCATGGTATCACAAGATATTTGACTTGTGTCTTTATCCTCCGTATGGTGTTCTTCGTTTTTCAATGGCGTCTTCTAATCCCACTTGTACTTAATCTTCTTCTAAATTTATTTGTTGTAATCTATGTTTTATATTTTGTACTTGTGTATATCTACTCATAGGCTATAAATTGTAAGCCAATGTTGTAAGCTATTGTCATCTGATAATATCAAAAGGAGAAATCTCTCTTCTCTTTATACTCCTTCCAGTGACGGTTGCAGAACCCTTTACTTAGAGCTGCCTGCTTTCTTTATACTTCAAGCACCCTAAAACTTCTCAACTTCCTCCATGAATCTTGGTACTCTAATGGACTTCATGATTCTCCTTGATTCAATCACAAACAAGTCCCTTCTCCCTTGCAAATAGTAATATTTCATATATTAAATTCTTTTTTTTTGTCTCTATAGCCCACTAAATTTTACGAGTCTAGATTCTTGTTGTTGACTCAATCTTCCCTTTGACCATTTATGGGCTAATACACAAAATTTGGGTGAAACAATGCCCTAGCATAAGCTGGCAATGTCGTAGAAGTTTGGACTGCTTGTGCTATTTTTCTTCCAACTTTGTTATGTTTCTGAATTCGGGCCAACGTTAGTCTAGTAATCATGAGGATGTGATTACTAAACACATTTCCTGCCTTTAGAATAATCAATCATTTAATGTGCCATAATATTTGCAAACCATGCTTCTATTACTTGCAATCCCTTCGTACCACTTGTTTAATGCATTAATGCACCTGCCTTATTTGACATCCACGACACAAAAGCAAATACTTCAACTATCGTCTCTACAACTTACCAAGCGCACAACACTTTGGCCAATTATGACCACCAAAACTTGCACTGAAACTTTACCCTTAAACGATCACTCTTTTCCCCTTTAAAACCTCAAAGATACAATAGTTTATCATTTCCATCACTTTCTTTTTCTTCTCCTCCCATTAATACATGCTTGGTTTGCCTTTGTCTGATGTACATTCTCTATCACATGGACCTTGGTAACTTCAAGAACCTTTGCTCGAGAGCTTTGCCCTTGTTTCCTTAACTCTGAGTTCTTCTTGGTTCTGGTACTCTTCAGTTATGCAAAGATGATTACCAAGATCCTCATAGGACATTTCTTCCTTCTTATGCTTCAAGGTTTTCTTGGTAGCTCTCCAAGAATGAGGGAGTTTATCAATCATAGAAGACAATTATGGCATCACCCTTATTAACTTATATTGTTTAAAAATTAAAAAGAATTCGACATAATTCGTGAAATGAATCCATTACTACATGATCATCTACCATCTTAAAATTATTAAAATGACTAACCAGAAATTTCTTATTGCTTGTATCTACAGTCACATATTTGGCATCCAATTTGTCTTACAATGACTTCAAACTCATTTTGATAAGTATCAAATAATGCCTTTGTCATGCTGCTCAAGATATGACTCTTGCAAATACAGTCACGTCCCATTTCTAACATCTCTTCATCACTTGGTGTTGGTCTTCTCATGGTTAAAACAAATGCAACCTGGACTATCACAAGGAGGAAGTACATCTTTTTCTACCAACAGATGAAATCCCCTCCTTTAAACCAATAAAGTTTCATAGATTTTGTGGTCAGCTCTTTCAAATTTTAATAGTAGACAAAAATAATCCTTAAGATTGTTGGACCACTAATGTCAAAATTTTTGAATAATTAGCTTCAAAGCATGCTACAAATGCATGCCGCTTCCCTTAAAGATTATTTTGCCCCTACCAAAATTTTTATGCAAAAGGATTAAGCAAATGTCCTCTAGGATACACTAAAGCCTTCAACCTGAGATGTCTTGCACAAATAATTAGGTCGCCAGGCACTCACTCACAAATGGCAGAATAATCAGGCCTTTATTTTTATTCTTTATAGTGAAATGACTAGGGAAATTTGGATTCTAAGTAATCTGGGAAGATAGTTCGATTATAGCATGCTTAGACAAGTCCCGGACAGGCTTACATATAGGCAAGTCTATATATGGGTTGGATAGGCGTAATTGTGAATAGTTAATCATCCAAAAATATCAAACAATCATAAACAACCATAACCGATTGGTCATTTGATTGACTTATTACATTGATCGGTTGAGACAATGGCCACCAAACATATGCTGGTGGACGATACATCCTTCTGATAAGCCATTGGGCCCACTAGTCCAATCGATCACTTACCATGCTCCTGCCGACATATCAGTTTGGGTAGTAATATCTGAAAATTTCTTTAACATGCTGTGCCATTTTTGTAGATGAGCTTAGATCATTAAGCTCCAGGAGCTACTAGCTCCATAATAGCAAAAGAGTAATAGCCATAACTTAAAGTCGTTATTCTAAATTACTGTTGGAGAGAAGTGTTCCAACACAATAACTATTATAACTATTTCTCTATTAATCAATAGAGGATATTACAAATTTGTCTTACATCTTATTTCCAACAACCATTAATATTTTTATTGATCATAATGCCACAAATAGAAGATTGCATTCTCAACTATGTTTATGGCTAATGGTGTCTTTAAGATGTGCCTACATGATGTTTGCATTGCATCAACTAAACTTAAGGATAACAAAATAACATGATGATAGGCTTTTACTAAGTGAAAGACAATGCAAGCAGTTAAAGAATAGTACAACTCTAAGGAACATGGAAATAAATATATCCATGGCTTGTTTACCAAATGAACAAAAACTAAATTCAATTGCTATATAAGAATAGTCATTCGACAATTCAGTTGAACAAGTAGAGTTCTCAAAAAAGCTACTTGCAAACATGAAAATAGAAAATATTTTACAAAGATTTAGCCCTGAGCAAGAGCATTTTCCAAAGATTTAAAATTAGTGGATTTTGCCTTAGCAACCATGAGAAGGATTAAGAATGAAGGTAGAACTTGTAAAAGTTGTAAGAGATTTTGGATCCATAATATTTTGATCTCTAGAACTTGTTTAGCCAATATGATGAAGGCTAAAGTCTCTATTTTGTTGATTAAGTCAAAAAGAGAGAACTAATTCAGGAATATACACATTGCCAGTAGGAGAAATATTGCTTTATTATGGTTATTTGGTTCCACATTAGTTGTCCAAATGATCTCTTTGTTGTACTATGTTTTCCAACAGGGTAAAATGCATTTATGCCTCAATGTTTTATGAAAATTGCATAAAACCCTCAATTTCTTAAAACTCTAATAATCCCATGCTTTAGAGATTCTGTGCAACATTTTTTATAAAGTATAGAAGGTAGTAGCAACATTTTTTATAACATCAAAGAGTACAAGTGAGTTTTGAAACCATAGGAAATTTTTATGCATGAGAAAACACAAGGGATAAAATGTATTTTACTCTTTCCCAAATCTTGTAATGATCATCTGTTCATTTTTGTACACCCTTTTTACATATTTCCATTGTTTTATATATTTCACAATTTTTGCCTTGCAGAGTAGTTGATCTTTCCTACAACAATATCTCTAAAAGTTCTTTGCTCGAAAATTGCCCGGAGATTACGTATGCTTCTACATTTGGTGCCCCTTTCTTATCCACCATTGAAATGATATCTAATTGGAAACTAACTTTAGTAATTTTTATCAGAAACCTGTATAAGAACTTCAATGGAAGGAGCAATTTGTACAGTTTCATTTAATTGATTTTGGGTTAGTGACCTACTTAGTCTCTCAATCTTTAATCCTTCTTGACAATTAAGTCTCTTATCTTTAAAGCACCACAAATTAATCTGTTATATTTGTAATTCGTGATGTCATTATTTCTTACGCCAAATGTTGTAAAAGAAACTAACAATTTGGAACATAAAAAAAAAAAAGTTACCAAATACAACTTTTACGATTTTAAACCTACTCAATCCATTCACTTGTCCCTGAATAATCCATGTGTGTCTCACGTGTCCAAATTATTAACTTTTTTATTTTTTGTTTTGGGACTAATGACATTACAATTGCAAAATAAAGAATTGATTTGTCATGTTCAAAAAATAAAGGATTTACTTTACTTGTCAAAAGAATCAAAGATAAAATGACTAAATGAATTATTAACCAATTGTTTTTGTATCTTCTTTTTTTTTTCCACAAAATTTTTTTTGATATTTTATATTCTTTAACCCATTTTTTTTGTCTTCTATTTTTGCCAAACCTAGTCAATGCCTTCGTGATCAGTGCACTAAAGGTAAGGGCTTAGTATTCATAGAAAATAAATGTATTTGCTAATATATATTGATCTCTTCTATGTTGATTTTGAAAGGGTTAAATTCCCCACAGGTTATTAACCTATGACAGTGGACATTTTGGTCCATGAACTATTATATTGAGTCTTTTGATCCTTGAATATTAATTGTTAGACACAATTAGTCCTTTTAGTCATTTCCATCCAAAAACTAGCCCTTTTTTTTTCCAAAGGCTAACTATTTGCATGATCATGGTGCCTTAATAGCTAAAAAGACTAACAGTATGTTAGTTTTTGGACAAAAATAACTAAAACGACTATAGTGAAAACAATTAATAGTCCAAAGACCAAAAGACTCAATTTAATAGTTTAAGAACCAAAACGTTCCATGTGATATAGCTTAAGAATGTATGGAGGAATTAACCCATTTTGAACACTATTCTCAAATCAAGACTTATCAACTAAATGTAATTGGTTATATAGATCTAACTTTGCCACTCATTCTTATTCAAAATTGTCTCCTCTATTAACTCTATATATCAAAGGTCTACCCTTCTTATGGTTTGGGTTTGTTGTCTCTGTACTCTTTTTTGAGAAGTTCCTTTATGGGACGACTCCTAACATGTGTTGACCATCTCAAATAGTTATTCCTCATTTTATTTCTAGCCTCCTCCTTGTTTTACAACAAATACATGTCGTCATCTTATCCCTACCATTGATATATTATGCACATGTTGGTACTTCACAACTCAACACTCTAAGCCATACAATAAAGTTAATATATTAGTGTTTCCATTATCTTCAGACCAAAAAACTAATTTGATCTCTCCATATTGAAACAAAACTTTTATATGCCTTTTATCTTTTATCATCAACATACTCAGTTTTTAGAATAAAGAGAGAAAGAGAAAGAGAAAGAGAAGTAATATCTTTAGCATGGGAGAACAACAAATAAATAACTGGTAACTTGTGTGTATAGATCGGTACTCTTTCCATATAAATTGTGCTGGAAAGGAGGTCACCGTTACAGACACTACTTATGAAGTAGATGAAGAATCGGAAGGTTTTTCTAAATTTGTTCATTTAAAAGAGTACTGGACACTTTTGGTTTGTTGAAGAAACAAGGGATTCAACAACATAAAGGAACACATCTGTGCTCCAAATGGATAATGCTGAACTATACTAGACAGCTCGCCTCTCTCCATTATCACTGACATATTATAGGCGTGGCTTGGCCAATAGAATTTATACAGTGAAACTTCACTTTGCTAACATAACTTTTACAAATAATCAGTCTTTTATGAGTCTTGGAAGACGGACCTTCGATATCTACATCCGGGTATATTTCATAACTAATTAATATTTAAGAATCATTTGGGTGTGCTAATGATTTACTGGTGGGTAATAAGATAAGCTGAAAGTCAAGAATTTTAACATTGAAGATGAAGCACGAGGAGTTAATGTTAGTTTGGAGTATTTAAACATGAGGTCAGAGCAATATTGACTAAATTTTGAATTGAGTCTCGCACGTAAAAAAGGTCGGTAGTTGTACTGTTACGTTTCTCGTTTCGAGTGAGTTAATATGGTATATTTACATGTTAGAAACGAATTAAAGGTGAATGAGAAATTAGCAACCAAAGTTGAGTGTGTTACTAGTTTGGTTGTTTGATTTGGTTATTTGGGGGTTTGTATCCCACATAGGTAAACCAATAAACTCTTGCTCACTTTATATATGGATTCCTTTATGAGGTGTGCCAACAAGGCATATGGGGGGAGGACTATACATGGTGGGCATGGTGCTTAAACCTACCACACATGCACGCGTGTGTGCACGCAAGCATGGCATGGTCGACCGGGCTAGGTCTGGGGACGCGACATAGGTGTGGCCTGGGTTTTCACTCTAGATTGTTCTTTTTTGGGAAAATCCTCAAACACTTGAAGATTTTTGAAGAGAACGTAACATATACATTAAAGCTCGAGATTTAAATTCTAACACGTTTTGCTTATTACCTGGTGAGGTAAGCTTATTTCCTAGGCATTTTTGACTGTTGGAGGGACATGTTTATTACCCCTCTTAAATGCATTTTATTTGGTTGCTCTTCTTTGCTCCTCTATAAATAGCTGAGTCCAGAAGGTGCTACATACCAAGAATTCTCGCATTAGCATACTACATAATTTTCATAGCATTATGCCAATCTTATTTTCATCATACAGAGAGAGTCGTATGATTCTCGTTCGCCGGCTCTTATATTGGTGTGCTACCACAGTCAAGAGGTATAGTTATTGTATCCTGGGAAGGATACGTCATAACATTTAGCACTGTGTAGAGGGGTGTAAATCCTTTAAGGACATCGAGTTTCTCGAGCCTCGACTAAATTTATTTATTTATTTTTATTCGTTATTTCATTTCCAGTCTCTAAATATTTCACGATTTATATCTCAGTTCTATTTTATTTACTATTTGCTAACAGTCTTAAAGGATTTACTATTATTTTAAACTTCTACGGGTTTGACAAACTGTGGTATTTATTACTTACAGTTTTCAAAACTGTTTCGCATAGAAATTAGAATTTCATTTTCTATTGTCTACTCGTTTATATTATACTGGTTTGCTAACTTTTGATTGGTTAAGTGCACAAAATCTTATAATCTAAGATTTCAGTCATGTCTAGAAATAACGAAAATCAAACCCTAACTGGGAATAATGATGAAGTCCAATTTGTGCACAACACCCAAACTTGGATTGCTGGAAAGAGTGTGAGTAAGGTCTCTGTTACTACCTCAAATGTTACTGTGATCGCTGCGAACACCCTAGCTGGAGTTGCCATGACTGGGAATGTTGGAATTCCTTCAACAACTAATACGACTGTGTAGGTTCCTGGGACTGTGTAGGGGTTTAGCGATTTTAGAGCCGTGAGTGGATCAGCCTTCAGCTCATTGGTCAAGCTAACAATGTTGCTAGTTCAAGCAGTGGCTTTGGGGGAGCTGCAAATGTTGCTGGTCCAAGCAATGCATTTGGAGGTAGGCCCGTATTTGGGACAACCAATTATGCACCTCCACCTCCATATGCCGAGAAGCCAGAAAAGTTTTCTACAAAGGACTTTAAGACATGGCAGCTCCAAATGGAGTTTTATCTCACAACTTTAGAGTTGTTCATGTATGTGCAGCAAGATCCTCCATCTTTAGGAGACAACTCGGATGTGCAGACAATGGTGGCTATGGATGCTTGGAAGCATGATGATTTCCTTTGCCGGAATTACATTTTGAATTGTTTAGAAACTTCCTTGTATAAAGTACATGCTAAATGTAAAACGGATAAGGAAGTGTAGAAGTCATTAGAGGATAAATATGAGCTAGAAGTGCAAGCACGAAGAAATTCGTGGTAACTAGATTTCCAGAATTCTTTATGACAGATTCTAAACCAGTAATGTTACAGGTGCAAGAATACCAGTTAATCATCCAAGAGCTCCATGCTGAAGGAATGCCAAAAGTTGAACAATTCCAAGTGGCTGCCTGGATGGAGTGAGTTCAAAAATCACCTCAAATACAAGCAACAGGAGATGACGATAAAAAACTTAATCCTGCAGCTTAGAATTGAGAAAGAGAACTATTCAACTAGGGGCATGCATGGTAGAATGAACTCTAAGACCCATAGATAAGGCTTTGGAAGCTTTTAAACAATACCAAGTTGAGGTAGAAAATCAACAAGGTAAGAAGATCAAGACTTTGAGAAGTGATAGGGGTGGAGAATATGTGTATCCTTTTGAAGCTTATTATGTTGAACAAGGAATAATACACCAAACAACAACTCCTTATTCTCCACAACAAAATGGGGTTGCTGAATGCAAAAATAGAACTCGCAACGAAATGATGAACGCATTTTTTATAAAGTCTAGCCTACCTCAAAACTTGTCGATAGAAGCGGTTTTGACTACAAATCATGTTTTGAATAAAATACCCATAAGAAACTGGAGAAGACACTATATGAATTATGGAAAGGCAGACTGCCTTAATACAAATATTTGAGAGTATAGGCTGCCTAGCTAAGGTAGGAGTTCTAACTCCTAAAATGGTCAAAATAAGACCAAAAATGGTTGATTGTATTTTCATTGGATATACGCAGAATAGTGCTGTGTATTGATTTCTCGTACACAAATCATAAATTTTTGACATTCATGAGAATACAGTGATTGAATCTCAAAATGCTGAGTTTTTAAAGATGACATTTCCATACAAAGGGTCAAAAGAAACGACCCTTCTGAGCTTAGTTCGTCTAAGAGGGCTCTTGACCATTCAAATATAGATAAAAAGGCTACAACTGACGAACCCAGGCGTAGTAAAAAGGCGAGGATGTCTATGTGTTTCGGGCCTGACTTTATAACGTTTATGCTAGAAAGTGAACTCAAAACCTTTAAGGAAGCTATGTCTACTCCTGAGGCACCTCTTTAGCAAGAGGCAATAAATAGTGAAATTGAATCCATCATGCACAATCACACATGGGAATTGGTGGATCTATCTCTTGGAAACAAACCTTTAGGGTGTAAATGGATTTTTAAGAGAAAGATGAAGGCGGATGGATCAATAGACAAATATAAGGCCCAGTTGGTTATAAAAGGTTATAGTCAAAAAGAGGGCCTAGATTATTTTGACTCGTATTCACCGGTAACAAGAATTACATCTATTCATATGTTGATAGCTGTTGCAGCTTTATATAGTTTGGAGATGCATCAAATGGATGTGAAAATAGCTTTCTTGAATGGAGATCTAAGAGAGGAGATTTATATGGAGTAACCCAAAGGGTTTGTAGTTCCAGGTCAAGATAAAAAAATTTGTAAGCTTGTGAAATCTCTTTACGGATTAAAACAAGTATCTAAGTAATGGCATAAGAAATTTGATCAAATCATGCTCGCAAATGGCTTAAAATCAACGAGTGTGATAAGTGCATTATTGTAAAGGAACAGATAAGAATTTTGTCATTGTTTGCCTTTATGTAGATGACATGCTTATTATCAGAAAGAATAATGAAGCTATTATGTCTACGAAGAAAATGCTTTCCCGAAATTTTGAAATGAAAGACACGGGTGTTGCAGATGTAATCCTAGGCATAAAAATCATTAAGACCCTTAAAGGTCTAGCCTTGTCTCAGTCTCATTAAGTTGAGAAAATACTTAACAAGCATAATAACAGTGACACTAGGATTGCAAAGACTTCTTTAAATGTAAGTGTATATCTAAGGAAAAATACAAGTGAAGGGGTATCTCAACTAGAGTATTCCCAGATCATAGGGAGTCTAATGTACATTATGAATTGAACAAGACCCGACATAGCTTGTGCTGTGAATAGGCTAAGTAGATACACTAGTAATCCAAGTCAAGAACATTGGGTTGCACTAGTCAGGGTCTTAAGATACTTGAGATACACCATGAAATACGCGTTACACTATACTAGGTTTCCGACAGTGTTAGAAGGATATAGTGATGCAAATTGGATATCTAACATGAAAGACTCAAGATCCATAAGTGGATATCTCTTTACCTTAGCAGGAGCAACTGTGTCATGAAAATCCTCTAAGTAGACATGTATAGCCAGATCCACTATGGAGTCTGAATTTATAGCTTTAGACAAAGCTAGAGAAGAAGCTAAATGGCTTGGAAAATTCTTAAAGGATGTTCCATATTAGCCGAAGCCTGTAGTTGCTGTCAGTATTCACTGTGATAGTCAATGAGCGATTGACAAGGCACAAAGCGTCATGTATAATGGTAAGTCTAGGCATATACGCCATAGACATCACACCGTTAAACAATTACTCTCTAATGGGGTTATCACTTTAGACTACGTAAAGTCTAAGGATAATATTGTGGATCCGTTCACCAAAGGTGTAAATAGAGAGCAAGTTCTTAAATTGTCGAGTGGGATAGGTCTTAAGCCTATAAAGTAACTAAAAGGTCATCATAATTGTCAGCCTTACTTTGCTGACAAGAGATCCCTAAATCTTGGTTCAAAGAAGAAACTGGATTATGTGTGACTCTATTCAAGCACTATGGAGGTATAAGCCTCCTTTACCCATTCCTATAACAAGCAGATAGTGTAGCCTATGTAGTATAGGATAAGCTTAGCTTTTAATGATCTTTGTAGCTTGGGGTATAGCAGGATACTCTTCACAAAGAATTACTTATATGAGTAAGGAGGGGCCGCTCCTAAGAGAATTGTAGACTGAATTCTCAGAGTACTCATGAATACTAGGAGTTGTTTAGGGCCGAAATGAACACGACCTTGAGAACTAGAAATGTATTAAGAGATGTTGTGTATATGTTGTTGTCTTGGTTTACACTAAAACTGAATGTATTAAGAGATGTTGTATGTATGTTGTTGTCTTGGTTTACACTAAAACTAAATAGTTCAAGACATCCAGTCCATTGGTCAGCGAGTAAATTCGACGGTATTCACTAAGGAAGGTTCAAAGCCAAAAGCTACCCATCCAGAGGCAATATCACTTTTCAGACTCTCTCTTGTATTTGCATTTAGCATATTTGCATAATGGTCAGCTAGTTTTCATTCATATGGGGGAATGTTAGTTTGGAGTATTTAAACATAAGGTCAAAGCAATATTGACTAAATTTTGAATTGGGTCTCGCACGTTAAAAAGGTCAGTAGTTGGCACCGTTATGTTCCTTGTTTCGAGTGGCTTAACATGGTATATTTACATGTTAGAAACAAATTAAAGGTGAATGAGAAATTAGCAACCAAAGCTGAGTGTGTTATTAGTTTGGTTGTGTGTGGGTTTGTATCTCACATAGGAAAACCAATAAATTTTTGCTCACTTTATACATAGATTCATTTAGGAGGTGTGCCAACAAGGCATATAGAGGAAGACTATAAATGGTGGGCATGGTACTTAAACCCACCACACACGCGTGCCCACACGGCATGGCCGATCGAGCCGGGACTGTGGACGAGGCGCAGGTGTGGTCCTGGTTTTTCTCCGGATTGTTCTGTTTTTGGGAAAATCCTCAAACACCTGAAGATTTTTGAAGAAAACGTAATAGATACATTAAAGCTCGAGATCTAAATTCCAACACGTTTAGCTTATTACCTAGTCAGGTAAGCTTATTTCCAGGGCATTTTTTACTGTTAGAGAGACAAGTTTATTCCCCCCCTTAAATGCATTTTATTTGGCTGCTTTTCTTTGCTCTTCTATAAATAGCCAAGTCCAGAATGTGCTGCATACCAAGAATTCTCGTATTAGCATACTACATAATTTCCGTAGCATTCTGCTAGTCTTAATTTCATCATAGAGAGAGAGTCCAACACTTCTTGTTCGCCGGCTCTTGCATTGGTGTGCTACTACAGTTAAGAGGTATAGTCGTTGTATTCTAGGAAGAATACGTCATAACCTTTAATACCGTGTGGAGGGGCGTAAATCCTTTAAGGAGATCGAGTTTCTCGAGCCTCGACTAAATTTGTTTATTTTTGTTTATTCGTTATTTCATTTCCAATCTCTAAGTATTTCGCAGTTTATATCTCTGTTCTATTTTATTTACTATTTGCTAACAGTTAATGAGGCACTGAGCAAGGAATTTAAAGCTGTTGTGACAAACAAAACATTAGACATTCGATTCCGATGGGCAGGCTTAGGGACAACAGGAATACCACATCTGGGAAACTATGGTCCTCTTGTATCTGCTATTTTTGTAAAGTCTGGTATAGCAATCATCTCTCTCTCTCTCTTTGGATAATTTTCACGACATTTCTTTTCAATTTTATGTGCCTTCAAATATTGGCTGGAAACATTTTTATGTTCATGTTCTATAATTGATTGTCTGGGTGGAAAAATAGCATGTATCTCACTAACATTATGTTTCTTTCCACGCTTTTGTAGACTTTAATCCTCCATTGAATGTGAAAAGGATGGTAACTATTGTAGCTACGGCTATTTCATGCTGCCTTGCCCTTGTTGTTGCGTATGTATTTTGGAAGAAAGGCTACTTTAGAGGCAGACTCTTTAACCAAGAAGGTCATGTGAACAATACTACCTTAACTTTGACTAAGACCAATTAGCCACAAAGTTTTTCTTTTCCTTTTTTATTTTTTTTGGTTGTGTGTGGAGTCAAATAGCCAAAAGTTGGAGATCTTGTGTTCTATTAGCATGATAGATTTTCTTGCAATGCAAATGCATCAAATTGCGCTAATTGAATGGCCAATTATAGTACACCTTTGGGAACATAATTTCTTATTGTGATACTAATTGAAAATTTAATCACTCGGTTTGCTGTACAGATTTAAGAGTGGTCAGGTTTGCAAGCTAGTTTGTTCACAATGAGTCAATTTAAAGTTGCCACGAAGAACTTTAATAATGGTAATAAAGTTGGAGAAGGTGGTTTTGGACCTGTCTACAAGGTACTTCACCAAGTAAATAATAAATTTGATTACTTTTGCTGCCATCAAATTTCATCTTTAACATTTAGGATAGGAAGGTCACTAGAATGTTTTTTGCTTCTTGTTTCAGGGTGTTCTAATAGATGGCACTTCAGTTGCCATCAAGCAACTTTCTTCTACATCAAAGCAAGGAAATAGAGAATTTTTGAATGAATTAGGCATAATTTCTGCTTTACGGTACCCAAATCTTGTAAAATTGTAAGGATGTTGTGTTGAAGGGAATCAACTGCTGTTGGTCTATGAGTATATGGAAAACAATTCCCTCGCCTATGCTTTGTTTGGTAATTTTGTTATCTTTTAACTAGTTATCATTTGCTTTCATTTTTAAGAAAGCAGACCATTACTATTTTTAGATTCTATTAGAAATAACTAAAATTTTACATATTATACCTAGGAGGTCTACTTTTGGAATCTATCAGAAGTCACATTACTATTTTTAGAATCTCGTATGTTAGAGGTTAGCAGTGAAGACAACAGGGAACAGGGATAAGTCATATTGACCTTTTATTATTGTATTTGATGTTATGTATCTGTACAAGACTCTAAACTTCTAGTTCCAAACTTCGCAGTCAATTTATAATCTTAATGAAAGTAAATAGTCATAATTTCTCTTTTTATATTTCAAGTTGTGAGTCTAGAAGCCAGTATAGGGTTAATCTACAAGATCAAATTTCTTACAAACTCTTATTTTTTCTCTGTTGAAGTATACTGTTTTTCATCAATTTAACAAGAAGCGATAGAATAGTTCATTTCCTTCAGAGTTTATTATAACTTTTTGAAATAGAATGTGCAAATCATAGGTTTAGAACAAGCTCAATTGAAACTAAATTGGCCTACCAGACCAAGAATTTGCCTTCATCAATTTAACAAGAAGCGATAGAATAGTTCATTTCCTTCAGAGTTTATTATAACTTTTTAAAGTAAAATGTGCAAATTCAGAACAAGCTCAATTGAAACTAAATTGGCCTACCAGACCAAGAATTTGTCTTGGAATAGCTAGAGGACTGGCTTTCCTACATGAGGAGTTCTTGGAATTGCCACTTCATCTAAAACCTTGAGCTTGTAGAGAGGATATTAGTTTGTTTATTTATTTATTATGTTAACACACCCCACACGTGCAGTATAATTTGTTTAGAACTTGCACATAGACAATTTAATTAAATGAGTGGCGGCAAAGATCGAACTTATGCCGTTTGGCTTCCAGGCTCTGATACCATCTCGGAATTATCACCTCATCTAAAAGTTTAAGTATGTAGAAAAGATATTGATTTATTTATTTATTATGTTAATAGGAGTCAACGTTTAAGGTCATTCATACCTGCTGCTTGATGGAGAGCTTAACCCAAAGATCTCTGATTTTGGCCTAGCCAAGCTCGATGAAGAGGAAAACATCCATATTAACACAAGAGTTGCAGGAACCATGTAAACACTGATAATCTTTTCTCTTTAATGATATCTTAATATTTTCGTGTACTACTATCTACATGTTTTTTGGAATTCGTGATTGCTTGTAATATAATGGTCAAACTATGTTGTAATAGGGACAATATTGACATGTTTTGCATTGAAAAAAAAAAAAACTAATTTCTTAGTCATTTGGTACTTGATAGTTTACGTAAACTATGTCAGGTCCTTGCTTCTTAAAACAAGTGCTAATTTTGTTATAATCTTGAAGTTAGCTTTTGTGTGCAGTGCTGTAACAAAACTGTAGATGTCTTACTTGACACTGTGCCTATTGCTAATAAAGTAAGCTTAGGTTCTTCATCTTCAATTCTTTCATCTAGTATTGGTTTTTTTTGTAAGGGTTATATGGCGTCAGAATACACTCTGCAGGATTACTTGACTCATAAAGTATATATGTATAGCTTTGGAGTAGTTGCATTGGAAATTGTTGCAAGAACAAGCAATATGAAGCATCATCGTGTAGGCAATTATGTTTGTCTTCTTGACAAGGTAAGCCATAACTTTTTGCTAATTCTTGCTACGTTTGTGTTGTATGTTTGCCTTCTTGATGAGGTAAGCAACAACTGTTATCTTTCTAATTCATGTTGTGCGTCTTTGTAAGCACGCTTAGTTCTTGGTACTGGACCTGTCATAACATCATTGACGTGATTGTTCTATTTTTTTTTTTTTTCAAAAGGGTTAGTCCGAAAGCGAACCCCTTTTCCACTGATTGTTCTATTTTTTTTTTTCAAAAGGGTTAGTCCGAAGGCGAATCCCTTTCCCACCGATTGTTCTATTTTTTTTTTTTCAAAAGGGTTAGTCCGAAGGCGAACCCCTTTCCCACCTGTGCCAGAGGCCCCATAACCAGGTGGGTTGTAAATCAGGGATGTGCATGAGTGACAGCCCTGCCAGGGAGAGGATCAACGGGTCACGAACCCAGCAGCAGCCCCCACAATATTTCAGCAGGGAACTGCCACCACATGGATTCGAACCCGCGTTGTCGGAGTATTTCCACCCCAATCACCTGGCCACTTACCAACTCACCTATGCCCCTGGGGGCATGATTGTTCTATTTTAAACAATGGGATACACTTCCTTGATATAGAAACTAATTCTCGATATATTTCCTTGATTCTTTAGTGCTTTGTCACCTTTGAACTTCATGAACCATGACTACTAAGGGCATGCTCAGCATATAAACTTGCATTGCATTTCAGATTAAACATTGGATTGTTCATTAACTAGCTTTCTACTAGTCAACTAACTGATGTTTAAGTTCTCTAAGATATGGTACTCCACCATTCTCTCCTAAAATTTTTAGGCACTTGGATTACGAAAGGAAGGGAACATGCTGGAGCTAGTAGATGCAAAGTTGGATTTTGACTACAACATTGAGGAGGCAATAAGAATGATTAAAGTAGCTTTGTTGTGCACTAGTCCATCTCCAACTAGCAGGCCTACCATGTCTGAAGTAGTGAGCATGCTTGAAGGTGAAATTAGTGTTCAGGAACCAATTGTCGACCCGAAAGTACTTACAATGACATATTGAAGTTTAAATCCCTCAGAGATAAGTATAATGGGTTGAATTTCAAAAACTTAAGTGACACAAAAAATCTTGTTTATTTATCAGAGGTTACAACCAATGGTCTATTCTCAACATCTGAGAAGGAACGATTTTATACAACTATGTAAATCAATCCAAGAAAATTTGTCATTAAATTCAATTACTGTCAAGAGCTAGTTTTTTGTTTCTCAAGGGTAGAGATCAAATCTTTACCTTATTATTTTAGCAAAGTCTGAAAGTGATTGGGTAGTGACTCAACATTCCATAGCTTAGTGAAATGACCAACCTTAGCTATGCAATTAGTACTAGTGTTTTCTATAAAGATTAATTTTTCTAATTTAAATATCTTATTCAATTATTGTATATTTTTTTAATAAAAAATTAATACTAAAAACTTATCAAAGGTAAAATTTTACAAAATATATTTATATTTTATTTGACATAAACTCTAAAAATAAAATTAATCAATAACAATAAATAAAAATATTAAAAATATTTGTTTCTCTGATGCAATACAGGTTATACTCGAGTAATAAATAAGTGGCATTTCTCAGAGAAACAAACACTGAATAACTATCCAAAGTTATAAAAGTCTCCATAACATGAAAACTGTTGCAAGTCTTAAGCAGAACACGAAATATAAATTAGTAAATCTAGACGAGAAGAAAACTGTTCGTCAATATCAGTTCAAAAGATTTCGTCAAAGGTAAACCTAGGAGCCTGTATCCCAACTAAGGGCCTGATTGAATTGTTTTTTTTTTAAAAAAAAAAGGAAGTATTTTTTCCTTAAAAAAATATTTTAGTTTTACAATAGCTATCTAATTTGACTTCCAAACAAGTTAAAGTTCTAAAAAAAAATTTCAAATATAGCTTTTTCAAAAACCAAAATTTCTAATTTTTCAAAAAATATTCTTTTCAGAAGTTGTTAAAAAAGTACTTTCAAAAGATCAATCCAAACAAGCCCTAAGCCATGTTAAGAGCACAGACATAACCTTGTGCAAATAATATTTTTTTTTAAACAAAAACGAGACACAAATCTTAGTAAAAGGCAATTCCCAAAGATACCTCTTGGCAGCTTAAAAAGAAAGTACTTATTAACATAAACAGAAGGAGAGAGAACTAAATATCTTTCATTGCATTATGTCATCAAGAATTTATATTTCAAAGGCTATTTGTAGTTGAGTTTCAATACAACAGCTTATTACACGATTTAAGAGAGAGTTTAGTTGTGTCAGTAACTTCGTGACTAATTGCTATTAGTAATAAATTCTATAGGAAAATTTAATTTAAGTTTTTATATATCCATATAATTATTTTATGATTATGCATTTAATAATTTAGATACAAAACAATGATATAAATTTATTATATTATGAAATTCAATAATTATTTATAATTATGCATTTATTAATTTAGATACAAAACTATTTCATAATTTCGAAATTTTAATACTGCTCTCAAAATAGCTAAAAGTTCAACACTCAAAATATCAGCCAAAACAGTGAAGGGCTTTTATTCGACAGTAATTTTAAGCAAAGTTTTACTACTAACAGCTCAATAGTTTAACACCTGAATTCCCATAACTAGGCCAAACATAGCTTTAAACTCTTAGATGATGCGGTAATTCAATAAATGGTATCAGAGCCTAGAGAGTAAAAGGTTATAAATTTGAAACACGCCACCACCCTTTAAAAAAAAAAGAACGTTTAAATTGTTCACCACCTCATTTACTACAAAAAAAAAAAAAAGAAGAAGAAGAAAGACAAAGATAACATTAAAATGGTCAATGTGCAAGACTCTAAACAAATCATGTCTGCATGTGAAGGTGTCTGTTAAATACAATAGAAAGCACAACAAATAAACATAATTGAATTCTTTCTATAAGTTTAAACTTTTATATAAAGTGGTAATTCAAGACATGCATTTGGTTTAGATATTATTTTTATTTTTTGAGAATAAAAATATGTAGTCCAATATATATTTGATTGGGTTAGTTTTATTTTCAAAATTAAACTCTATTTTATAGAATATTAAAAAAATCTAATAGTTATTTTTACTATTTAATTTTAAAAATTAGAGCAATTAGAGATGGGTCACACGTGTACTATTTCGTTAAATATATTCAAACCAAGACAGCCGAATATAATTATGAATTATGTTTTCAAGAGTCACATTAGATGGGAAAATTTTTTCAAAAAAGGTGGTTCATGATGGAGAAATTATTTTGTTTGTTTGAAGATTGATAAGGAAATTTGCAAAATATGTTTTCAAGAGTCACATTAGAGGGAGAAATTTTTCAAGACGACCAAATGAAACGACCAAGTCATGAGTCGAAAATGAAGTGACATAAAGTGAGAGAAATAAAATAAAATTTACTGTGCAACATAAGTGAAGAAATAATATGGAAATTGGAACAAATAGTATGGTTGTTGTGAAGAATAAAAAATGATTTGTAAATAAATAATATGCGAATCATAAATAAGTAGAGTATAAATAAAATGTGAACGAATAGAACATAAATTGTAAATAAATTTTCTGTGATGTGTGAATCAAATTGAATAAATATTAGGAACAAAATAACTATACATGATGCATACTGAGGTGAGATAGGATGATGTGATGTGAGTGAGAGAAAGATGCCAAAAATTGAGATGAAAGAGAAATGAAGTGTGCGTAAACTACACGCTGAGGTGACATAGAAAGAAAAGAACAAAAAGAAAAAAGTGAGACTTGGTCATTGGAAAGACTTGCCCCATTAAAAATTAAAGTTTATTGTGGTATTTTATGAACTGTTTTATTCAAGGGCCCATCCAATCACTTTCTTTTCCTTTTTGGTCCAATCATCAACCGTTCAACAAACAACATTAACTCCAGACCAATCCCAAGTGCAATCCCTCACTTCCCGGCCACTAAGGGCACCCAACTTTAAACTATTACCCAAGATCTACTCTCGTTGATATTCAATTCGAAGAATAAGCAAATTTTACCCGATCTCATTACTCTAAAGGAACCTTTTATGAATGGAACATTGATGGCAAAAGTGATTATGAAATCCTTAATCTTTTCCATGAAATGACCATGGCCTCAAATGTTTTTCGAATCCATAATAAAACCAATTCTCAAGTCGCACAAATCTTAATATATGGGTTTATCAGAATCATCAAAGGATGGTGAGGTAACTATTTCACTGAACCTCAAAGACAAGCAATTCTTACTTCTATCAAAAGAGATGCCAACAATAACTCAATCCTTAACGAACAAGGCCAAATGATAATGGACGCAATTCCAACCCTTCTCTCTGCAATTACGATTCACTTTTTAGAAAATGTTCAAAACCTCCAAGACAGAATGATGGAAACTCTCTCTAATCTCAAATGCAAAACACTTAAAGACTTTAAATGGTACAAAGATGTATTCCTATCTAGAGTTATGTTAAGTCAAGATTGTAACAATACTTTTTGGAAAGAAAAATTTCTCTTTGGACTTCCTCCTCTCTTTGCTGAAAAGGTAAAAACCAAAATAATTGATTTATATGGTAATATTCCATATGATAATCTCACATATGGACAAATCATATCTCATATTAATCAAACTGGATTAGAATTATGTACTAATTTATTAATCAAAAACCAATTAGAATGCCAAAGGATTACCACAAGAAAAGAATTAGGCAATTTTTTGTGAACAATTTGGTTATCAACCTTTAAGAAAAACCAAGAAAAAGCCTCAAGCCAAAGGTAAAAAAACCCTATAAAGCCTCATATAAGAAAAATTATAAAAATAAAACTCTTATTTCAAAACCAATAAAAGAAAATATATAAATAAAAAATCAACTAAAAAACTCCAACTTGTTACAAATGTGGGAAAAAAAAGGACATTTCAAAAATCAATATAAAATTAAACAAAAACTCAATGAAATTGAACTTGAAGAAGAAATCCAAGAATAGATCTTCAATATCATTAATTCCACTCCTTCCTCTGATTTTGAAGAATCCTTCCAAATTGATGAAATTGACAAATATACTTCATCTTCCAAAGAATCCTTCTCAGAATAAGAGTGTCCAATCTCAAAAACTTGTACTTGCCAAAATTGCACTCCAAAGTTAAAAATTAACATGATAAAACGATCAACAACAGATCAATTAATTGAGTTTGCTACATTCCTTAACTCTCTAGAAAAACAAGTCGAATACCTCAAAATAATTAGGGAATTAGTCTCTGCTAACCAAGAATCAAAGACCTAGACAAATCTCCCTTACCATAAGGTTGAACCACAACATTATGATCTAAAAGATATTTTAGCAAGACAGGTAAGGCTAAAAGAAATAACTATCCAAGATTTGCAAACTGAAATCCAGAATTTAAAACAAGAAATCTCCCAAATAAAAACTGAGATTAACAATATAAATCTCCAGCTTCTTTCCAATCCCACTCCCAAAACTGACCCTGAAGAACCTTCCACCTCAAACTCTGAAGACAAACTTTTCCAAATTTTCTCACAAGTAACCTGGCAAAAATGGAAAACCACAATAACTCTTATAATGAATAACCAAGAAACTTTTAATTTTATTACTCTTATTGACTTAGGAGCAGACATGAATTGCATACAAGAAGGATTAATTCCAAGAAAATATTTTGGAAAAGCTAAAGAAAGAGTCACAGCAGCAAATGGTTCAAAACTCCATATTAAATATAAATTATCTAACACCCATATTTGCAAAAATGAAATTTGTATCAAAACAAGTTTTCTCTTGATCAAAAATCTTGATTTTGAAGTTATATTAGGAACTCCCTTCCTCAATTTAATCCAACACTTTTTGGTAACTATCAAAGGAATCATTTCAAACATGAAATCTCAAACAATTCTCTTTGACTTTATTGACCCTCCAAAAGAAAAAAATGTAAACCTTCTTAAAAATATGGCAATCCAAAAAGATTAAATCTAATTCAAAAGAAATCACCTCAAACAAATTTCTTAAAAGAAGGCCTTGAATTCAAAAGAATTGAAAAAAGAATCAACAACCCAGAATTTCAAAAAATAGTAGAACAATTCCAAAAAGAATTAATATCTTGACTTCATGTCAAATTTTGAGAAAATTTTTGCATCAACCAGTCTTTTATGTAAATCTCTTTTTTAAGGAAGGGGATTTATGATCCATTAGAGGGCTTTGTTTAAGGGTTTGTAGTTAATAAACATTCTTGGAGCTCCTCTTTCAAATTCTACTACGTTGTTGACAAAGAAAGCAGAGCAACTCCATGGATTTTTGCTAGGTCGAATTAGACCTTTTTCAAGGAAATTATTTATATATTGTTTACAGATTTGGTGGAGTTCTTCGTTCATTTGGATAGGGGGAGCTTTTGTTGGAATTATGGATTTAGAAAATTCTTTTGTATAAGGAAGAGATACTTCATGTTGTTTCCTCTACCAAAAGGCTGTTGGATTTGCATGACAAACTTCTTCAATTGATTCTTTTTGGAATTGTTCTACTGTTTTTTGAAATTCTGTGTTGTTGATTCTTTTTTCAATTCTTTTGAATTCAAGGCCTTCTTTTAAGAAATTTATTTGAGTAGATTTCTTTTGAATTAGATTTAATCTTTTATGGATTTCCATATTTTTAAGAAGGTTTAAATTTCTTTCTTTTGGAGGGTTAATAAAGTCAAAGAGAATTGTTTGAGATTTCATGTTTGAAGTGATTCCTTTGGAACTTACCAAAAAGAGTAGGATTAAATTGAGGAAGGGAGTTCATAATATAACTTTAGAATCAAGATTTTTGATCAAGAGAAAACTTGTTTTGATACAAATTTCATTTTTGCAAATATGGGTGTTAGATAATTTATATTTAATATGGAGTTTTGAACCATTTGTTGCTGTGACTCTTTCTTTAGTTTTTTCAAAATATTTTGTTGGAATTAATCCTTTTTGTATGCAATTCATGTCTGCTTCTGAGTCAATAACAACAATAAAATTAAAAGTCTCTAGGTTATTGATTACAAGAGTTATTGTGGTTTTCCATTTTTGCCAGGTTACTTGTGGGAAAATTTGAAAAAGTTTGTCTTCAGAGTTTGAGGTGGAAGGTTCTTCAAGGTCAGTTTTGGGAGTGGGATTGGAAAGAAGCTGGAGATTTAAATTTTTAATCTCAATTTTTATTTGGGAGATTTCTTGTTTTAAATTTTGGATTTCAATTTGCAAATCTTGGATAGTTATTTCTTTGGGTTTTACCTATCTCGCTAAAATATCTTTAAGATCATAATGTTGTGGTTCAACCTTATGGTAAGGGAGATTTGTCGAGGTATTTGATACATAGTGTACATATATAGTTCTCTTTGTGTTTATCCATAAGTGTACATATATAGTTCTCTTTGTGTTTATCCATATGATAAAGATCCTTAAAGGTGTAAAATTAAAAGACTAATGGTAACTTTTAATTCTAAACTATCTTTTAATACCAATTCTTTTGAACTTCTAACTCATTTCTTATTTACACATTACTAATGACATATCCTAAGCTCACACGGATTCCTATGAGATGTCTAACGTCTCTTTGTGTTTGTCCATGTAATAAAAGTCATCAAAAGGTGTCAAATTAAAGAATTTTGGTAATCTTTGATTCTAAACTATGTCATGGCACTAAATCTTTTGAACTTTTGAGCACATTTTTTATTTCTAAATCACTAACGACACATTCTAAGGCCTAATCACCATGTAAATTATTTTAAGACTTCAAAGCTCTTGTAAGATACACTTTTATATCAATTATTATTGTATGTAGATATGTAGAAACAGTCATATAGATATAGACTTAAATTTAAAATCAATATAATATGCTAAAAATTATAAAATAAAATGAGACCAGATCATAAAATCTGAAATTACTTTGCACATTACTATTTATAGGAGTGCAAAATTTCAATTTACCCTCCCTTATTTTAGCTTATCTAGCATTTAAAGAATTCCAAACGAGTTGGAATTTAATTTTATATAATATGTAGTATAGATATAAATATAGTTTTTTTATTAAATAGTTCATAATAAGGATTAAATTGACAACTTTTTATAAATAATAGAAACTAGTGCTTTCATACCCCGTACTTTGAACGGGCTTATTTAGATTCTGTGTGTTTTTTAGTTTTTTAAATATTTATAGATGTGATTTTTTTATTATTTTTAGGTTTTTGTGTTTTTTTTATTACTTCTAAATATCTATAAAAATTAATTCTAGTGCTTTTTTGTTCTTAATTTTATTTTTTGTTCTTATTTTTATTTTTTAATTAGGATATGATGCATAAATTAATTAAATTAATGAGTTTTTTTGGACTTTATTACCTTAAACTCATTAAAAAAAGTATATAGGTGGTACATAAATATAATTAAATATCTTGTAACTCCATTGCAATGATGAGATTAGGAAGTGGTGCATAAATTTAATTAAACACAATAATATATAGATTTATAATAATGTAATAATATTAAAAATAGAATTTATGATGACTTGGCAAATAAATGAGTACTGATGTGGCACCCTTCTTTGAGCTCCTTTGGGTTTAACTTTTTTATAGATGTGATTTTTTTATTATTTTTAGGTTTTTGTGTGTTTTTTAATTATTTTTAAATATCTATAAAAATTAATTCTAGTGCTTTTTTATTCTTATTTTTATTATTTTAATTAGGATATGATGCATAAATTAATTAAATTAATGAGTTTTTTTAGACATTATTACTTTAAACTCATTAAAAAGAAATATATAGGTGGTGGATAAATATAATTAAATATCTTGTAACTCCATTGCAATGATAAGATTAGGAAGTGGTGCATAAATATAATTAAACATTATAATATATAGATTTATAATAATATAATAACACTAAAAAAAGAATTTATGATGACTTAGCAATAGATGGGTGCTGATGTGGCACCTTTCTTTGAGTTCCTTTAGGTTTAACTTATATATATATATATTATATATATATATATATATTAATTTGAAATAACTTTATTAAATAGAAATGACCGATATAAAATTTCTTAACTAATAAAAGCTAACTTGATTGTTTAATTTAGGGACTAATTTGACTATGTAGTAAAATTGTATAAATTAATTTGAACAATTTAAATCAATAAGATCTTAGTTAGAGAAAAATAACAATGTTAGGGGTTTATAAGATAATTTGTACCTATGAAATTAATAATTATATATATATATATATATATTGATTTGAATCTTTCTTAAATGAGGTTTGACTTAAAAAAAAAAAAGAAAATAATGAAGGCTTGTAGGATAGCTTTCTTAGTTGTTAATATTGAAATGTAATGAAATCAAAATAAAACCTACAAAAATTAAAATTTGATAATGTGGTAGCTCTAAAGCCTCCTAAAATACATGAGGTGCAACCTTCTTTCTATTATATAGATGAACTATTAACTGTTTATTATTATATGGATTTATTAGTTGACCTCAAGTACTCTGGTCTTCCCCTTCACTGGGTAAGTATGAATCAAATATGATTGAACCACAACAAAGAGAAAAAAAAAATAAATAAATAACTTGATGGGTTGATTCTTGGACCACAACATAGAAAGAAAGTGACTGGATGGGACCTTGAAAACTACAATTTTTAATGTGATAAGTCTTTCAGATAAGAAAGTTTCATAATATACTTAGTAGCTATACCATGCATCGGGGAAAGGTGCACTGGGTGAGTAGCATGCACCTTCACTTGTTTGTAAAACACGTGCCAATCTCAAAAAAAAAAAAGAAAAAAGAAAATTAAACAAATCATTGTATATATATATATATACTTGCATGCGCAATCAGCTCAAAATTAGATTTGCAAGATCGTGATGACACAATATTTTAGTTTTAGAAAAGAGTTAGCAGCTCCGCTGCTCATCTTCTTAATGCTAATATTATGCCTCCTTGTTGTAAGTAGCGCGGATGCAAAGGCTCCACCTCTGCCTATGGACGAAGGTAACAGGTTTAAGTATTCAACTCAAACATGTTATTTTAAATCGTAAAATTCACTCAGAGAGTTTGAATTTTAACTCATGGAAAAATGGAGTTTACTCGACTACTTTTCCTCTTTTCATAATAATCTAATTCTTATTTTCATATGCATAATGTGTTGCATGCTTTCTGTTTGAAAATAGTGATCTTCTAAAACTCATTTTATTTATTTAACTACACATATATGTCTACTAGAGTATCTTCGGTACGATGCACGAATTTTAATATTTATATAATATAATATTAAAAATCTATATCTATACTAATATATCTTTCCTTTTTAATTTATAATTCTTATTAATGTTCATTATTTATAAATAAAAAATAATCTTCTTTTTAAGATTATTGCAAAACTTACCCCTTGCAAGGCAAGAGGTAAAAAGCTAGTATATAAAGTCCATGCCTAGTTTAGCTTTACCATGTGTCATCATGTTGTTTAATTTTTTTCCAGTCTAGAAACATTTCCTCTGTTAATAAATCTTTGATCACCTAATACATATAAGGGACTTTTCCACTTACCTCACTCCATGTATTAAGCTAGTGACAGTTTACCCTGAACTCCATTGACTACTAGTCAAACTCTTTAAAAATAACTTTATTATTTATTTTCTCTATTTGCCCTTAATATTTTATGTTGATAAAATAGAGATCTATTGGCCAAAACATATATCATTCTTCGAACCCAAAACGAATTAACGAATGAGTTTAAACTCCACTTGCCGGCTGAATAATTCCTCCACTCTACACTACTACAACAAAGTTTCTCAAATCTTAATTCTGATACATGTGCTTGGTAAATAGAGCGCTTCTTAACAAAAATAAATAAATAAATTTACACATTGTTGATGGAATTCAATTATAGTCATTCTGTATGGGTTATCTCTTTAAAAATCCAATTTCCAAAATATACAAAACAAAACGCTAATTTCAACAAATATTTTTCATTTATAGTGACAGTAAAAATATTTTGTAGAAATTCATAAAGCTCCTCCAAATTTGAATGTTTCGAGATGATCATCTCTTACAAAATGAATACATAATATTTTTTTTTAAAAAAATAAAAGAGTTCATGTCAGATTCAACATTGAAAAATATAATATTAAGAAAGGGAGAATGCCATTTTCTCCCATGAGTTATAGTATAAATCCCAAACTCCCCCATAAAGTCTTACTTTTACTCATTTCCCCCCATAATATTAAGTTATACCAAACAATGCCTTATCTTAATTATTCTTTTAGTTTTTGTTTTATGTTTTTAAATTGTTAGTTTATTTATTAAAAAAAATTATACTTTGAGTTAAAAAATTATTTTGATATATATACACACACAGATATATATGTAAAAGAAGATTTTATTTTATTTTTAATTTTGTACAATAATTTTTTGTTTTTTATTTTTTTATTTTAAATAGTTAGTTGATGGAAAATAGAATGCGCCAGCTAAGATTGAAAAAATGTTTCAATTTGAGATGTACATATATTTAAAAAATCATTTGAAAATGAATTAAATTTTCTCTAATGTGTATAGGACAATTTTTGTAAAATAAGTAGCTTCTCATCTTTTTCTTCTTACTTCAAAATTACTTTTTGTGATTTTTTTTATTATTGACTCATTTATTGAATAATTTTATTATTATTTTTTTGTCTAGTACTTTTCTTTTTCTTTTCTTTTCTGGATTATAAAAATTAAAAAAAAAGATAAAGATGCCTTTAATTAATATGAGACTTTGTTTGGCAAGATTAAAGTCATGAGGGATTATGGGTAAAAATAAAACTCTATGGGGAAGTTTGGGATTTATGCTACAACTCATGGGAGAAAATGACTTTCTCCCTATTAAGAAATATAAGAGTTAATAAAACATTCAAGAAAATATTATAAAAACTATTTTAATATTTCAAGTGAACATAGTACATACATAATTTACTAACATAAAATATTAAGGACAAATTTGGAAAATAAGTAATAAAATTAATTTCAATGTGTTTGACTATTAGTCAATGGAGCTAAGTGGCTATTAATATATATTAAGGGGTAAACTATCACAAACCTCATACATGGAGGGGTGGAAAAATCCCTAAATATAATTCCCAAAATAAAATGATTACTATTTTAATTAATAAAAACACTCCTACCATATTAAATTTATTGCTCTTTTACCATATATAAATTTAATTGATACTAATTACAATGAATTATAAATTTGATTTTATTGATATTTTACCATATATACCTTCAACATAACTTTAGATTTTGATATCATTGAATACTTAATTTAATGTCAAAATTACTAAAAATATCTTTCTTTATATAGTGATCATTCATTCTATTATCGTATTAATTTCTTTTTATTCTTTTCTCTTGTCTCTCTTTCTATTTTTCCTTATCTTTTACTCTCTTGTTTTTATAATATATTACGATTATTTTTATCCTAATTCTTTATTTTTCTTAGGCTAAAAACGAAAAAGATAGTAAGAAGGTGATGATTGGTATACGAAAATAGATTATGAATGGAATAACATTATAAATTTCTTCTAAATCCTATGATTAGTACGAGGTAATGAACTAGCGAATGCCATTTCTGAGGGAATCCCATTTTCACGAATATGGAAATAGCCATTCCTACCTAAACAAATGAGAATGAGTCATTCCCATATTTGTGGGGATGAGATCTTTTGTTAAACGACAAAAAATATTATTTTAAAATTAAATTTTAGTGTTTTATATTCAAAATAAAAATAAAAAATAAAAAATAATAAAAATAGGAAATAAAATTAAAAGGAAAAATAAAATTTTAAAAATAAAAATAAACAAAATTAATATGGAAAATAAAAATTTGAAAATCATTAAAATGAAAATAAAAAATAAAAAGAAATAGAAAATAAAAAATAAAAATTAAAAATAAAATATAAAAAAAAACAAAAATAAATAATAGAAAATAAAAAATAAAAATAAAAGATGAAAATAGAAATAGAAGATCAAAAATAAAAGTACAAATAAAATAAAAAAATAAATAGAAAATAAAGATAAAATTTGAACAAAAATAAAATAGAAAATAAAAAATTAAAATTAAAAAAGAAAATAAAAATAAAAATTTTAAACTAAAATATAAGAAATAAAAAATGGATCTCTACATCCAATGCTAATATGATTCTTCGAGTACACCAAAAATGGTAAATTCATTACCAAGTTTTATTATTCTATTCCCAAACTTATTTTATTCTTATCAAATTTATTTCATTGTACTAAATCGCTAGCTAATACTTTCATCACCGTTACAAAAGGTTGCACTCTTATTATAAGGGGTGCGCTCTATACATACATACATACATACATATATATATATATATACATACACACATATATATATACACCCCTCATATTATTATATTCTTCCCTGATGTGGCGCACGGTGAAATATGTATTTCCCTAACATGGAAAAATCAAAAGATCGTGGTGCTAAACTCTGTAATCTATCTAGAAAGGAGAGTCTTCTAGGGCAGATGGATTATGTAGTCTAAAAGTTGATAGTTTGAGTTTGAGTTGCAGTAAACGCACTACGGGAGGTAGCTCATGAATTGGGTAAAAGAGATTGGAATTTCAGTCTAAATCCCTGCGACAACAACTCCAACTGGGTGTCGCCACTACCATCAGGGTCAGACGTGTACGACTTTGACAAAGCAGTCTTCTGCAATTGCACTATTGATGAATGCCACGTAACTCACATGTATGCATCCTTTTCCTTACTATTTTATCTTTCACTTTAGTGTATTCAAATCTTTATACTTTTGTTGCTAGAAGAATAGGTTTGTATTCTAGCAAAACTCATCCTTATTTTTGTGATGTTGTTAGTCCTTAATTTTAAATTCACAAAGTTTTGATGCTTTTAATGCATGAAACAAACAAAAATCAAGACCCATGTATGTTTCAATTGTTCAAACTACTAAAATTTTGATGACTTTTAACTTAAGGATTAATGTTTATGTGTTCAAACCATTAAAATTTGGTTATTGACTTAATGGCTAACATTGTCATAAAAAGTAAAAATGAGGGATTATTTTTGTCCAATTTAAAGGTGCAAGACTTAAACATTAAAAGGAATAAATATAAAGGACCATGTGTATCATTTACCCAAAATCTAATTAATGGTTTAGCTTGATTCAGCAACATCTACTAGTTTCTAACAATTCTTCTCTTTTTTGACATAGAATTCTAAGACGTCAAGGTCTCTATGGGGTTCTACCACCATCGCTAGGGAAGCTACCTTACATTGAATTCATGTAAAGAAGCTACCATTTCCTTTTTGTGAGTCCATGAAGATTAAATTTTACCTATTATTTCAACTTGAAGACGCATGTTTACTTCCACAGTAATTTCTACGGAAACAACCTTAACGGCACAATTCCTGAAGAATGGAGTTCTACCAAGTTAAAGCATATGTAAGTCATTGTCTCTCTCTTTTTTTTTTTCTTGATCAGAATTATTGGTACAACAACAGCTCGTCAATATTCAGGATTGACAGAGAAATTTTTGCAGGTCTATAGACGCAAACCGCTTGTCAGGACCAATGCCGGAGTTCTTGGGAAATATATCAACTCTCCAATATTTGTATGCTCATACTCAATTTTAATGTTTCAAATATTTTTGGTATCTATCACTTGTTCTGAAGGAAATTCGATTTTCAGGAGCCTTGGCAATAACATGTTCTCTGGACATCTTCCTGGAAGCCTTGGGAAATTGACCAACTTAACATCTCTGTGAGGCTATTTAATTAAGTGTCTCGACTTTCTGATTCGTTCGTTTTATCTGGCAATCTAAAGTTGTATAGTGATAGGAACTTCTGAGTATTAGAATAAATTCATTAATTTTTCCCCTCTTGATCACTACGTACAGTTATCTGAATGCCAACAATCTGATTGGTACCTTGCCTGTGGAGTTCTCTGGCTTGACCAACTTAAATACTCTGTGGGTGTAGTGAACAAGACTCCTGATATTTCACTAATAATGCTTCCGTATTTTACTACCTTTTTGGTCTAAAAAGTTCTTGTGTCATTTTTCATTTTCGGTAAGTACAGTAAATTAAGCAGCAACAAGTTTGTTGGACAAGTACCAATTTTCAAGACATGGAAGAACCTCCGATCATTGTGAGCCTAGCCTCTTGTAACTGATTCCGGGAGAAAAAAAAAAAATTCAGAGTTCATTGTGAGAAATCTCAAGCTGCATCTCTGATCCTCTCACTATCATTTGTCCAACAGAGAGATTCAAGGAAGTGGTTTTGAAGGGCCCATACCAGACAACATATCCTCCTTGACCAATCTGTATAACCTGTGAGTTACACTTTCATGTATTATTAGTTGATGAGCTTTGTATAAAAAAATGTGGAAGAAGATACTTACTTTCAGGTTTTATCCGGGCAGAAGGATTAGTGATTTAAATGGAGAATATTCTCAGTCATTCCCACGACTTGAAAATTTGCCTAAGATACGATACTTGTGAGTATTATTTTAAAACATTTGAACCACAAACTTGGAGTATTCATTTCCAAGAAACATTAATTGTTTGAGAATATATTGCAGGATGCTTAGGAGCTGCAAGATATCTGGGCCCATACCCTCTTATCTATCAAATCTGTCTTCCTTATGGATTCTGTAAGTGCTAGTTCTAACAATTCTCATTTAAAGATTTCATGTTTATTCTTTTGTCTGTTTATCTCAATGACTACTCCTCTTATTGACTAATTGATTTTTGAGATGGAACCTTAGTAATTCTTGACATCTTTGAATCACTACGTGAAACTGGAAAAGATGCATATTGATGAATGCTTGTTGGGAATTAATGGTTCCGTCTTGATTGGAATATTAGAAAGTCCCATGTCAAACAATTAGCAAACTTTTCTTCCTAACGTCTTCTTCGTGATTCTGAAAAATTTTCGATGATCCTTGTATTTCCACCCTTGAGCAACAGAAAGAAAACCTTCATGGTCCCTCGTTTATAACAATAGAGAAAGTATTGGTAGACGTTTGTCTTCTTGATCTTCCTCACCAAGTGATTTCATTTATAGCGGGTTAAATTTGTTTGAAGCCTCTAGGATTTTGAATTTTCTAATGATTAAGAATTAACAAAATAATTGTTTGAAAATAGAGAATATTTTTATGCCCTGACTCTATAGATAATAATTGATAACGTCGGAATTATCGGTTAAATTATTTTATCAAACTTTACCAGTTAAATTATTTTATCAAACTCGAGTTACTCAACCTGATTGGGACCTGCAAAACGAGATGGAAGGTTGTGTTAACTCTGGGTATAGTGCTGATCAAAGGTCCTCCAATACTCAAGTTAGTAATGGTTGGAGAGAGTTGGGTGAGTGAGATAGCTATTATAATTGCTGTAAGTGGTTTGAGAGAATGAAATAGCTGGAACCCTTACCCTTACTGGCCATTTATAGTGTAGCAAGGAGGTGGTCAGATAGTACCTGGAATCCAAGTGCTAATCCAATTGGAACTTAGGTTGTTGAATTCCAGTAGAGGACCTTGATAGAGTTTTCGTAGGAATATGCAATCGGACAATTAGGGCTCGTCTATCTTTGTCTTTTACTTTATCATTACATATCCTTCATTCCTAAAAAGGGCATATCGATAACCATTCTTTATAATTAATTGGCTGTTATGAGGTTTATACCCACATTTGACTCGACAATTAGCATGTGACCAATTTTTTGAGAGTTAATTTCCATCCCTAGCAGCAAGGCTTCCTTGTAGCACCTAATGAGGGGTTTGATCCGCTAGTTATTACATGATCTCAGACAAAGTGAAGTTAAGAATGTTAGATTTCTACATTTAGTTCACAAAATAAAAAAAAATATTGTTGGACAGATTATATTATTAGGAATCCAATATTGCTATGAATTTCTTAATTTTCATTCCTATATGACTGGATAAGAATTTTTTTTTAAAAGTTGTGGGAATGTTTTAGATATAATAAAAGAAGAAAAATACTCATTTAACTAGAACAAAATAATTTCTTTTTATTTTTTCCTTTCTCTCTTCTCTTTCATCCACACACTTAGTCAAACACACATCGACTGAGCACACCCATAGTTCGATACACACTTATGGTCAAACACACACAAACAGGGTCAAAACACATCCATGGTCTACACACATTCCGATACAAATTGATTGTCGACACACCCACGGCTTGGCCCACTTGTTGTAGAAGTCAGCTAATCATATGGGCTGAGGGTATCCCAGTGCACAGGGCAAACCTGAATTTTGCAGGCTGGGCCAGCGAGTTAGAACCCATCCACTTTTATATGGGTTGAGCTAAGGGATTCCAGCCCATCAATTGTTAGCAAGCGTGGAAGTCAAGAATTAAAATAAATGAAAAAAGAAAAAACACAACGGAAATAATGTGATCACGTCCATGGCAATTAGAGATGGAAAAGGCACACTACCTCATCCCACTAGGGTAACATAAGAGCTAAGGTGGGTTTTTTCTCTCTTGGCGGGGCGATGCGATGCAAGGTTGGTTGGATAGGGGTTTATCGACATTACCTCGCCATATATTATAAATATTTGTTTTATTTTTATTATATAGCTATATAGTTCTATAGTTTTATTATAAATGCTGCATTAATGAAGGTGTTTCCAGTTTAATGGTTATGGTTTTTTATGCCACCTCTTAGACCACGATTTAAATTTCCTTACGAGCACTACATAAATTTTTTTCCTAACTTATTTGACATTTGGTTTCTTTTTGGCTTTTTATACCTTTTTCACATTATATATTGCATTTACATTTTTTAAATTGTATATTATGTAGTAACAATTTAAGTATTTATGCATTAAGGGAGCTTCTTTTGTTAATTAATTATGAAGGTTTTCTTGGATTTAATAGTGTGTTATTATAAGTTTATGTTGGATTTAATAGTTATTATTTATATTTTTGCATTAATATATTTTAAAAAAATTTAGTGTTATTGTAAGTTTATTTCTAAGACTTAAGGGTTTTAGCCCGATTTTACCCTATCACCCACATTGTTGACTAGTAACCCATAGAGGCGAGGCACGGTGGGGCTTTTCTTTTGAAAAAAAAATTATTTGAGAGGTGTAGAGATAGTGCTAGGGGTTTACTGTGCTACCAAGTGTAGGGCAGGTGATTTTTCACAAAATACGAGGTACAGATGTGCAAACTAACATAGCGGATAATTGGAGAACATAAACAAGTAAGAAGGAAAATCAAAGAACTCAATTTCAAGGCTGAAATTTGCCAAGAAATCCCAAAGTTAATAAACTCTAGGAGAGAGAATAAAATATTATTAAATAATTCTAGAAAAGATTGTCTATTAAGTCGAAGAGACATTATGTAAATAAAGAAAATCCTATTAAAAGATTAAATCTTGACCGTTAACTAAATCCATTTTTATCCATCTACAAAAAGAAATAAACAAAAGCCCAAAACATTGCTACAGTAACGCGTGAACAATAACGTATGAACAGTAGCAATTAAAGAAAATAAAACTAACTAAAATGATAAAATTTAATTTGAGTGTTGGGCTACATCAGTATCATAACATTTAATTTGAGTGTTGGGTTGCATCACAAACTTTGTCCCTACGTCATTCCATTGCTATCCCTAGTGATGTTGTTGGCAAAACCACATATACAATGATTATATATGAAGATAGTGTTCTAAATTCATATGTTACCTCAAAAAGAGAATCCAAATTTGGTGTATAAACTGAAATAAAGCTCCTGAAATGTGAAGTCTTTGCTTGGTCCATACATAGACGTAGTTCTACTAAATGTTATGTGAAAAAAGATTGATATAAGGAAATAATTATAGCGCCCCTTAGAAGACCTTACACCATATATTTATTGTTTTCCTCTCTAGACTAGTCTAGACAGGCTTGAGCTTTTAAGACTTGGACCTTGTTTTAAAAGAAATTACGAATGAGTCTGACTCATAATTGAGTGTTTTTTTTTTTTGGAAGTAAAAATCTTATTAGTAGACAAAGACAGGGTGCAAGTAGCAACCTCAAGATCTAATACATAAGCAACTAAGGTGATTTACACATTCTTGTACGTTATCTACGCTAACTATACAATGACCTTTAGTGCAATAACAAAAAATATAAATCAATTGATTTTTCAGAAAGAAGATGAAACACTTCTTCCCTTCAAAAGCTATATGATTTCATTCTCTCCAGAGGCTCCAACAAATCGTAAGAGGAATTGTGCCAATGATTTTCTTGTTATATTTTGAGGACTTGAGTCAATTTCAAACAACTTTCTCCTCAAAAAATGATTTCAAGGCGACCCATTGAATCCCGATGGTCTTCTAGCCTACATGCATCCAAGGAAAAGGTGTTCCACCATTTCCAAATGATCTTCACAAAGAAAACATCTATTGACGATAAATTGTCCTCACACAAATTATCTGAAGTTAAAAGTCTCCCCTATTTCACTTCCCAAGCAAAAAAGGTAACTCCACTGTGGGCAGTCATCTTCCACCTTCCATGGAAAGCCAATCCAACAATTAGGCTGAATCTGATAACAAGAGCACTAAAGCAAGATTTCACTTGAAGATGTCACTTTTTTCCAAATTCCAAATAACCTTATCCTCTTTCTCTTAGATGAGCTGACAATTGTCAAGACTCACAAAAAAATTTATAAACTCCTCCGTTCATTAGCCTTTCTTATAAAGGTGACATCCCATCCAAAATTCCTTTCTACTCCATGCCAACTTGAGTTGATAGTGGCAAGTTTGATTCTCGCTGAAGAAGGGTTGTTAGGGAAAAGATCCCTAAGAGTTAAAGCAGGGGAGTACCATTTAGTCATTCTTATTTTTCATTAAATCTCATAATGTAAAATAAACTTCTCTTTTATTTAGTAAATTATGATCTATATTGTGCATGACTTTGCAGGTTCATAATCACTTGGCAGTAGCGAAATTCTAATCTCCAATAATATTTGTTGAACACCTAAGTAATTAATTTAGAACTCCTAAAACAATTAGTTCCCTAGATTGTGAGTGACACCTAGCAGTATGTCATAGATATGACATAAGCATGCGAATGAAGTAATATGATTTCCATGCAATCAATTACCTTTGTTGTCCATCCCATTGAGTGCAAATCATGGAAAGTCAAACCGCTAACTGATATGATTTCCATCTATCAGTAATATAGTCAAATATGAAACACCTTTCACTATTTGAACCACGTCAGCTAAGAATTTTCATTACTTGATTTTTTATGGAATCATAAGATATCAACTTATTAAGTCAACGAATCTTTTATTCAACCCACAATAGTCTCCATATAGGAATAATTCACGATCACATTAAAAGGTCACTCAATCCATTTTCCATGAATTGAATTAAGTATTGTGTTAAGTAGGATTGTACATGAGACTTGAAGATCCCGAATTAAATCGAAAAATTGTACTTAATAATATTAACTTTTCTACAAGAATCGAGTTAAACTGAACTAAGATTTTCTTTATGGTATGGTTCTAGATCTTGTTTGAGAATCGTATGGAGAATTGAACTGAAAGAACCGAATTTTTAATATTAATAATTATGTATAATCTTTAATATTAATATTATATATGTTAATATTACAATTTTTAAATATTTTATATAATATTTTAATATCAATATTTTTATTTTGATGTCATAAAAATTTTTAAATTCTTACTTAAAGAGAAAAAATTTAAAAAAAGTACTTTATATATAATATAATCACACTTGATTCTAATCTCTAGGTATACTTCACAACTATCTATTGAACTTATATCATATTTCTTAAGATTAAATCTAATCACAATTACCCTAGTTAACTTATATCATATTTCTTAGTTACTCAATTAATTTTATAATAATTATCTTAATCATGTAAACTTTTATATACATGCTAATTATAGCTTATGATATAATTTTTGAAAAAGTGAATAAGGTGTAATAAGGTTAACGGGGAAGACAAAGTTAATTTTTAAATGTTGGAACTAGTAATCCTAAAAGTAATATAAGCTCTTTACTAATATATTAATATATGCATTAGTTGATTTTAATTATATTACCAACTTAATTCCCTACTAACTTAAACTAATAGCATTTAATTGATGTTAGTTATATTACATTTTTTTTTAGTTCTAATTATACTACTAACTCTGTTTATGTAACTTGCTATTTTTAACCTAACTACAATAAGCTTAATTATAGTTATATTATATAATTACTAGCTCAATGATTTAATGTATAATCCAATTAAACTTAACTTAATTTATTCTAGTTATATGACACACCAAAATTTTGTAATATAATTAGCATAATCAGACTAAATTTTCCCTTTACACATTTTATCAATTGAAATTTTGTTAATATGCAAACAATCTCTCTAAAATACATAGAAATTACTGAATAGGTGTAGAAAGGCTCACTATATCGATGAACAAGTATTGAAAGAAACAAATATTCGTACCAAACTGTCCCAAAATTTTGAAATGGTATGGAACTAAGATTTTTTCTTTTGGTACAATTATGGTTTTAAAATATTCAAGAATTGAAAATTTGGAATGGTTTTGGAGATTTTCAAATCCCCCGAATTAGACCAGACCGTGTACAGCTCGAGTTCAGCAAATCATGACTTCCCTATATAGGACTACTGTAGTAGTGTCTCATATCAAAGGATTAATCGCATAAATTATAAATATAGTAAACCATTAACCAACAGGAAAACTTTATATAGTTTTTTATTAGTCAGTCACATTTAGTTCCTTATTCTCTAACAAGTACACATTAATTTGCCCGTATATCATAAGACTCATTTTTCTTATCATTAATTTCTCATATTAATAAGCTAATATATCGGTTTGTAACAAATGCTTTAATTAGTTTAACCTTTGATGAAGAACCATCTCTAGAATTCTTCTGATATAAGAGAAACCCACTACTCATTTTTTAAAAACTTAAGCATTTTCTCTTTAAAGAATTTTTTAAAGGCAAAGACAATAACACAAACCCACCCGTAAATGGGCCTAGCATGGCCCAATTTGTGTAGGTTATGCAATGGGCTCGAATTGAACCACTTTTCCATAGGCGTTGCAGGGAATCCTAGCCTATCAACATAGCCCATGTTGTCGCCTACTTGAGTTAAGCATGGATAGGCCCAGAATGGTAGGCACGCTTGGCCCATCTAAACCCTAAACTTGAACCAGCCTAACATGCATATATATAGGTTGGGATCGTGGGTTGCACCAAGCCCATTTTTCTTTTTGAAAATTTGACCTAGCTTGGATTTTAATGTGCCAGGCCAAGCCTAATCGATAAATAAGAGGGTCAGATGCATTTTGGTCCTGATTGAACTCGACTTAACCCACCCGCAATCTTGACATACATGCAAAGTCAACACACACATAGAATCATACACAAAAATAGATGTCTATGAAGCACGGATACAATACGCGGACACGCGATACGATGCGGTGCAGCACGCCGATGTCATTTCAAAAAACAAGGATACAACACGTTGGAAATACATTAAATAAAACATATTTCACTTTATACATACGATGCACAAATATAATTTTTATCATGACAAAAAAGAATAACTCAACAACATAGTATTTAACATATAATTAGTCATAAAAAATTAAATGTCATAAAAATAATTTATTTGGGATCTATTAGTGAACAAAATGATATTCCAAGGGTTAAAATACAAAAAAGTAGATAAAAGACAGAGAAAAAAAAGAAAAACAAAATATGTTAAATCACACCAACCCCCACTTTCACCTTTTCCTTTCCCCCGTAAGAACCTATTACCCCAAAGTTTGTGCCATCCCAAGTTGTGCTTCCTATGGTGCTGCTGATCAAGATTCAAGTTTGAAATTATTTTTCCTTTTTTTGGTTTAAAGCTTTTTGAATCGAGCTGTTCAGTTTTTTTTTCCCCCAATGAGGCCGTGTCCGCCAGACGTATCGCTGCGTGTTGCAATGTATCTAGGCATGTCCGAGATGTGTCTTGGCATGTTCGGGACGTGTTTTAAAAAACAAAAAAAAATAAATTTTTGGACACGTGCCTGAGCATGTCTAACGCATGTCACAAGTGTCCGACACGTGATGTGTGACCCTAGAGGAGTATCAATACTTCATAGATAGATGTGGTACTTTATCTTTTTGAGTTAGGGGTATTTTTGAAAAGCTATTCAAGATTACCAAGATATTGAGTTTAAACCAAACACAAAAATATAACATTTGCAGGAATTTGACATAATATTATAAGGAATAATTTTATAGTACCGAATAGTTTTTACTACATTCTAGGGAATCACATGTTCTCAGGAGTGAAAAATCATTCTATGAACCAAATGGCTCCTTAAAAGATTATGTAATTTCCCTTAAAAAATAGGCTATATGGCCGAGTGATTATATCTTTTGCTTTTTTCTTATTGTTAAGTGTGTTTGTTTCTTCTTTTCGGTTACAAACTTTACATTACATACTCTATGTAAAATTGTGTTTAAGAGAACACGCCTATGAGATTCCTATGGTTTAACGATTGCACCCTCAAATATTATTCTTCTTGATCTAAGATACCTTAAATTTCAATTAATTGAGCAAAAGAGACATCTAAAATGTTAAGCACGAGGATGCATGCACATACAAAATTAACAATGCAATGATAAAAAAACACAAAAGATGATATACTTTTTATATGGTTTGGTATTCTGCTATTTCGACAGAGTAATATAACAAATATTACTCAAGGATTGTAGTAGGTTATTGTCTGTTGACATCTAGAATTATTCGTATGATTTTATGTACAGATAAGCCGAAACCCTCCTTAATTGATTTTTTTCCTAACAAAAGCCTGAGATACTCTCTAAGATGATCGGTTTTTACTGTAAGAAAACCCTCTCAACCACTCAAGCTCTCATCCACACCCCATGTGGTGTGGTCTCCAAGACTTTTTAGTTATACGTTAGAAAGTGCTAATTGTGACCCACTAGGTTTAGAATTATTATCTTCTTTGCTCATTGGGTTTCTATTTGTCTTCAAGTTTGATTGGTATGGGAGTTTGAGACATAACTCTACAAAACCTTGGCCAGAAATGTCAAGATTCCTTGTTGCAATTAAGATCTCGTCTCAATCTTGATCTTTAAGCTAAAGCCCTTTCTTGATACCAATCATAACTTCTTCATCATCATTGTAGATTCACCAAGTCATCATCAACTTCTTTCCTCATGCAATCTAGATTCTACTCACTAAGGCTCTTCATGCCCTTCCTTAACATTAAACATCTTGGATGTGGTCCTTTATCCATAGTAATAGTACCCTCTATTAGTTGACTAACTAGAACTCTGATATATGAGATCAAACCTAGGGACTTAAGGAATGACATAAAAAAAAATAGAGGGAAAAATATTAAAGGTCCCGAGAAAAAAATGATCCTATTTGACCACTGTACATTGCTAACATCAAGAAATGGAATAATCAAGAATCCCAAGCAATTGGCTGAGCCACTAAAGTAGCTAAAAGAACTACACATAATAATGAACTTGCAAAATAGATCTTTTGATCATAAAGAGATTTGTCGTTCCTGACCTTGCTTCACCTTAATTGTTATTTTAACTATTTTAGTTACATAGACTCTTTTCACATTACTCTTCCCTCATTGAACTTCTTTAAGCTATTGCTATGCACTTAAACTTTTTCTTCTTTCAGAAGCTTGATCATTAGTTGGCTGCATGTGTTGATCTAAGCATTCCTCAAAACCTAGTTCCGCTTTGTGTTTGCCAATCTCTAATCCTAGCTTCTTTTTGCATATGCCCATTCTCCAAATTAGCTCCTCTTTGCATTTGCCTAGTATTATAACTTAGGCTCTAATACCACTTATCAAGGACAAAGATATATGTCACACACAATAAAAAAACGAACACAAAACACGAGAAGTCTAACGTGGTTTGAACTTTTCCTACACTCATGAAGTAATTACCAACTATACTGAAGGATTACAATATGTTATAGTTTTTGAATAGCCAAAACTATAAAAACCCTCCCTACTATGGTTTTATGTATGCAAAAGCCTAAACTCTCCCCAATCTTTTTTTTTAGCAAAAGCACAAAAAACTCTTCACAATAATATGGACAAACATTGTAAGAAAAATCTCTCAACCTCTTAGTCACTCAACCATACTCCTGCATGGGTGTTTGTCCTCCTAAGACTTTTCAATTACAAACTAGAAATTTTGATTTATAAGAAACTAATCTTGACCCCAATAAGTTTGTAATTCTTATTTTCTACCCTAATTGAATTTCTATTTATCATCAAATTTGGTTGGGGTACGACTTTAAGTCATTACCTAATACAAAGTATGCAGCAACCTAGATTTAGTTCATGGTATTTTCCCAAGGGGTGCCAGTGCTAAGTATGAACTTTCAATTGTCTATAGTTGTAATTATACCTCTATTTTCAACTTATGTACTACACCCAAAATTTTAGGTAGAATAAGGATCCTGTCTCAACGAAGGTACTTCCATGAATGAGAATTAAGATTCTAGCCACCCATTTTATGTTGAATGGTTGATATTGATATAAAGAAAAAGAAAGATAAGAGAATGAAAGAAAGGGATAATTTAAATTTTAGAGTAAATAGTTAAGATTAGTCTATTTATTAGAGAAAATAGCTAGATCTCACTTCCTAGTTATTAGGAGAGAATCCTCATCTATAAAAAACATGCAAAATGAGATGTCATGTCAAAAGAGATATATATATCTTTGTTCAAATGGGAAAAGCATAAAAATGTTATGTATCAAATTAAAGATGGAATTCATTATGTAGAAGCATAAATTTTGTCAAATTTACCTTCTATTTATGTCATGTTCTAATAATTAAAAAAATTTCTATCTTTTTGTGTAGGTATAATGCATGTAAACAAAATGATGGTCATGAGATGGGTTGTAGGCTAATATTACGAACTAAAAGATCACTGTTCCAAGTATCCTTGTGCTTCATCATAAACTTGTTTCTGATTATATATTGATTGGATTTATATATCTCATTAATTGTCAATCTATTCTATTTGCATCTAATGGAAGTTTCTTTAAAATTCTTAGTCACTAATTCAGTGATAATCTTGTTGCAGGGATCTTAGTTTTAATAAATTGGATGGAGCTATCCCAGATTTAGAACGATTAAGTTTGGGTTATATGTAAGCTATTTCCATACAATGTACATCTAATTAGGGTCCTCTTTTCAGTTTGCTTCAAAAACATCATACATATTTTTGACAAATATCAATATTGGTGCTTTATTTTAACTTTAGAACTTTCACCAATCTAAAGAATAACAACACTGATTTTATTTTAGATTAAGAATGCAACAACCATTAATCTCTTTAAATTACACGATGGCAGATATCTAGAGTATTGCATATTCGTGTATATTTATCATGCACATGAAGATATAACTGCATATGTCTACTAAACCTTAACAAATTTCAATTTTCCAGTTCTATTTGATAGCTTATGCTAGCCTTCTTACTCTTATTAAGTGTATAAAATTCCTTTCTCTAGACTTTGATATTTTCATCAGGTATTTGACAAGCAATTTCCTCACTGGACTTATCCCTAGATGGTTTCAAACTACGAATCCCGACCTGTATGTTTCATTCTTTTTCACATTTTCTATACTAATTTTCCATGAACTTCTGTGCATGCCTATGATATGTATGCATTTGAAAGCATGTAACATGTGATTCTTCCTTTGATTTGAAGATATCTAGTGTCATATAAGTCTATATGATTAGGCTTGAATTCATCAGTTAGATGATAAATCAGGAGAAGGCTTATTTTCTAAACAAAAGTATGCATATCCAATTGACTAGTCATTCACCATTGTTAAAATGTTGCTGCCCAATTGTAAATGTCCCTGAAATCATCACATCTAAAATGGTCTTGAACAATCTTGATAAACTTATACAAAAGATTGTGTTAGGACTGTGTCTCATATTCTGAGCAAAAGTGTTCTAGTTTTAGCGCAATTAAAAGTTATTGTCTTAGTAAACTTAGGTAGTCTTTTTCTAAGTAGTTTCGAATTTATGTCTTGTACATCTATAAATAGGTTCTTAATTGGTGCACAAGTTAAGAGACATAAGATAGAGCAATTAGAGCTAGAATGGAAGAGTCCATCTTGTATTCAATATCAATGTTATGGAATAAAATTCTCCTATTTGCCTATGGAGTAGGCGAGAGGCCAAACCACAGAACCATACATGTCAACTTTTTGTTATTCATCTTATTTTGCACCTTAGTTAATCTTACCAAATTGGTATTAGAGATAGGCTGTAGGTTGTGAACGTTGTTGTGAGTGTGCAAAAAAATACACAAAAAATTTGATTGAATAGTTTAAGCATGGAGCTTTCACAAATTGGACGCGAAAAGAGCATGAAAACATAAAGGTCCCTACTCCAGTTGTGGGGTTGACATCAGCAAACTTCAAAGAAAAAGCAGAGAAAGTCGTTGTCGTGCCATTCGTAGTTCCCAATAGAGGAGTAGTTTTTGCAAAGGAAGAAGGATACCAAACGAATCTTAAAGAGGACAGTATGTTTTTGGTGTTTTCCATGCTATGTGCTAATACTTGAGAAAGCCACAAAGGAAGCTTGAAAAATCACGGGTGGTTGGTGGTTAACAGAGTCGTTATTGTCAAATTGGAGCTTGAGTGGTCGTAGTTAGATTTCCAAACGGTAGGAAGTCTTTAGTTGCCAACGGCTTACAGTTTGATTGACTGCATTGTGCAGTGGAAACAAATAGGATCTTTGAAACCTTGTTGGGTAGATGGGTTGTGTTTAGGCAAAGAAGAAACAACCCATAGTGAACTAGTTTGATTTAGTGCAATGTGTAGACAAGTGTTTTGGTGAGCTTATAAGATATCAACAGTTAGATTTGGTAATTGGTTGATCTTGGAGAGCTCTGATTGTGTGCATCCCTATATAAGGAACTAGTGCACCTCGTCCTGTGATTGGTTGCTAAAAGGATCATGTAGTGCTGTATGTCCATATCTTTTGACTAGGTTAAGCTTGACCCTTTGATTGTTGACCATTGACTGAAATTTGTCCGAGGACCTACCCAATATTTTTTTGGTGTGCTGAGTCTGTTTTTATTCTTCGTTTTGCAAAATTCCGCCCTAAAGTATACGTTCTAGGATATTGTCAACTTTCACTACAGATTTATTGTGTGATTGGGTTGGTAAGAGTCGACTAGAGAGGCACCCAAGGGTTTTTCAGCATGTTGAGTTCAATTTTGTAGTTAGTTTGACCAAATTTTGTTCCAAAGTATGAGTATTAAAAAGATGAAGATGAGTTCAACTTCGATAAAGTTTGAGATAGAGACATTCGATGGAAAGGGAAGTTTTAGTGTTTGGATGATCGAGTTTAAGGTTTTTATAGTTATGCAAGGACTATGTTAAATGCTTGGAAGGAAGGTCAAAGAGGAACTAAAATTGGAGAAGAAAAAGGAATTAGAAGAGAGAGTTATTAATGCAATAACTTATGTGTGTCTTTAATGATATATTGCTCTAGATAGCTAATACGGACACAACTATTGAGGTTTGAGAGGCTCTAGCGGTGCTCTATGCATCTAACTCAATGACAAATTGCCTCTATGTGGAGAAGAAATAGTATAATCTCAAGATGAAGGAAAATACACTTGCCAAAGAACACCTTTGGAGTTTAACTTCATTGTGATAGAGCTAAAGAACATAGGAGTCACGATCGATTCAGAAGATCTTTCACTTGTTTTGGTGTGTTCTTTACTACCTTGGTATGTCAACTTCATAGACACTCTATTGTATAGACATGGTAAAATCAGCTTGGATGATGTGTGTTTAGCATTGAAGTCTAAGGATTTACAGGGACACTTTCTGAGAAATAAAGTGGAGGTTCCCAAGGAGGCATCAGTGAGTAAAGTTCAGAAACACAAGAAAAAGAGATCTTGGAGGAAGGCAAAACTAGGAGCAAAATAAGTGTGGGAAACAAGGTCATTTTATGCCCAAAAGGAGATAAGAAGGATTCAATGAATATAGTAGACAAAGCAGAGGAAAAGAGTTATGATGGTATTAGAGGCGTTTTGTCTGTCACTGCAGGATAGTGGCAAGACCAGTGGATTCTTGATAAAGGTGCTACTTTGCATATGTGTCCCAGAAGAGATTGAATTTCTACTTATTCCAGAAATAGTGAGAAAGTCTATTTGGAAATGACCTCACTTGGGAGGTGGCTAGAATTGGCATCATGAAGATCAAGATGTTAGATAACACTATTAGATCTTTCAAGTGTTAGGATGTCCCTGAGTTGAAGGAGAACTTGAGATGCTTAGATTTTTATGGATACAGATTTCATTGTAGCAAAGGAATTATTAAGTGTGGAGGGGTCCTTCGTTGTTATTGAGAAGGTTCTTGATATATTGACTATATTTTCTCAATGGTAGTGTGGTTAAAGGTGTTGAGGCGGAAAGTGGACAGAAAGGTGCCATAAAGCAAGTAGAGCTGCATGGTAATACTCTTAGAGTTCTGGAGGATGGAAATGGAGGTTTGGTTCGATTAACTTAGCAAGAGAAAATATAGGGTGAATGTCCATCTCAAAGTATGCAATGAGATTGTTACCGATTAGAGTAGACATAATGAAGAGTCCTTTAAAGGTGGAATAGATGTGATAACTTATGGTTTGACTGCCGTGGTGATGAGTGTGTATGGGCAAAGGTTCCATGGTGAGGTTAAAGATGGTCCAATGGTGACTTCATTGAGGAGCACTATGAGTGAAGAGATGGCGTCTTTTCATGGTTCTGAGGTCGAGGTGGAGCATGTGTGTGATGTTCCCGAGTCAAGTGGTGTTAGCATCAGGGCTAAGGATGTTGTGATAAACACTTAACATGTATCACTTGTGAGCAACATGGTTAGCAGAGATGTGATACTATGGGAACATTAGAGGGCAGTGACGAGGTTGCTCAGATGACTGGGAGCCATTACATATGTGGGCAATGTGAAACGATGAGCCTAATGGCCGCTGATTGGCAAAGAAGATGAAAATTATGGTTGATTGATAGGAAGTGAATGCACCAAGGTAGAGGGTTGTAGGATCGTGGCTTGCATTCTCAACAAAGTTTCACTAGTTCTAATATAGTTAGGAGTTCTATCATAGTAGACTTAGGTGGTCTTTTCTTAAGTGGTTTCGGATTTATCTCTTGTATGTCTATAAATAGGATCTTAGTCGATGCATCAGTTAGAAGATGCAAGATAGAGAGTAGAGAGCAATTAAAGCTAGAGTAGGAGAGTCCATCTTGCATTCAATAACGATGTTGTAGGATAAAATACTCTTATTTGCCCGTAGAGTAGGCAAAAGGCTGGACCAAGTAACCATGCGTGTTAATTTCTCATAATTTGTCTCGTTATACACTTTAGTTATGGATAAATAGATTGCTTGCCTAGAAACTTAATGCCAAGGCCAAATGCACTCAAACATGACTTTGACCAAACTTTAGATCTTCATGACGTCACCAAGCCCCGGACTCTTTTCAGCCACTTTACGTCTATGCAAACCAAGTTCAAATGAGTTCTTCTTTTGTCCCATACTAGGTCCAAGGACTTGTATTATACTGGTACGTGGTAATTTTCTTGCCTAATTGACTATGTGCTAAATAAGCATGTCATGTCAATCAAACCTTTAGATTAGCATGCGACTGAGCACCTTGAAATCAAATAACTCATTGTTATCCCCTTGACCAATTGACGAAGTGCTAGCTGAGCATGGCGCATCAACAGATCTACTGGATCAGTTCATGGAGATGCTTGGCGTTACCGTGATAGATCTAACTAAAAAAAGTCTCAATAACAAATCTTCTCCGATGCTTTACTGAGTCTATGAAATTATAAATAGAACTACTCGTTCCTAGAGCTAAGCTACGTTACATCTATGAAGTTATACTAGGCTATTATAACTAGGAAAAACTAGACGAAATAAGACTTCAACTACGGTGGTTGTGGTGGAATTCTTTTACTTTGAGTCATATGCTATTCTTTATACTGGGAGCACATCGAAACTTCTCAATTTGCTCCTTAAATCTTGACACTCCATATACGTCGAGTGACAGAAGTTTCGGTGTGCTCTTAGTATTTGGAGTGCAAACGATGCCACGAGTTGGAAGATGTGACTATTGAATGCATTTCTCACCTTTAGGACTGCTAATCGTTTAATGCACCATAATCTCTACAGACCACTCTTCTGTCACTCACGACCGCTTTTTACCACTTGTCTAGTGCATTAACACACCTGCTTTATTTAGCTTCCATGACAAAAATACAAATACTTCAACTGTCATCTCTACAACTTTCAAAGCATACAATTCTTAAGCCAATCATAACCATGAATACATGCACCAAAATTTCAAGCCACAAATCATTACAAATCCAAAACAATTTATCTTTTCCATCACTTTGGTTTTCTTCTCCTCCCATCGATGCATGGTTCTTTTTATCTTTGTCTAATTGACCTTTCTCCATCACATAAACCTTGGGAATTCATGAACATTTTGCTCAAGAACTTTTCCTTTGCTTCTTTAATTCTGAGTTCTTCCTAGTTCTGGACTCTTCGTTTATGCAAAGATTATTACCAAGGTCCTTAAGGGACTTTTTTCCTGAGTATGCCTCGACAGTCCCCCATCTTTCATGCTTTTGCCAACTCAGACCCTTATCTTCAAAAGCCACCTTCTAGTCCCTCACATTTTAAAAGTGTGCCATCATTGGTGCTTTTTACACTTATCATTAATTTTTCAGCAGAAAACACACGTGCTCACCACGTGACAATGTCTAATACAATTTTTTAAGGGCAAGAACATTCTCTCACCTTTTTCAACGTTCAACCCCCATTTTAGCCAATCAAAATCTCTAATCCCCAATTCTCTTAATTCCTAAATCCTTAATCGCAAAATCCAAAATACTTCTCTTAAAAAAATCAACCCATTCGCAAATGTTAACGAAAAATCTTTACTATTGCGGAAAGCAATAATGAGCATTATCAAATATTACCTTATTTTTATTGTTATTATAATTATATGGTCTTCCATACATGTGCATATAAAGGGAGAAAGAAAATTTGTGTGTTCTAATATCATGACAAGTAGAATCTTGCTCTTGACTCTGCGAAGAGATTCCAAGGATGGCCAAGTACTCGCTGTGGTCGTATCAGCTTAATGATGATCTCTACAAAACATTGCACTACCACTAGTTGCAACAATAGCACAAACACAAATGCGCTCTACTTGTAAAGCCATGAATTGAAACATGCACACACACAGAGTCAACTGCATCAATTCTTGCAAGAGCTTCACTTCCATTTCTTTTTACATTTGTGCTTGTGTCATTGGTCTCCATTTCGATTCATCATCTCGCAAAAGCGAAGCCTTTGATTTTTGCTTTCTTCTAGCTTCGATTTTTCATTTCTTTGAGAAGAAAGGCAATTGCAATTGGAATTGGGATTTTGGGATTAGGGATTTAGGCACGGAAAAATGGGGAAAAATCGGGGATTAATGGGTTATAAAGGTTGTGAGGACATTTTCACGTTCAAAATAACGTATTTGATACGATCATATGATCTACATGTGTGATATCTGCCCAAAATTTAACAAAAAGTGCAAAAAGGACTAGCGGTGGTGCACTTTTGAAATGCAAGGGACCGGAAAGTAGCACTTCTAAATATGAGGGACTAAGTTGGCAAGAGTAGGAAATATAAGTGACTGCTAGGGTAATAAACCCTTTTTTCTTGTGCTTCAAAGTTTTCTTGGTACCTCACCAAGAAGGAGAGAGTTTATCAATTGTAAAAGACAATTATGGCATTACCTTTATTTATTTGTATTGTTTAGAGTAAGTCAATATAATTCACGAAACTAATTGATTACCCAACAACCATCTACCATGTTAAAATTATTAAAATGACAAATTAGAAATTTCTTATTGCTTGTATCTATGGTCATGTTCTAAATTCCAACTTGTCTTACAACTTCACAATTGCCTAATTTTGATAAGTATCAATAATGCATTTGTCATACTGCTTAAAAAGTGAATCTTGCAAATGTAGTCATCATAGTCCCATTTCTATCGTGCACGGACTTGTTCTAACGGCTCTTCATCACTAGGTTCTAGTCTTATTGTGGTTAAACAAATGCAAACTTGAGTGTCACAAGGAGGAAGTGCATCTTTTTCTATCAACAGATGAAATTTCCTTGTTCAAAGCAGTAAAGTTTCACAAAATTCATGCTGATCTCTTTCAAAGAAACCAATTTCTAGAAGTAGAAAAAAATATTCTTAAAAATTGTTAGACTAATAGTGTAAAATTTTTTAGAATAATTAGCTTCGAAGTATGCTGCAAATGCCACTTTCTTAAAGATTATTTTGCCCTCACAAAATTGATATGCAAAAGGATTAAGCAAATATCCTCTGGTTACAATAAAGCCTTCAACATGAGATAAATTACACAAACAAATCACGTCACTAGGCACTCACAGGAAAATGGCAAAATAATCAGGTCTTCAAGTTTATTTTGTACAGTAAAATGAACAAGGAAAGCTAGATTCTAAATAAATGTGGGAAGGTGGTGAGATTATGCCATGCTTAAACAAGTTCCAGATAGGCTTATATATAGGTAAATCCATATTTTAGTTCGATAGGTATAATTGTTCATGGTTAACCATCCACAAACTATTAAACAATTATAAACTGCCTTAACTTATCAGTCATTTGGTTGATCGATGGCACACACTGGTCGAGACAATAGCCACCAACATATGCTAGTTGACCAGTACATCATTTTGGTAGGACCAGTAGGTACCCACTGGTTGAGCTTGTTGCTCACTGTGCTACTACCTAATGATCGGTACGGGCAGTGACTTTTGAGAACTTCTTCAACATGTTATGCCATTTTTGCAGGTAAGCTAAGATCATTAAGCTCCAGGAGCTACGACCTCATTAATAGGAGAAGGGTAATGAGCCATAACATAGAGTCATCATTCCAAATTAGTGTTGGAGAGAAGTGATCTAGCGTAATAGCTACTATAATTATTGCATCATTAATCAGTAGAAGATATTACAAATTTATCTTACATCTAATTTTCTTTGATCATGATGCCATGAATAGATTATTGCATCCTTAATTATTTTTGGCGGCTGATAGATCTTTAGGATGTGCCTACTAGAAAATGTTTGTTCAACTTGACATGATATTCACGTTGCATCAACTAAACTTAAGGAATATTGTGTTGGGCTTTTAGTGAGTAAAAGAGAAAGCAAGCACTTAAAGAATAGTACAATTCTAAGGAACATGGAAATAAATGTATCTATGGCTTGCTTACCAATCAAATAAAAAATAAATTCAATCACTATAAGAATAGTCATTTTACAATTTAGTTGAACAAGTAGAGTTCTTAGAAGAGCTATTTGCAAATATGAAAATAGAAAATATTTTACAAAGATTTAGCACAGAGCAAGAGCATTATCCAAAGATTTCAAGAAGAGAATTTTCCTCGGTAACAATTAGAAGGAATGAGCATGAAAGAAGAACTTGCAGGAGTTGAAAGATACTCTGGATCCATGATATTTTGATCTCTAGAACTTGTTTAGCCAATATGATGAAAGCTAGAGACTATTTTGTTGATTAAGTAAAAAAGAGAGAACTAGTGCATTATTATATCTAGGATGGGCACACTTTCAATAGGACAAATATTTGTTTAATAAGGTTACTGATTCCACATTAGCTGTCCAAATTATCTCTTTGTTGTACCATGTTTTCCTAAAGGGTAAAATGCATTTTACTGCTTAATATTTTGTCAAAGTTGGATAAAATCCCCTATCCTTTAAAACTTGTTAATACTTCCATGCTTTGTGCAATAACTTTCAAAGTATAGGGGTATTAGCAACATTTTCAATAAAATAGGTGAACATAAGCAAGTTTTGAAATCACATAGGGTTCTAGGAAACTTTGACAAAATATAGAAGGTAAAATTCATTTTACCCTTTCCTAAATCTTGTAATGCTTATCTCTTCTATCTCTAAACCTATTCTATTGTTATATATAGTCATGATTTTTGTCTTGCAGAGTAGTTGATCTTTCTTATAATAATCTCTCTGGAAGGATTTTGCCCAAAGCATGTTCAGATAGGGTGTAAGCTCTTACATTTGGTGTCGTTTTCTTGTCCACTAGTAAAATGATATCTGATTGAAAGCTAACTTTAGTAATTGTTATCAGAAACTTGTTTAGGAGCATCAATGGAAGGAGCAATTTGTACGTCTTCCTTATTTTTGGTTAGTTGATTTTGGGTTAATGACCATTTTAGGTTTTCACCTTCAACCATTTTGACAATCAAGTTACTTATCTTTAAAACACAACAAATCCGTCCTTTATGTTTGTAATCTATTACAGCATTAGTCCTTAGGTCAAACATTGTCAAAAAATATTAATAATTTGGACACATAAAAAAGTTAGCAAATGCAACTTTTTCAATGGTAAACTTACTTGATCCATCTGCATGTCCCTGAATAATCCATATATGTCTCAAGTGTCTAAATCATTAATTTATTGTTTGATATGGGGACTAATGAGTTCATAATTGCAAAAATAAAAGACTGAATTGTTTTTTTTTTTTATAAAAAAGGAATTTATTTGTCAAAAGAATCAAAGAATGAATTGATCATTGATTTTTATCTCTTTTTGCCCTTTTTGTTTTAATTTTTTGATTTTTTATATTCTTTAACTTATTTTTATTGTGTCTTCTGTTCTCCGGGGACCTAGTCAATGCCTTCCTGATCAGTGCACTAAGGGTAAGGGCTCGATATTCATAAAAAATACATATGTAATTACTATTGTATTTTGATCTCTTATATATCAATTTTGAAATGGTTAAATTCTCCTCAGGTCCCTCAACTATGACATGCTGGACATTTTGGTCCATGAATTATTAAAATGGGCCTTTTAATCCTTGAACTATTAATTGTTACATGTTGTTAGTCCTATTAGCCATTTTCATCCGAAAACTAGGTTTTTATCCAAAAACTAACATTACTTGCATGATCATGACACTTTAATAGCTAAAAGGACTAATGGTATGTTATTATTAATTTATCTCTCCATATTCTCGGACTATAAAATAATGTGTGTCCACAATTCTTCTTTTCATATATTATTCCTTTTAGTTTCAGTTTAACTTGTACTTGTCTTCTTGGCTTTACTTTTTGTCGAAATCATAATCCATATTCTTTATTCTGTGTCTTAGGCATGTTTTTAACTTTAAAGCTCTCTTCTTCCCAAAGTCTCCATCCATAATTTTGACTTAATATTCATACTTTCTCTAAATTTGTCCACCAAAATGATAATCTTCTCGATTACTCTAAAAGTTAATTAATGTACTCAATTTATCTTCGTATCTCTTGTAACTTCAACGTACGAACTAAGTTGATCTTTCAATAATTGACAAAATCTTCTATATACAATTTATCTTTTATGGAATCGTGGGGGAGAAAGAAGTAGGCAACTTAAGTAGAACAACAAATAAAATAACTGGTCAATTGTGTGTACAGATTGGTACTCTTTTCATATAAATTGTGCTGGAAAGGAGGTCACCATTGGAAAAACTACTTATGAAGCAGATGAAGAATCAGAAGGTTTTGCTAAATTTGTTCATTCAAAAGAGAATTGGGGAAGCAGTAGTACTGGAATCTTTTGGGATGTTACAATAAAAATGAACGAAACAACAGCAAGGAACATATCTGTGCTCCAGATGAATGACTCTGAACTGTATCAGACGGCTCGTCTCTCTCCATTATCACTGACGTATTATGGGCGTTGCTTGGCAAATGGAAATTATACTGTGAAACTTCACTTTGCTGAGATAACTTTTACAAATAATCAGTCGTTTAGGAGTTCGGGAAGACGAATCTTCGATGTTTATGTCCAGGTAAATTACATAATTAATTAATGTTTAAGAATCAATTGAATGTATTAATTAGGATAATAATATTCTGGTTGGTAACAGGATGAGCTAAAACTAAAGAACTTTAGTATTGAAGATGAAGTGGGAGGAGTTAATAAGGCACTGATCAAGGAATTTAAAGCCGTTGTAACGAACAAAACATTAGACATTCGATTTCAATGGGCAGGCCTGGGGACAACAGAAATACCACAACCTGGAAACTATGGTCCTCTTATATCCGCTATTTCTGTGAAATCTGGTACAACAATCATCTCTCTCTCTCTCTCTCTCTGTGGATAATTTTCATGGCATATCTTCTCGATTTGATGTGCCTTCAAATATTGGCTAGTGACATTTTTATGTTCAAGTTCTATAATTGATTGTCTGGGTGGAAAAATAGCATGTATCCCACTAACATTATGTTTCTTTCCACGCTTTGTAGACTTCGATCCTCCACTGAATGTGAAAAGGATAGTAATTATTGTAGCTGTGGCTGTTTCTTGCTGCGTCGCCCTTGTTGTTGCGTATGTATTTTGGAAGAAAGGCTACTTCAGAGGCAGACTCTTTAGTCGACAAGGTCATGTGAACAATACTACCTTAACTTTGATTAAGACCAAATAGCCACAAGGTTTTTCCCCCCTTTTGTGTGTGTGTGTGTGCGTGTGTGTGTAGAGTCAAGTAGCCAAAAAGTTGTAGATCTTGTGTTCTATTAACATAATAGATATTCTTGCAATGCAAATGCATCAAATTGCACTAATTAAATGGCCAACTGTAGTACGCTTTTAGGAACATAAGTTTCCTTCTTGTGATACTGATGAAATTTAATCACTCAATTTGTTGTACAGATTTGAGACCGTTAGGTTTGCAGGTTAGTTTGTTCTCAATGAAACAACTTAAAGCCGCCACAAAGAACTTTAATGATGGTAATAAAATTGGAGAAGGTGGCTTTGGATCTGTCTATAAGGTACTTTGCAAGTAAATAACAACTTTGATTACTTTTACTACCATCAAATTTTGTTTTTAACATCTTCAGGATGGGAAGGTCATTGGAATGTTTTTTGCTTCTTTTTTCAGGGTGTACTCATGGATGGCACTGTAGTTGCTGTCAAGCAACTTTCTTCCACATCAAAGCAAGGAAATAGAGAATTTTTGAATGAATTAGGCATGATTTCGGCTTTACAGCACCCAAATCTTGTAAAATTGTATGGATGTTGCATTGAAGGGCATCAACTACTATTGGTCTATGAGTACATGGAAAACAATTCCCTCGCCAATGCTTTGTTTGGTAATTTCTTGGTTACTTTTTTAACAATTATTGTTTGCTTTCATTTTTAAGAAAGCAGGTCATTAGTGTTCTTAGAATCTATCAGAAGTCACATAACAATAGGTAAAATTCTACATGTTAAACCTCCTAGGTCTAACTAGGAATTGTATAAAGATTATCCAAGCATGTTAAAGTTGAGCAATGGAGAAAACGGGAAACAAGGATAAGTCATATTGATTTTATATTATTGTATTTCATAATATGTGTCTGCCAACGGAAGACTCAAACTTCCAGTTCTCAACTCTGGAGTTGGTTTATAATCTTAGTAAAAGGAAACAATCACATGAAAAGAGTACACAATTACAAACTCCAATATTTTCTCTTTCTATATTTCAGGTCATGAGTCTAGAAGCCATTATACTGTTATTCATCAATTCAACAGGAAAGAACAGAATGATTTGTTTCCTTCAAAGTTTATTATAACTTTTCAAAGTAAAATGTGTAAATCATAGGTCCAGAACAACCTCAGTTGAAACTAGATTGGCCTACTAGACAAAGAATTTGTGTTGGCATAGCTAGAGGATTGGCTTTCCTGCATGAGGAATCAGTTTTCAAGATTGTTCATAGGGACATTAAAGCAACCAATGTACTGCTTGATGGGGAGCTTAACCCAAAGATCTCTGATTTTGGCCTAGCAAGGCTCGATGAAGAGGAGAACACCCATATTAGCACAAGAGTTGCAGGAACCATGTGAGCACTAATCATCTTTTCTTTTCAATGATATCTTAATATTGCAGTGTACTACTGTCTAGAAGCTTTTGCAATTCATGATTTCTTATAATATAATGGACATAGTCTATTGTTTAGCCTTTTAGGGACATTATTGATATGTTCTGCCTCAAAAAGAAGTAATTTCTTAGCCAATTTGGCCCCTGATAGCCTACGTTTACCTAAAGTAGGTCAAGTCCTTGCTTTTTTAAAGCAAGTGCTAATTTTGTTATAATCTTGAAGTGATCTTTTGTGTGCAATGCTATAACATACTGCAGATGTCTTATTTGACATTGTGACTATTGTTAACAGAGTCAGCTTAGATTCTTCACTTTCAATTCTTTCGTCTGGTATTGGTTTGTTTTGCAGTGGTTATATGGCACCAGAGTACGCTCTGTGGGGATACCTGACTCACAAAGCAGACGTGTATAGCTTTGGAGTAGTTGCATTAGAAATTGTTGCAGGAACAAGCAACATGAAGTATCGTTCTGTAGACAATTATGTTTGTCTTCTTGATAAGGTATGCCATAACATTTTGCTAATTCTTGCTAGATTTGTGTTGTATGTTTGCCTTCTTGACAAGGAAGACAGTAACTATTACCTTGCTAATTTTTGCTGTGTCTTCCTAAACATGCTTGAGTTCTCGGTACTGGACCTGTTATAACATCATTGATATGATTGTTCTACTTCGGAGTTAAGACACTGGGGGTACACTTCTTTGATATAGAAATTGATTCTCAATATTCCCTGATTCTTTAGTGTATTGTCACCTTTGAACTTCATGACTAACAAATATTCGACATGTAAAATTGCATTTCATTAAGGTTAAACTTTGGATTGTTTATTAACCAGCTTTCTACTAATGTAGTAACTGATGTTTATCTAACATGTGACTGATAAGAGCACGGCATGTAAATTACATTTCTTTTCAGATTAAACATTGGATAGTCTATTAACCAGATGGATGGATTATTAACTAACTTTCTACTAAGTGTAGTGACAGATGTTTTAAGTTCTCTAAGATATTGTACTCTATCTTTCTCTTCTCTAAACTCCATTCTCTTCTCTAAAACTTTCAGGCACTTGTATTACAAAAGAAAGGGAACTTGCTGGAGCTAGTAGATGCAAGGTTGGCTTCTGACTACAACACTGAGGAGGCAACAAGAATGATTAAAGTAGCTTTGTTGTGCACTAATCCATCCCCAGCTCTCAGGCCTACCATATCTACAGTAGTGAGCATGCTTGAAGGTGAAATTAGTGTTCAGGAACCAAATGTCGATTCAAGTATTCATGGTGATGAATTGAAATTTAAAGCCCTCAGAGACAAGTATGATGAGTTGAATTTGGAAAACACAAGGGACACAGAGAGTCTTATTCATTCATCAGAGATTGCAAATAATGGCTCATCCTCAATATCTGGGAAGGATCTCTATTCAATCAATCTCTATTCTCAGTAACGGATGGCTACAATTGGAATCATTTACCTAGAAAAAAGAACTTTTATGCAATAGCGCAAGTCAATCCAAAAAAAAATGTCATTTGTGATCTACTGAAGCGTGTGATAAAATATATTAGTGTGTAAAAGTAAATAGAGACTTACATAATCAAAACTATCAAGGAAAAATCCATAGAATTTATACATTTGCACAGCTTACATCTGTCTCCAGAAAAGAAAATTCAGTCAAACTAATTATTTTCTTGAAGATGACCAGAATTTGAAGTCGTCAAAGGTTCCGCCACCCCCCTCCCCCCCTCCCCCCCTCTCTCTAGCTTAATGCTATGTTGAAAGTTGTTTGATGCTTAGTCAAAATTGACAAATAGATTAGAAGGCAAAAAAAAACTATTCCTTAAGAAGATCTCTCTAAGACTCATTCAACTTGCAATTATATCATTTACATGCCATGCCCTTAAATTTTGCCCAGGAAATTCTTTACTTTTTCCCATTTCTTTGTTTAATTATGTTTCTTCCCAAGTGGGACCACTGCCAAGTTGATGTATCTAATAATAGAGCAATTACAGCATTCCTATTGACTCCAAAATGATTGGTTAATTATCTCATGTGGGGTAGCCCTATGTGTGTTTTTCCTTTTCATTGAAGACATTTTCAACTCAAGACTGCAAAAGAGTAGTTGCAGAAACAGATGGGTTCAACGAAGGTTGCCCAATAAGATGAAATATGATATAGATTAAACATGATCGGTAAGGAAATTAATTTTTAGAAAAAATTTGCAAAGTCATCCCTTTTCCGTTTTTCTTTTTTTTTTTAATTGATCAGAGTCTGTCTACTGGCATGAGTCATTAAGGTGGTATTAAAGTATGCTCTACGCATATTATAATTTACTTGGGGTCCTAAACTATGGTTTTTTTTCATTTGTTGCAATGAGAATGTTGTGTGTTTAAAGGGGGTGTGTAACGCCTTTCTCCACTATTTTTGTATTCAATTTATCACAAAAAGTAAACATTTTGGGTTAATTAATTGGGTTCATTTATGATGATAGACTAGTAATTAAATTTAAATTATTGTCTTCTTTTTTTAAAAAATGAGGTGCATTTCGCTTTCTCATGATAACAATTCTTTCTTTAATATCTATAAAATTGTAAAATTCAAATCTTTGTGGATCAAGAAAAAGAAACAAACAAGTCTTCTTCGCCCAAAAACAAGAAGACTTCAAGTCTTCTTATATACAATTTATTGCCTTAATATATATACTGTTTATGTACATTAGCACATACATGATTTTAACAATCAGCTCAAACAAATCAAAACTTGTAAGATGGCAGCGCATTTTATTAGTATTAGGAAAGAATTCTTTGCGCAGTTGCTCATCTTCTTCTTGCTGACGTGCCTACTCATAAGTAGCGAGCATGCATAGAATCCGTTCCCTCCTGAGGAGGAAGGTAAGAGATTCAAGATATTACTCGGTGTTTTATTCCGTTTATGGTAATACTTTACGTTATCCCTTTATACTCTTATCCTCGATAATTAAGAATTCGTATATTGTATATTAAAATTATTCCGTGTGTATGACTAAAGGAAGAAGGTGAAACAGTAAGGATGTAGTATATATTTAGTAGTAGCATTTAGTTTATTATTCAAAAGGAATAGCTATGCAGTCGTCTAGATTGATGTGCTTTGTTTTGAAACTACCATTATGTGTTTTCTCTAGACTCTTTTATACGTACATCTGTCTGCATATACACACCAACATGATATATATATATATATATATATATATATATATATATATATAATGTTTTACCCAAAATATACTTAATTTTTGTAGTAAATTAATATTTTGATAGTTTTCTAGCTTGTAGCAATTGTTAATTAGTGATAGAAAAAAGTATCTTGCTATTCTTAGCAACGAAAATTTTTTAAGAAGTTTGGTATTGCTGTATGTATAAATATCTATTGCTGATGCTGATTAGCTATGAATATTTTTTTTAAAAAAAATTAAATTTGCGATGGATAAATAAGGGGCTTTTAAATCCAAGTTTGATTTGAAGTTTTTAATTTTCTTTAAAAAAGCTCTCACTAATTAGGGTGGACATTTAAATGTAAGTTTTCTAATTTTTCATCAGGCATGAATTTTAAATTAAAGTGTTTTTTATAATTTTTTTCTTAAGATGTTGATCTCTCATTTGCTATAGATTAGCAACGGACTTAAAATTTAAGTTTAATATTTTAGTATAGAATTTTTAACATTTTCATTGCTATTTACAGATGGACTTTCAAATTTAAGTTTTATTTTCTATTATTATTTTAATTTTTTAGCTTTATCATCACTAAATAACATCGAACTTCTAAATTTAAAATTACTTTTTATTTTTATCTTTTTTTCTTTAATATTTCTATCATTGGTTTGTTATTAATTAGTGATCAATGAGAGATAAACTTTTAAATTGAAGTTTGCTTTCATAATTTTTTGTTTAAAAATTTTGATCATTAATTTGTCATGTAATTAGTGACAGGTTTACTGTGGACTTTTAAAATTTAAGTTTAATTTTTCTTAATATAGTGATGGATTTTTTTTACTTATGTTTCATTTTGTTATTTACATTTTAGTTTTGTTAAGATTTCCATCAATGTGTTTAATTTAAGTTTTATCTTTTATTCTTTTTTTTTTTTTAAATTTCCTCGCCAATTTGTTGTCAATGATTGACGGATTTGCAATAAAATTTTAAATTTAAGTTTAATATTTTTTTTTCACTTTTTCATAGCTAAAGTATCACTAACTTGTAATAGATTAGTGATATATTTTTAAAATTAAGTTAATTTTGTAATGTTATTAAGATTTTGTTGATTAATTTGTCATTAAATATCGAAGATTAGACTCTGTTTGGTATATCTATGAAATTTCAATTTTTGATTTTTGAAACTTTTAGCAGTAGAATTTTGAGTAAAAGTATTGTATACAAAGTCATTAATTATTTGACTTATATATTAGGAGTTAAGCTTTTCCTTCCTTTAAAGGTTATATTAAATTTTTAAAAATACAAAACAGAACTTTTCAGCAACAAAAAATAACTTTTGAGATGAAATAAAAACAGCTTCCCAAGATTCCCCCATCTGGCCTGCTGTGTGTGCGCTTGTAGCGCTATCCGTTGGCTGTTTTGAGGGGGTGGTGCAGTAATTGATTGAGTGCGGTCTTAGTGGTGTCATGACAAAGGAATAAGGACTGATGGAAGCGACGGGAAGTGATCCGATATGGATGAGCGGTCATGGTAGGGGGCAAAGATGGTCGCGGTGGTGGGCGAAGATGGTGGCGTTTTCTGGTGAAGTTGGTTGTGGCGGTGGTGCGGGTTGGTGTGAAAGAGAAAAGTGCGGCAATGGAAGGTAGTAAGGTGGAGTCGCGGGTGCTTGTAATGATGAAAGTGGTCGACGGGAGTGGGGTCGATCATGTGCAATGGAGGATGATGGCGAGAGAAAAGCGAATTTGGAAATTGGGGGCTAACGAGGGTTGGGGAAAATTAGAATTGGGGCTGGGGAATTTTGTGAATAAAGGAAAATTGGGTACCAAAGTGGTCTATTTAAAAATTTCTTTTGTGCTTATCAATTTGACCTGCATACACCACTTTTAGTCCAAAATTAGCTCTATTCTACTAGGATTCCAAGCTACCTTACACCTACAACAATCAACAACTCCATAGAACAATAGAACAAAAATAGTGCATAATTGGGGTTTCCAAGGAAGAAGATGAACAGAAAAAATAAAAAAAAAGAAACTTTTAGAAAAGTGTCTAAAATTGAAGAAAAATGATAAAAATTTGCAAAAACTGAAAAGTAAACAAAAAGCACTTAGAAAAACACCAAATGAAGTTTCTAACTCTGTGGGTTGCTCCCGCCAGTGCCTTTGTTTAATGTCGTTGGCTCAATGTTTCGGAACGATTACTCGTATTTCGGTGGCGCTTCTAACATTAATTCTTCCACCATTTGCACATGAAATTCGTCATAGAAAGGATTCAAATGATGACCATTCACCTTTAACACCTTATTTGTCTCCACACTGTGGATTTCCACTACACCATGTACAAAAACCGTAGTGATAATGGAAGGACCTATCTAACGAGAACGAATCTTACCTAGAAACAATTTTAAACAAGATTGGTAAAGTAACACTTTTTGTCCCACGAAAAATTGCTTTCTTGATATTCGCTGATCATGAAAAGCTTTCGTCTTTTCCTTGTAAATTCTTGAGCTTTCATATGCATCATTCTGAATTTCCTCGAGCTTTGGAATTTGCAATTTTAGTTGTTCTCCCGCCTTTTATAATTCCATGTTACATTGTTTGATCGCCCAATACGCCTTGTGTTCTAGTTCCACTGGAAGGTGGCAAGGCTTTCCAAATACCAATCGATACGGTGACATGCCTATCGGTGTTTTGTAAGCCCAAAGAGCTTCGTCTAGCTGTAAACTCCAATCTGTCTTATTCGAATTCATTGTCTTTTCGAGACTTGATTTTATTTCCCAATTAGACACTTCGGTTTATCCATTCGTCTGCAGACGATAAGCCATGGAAGTACTGTGTGTCACACCATATTTCTTTGAGACTGCTCTAAGCACTTTACTGCAAAAGTGTGTCCCTCTATCACTGAGAACTCCATACCTATTGAAATACTAGACTTCACAAAATCTACAACTACTTTAGCATCATCAATATGTGTAGGTTTGGCCTCTATCCATTTAGATACATAATCAACTGCAAGAATGATATACGTATACCCAAAGGACGACGGAAACAGTCCCATGAAATCCAACCCCCACACATCAAAGATTTCACACAAAAGGATAGAATTCAAATGCATTTGATCCCTATGCCCTAAACTACCAGTTCTTTGAAAGTTAACACATCTTTTGCAAAACTCACAGAAATCTCGAAATAAGTTCAACCAATATGGTCCATATTCAAGAATTTTACGTGCAGCTCTCTTTGGACCAAAATAGCCACCGTATGTATGTGTGTGACAAAATCTCAAGGTGGATGGAATTTTGGATTCAGTGACGTATCATCTAATAACTTGATCAGTGTAATGCTTCCACAAATAAGGGTCATCCCACATATTGTACGTAGCATCTCTTTTTATTTTATCTTTTTCATTTTTAGTCAACTCAGGACGCAAAGAACCAGTGACTAAGAAATTAATGATATCAACAAACCAAGGGGAACTATTTTGAATAACAAAAAGATACTCATCTGGAAAGTCATCCTTGAGAGAAATTGATTCCTCACTCGTGGATAGCAGACTAAGGTGATCAGTGACTAGATTTTCGGACCCTTTGTTGTCTCGAATCTCCAAATCGAATTCTTGCATGAGTAGCACCCATCGAATAAGCCTTGGCTTCGCATCCTTCTTTGCTAACAGGTACCACAATGTTGTATGATTAGAATAAACAATTGCTTTAGTACCAAGCAGATATGAGCAAAATTTTTCTAAGGCAAAAATAATCGCTAAAAGCTCCTTTTCTGTGGTGAAATAGTTGGTTTAAGCTTTGCCCAATGTCCTAGAGGCGTAATATATGACGTGAGGGTCTCATTCAACTCGTTGGCCTATGACAACTCCTACCACGTGGTCACTCGCATCGCACATGATTTTGAAAGAAAGATCCCAACTAGAAGGTTGGATAATAAGGGCCAAAATCAACTTCTCCTTCAACTTGTCAAAATCTTTTTTGCATCTTTCATTGAATTCGAACATAACATCCTTTTGGAGCATTTTGAATAACAGTTGGGATACTTTTGCAAAATCCTTGATAAAACGTTGATAAAAACTTGTATGTACAAGAAAAGCACAAACTTCCCATACATTTGTAGGGTATGGCAAGGATTTCATAACATCTATTTTCACTTTATCCATCTCTAGCCCTTTTGAAGAGACTATATGACCTAAAATCAATCCTTGATCTACCATAAAATGGCAATTTTCATAATTCAAAACTAGATTTGATTCCAGACACCTTTTTAATACCAATGCTAGATTATGTAAACATTCATCAAAAGGCTCACCATATACTATAAAATCATCCATGAAAACTTCAATGATATTCTCCACATATTCAGAAAAAATACTTACCATACACCTTCGAAAGGTGGCAGGGGCATTGCACAATCCAAATGGCATTCTTTTATTTGCGAACGTACCAAAGAGATAGGTAAAAGTCACCTTTTCTTGATCTTTCGGCACAAGTGGAATTTGGTGGAAACCTGAATAACCATCAAGATAACAATAATGAGTTTTGCTTGCTAACTTTTCAAGCATTTGATCAATAAAAGAAGGGGAAAGTGATCTTTTTTGGCTACAACATTCAGTTTTTTGTAGTCTATACATACTCTCTGTCTATTTTGAACACAAGTAGGCACAAACTCTCTTTCGTTATTTTCAATAACAGTAATACCCATTTTCTTTCGAACAACTTGAACAGGACTTACTCATTTGCTGTCAGAAATTGGATAGATCACACTTGCATAGAGAAGTTTCAAAATCTCTTTCTTCACTACTTCTATCATTGGTGGATTAAGTCGACATTGAGCCTCTTTACAAGTTTTAGTTTCATCATCCATCAAGATTCTATGCATGCATGCGGAGGGGCTTAACCCTTTAATATCAGTAATGGTCCATCCAATGGCTTCCTTGAACTCCTTTAAGACTCCAATCAACTTTTCTTCTTCTAACGCACTAAGTTTACTAGAAATAATGACCGGAATCGTTTCCTTTTCTCCCAAGTATGCATACTTGAGATGATTAGGTAATTGCTTCAATTTCAATTGTGGGGCCTACAAAATAGAAGGAAAAAGCTTTGTGTGAGATGTAAGAAGTGCAAGAGAGGATAAGCCATACTTTCATGGTTTTTATTCTTCCAAAGCATAGACCATCTCAAGAAAATCACCATTTATGGAACAATTTGTCTCAATTTCATGCAATCTTTTGAGTGTAGAACTTTTGCAAATAAACATTCAACTTGTCAAATTCAAATAATTCAAGAAACTCTTGGTCCCATAATTTATGTAAGTTCTCAAGTAGTGGATTGTAAGCCTCCAAACCAAAAACACAATAGACATCACTAGGATATTTCATGGCATCATAAACATTAAATTTAATTACATCACCATCAAACTCCAAAATCAAAGTTCCATCATGAACATCAATTTTGTCTCTAGTAGTGCTAAGAAAAGCTCTACCTCGCAAGATTTCACAAGACTTGGGAGATGAATTGTCCTTCATATCGAGCACATAAAAATCAGCAAGAAAGACTAATTTAGCCACTTGTACAAAAATATCCTCTAAAACACCTTTAGGATAAACCAAGGATCTATCAGCTACTTGAATAACAACGTCCATTTCTTTCAATGGTCCTACCTTCAAAGGTCCCTCGTTCAAAGTGGAGTAAATAGACTTAGACATGACATTAATAGATGCTCCTAAATCATACATAGCTTTCTTAATACCTAGAAAGCCTATTTGACAAGAGATAGCAGCATGCCTTGGTCCTTGCATTTTGGTTGGCAATCTCTTTTTAAGCACGGCGGAGACGTTCTCCCCCCTACTTATCTCTTCATTCCCTACCAGTTTCGTTTTATTAGTGCACAATTCTTTGAAAAACTTTCCAATTCGAGGTACTTGCCTAATTGCATCAAATAGGGGAATATTTACCTTAACTTTGCGAAAAAAACTCAAAAATCTCCTTCACTTCCTTCTCCTTTTCGGACTTTGTAAATCTCTCAGGGAAAGGAGGCTTAACTACCAGTTCTACACCATTTTTAGGCTCTTTTTTGTCGCTGTCTAGCGCTTTTTCATCACATTCTACACCATTTTTTTCGATTTCTTTCCCTGTTTTAGATGATGTCAACTTTGTGTGCCCACGCCTGGTCTGATAGTAGCTGTCCTATAGCTCTTTCCACTTCGTAAGGTTATGGCGTTTGCGTTTTGCTTTAGATTGACTACCGTTTGAGATGGTAGCTTACCCTTGGACTCTGATCGGCTAGTAGAGGTGGCTAATTGGCGAACTTGATTTTCCAAGTTCTTAATGCTTGTCTTTGTATCCTGTTGAAATTTTTTATCATTAAGAGCAAGAGCATTCACAATATCTTCAAGAGAAGTACCTGAATTTAGAGGCCTAGGCTGCTGTGGTAGGGCTAGTCGTAGTTGAAAGTGCTGCGAATTAGTTTGATTATAGTTTTGTGACCTAGCTTCTAGCTCAAATTCGAATGGTCCCTTCAATCGGGGTTATATGTATTCAAAAAAGGATTGTATCTCCATTGTGGTAGACTGGGAAATCCTCTAACAGCATTGGCTTGTTGGGGATCCTCCTCTCGGAGCATAAGACAAATGTTGGTTGGAGGTCCCATCATAGCACAAATTCTGCAAACCTTTTGAATTGAAACATTACCACCTACAACCAAACTTTGAACAAGAGCAGTTACTTGAGTCAATTTTGAATCAATAGAGGAAACACTTACATCATTAACTCTTCATGAAGGTTTTTGTCTAGTTTTGAATTGCTATGAATTTGCAGCCACGATGGAAATCAAGTCTCTAGCTTGTTGTGGTGTTTTGTTAATGATGGCACCTTCGTTTGCAACATCTATCATCTTTTTTTCTATTAGGAGCAGCCCTTCATAAAACTATTGAATGAGAGATAGGTCCAAAATCCCATGTTAAGGACAACTCATAAAGTCTTTTAAATCTCTCCCAATAATCATAAAGCAATTCTGAATCCTTCCACTTGATGGCACAAATTTCATTTCTAATTACCGCGACCCTTGAAGCAGGGAAGAATTTGTCAAGAAAAGCTCTTGCCATTGCATCCCATGTAGTGATAGAGGCAAATGGAAGGTAGAATAACCATTCTTTTGCTAAATCTGCCAGTGAAAAACGGAAACGCCTTTAATTTAATTTAATCTTCCATCACGCCCTAGGGCTTCATGCTGGAACAAACTACATCAAACTCCTTCAAACGCTTATGTGGATCCTTGTTCTCCAATCCGCGGAAGATGGGTAAAAGGTGTACTAGACCCGATTTTAGCTCAAAGTCTGCGTTCAATGTAGGGTACATGATGCATAGGGGCTGTTGATTCAAGGGGCCAGCTACCAATTCACGCAAGGTCTAGTTGTTCCCTACCGTCTCCTCATTCTCAGACTCACTTGATGGTTCGTGCTGCACTTGTAAAGCTTCTGCTTGCTTTTGGAGTTGTTTCTGCAACTTTGCTTCTTTTTTCAAGCTCTTTGCGGTCTTTTCGATTTCAAGATCAAATTGAAACTCACTTGTATGATCTGACCTGGTCATAAAAGGCAAAAATTTTAGCACCAATCGCTGACTATGGTGCCAAACTTTGATGGGTGTCAAAACCACCGAAAATAAGATTCCAATTCTTATCTCGCGAGTTACGTAGTTAGAAAAGGGTTGAATTCACAAGTAATGGGAGATTATATTATGTTAATTATGCAAAGGAGATTAATCAAATAAGTTATAATCAAAGAAGAGGGTTTTTAATGCAAAAAAATAAAATAAACAAAACTGTCCAGCACAATAGTTTGCACTGCGTGGGCACACAACTTGGCCAAGAAATAAAAAAAATTAAATAAAAATAAAAACGACTAAAACACGCAATCCTAGGTTCACGCAAGACTAGAAAAATAGGAAAACAATGGGAATTAAATCTAGCCTAAGGTATAATCACAATTTCGATCAATAAATCCGATCTTAGATGCAAAGATACTTCCAGCTATTTTGACAAATCAGTTATGGTTATTGGTTCGGCCTAACAACCTCATCTTTTCTTACAGTATTGATAATGGTTTAAATCTCCTACAATTCCCCTTACACCCCGGCCACTATCACCTTCATGCTGGAACATACTACCAAGCCGTCGCAGGCCTAGTGAGTTGCTGCCTATATTGGAGGATCCTTTGGAGGTGATCCCTCAATAGAATCCTATATTGTTCATTAGGATCCGGTTGATCTAGCCCATCAAACTGCTGCAAAAAGGCTCAGGATGCCGTTTGCTATGGTACGCACACATACACACATATATATCTGTATGTGTGTGTGTGTATATTATACATATATATATATATATATATATATATATATATATATATATATATATATATATATATGCTCTTTTATAACCTTGGGCCCTCTCCCCCCAAAATCCCAAACATGAGGAGTGAGAAGATTGTAGCCATAACCCACGTGCTAGGAAATCTTTTCCATGAGGTGAGCTGTCAATAACTTTTGTCCTTTTCTTTTTCTTTGTTGCTATGTCTTTCATCCCTATCCACCCACTTTTTCTCGAATCCCAAAACTTAAACCCCCACTCTATTCTTTTCCACTCGTCGGATTCCAGAAGAAGCAGTAGTACCAAGAGTCCCCCTACCCTACCCTATCACCATCTCTTTCTCACTCTATCTTAATTTATTTTTCACAACAAACAAACAAGACAAGGTCACAAAACAACAAAAAATGTAAACCATATTGTATTTATTTATGTTTGAATATATCTCTTTGAGCATTTTCTTTTTCTTAATATTACTTTTATATTTTTTTAGCTGGTAAATATTTTAAAGCACAAGAAAGTAAAAAAGGTAAATAACTTTGTCCAAACTATTTCTTATTGTGATTCTTATTTGTTTCATTGTAATGATAATTTTTAGTAAATATTTTCTTTTATTTAGAAATAAAGTCATGACATAGAGTAATTAAATAATTATTTTTAATAATTATTTGTAAAGTGTAATAATAAATATTTAGTTGTAATAATAATTTTTAATGTCTATTTAATCTAAACCAATGAAGCTATGACATGACTATAATTTTTAATTCATAATAGAATGACAAATTAGATATGAAAAAGTCTATTTTCTTTTAACTAACACTTAGCTCCATTTTAATTACATACAAATTGCACTTAACTTTATTATAATAGCTAATTTGAAATTAAAATTATTTTTACTTTTTAGGCAAAAGTAAGTATGTATAAGTTTAAAACAATTTATTCCTTTTTCCCAAAAAAAAAAAGGAAAAAATGTTGACATAGAATCTCATGAACAACCTTTTGCATCCAATATTGACACAAATATGGTTCTAGAAGCTGTAGCAGAATCTCCAAAGGTTGAACATGAAAATTTTGATATTAGTTCTTTAGTTCGTGACCCGAGATTATGTCCTCAAATTTGGGAGCATCCAATGAACCAGAAAGATGAAATTCATAGAGCATATATTCAATTTGGTCCATATCAGCATATTCAATCAGAATATCCATACTCTGGACCAAAGAGTCATCCCTGTCGATTTCAAGCTAATTGGTTCCAAAAATTTTCTTGGTTAGAGTATTCACTTACAAAAGATATTGCATTTTGCTTTCCTAGCTATCTTTTGGCAAAATCATCAGCAAAATTAGGAACAAATGCATTCACTATTAAGGGATTTAGAAATTGGAAAAAAAGTAAATCAAGGAAATGAGTGTGTTTTCTTATTCTATGTTGGAAGAAAGCCGAATTCAACTCATAATTCTACTGTTACATATTGTGAGAATTTGAAGAATCAATCTTCTCATATTAAAAAGGTGATGCAAAGGAAAACTTCCTCACAAATTTTTAATAATCACTTGCACCTTAAAGCTTTCTTAGATTCTGTTGATAGTTAACATTTTAAGGGTTTGCTTTTAGAGGACATGAAGAAAGTGTGGATTCAAGAAATTAAGGTAATTTTCTTGAAATGTTAAAGTTGTTAGGAAGTACAATGAGCAAGTTTATAGAGTTGTTTCGTATAATGCCTCACAAAATGCAAAATACACATCATATAAAATTCAAAAAGAAATTTTACCTATGATTGCTAGAAGTGTACAGAACAAGATTCATAATGAGATTGGTGATACAGTGTTTTGTTTAATTGTTGATGAAGCTTAAGATGAATCCAAGAGAGAGCAAATGGCTATTGTTATAAGATTTGTTGATGGGTCCAAGCTTCATAATGTTGCTTGCTCTTTGATCACACAATGAGGTTTAAGCTACAACACTAGCACTCTTGGGATGCCACTCTATATGGATAAATTAACAGAGTCCCGTACCTTTGTAGGTTTTGCAAGAGTATGCATTGAGATGGACCTCTCTAAGGAACTATCAAATCACACTTTTGTAAAGCTTAGAAATGGTGAATGGGCTAAAATCAATGTCAAATATGCTTGGAAGCCCCTCGTATGCTCCTCATGCAAAATTGTAGGTCATGCTTTCTCTTCTTGTCCATTTGCTCCTAAGACTAATGCCCATCGGTAAGCTCCAAATATGGAGAAGAAAATAGGTGATTGGAGGAATGCTCAAACTAAGAAAGCTTGAAGAAAAGTGGCAAACGTGAACCCTACGCCATTTGCTAGTGTTAGCCTCAAGAGTATGGATGAGTTCGCATCAAATAAAAGCAATGGTGCCTCGACCTCAACTCTTAAAAATATCATGGATTGCAATAAATTGACAAAGATGATGAAATCCCAAATAAAGCTCAGGTTGAAATGGAGAATGGGAATGATAGCTTTACTCTTGAGAATGATGATCTTGGGAATGTAGAGAAAGCAGTTAGTCATGGAGGTGTTGGAGTGAATGTTGATCATACTATACGGCCTCCTTCTTCTTCTGGCCAAGCCACTTGATTTTGTTTTATTCCTTTTTGTATTTGATGATGTAGCTACTGTATGGATGAGTTATTAGTATATGCTTTTCCATAGGTTTTAAAAGATGTTGCTTTTCTTTTTGTTGTCTTGCCCCACAAGTGATGGCTTAGATTAGACTTGTTGTATCTTTGGCTTGAGGGGCTTTAGTAATGTACTATGTACAATTTATGATTAATAAAACTTTTACGTAATTTCACCAAAAAAAAAAAAAGATTTGTTGATAAAAAAAGATTTGTTAGAAAGAGATTTTTAGACTTGATTCATGTTAAAGACACAACAGCATGAACTCTTAAAAGAGAAATTTCTTGTGTATTATCTCATCTTAATCTCAATGTTCATTACATTTGTGGTCAAGGGTATGATGGAGCTAGTAATATCCATGGAAAATGGATGGGTTGCAAGCTTTGTTTCTTAAAGTTTGTCCTTATGCATATCATGTGCATTACTTAGTTCATCGTTACAACTGGCTCTTGTTGCTGCACCTAGAGAAGTTGTTGACATACATATAGTTTTTCAAAAAATAAGCTTTATTGTTAATATTATGAGCTCTTCTTCTAAATGAAATGATGAGTTACAAGCTGCCCAAGTAATTGGAAATGCACATTTGATTGAAATTGATACTGGTAAAGGAGCCAATCAAATAGAACTTTGCAACAACCTAGAGATACTAGATAGAGTTGTCATTTTAGTTCAATTTGCAGTTTGATAAGGATGTTTAGGCCAACTTCTATAGTTCTTCAGGACATAGCTACTGAATGATCTACATTCTCTTAGCATGGAGATGCAACATTTCTCTCAAAGTATTGATGTCCTTTGATTTTGTATTTATCTTGCATTTGATGAAAGAAATCATAGGGATCAGTAATGTGCTTTGTCAAATTTTGTAACAAACATCTTAAGACATTTTGAATACAATTCATATGATTTCTACTACAAAATCATTGTTGGAGAAGTTGAGAAATGTTGGTTAGGAAACTCTTTTGGAGAATGTGACATCATTTTGTTTGCATCATAATATACAAGTTCCTGTTATGAATTCTTCTTATTCTGACATCCTCCGATCTCATCGCAAAAAGAATACTGTAACAGTGGAGCATCATTATCGGGTAGATATATTTACTGCTATTATAGATCAACAACTACAGGAACTAAATAGCAGATTTAATGAGCAAACAACTTAGCTTCTTACTCTTAGTGCAGCTTTAGATCCTAAAGTCTAGTACAAATGGTTTGATACTGATAACATATGCGAACTTATTGAAAAGTTTTATCCATCCGATTTTTTTGAGAAAAGTTTTATCTATCTGATTTTTTTGAGCTAGAGATGATTCATCTAAAGTATCAATTGCAACATTATGAGCTTGATGTGTCTAACCATTCTGATTTGAAAAATTTGTCTAGCATGTCATCTCTGTGTAGAGGTTTGGTGAAAACTAGAAAATCAAGAGTTTTTCCTTTTATTAATAGACTGATAAGGCTGATTTTAACTCTTCATGTCTCAACAACAACTACAGGATGAGCCTTTTCTACCATGACTGTTATCAAAACAAGGCTTTGCAACATATGAAAGATGACGTTTTGAAAGATAGTTTGATTATCTACATAGAAAAAGAAATTACCAAAGATATTCATGTATATACCATAATTGATGAATTTTATGCCATGAAAGAAAGACGAGCACAACTTCATTGATTGAATCTGTAAACTTTTGCTTACATTATATTTGTTCTTTACATTTATTATATTGAAATATTTAATACGATTGTCTTTTAATTATATGTTGGCCCCCACAATATTGAAATCCTAGTTCCGCTATTGCCTAACCCAAGCCTATAGAAGATGAACCTACTTCTGAGTATCTGCAGAAGACAGTCTTAAAAAAGAAACAAAGAAACATAACAAAAATGAAAGGTGAATAGCCATAAGTAGAAAGGTCCCTCAATAATAAAAACCACTATTGCCCAAAGAATGAACCCAAGAGGGGGGGGGTGAACTAGATTAATGGAACGAATAAGCAATAAAAGCCTTTAACAAATATTTCAAGCAATAACACATACGATATATAAAATGAATACTTGAAATATAAAGAGTTTAGGGTTAAGAAGATCCAACGTAATAATTTAGAGTGGTTCGAACTCCTGAAGGCCTAGTCTACTACCTAAGGTTAGTTTTGGAAACTTCACTTGTGATCAGTTTCTTTCTTAGCACGTTGTTGAAGCATTGAACAACGACTACAAAACTTGCTTTGCCATAAGGACCACAAGTATTCACCCAATACTTATGGATTTTACCCTTTCACTCTTGATAGAAAATTCCTCACAAACTATGCTACCTAAGAGCAAAGAACACTCCCAATGTAATAGTAAGAGATGGTTTTACAAAGAACTTCTTATAAGCAAGTGTACAAGAAATATAAGCCTTCATATATTGCTCTAAGTAGGTGAGCAATTTATGAGCCAAAGGACTTGATCAATGAATCCTAATGATATGCCATAAACAAAGATGAGAAATAATAGAGAAAGATTGCAAGAGAGAGATAAAGAGTATTGAATACTTGAGAGCTTGAATAAATGCTATTGATCAAGTTGTCTTTGTGTTTGAGGGCAAGGCATGTATTTACAATAGCCAAAAAATAAAATTCCAACGTTTAAAAAATGTACTGCAGAAAAAGTACATCTATCGGCTTACCAATGCCTTCAGCTGCCAAGAATATTGGAAGTATTGACTGACCCTACCACTTAGCTAGTACCCTAGTCGTCTCAAGAACTTAACATACTGGATTTAGCGACTGATGCTACCGGGTGGGCACCTTTAGCTAGTACCCACTAGCGACCCTTACCGGCTCACTGGAATGGGCAGCCGGTATCTAAAAATAGATACAGAAAAGCTGGAAAAAGTAAACAACTTATTCACCAAATCAATCAATTTAGGTACTGTATAAAATATGAACATTTTTCTGCAATTTATAGGCTCAATGTACATACCAAACACTCAACACTCACTTGACATTAATTTTGAAGCATCTATCGCATCAAGCATTAAATGCAAAAGCTCAATTCTTACTTGGTTGGAAAAAGCTCGTGTATACACTTATATATATATATATGTATGTATATGTATGTATATATATATATGTATGCATATGTATGTATATATATATGTATGTATATGTATGTATATATATATATGTATGTATATGTATGTATGTTATCTTTCTTCCAATATTCACGTGTTTCTCTTCCTTTCTCCACCTCTCAAGACAATTCAACAAATTTGTCAAATTGTAGGTCGTTCTTTTAACTTTCCATAGATACTTGAATCGCCTCAATTTGAGTCAATTAACGAAAAGTTATGGCCAAAATATAAAAACACCTCAATTTTTACCAAAAATTAAAGTTCAAGAGGCACAAAATATAGTAAAAGCTCAATAGTTGGCAATTTTATCTTATCTGAGTAATTTTTAAATCCTACTTTACTTAGGTCATTTTTTTTATTTTTTAGTCTTCTAAAAATTTCAAATTACAATACATTTGAAAACTCAAATTGATTTCTAATTTTACAATTCTAAATTCTAAACTCTTTTTTATATGTTTAATTTGAAGATTTCAAAATAAAAATTCTTTTGTGAATTTCAAGCTCAAGTCATGATTGAAATGGATAGATAAACATATACAATGGTAAGTTTTGATTTTAAACTATCTTATGGCACCAAATTTTTTAAAATTTTAAATTTTGTTTCTCTCTTTGCACATTAATAGTCGTACATCCAATGACTTACTAAACTTAAGGTAGGTAGATAGATGGAAACATAATGTACATATATATGTTTGCATTTCAATAATTTTATGTATAAAAGAATATTATTATTAAAAAATTATAAAATAAAAAGAGTCAAGGTCATGGAATCTAAAATTACTTTGCACATCACTTTTTATAAGAGTGTAAAATTTAGACTTATTCTCTCTTATGTTACTTTATGTGACATTCAAAGAATTTCAAACTGGCTAGATTTCAATTTTATATAATATAAATATAGTTTTTATTAAATATTTCATCATAAGGATTAAATAGACAACCTTTTAAAATTAATAAAAATTTATTTGGATCTTTCCTAAATGAGTACTAACTTGAAACGAGAAAAAGGAAAGAATGGGACTTCTAGGATTATTTTCTCATTTGTTAGTATTGAAATGTAATTAATCAAAATGAAAACTATAAAAATTAAAATATTGATGATATAGTATCTCTTGAAACCTCCTAAATTGCATGAGATATAACTTTATTACTATTATATAAACTAGATCTATACTCGTGCGATGCACGGGATAATTTTTTTTGAAAATATAAAAATAATTTTTAAAAATAAAAATAGAAAAATTATAAGAAATAAAATAGTAAACACTCAAAGAAAAATCCATTTATAAATAATAAGATATATTAAATAAAAGTATAACAGGTCTTAAAAATAATTAATTATAAAAAAATAATAAACCTTAATAATAACTAATTAATAAAAATGAAGTTAATTATTGACTTATTTCCTGTTATTGAACAAATTAACTAATAAATGATTTTAAGTTGGATAGAGTTTAGAAGGGTAAAACTTTATATAAAGATTATAAAAAGAAATAAAAGGATAATGTGAGTGCAAATGTAGGCTGCAATTTAGGCTTAAGTACATTTAATATTTAAAAAAGTACCAACTATGTTTTTACTTTAAAAATAATAGTTAAAAGTAATAAAACATATATTTAGAAATGTTAGATAACAAATATATATAGAAAGTCATATATTTTAGTTCCAAAAATAAATTCGTTTTTCACTTCCAAGGTATATAGACGTATATTTATATTAAAAATATACAAGTTATCACTCTAGTTATTCATGAAAAAAAAATTTAAAATCTCAATACCTAATTATAGATAAGGCTAAATTTTTCTTTGTGAATTTAAATAAGAATTGTCTAATAATTGATAAATTATTTACAACTTAAAATATATACTAAAATGTAGCATAAAATTTAGATCATACAATATATACTTTATTATGTGAGTAAAAAAAGGGTATAATATATAACAAAAATATGCTATAATATACACCAGATCGATACACGGAGAAAATAAATATCTTTTATATCTTTATTTATTATTGATATTTAATTTCAACAATTTATTTAAAGATAAAATATAAATATATTTTGGAAAAACTAAATTTTAGCAAGTTTTCAACGTTAGTTACAATTTTCGTATTTTTGTAGAATCAAATAATTTTGGAAAGAAGAGTCAAAATGAAGTAAATGAAAAAATATGCATGAAAGGGGAAGGAAATACATGTATGGAGTAAACTTGTTTATGAGGTCTTTTCTATGTATAAAAGGAGATGAAATAAATTTCTTTGGTGGAAAATAAAGGTATAATATGATGACACGTGGCATAAATTTAAAAAGTAAACACTACTTTATAATATACTAATAATTTCAAAACCCGTACTTTATAAATGTCAATTTTTATCATTCGAATACAAATGTGAAATGAGACCACTCATATTTGTTCACAATAATAAGAATGATTAGCAGAAATAAAAAATAGGAAGAAATAATTTACTACATGCTTCTTGGTGCGTTATGTACCTTTGCTAAAAGACCACTATATATAAGTATTAGAAGAGATTAAACTTTCAATATCATATTAATAGATGAATTCCAAGAGTTGTAAAACCCTTAAGTAATAATCCAAGATTATGGAGAAATTCCAAAGGTCTCATAACCCCTTGGAATTCATATCCAAGTTAAGAGGGCGGCCAAAGATCTCAAAGTAATAATGAGAAAATCTTTAATTTCTCATTCAGTCCTAACATAAATGGTAGTATAGATTATATATCATATAAATAATAGATTTAGGACTTACTTTGATATAATTTTGGGCATAACAAATAGTCATGTTTGATTTGCTGACTCACTATCCAAACTATATGATAAGGTCTTAAAATATTCAAATCATTAGATCTCCAAAATGCTTGGATTTATTAGAACTTTGTGTATGTTTTTTTACCTTTTTATAAAAATTCTTTAAATTTGGTTTGATGTGTGAATTATTTTCTTATAATAACTTGGGAATCTTCACATATTTTATTTAATAAATATTTAAAATTAGAGAAGATAATTGGGCTACATTATTTAAGTCATATATTATTAAAAATTTAAGAATAGAAATTAAATTGAACATTTTTTAAAACAATTTAAATTGATTTATATATTAGGAAACAATGAGAATTAACTTGAGAAAGAAGAATGAAGAAAATAGGGGAAATTGCAGCATTTTTTTTTAATTTTTTTGTATTAAGTAGTAATTATTTCATAGATAAATTAACAAAATTAGAGTATAGAAACATGAAATGTGGCACCTCTTAAAATATGAATGTGGCAAGCCATAAGACATTAAAAAAAATATGAGGTACAATTTTATAACTATTATTATTACTATTATCATATATAGATATACATAGATATAGATATTATACTGATTTTTTTTTTATTAATCAACTACTTTATCATGTTTAAAATGTAACTTAAATGACTTAAATCTTTTTTTAAAAAAAAAATTGAATATTGATGATAATTGCATTTTACAAATTACACTTGTAAGAGTACTCTCCTTTATTTCAAAGTGGTGCTTATGTGGCTCCAAAATTGGAGCTTATGTGTCACTCAAAAAGAAGCTCTTTTAACTTGAGATATAACTTTATATATATAGTACAGATAGTATAGATTCTCTCTCTTTTTTTTTTTTTTTCATTTGATTGTATTAATCAACTACTTTATCATGTTTAATATGTAATTTAAATGACTTAAATTATTTTTTTTTAAAAAATTAATATCGATGATAATTGCATTTTAAAAATCACATTTGCAAGAGTACTCTCTTTTATGAGCTTACGTGATATTCAAAGAGGTGCTTATGTGTTATTCAAAGAAAAGCTTTCTTAACTTGAGGTATAACTTTATATATATAGTATAGATTAGTTAATTATTATTATATAGACTCATTTGTTGGTCTCAAGTGTCCTAGTCTGCTCCTTCGTTGGTCACGGATCAACTGGGAGTAAGATGGCCCTGGGTAATCGCTACACAATGGCTTTGCCTCCACGGCTCCGCCCAAGGAAAAAAAAAAAAGAAGAAAAAAGGAGTACTCTAGCCTTCCAACAAAGACAGAAAAATATTCAAGTCTTCAATTCATTGCAATTCGAGTCTTCAATTCATTGTAGTACATGTAGTATATATACTTGCATGGATTCAAAGGCATCCTAGACTTAAGGTAGATAGCTAGATACATAATGTGTGTGTGAATATATATATATATATATATATATATATCCGTATATAATATATTATTATATATAGATAAATGACAGATAGATAGATTATATAGATATAGACTTAAATTGAAAATAAATATAATATGTTAAAAAAAAACTATAACATAAAATGAGTCACGATCATAGAATCCAAAATTACTTTGCACATCCTTGTTTATAAGAGTGCAAAATGTTTACTTTCTCTCTCTTATGTTAACTCATGTTGCACTCAAAAAATTCCAAGCTCACTGGAATATGATTATGTATAATAGCATACATATAGATATATTTTTTTATTAAATTTTTTCATGATAAGGATTAAATTGACGGCTTTTTAAAAATAATAAAAATAATTTGGATCTTTCTTGACAATGAGGACTGATTTAAAAAAAAAAGTAAAAGTAAATAACAGGGACTTGTAGGATAATTTTCACATTCATTAATATTAAACTATAATTAATTAAAATGGCACCTATAAAAATTAAAATTTGATATATCAAGTCTAGTCTTCTAGTCTTCGAACAAAGACAAAAAAAGTAGTACTCCAGTTTTTCAACAAAGACAGAGAAAAATGTTCACACTTTTGCCTATGGAGTACTACATTAATTTTTCTTAATATACTTGTAGTACACGTAGTATATATATACTCGTATGCACAATCAGCTGAAATAGTTCAAAATTAAACTTATAAGATGATGATGACACAATATTTTAGTACTAGAAAAGAGCTCAAGCACATTATTTATTGAAAATAAAATCTTAATATATATACATACATATACATATACATATATATGTATATATATAACACGTATATACATACATACATATAGATATGTATGTATAAAATTGGAAAACATGCCCCTCTTAGGGGCAGAACCAAGGGAGGTTCAATATATATATATATATATATATATATGTTTAAAATCTTCTTCATTGCCCCTTGATTTCTTCTGTCATTTTTCTGTTTGAATTTCTTTTCGAAGTGATGTTTTTAGCAAATATTTCATTCTATGTAGATGATATTGAGTGATTAAATTTTTGTAATAAATAAGTAATTTTAGAAAATAAATTTCAATAATGCTTAGTTTATTTATTTGCTACTTAGGTACTTAAATTTTCTATTCAAGATAAATATAAAAAATTTCATAAATTTGAGAGTGTTTTTAATAGAGAATTTATTTATTTAGAGAGTTTCTTCATATGTAATTTATTTATCTTTTTAACTAGATAATTTCACTTAATTTCACCTTCTAATTAAGTAGACTTTTCTTTACATAATTCTATATTATTTTGTTAAATAATATTTTTTACAATTAATTTTTCGTTATTATACCATTTTCTTTTGTTGTTAAGATTATCGATATATACGGCGGCAGCTCCAAGATCCCAAGTTGTGGGGCACACATTTACTCATAATTTTTTATGAAATATTAAGAAAGTTAATTATAGAAGTATATAATAATTAATATTATAATGACAACTCAGTATACAAAAAAAAAAAAAAGATATGTGAATAACTATGTTACTACAAAAAGAACTATATTTTATAATATTCCACCGACATAACTTTATATTTTGATATCAGTGAATATTCAATTTATTGTCGAGGTTACTAAAAATATCTTACTTCAGAAAAGGGACTGTTCAATTTGTTGTTCTACTATTTTATTTTATTCTTCTCTCCTTTCTCTCTTTTTTCTCCTTATATTTTTGCTTAATTTTTACTTCCTTGTTTTTCCAAAGATAGTAAATTATAGTATTTTTTCCTAATTTTTTTTCTTTGCTTAAAAACCAAAAGATAATAATAATAATAATAATAATAATAATAATACTTTCATCACCATCAAAAAAGGATGTACTTTGTATGATTTGACCTCTTATTATGAAATAAAAAATAAAAATAATATACACAGTTTTTTTTTTTTTGGGTGCAAAAAGACAAAGAAGAAAAAATTAGTGGGTGGCTAGGCAAACCCACGCAAATGTTGCTATCATTATATATGCGTTGTTTTCTCTCACATAAAAGATAGGAAACTTGCTATTTTACTTCACACTATTTAATACTATTTTGTTATTTTTTTCACTTCGAGGAAGGTCAAAAGCTGATTATAATATGCATCTAACAGGAATTAATCCATAAATCACTTATACTAAAAGTGAGAGATATATCACTAAACCACTCACACTATTTTATGAGCAATACAATATGTCACCCCTTTTTCTATTGCTCATTTATCACCTCTTACATGGCACTCTTTTGACCAAAATTGTGTACATAAGTAGTTGCGTTGTATCTTAACTGGCTATATAAGATAGGAAACTTACTTAGCTATGTAAGCTTCGACGACTGAACTTTCTTTAAGGGGAAAAGAGGTAACAACCCATTTTCTTGGCCCATTTTATCTATTTATTATTATTTACTTTTCACTTTGCTCATTATTATTTTAGTAGACCCATGCCATTTTTAACAGTCCTAATAAGGAAAGGATTAGCACAAATCCTAACAAAAATCAATACTTACATTGTGCACCATATGCACAAATCCTAACAAAAATCAGTAAACCTATGACATAAAAATTTTGAATTTATAATATAAGAATTTTGAACACATGTATTATTACGTACTGTACGTATATATTATTCACACATTGTACAGTGTATAGTGCACTGTAGGAGTACCATCTCTACGAAATATAGTAAAAATTGTGAACAAAAACCCATGTTCTGTAGAGTGGGTATGAAGTATAGGGGTGAAGGAAATTTATAAAATAGTACGAAAACAATTTAGACGGCACATCAATTTCTTGACTCCAAAATTTTGAATTGGCATGATACAAAGGTTGAACCACAAGGAAAGATAGCTAATCCTGTAATGAGGCATTGAAATTCTAGGGCTTTCGGTGTGAATCTTCTCAGAGGTAAGCAGGACTGTTCTCTTTTCTCTTCTGCAAAACCATGGACTTTAGAACTAAATATTATTAAATATATTATAGTTATGCTAGAAATTTGGTGTAAAAAGAGTAAGTAAAATATAGAGAAAACTTCGTGTGAATATAAATAGTAATGTTTGCCGTGAAAATTTGTTTGGTAGAGAAAGACAATTCTTTTCTTCTACTTTATTTGCCTAACTTTGCTGCTGTGAGTTGGGCATGAGGGACGTCAAGTATGTATTTGTGGTGAAGGCTTGAAATAAGCTTCACACTAGTGTAGCAATTCACATGAGACTTTGCAGGCTGGAACTTATCATTTGAAAAGGAGTAGAATATGGGATTTTGTTCGGGTCATGAACAGGTTTGTAGAATTTTATACACATATGTGTATGTGTATAAAATATTTTTCTGCCCAAGAAGAAGATTCAAGCAAAGTTTGACCACAAACCCAGATATATAGTTTGGAATGTCACGGGTGTTGAATCAACCAAGATATATATGTTGGAATGTCACCAGCAAAGTTTGACCACAAACCCATGGGCATGATGGCTAATTCCGCGACAGTAGAAAATAAATTAACAAAGAGCTAACAAATAGATTAAAATAAAGCAAACAAACAAAAGAGAAATTCAATAATTTAACAATTTAGCTTAAGGAGTAAATCTCAGTTTAGGTCTATAATATTGATCCTAGATGCAAAGATGGCTCTTGCCTATTTTGATAAATCAGTTATAGTTGTTGACACCACCTAACACCTTATCCTTCCTTACTTTGTCGGTAACAAAAGGAATCCTCTGATTCACTCTTCGATTATTTCTCTTACTTAATAAATGGTCTAATCCTTGAATCGCTTACAGGATCTATCTATTGATAGCATGAATTGATCTAGAAGGATCCAATTCTAACCGACAACTCTCTTGCGTATATTGTTCAAATTAGATTGTATATTTTTCCGGTGAAACTGGTTTACCACTTTTGTCAAATTAATTAGACAATTATTTAATCTTCTCGATTGGCTACCAACTATCTAGGAATTGAACAATCGGGCCCAATTGCACAATCTCACAATAATATTAAGCTGCTGCGGTACCAGAAGATGGGGTTGGGATGATATTATGCCTAGTATAAGTCATCGTCATCTCCAAATGTTTGTTGTTGGAAGTATGCAGTTAGGGCGTCTGCTATATCAGCAGTTCACGACAATTTTCTTACTTTGTGGCTTATGGTCAGCGAAATACCCCAAAGGATGTTGGAAAATGTAGTCTAAAAACAAAATAACAACTGTAGAACAAGTGCAAAATAATCTAGCAATATCAAATAGTAGCTTGAGGTGTGTTATGAACACTGTCCTTAAGGATATTTCGCCTAACTCGTAAGCGTATCCAATTTAACAAGCTCTCCTAGTTTTAAATTAGGTGCAAGAACAGCAAAAAAATAAAACGTTTGAACCCAGCAAATATGAGACACGAAATAGGCTATTTATAGGCTTTTGCTGAACAAATTAACTCGAAAAAGGTGCAACTGAATTTGAGAAATATCAGATCAGCTCTTTAATAGTTCCAAAAAAGAAGGAAGACCAGGTAGACATTTTTACCGGTTCAAAATAAATTAATTTTCCTAGTGCAGAAAATAGACCAAGTCCAAATAAGCGTAAAAATATATATTTCCCGAATAAGAAAATAATAAAATCTAAAAGTGTGGCTTGGACCAGGCCACGCGCTGAGCTCTTCAGCAGTCAAAAAAAAGGAGGAAGACCAGGTAGACATTTTTACCTGTTCAAAATAAATTAATTTTCCTGGTGCAGAAAATAGACCAAGTCCAAATAAGCGTAAAAACATATATTTTCCGAATAAGAAAATAATAAAATCTAGAAGTGTGAAGACCAGGTAGACATTTTTACCTGTTCAAAATAAATTAATTTTCCTGGTATAGAAAATAGACCAAGTCCAAATAAGCATAAAAATATATGTTTCCCGAATAAGAAAATAATAAAATCTAAATGTGTGGCTTGGACCGGGCCACACGTATATCTCGGGCGTAGGGGGGCAAATCCACAAATTTGAACTTTCAGCCCAAATTTCATGTACGCGAGCCCAACCCCTTGTTCTTTCTTTTACAAGTCTACTAAAGTAAAAACTAATATAAGGTGAGAAAAGATTCATCATTTTATCAATGTGAAAAATAAATTATCCTTTTGAGATACAAATAAAAAAAAACAACCAACAAAGGAAAGGTCCAGCGATTTGCTAAGCACATCATTAGTTTCAGGTAGAATGTGATATGTAGTTGTAAGGAATGATGTCTCCAAGCTCCTTCATTGGGACTGGATCCGCCTCTTATGTAACACGTTTTGATAAGGAATAAATTTTTTTTGTTGTCGGCCTTTAGGAAAAAGAAAAAGAATAACTCAAATTTAAATATTCAATAACATCCAATGTAACCCTTTTTAAATTTTGTTTCAATGAGTATATATGTTTGTTTAGACATTTTCATCTGAAAATATCTAATCGAAACAAAATTTCAAATCCAATTAAATTCTTAAAATCCATCCAATTAGGTTGGTATACGGGGAAATTTAATTTGGTCGATTAGAGTGCATTCTGATGCTGCACTTGCAGTGAAGTAGCACCGCAAGTGCTTACAATTAGTGGTTTATACTTTCTGCTACCATAACTACGGCCTTGCCAGTTACGACGTCTCAAGAGTTTCTTAACTAACTAAAATTTAATTGTTGGAATGCAATAAAGCTTTTCTTAACCTAAGTTGTAGTCAAAAGAGAGAGAAGAAAGAAAAGAAAGGCCAGGCTATGGGAAAAAATATGTGTAAACAATACAGTAAATAAATGTGTAAATAATATAGTTAATGAATTAATTGAAGCTTTTATGATCTTTGTTTGTATTATATAAGTACGTCATGACATTTGTCCAAAAAAATAGCTATGGATGTGAAATTTTTTGCTTGCTTTTTGATAATAAATAAATACTTCTTTATTGGAACGCCTTGAACGCCTTTCTAAATTGGTTAGTGGAGAGCGTTCTCATAGTACGTAAATGATGGCGGCGGCGCCCCCAGGGGGGGAGGGGGGCTGTTGCCGAGAGAGGTTTCCATGGCGGGTATGCATCAGTCATGTTCACAGATTATAAGCAATTATAAAGTGTCAAATTTACTCGGTAAGGGTATTCACTTGAACTTCATCTTAATTGGTTGTGTGGTCCTCTATTGGAGCTCATCAATGTGTTGTGCTCAAACTTTCTAATCTAATCGTCACAATTGATGCTATTTTCAATGGTTAATATGTTTCCAATCGTTTCAAAATTGAGACGTCACGTTCTTGTTGTGTAAACTATAAAAAAGATAAACTTTATTTCAGTCCAAAGAGAAGGAAAAATAATTCAACTTTGCATGGAAATTTGAAAAAGAAAAAGTTATAATTAACAATTTAATCTCAGAAATATTTAAAATGACAAAAAGAAGATTTGTAAGAATCACGAACACTAATTAACAATTTAATCTCAGAAAGACTTACAATGACAAAGAAAAAATATATATATAAAAATCATTATTTACTACGTAGTATCTCCGTTTGACATATATTACACGTACATAGTATGGTTCTTTACTTTTCGCTTCATTCAATTGACTTTTATTTTGTACCTCAATATTTAAAACTTGGTTTGTACCTTAGTATTTAAATCTTGGCTATCTTCTGCATCCAAAATAATGATCTCGATATCTTCGTTCTTCCTCTCATCCGTATATGATGTTGCTGGCTCTGTAACAAACCTTAACATTTTTGTTTATGGATAATCAATATGTTTTTCTTTTTTTTTTAGCTTGTATGATGAAATTCGATTTTCGGATAGGACTTGGTCTCCCTTCTTTTTCTCCTTTGAAGTTTTCTGTAATGTGAGTTATCAAATTTATTTCTCTCTCTCTCTCTCTCCGTATTTGGGTAAGCAATGCGTAAAAATGATGTATTCTTTGTAAAATTGGTTTCTTCCTTAAAATTGATTTCTCTCCCTTTTTAAAAAAAAAAAATTAAGGGAATGCCGATATGCTTGACACGTGAGAAAGTGGCTCTCTAGAATATTAATAGACGTAGACTAGAGTATAACCTGTGAAGTGAGGCAAACGAGCACTTTTATATAAATTTTTATACTTTATGGCATGATAAAATATGAATATATTTTATAAAATTTTATTTTGACAAGTTTTTAATAATAATTATATTTTTCTATGAAAGATTTGGAGTAATTGAATAAACATTAAAAATAAAAAAAGTAACATAGAAAAGGAATCTGATTAAAATTAGGAAATAAATCTATATATATTAAAAGTAGTTTTTGTGCCTTATTTATTCACGTCATTTGCCACACTGTTTTCATTTTTTTTCCCCCCTCCAAAAACCATGTTATCTATTTGCTTTAGGATAATATAACAATTCAATTTTTAAATTCTCCTTTATGCTAAACTATATATATATGGTTACTTAATTATACAAGTATATAGAATTCAATTTTTTGAATTTAGTTATCTATTATGAAACTATATATATAGTAAATAGACAATAGAAAATTGGTTGCCCCCAAATGTATGGTAAATTATATACAAACTCATAACTCTTTTGCAACCATCAAATAAGTTAAAACAAGCAATAATAGTATGTGATCCATCAAATAATCTAATTCAATTATAATGGCACCTCATGTTGGCTATGTCAACCAGTTTTAATGGATATTACAGTAAATTACTAGCGTATTCTGTTTAACCATTATTATACACACCACACAAGGTGTCTATATGTCCACTATATAAAGTACTTTAGAATGATAGGTTAACTAGTGATTTCATATCCCATACTTTGCACAGGCTTATTTAGATTGTGTGTTTTTTAGTTTTTTAAATATTTATAGATGTGAGTTTTTATTATTTTTAGGTTTTCATGTAATTTTTTATTATTTCTAAATATCTATAAAAATTAATTCTAGTGCTTTTTTATTTTTATTTTTATTTTTATTTTTTAATTAGGATATTATGCATAAATTAATTAAATTAATGAGTTTTTTTGGATTTTATTACTTTAAACTTATTAAAAAGAAATATATAAGTGGTGCATAAATATAATTAAATATCTTGTAACTCTATTGCAATGATGAGGTTAGGAAGTGGTGCATAAATGTAATTAACCACTATAATTTATAGATTTATAATAATCTAATAATATTAAAAATAGAATTTATGATAACTTGGCAAATAGATGGATGCTAATGTGGCACTCTTTTTTGAGTTCTTTTAGGTTTAACTTTTATATATATATGGATTATTTAATTTAATTACTATTTTTTTTTTGCAAAAATGGGAAACTTTAATCACATTTCGATTGTATAGGAGATGCTTCCTAATTATTCAATTAATGGTTTATTAATCAACTCTTTCTCATTTATGGAATCTATATATTAGTATTTTTCTATAAATAAAACCCCCACCCTGATTCCCCAACCCAGGCCATCATTCATGGAGAGATAATTTCGATCACTTGAATTACCCCGTAATTCCATATTATGTAGTAATGTTCATGCCTTTTTTTGTAATCATAAATTCACTCTCCATTATGAAGGAAGGACATCCTAAATAAGAGCATATTAGTCTCATATACTGTCAAATAGTTATTGTTGTTGGACAATAATTACTTTATAACATGATAGATTAATGTGTTTCTTTTTTTTTTTCACCACTACTATTTATTCCACCAAACTACCTTTTAGATTTTCTTTTTGTTGGTAAGTAATTCTAGAAAAGAAAATGTCATCTATATATTATATAAACCCGAGCTAATGCCATATTTAACATCACGTGTTCTCATTCATAAACTTTTTTCCCTAGAGAACTTTCATGTCATATGATAATTGAGCATAATTTTTTTGGTCAAGTATTTGATACCAATTTAGAGTAATACCTTTGCAAAATTATTTCTCAATCTAAATTGAGCATTATCTTTGGTAGAGTAAAATTTTTTTCCTAACCTCAATTTGAAGTCATAATCTAGATTTGTATATTTATATATGTATCGTACAAAATAGAGCTTATACTTATCTTATAGTGCCATGTGTCCTAATTTTTTTTAATTATCCCACACACTGCATGGATTATACTCTAGTTTATGTTAAAAAGTATCAATCATATTACAAAAATTTGTTCTTATTAATAAAAATTCATTATTTTTGGTATAACCAGAAACATATCAAAATAATAATTACCACCTTGAAAAGTTATGTGATATTACGATTTGATGCATCATAAAAGATATTACAAATAAAAGGCATTAGATCCTCATTTTAAAAGTTCGTGTAGTATGTAGTTCCTAAAGATATTCACAATTTACTAATTTGGTAAATAGCTTAACTATGGTTAAAAAATTGACACTACATTATATTCCACCTTTTTAGGTGTAACCTATGAAGATTACAATTAAAACACATGTGGTTGATATGTCAAAATGGGTATTTAATTTACCCTTCATTAATTACACTCTTATATACGGCATTGTTATTTCTAAATAATTACAACAATATGTGGGTAATCTAACAATTAATTCCTTTATAATACATCATGAATACCTTATAATTTTATGCATCTATAGCCGTAATTAGTTTATAGTTACCTTAGCAGCGGACCTGGGGTGGCAGGGTGACACATGGTGGCGGTTGCTACCTCTCAATTTTTTTTTTTTTTAATTTTTCCATTACCTTTGTCAATTAAAAAATTAAGATATTTAGTTTCACCACCCTCTAATGACAAAGATGTGTTTTAATTGGATTAATAACTAGGCATTTGCTTCCAAGTTCTTGCAACAAGTAAAGGTCTAGAGTTCAATACTAGCAACACCCCTTTTGCTTCTTTCTTTTTTTCTCTTTTTAATCGGCTTTTTAAACACTTTTGTTTTTAATTATTTTTTAGTCATTTTTTCTTTTAGTTAGTTTTTAACTGAACTTCTTTTTAGCTTCTGTTTTTCAGTCAATTTTTTTGTGTTACATCAATTTTTAATGCTTTTGACAAAAATAAAAGAACATTTGTTTTTAGCTTCTATTTTTTATTCTTTTTTTTAACGCTGCATCAGTTTTCAATGCTTTTGACAAACGGAAAAGTTTAAATGGTGCGGCATCACAATTCTCTTTTGAACATTGCCACTTTTCTTCAATTTAAAAGCTTTTGGCAAAAAAAGAAAGGTTTTTTGCTGTAACATCACGTTTCTATTCTTCTACTTTTTAATTCCTATAAACCCCAAAACCACTATTTTTTTTTCAGTTTCTCAATGCTTATAAACCACTTTTTTTATTCCCCTTTCTTAAGCTTATTAAATATTTATTCTAGTTGACTCTTTTCATTTATCACTAAAGTAATTTTCTTCTCTTTTAAAACAAAAATAAACTCTAACACCTAAGATGTCTACTGTAAAAATATAACTTTTAGATTTTTGTGCTTTATATAATCTATTTATATTAGGTAATTTTATAAAAAGTTCTATCGATATATAATATTTTATTTTATAGTTTATTATTATTATTATTCTAGAAGTGATTAGTTCATAATTATTGAAAACTTAAAATGAATCATAATTTAGTTTGGATACTCTTTCACCACCCCTCATTCAAAATTCCGAGTCTGTCTTAATGTAGATAGAATTAGAAATTGTTCTTCACTTGGTATTTAAATAATTGTTATGCATAATTTATGTATCATTAAATTTTTTTACACAACATTTTACTATTTACCATTTTTGGTAAACAAAAATAAGGAAATTATATGTCCATCATTTGTATAAATAGCCCCTTGTGTCATTTCTTTAGCAACGTGAGGGGAAAAAAAAAAAACCTTAACCAACAAGCCTCCTTGTTGATCTCTCTTCATTCTTATTTACATCATCAATATATCTTCAGATATATTATATTATATTTATCATGTTAAAATTTGCTATTAGGAATGTGATCGTTGTCATTGTTCTTGCATTTCTAGAGTGGTCAATAGACCCTTTCATTTGCAATGCTAGAGAAGGCTTAGGGAGCAAAGTAGAAGGATTTCCTGCGTCAACTGTTCTCAGTGTAATAAAATATGGCGCAAAAGGAGACGGGAAAGCTGATGACACAGAGGTGAATATATGGAAATGAGTGATGTATTTGAAATCTTAGGCTGAATTTGATTTTTCATTTTAGAAAGTTAAATTGACTTTTATAGTGAAAAATTCCATCTTAAAAACATGAAAAGGAGAAATTAAAAAAAAAATTGTGACACTTCCTGTTAAAGCCAAAATGCAGTTGACTTAGGCCTTGAAATAAAGGAGACCCTGTAAATTTTTTCCTTCAACTTTGCATGTTTCTCTGATAGAGTTTTTGGAGTGTAGAAACCAATTTGGTTCTTCAAAATGTGAAAACAAAATAGACCTTAATAATATATACTAATATATAGCAATATTTTCTATTTTAACTATTACAAATATTCACCAATTAATATATATATTCATGCACGCACTTGACAGGCATTTCAAGAAGCATGGAAAGATGCTTGTAAAGTTACGGGATCAACAATATTGGTACCATCAGGATTTATGTTCCTTGTGAAGCCTACAATATTTTTAGGGTATTATTGTGCATCGGATATTACCTTCCATGTAAATTCTGTCACTTCTGCTCTTTTGTTATCATTAATTGGTACTAAATAAGTATTCCAGTGTCACTGATTAATGGGTTTTGTGTGTTTTAGCTAGATGGTAAAATTGTTGCTCCTGAAAATGCCGAGGCGTGGGCATCAAGTCCCCAAGCATGGATCCAATTTGAATCCGTTAAAGGTATAACCATTCAAGGTAAAGGAATCTTGGATGGAAAAGGCTCAATTTGGTGGAAAGATTCATCAGAAAATAATAGTTATGAGGGAGCACATGATCTAGCTATTCATGGATCAAAGTATTCGAATTATACCCACTCAAACAATTGGGTAACTAATTATCCTCCGTGATTTATCTAAAGTACTGCGCATGCATACCTTACACCCTTTTGTTTTAGAAATCCCTCATAACTCTCATTTACTTTCTAAAACAAAGTATCATATATCCCATTGAAAAGGACATCGTCCTACATTTTAGAAAGTAGCTAGCGGGGTGGTATTTAATAACATGAAGGTTCAATGGTCTTTAGATGACCTACACATGCATGGATTCGATCTATGTTACTAGAATATTATAATATTGGCTTCATCATATATAAAATCTACAATAATAATAATAAGTTTTACCATCTATTTCAACTTCCAATTAATGTATCTTATTAATTATAAACTTTTCTGTGGCATGGGTGATGTTTTGCAGCTATTACATGGCAAATCCCAAGTGAAGTTACCAAGTGCAAAGCCAACAGTGAGTACAGTCTATAGATATATTCTTACATATTTTGCTATCACACATTAATCAAATGAAGATGATAAATAAATTAAGTGATATTTTTATATATGGTAGGCACTCGTTTTTGGGGGATGCTCTAACGTCAGAGTAACTGGCATAACAATCCAAAATAGCCCTCTAAAGCACCTCAAGATCTACAGGTGTACTGGTGTGAGGATCGCAGGAATTAGCATTTCATCCCCTGGTGACAGTCCTAACACAGATGGAATCAATTTAGCAAGTGCTCGAGATGTGGTTATTCATAATGTCAATCTTGCTTGTGGTAATTCATAAATATCATAAATGATCTTCTTTAATTCGTTGTTTCTTTTTTTTTTTTTTTTCCAATACAATGAACTATGTAGTTGACAAGTAAAAATTATTTGCCCATCAAATAATTATTTCTATTAGATAGAGCAGTATCTTGTTATTTTTTGCTAATTGCTTCTTCCACCTAACGGTAATTAAGCAATTGCCAAAGCAAATCATAGTTAATTACTATATATACATACATACATATATATATATATATATGTATGTATGTTTGTATGTATATATATAGGCTGATGAACTATTCTTCTCTCTTTCGTGATTTCAAAGTAATGTTTTGAGATGGATCAAGAGTAAATTAGGTCCAAAGTATTGCCACCTAACTAGAGAAAAATTTATACAACCAAAATCTAACTTGCACAAAAGTTAGGAAAAAGAAAAAGAAAAGAAAAGAATATGAATATACTACATTACCTTTTGGATAAAAAGACATGTAAGGAATATAAATATACGTTGCAAATGATCTCATTGTGGTAAAAATTTACAACAGAAGATTGAAATGTATAAAAATATTAACAGTAACAGGTGATTGATAAGTACATTAATTAGGTGTGTAATACATGTACAACTTACATGGATAATTTTTACACCGTATAATCTAATACAGAGTATAATAGTATAATTTTACAAGGATAACCTTTACTTCCGATCCATAACCTAATATTGAGTACAATTGATATAATAGTAGCACTATTAAATTGAACCTTTTAATATGCATTACTGTGTTTTATTGATAGACCTTGGACAAAATTTCTTACAATTGCACTAGTTTCAAATCTATTTTTTGCAGGAGATGATTGTATCTCTATACTAGGAGGATGCTCGAACGTCGAAATCTATGGCGTAAACTGTGGACCTGGGCATGGAATTAGCATTGGAGGACTTGGAAGGGGCGGTGTGAAAGATATTGTGCATAACATCACCGTTCATGACTCTATAATAAAAAATGCAATGACTGCTGTAAGAATAAAAACATGGCAGGTAAAAAGAGCATTTTTTTTTTCACTAAACTAAAGTATAAACCATGCCGTGCATGAAATAAAATGTACATTTTTATATTTTTGTTTATTATTGATATTTAATTTTTACAATCTATTTAAGGAGAAAATATAATTTTTTATATTTCATTTTTAGTAATTTTCAATATTGATAATTTCTTATTATAAATTTACAATAATTAAATAAAATATTTAAATTAAAAAGGTAAAATTAGAAAATGATTTTAGATGCGATAAAAAACAACACTACACACATACATACATACATACCTACATACATACATACATATATATATATATACATATATATATATACATGTATATATATATATGTATATATATATACATATATATATATATATATGTATATATCCAAGGTTAAAATATAAATCTAGTTACAAAATTGGACCAAAATAACTATATGTCAATTAGGTGAAAAAAATTATTTTAGGAAATAATTATAATTTTTTGTTGACCAAAAATAATACTTGATATATTTTCAAAAATAAATTCATTAATTTATGAAATAATTTTGATAGAGGAAAATGTTTCTTAGGAAAGTATATATATATATATATATATATATATATATATATATATATATATATATATATATATATATATATATATATATTCTGTAGCCCTTTTCTTGTTTATCGATAATTATTCATCATCAGTTAATATTTGTGTGTGTATATGTGTGCATGTGTGTGTGTATATATATATATGTATGTATGCATGTATATGTATATGTATATATATACACACACATATAGACGTCTAATTTTAAAGATATTATCAATGAACTGCAGGGTGGTTCAGGCATGGTGAAACTCATAAATTTTACAAACATCCATGCATATCAAGTAAACACCCCAATCGTAATCGATCAATATTATTGTGACAAAGGAAACAATTGCAAGAACCAAACATCAGCGGTTGTTGTGTCAGGAATAACATATGAATCAATCAGAGGAACATATACAGTAAAAGCTGCTTCTTTTGCATGCAGTGACTCCTTCCCTTGCCAAGACATAAAACTTGCAGGCATCGAGTTGAACTCCGCTAGAGGAGTGTCCGTATCTGTCCCTTTTTGCTGGAACGCTTTTGGAAAAGTATTCACCAAGACTACCCCTCCAATAACTTGTCTGCGAACAGGAAAAGAAGAAAATTAAATATTAAGCATAGAATGTTAGCCAAAATGTCATCTAAAAAGAAAATTAGACCTTTTATTGCCCTGTATGTCGTTGATGTGTACTAAAGGAGCAAATGCAATATATTTGCATATACAAGGAATTTATTTGACTAATGCACTATATATCTATTTTAATGATACTAGAGATCCATGAAATTTTAGTATTATTAATTATGTTTTTGAACACATTGCGTCATGCCCCAATTCACAAATTCCCAACCCCAAGGCATGACATGTTAGAATTTCTTTTTTTTTACTTAAGTTGTGGGCTACCACTGATTGAGATTTTTTTTATGCTTTCAAAAAATGGATTGAGGTTAATCAGTGAAGCCCAAAATTTATTTATCATGATCCATTCCAATTGGGCTTAGGCCTGTCTCATGAATATATTATTATTCTAGTGGTATGATATGCAAAGTGTAGAGCCTGTTTGAAGTTTTAAGGTACATTGATGTAGGGACCCAATAAAGTTTTTAAGACTAGACCTTCTCTCCCATTCAGAATACAAATTGCCTATAAATAAGTAAGTAGGGTTTGGTTTACACCATTGAGAGCCATCATACAGAAGTTAGAGAAGGAGAGGGAACACCTAGTCCAGGCATGCCTATCATAACATGCTGTTACAGTTTCATTGTCGAATTATTGTAAGAAAGGATTCAATGACTTCAAATCAAGGTATGCCTTAAAAATCATTTATTTAATTTATTATTGCAATATTTTTATTTCTAATATTAGATCTATTAAATTCTAACAAATGGTACCAGAGCCACTAATATCAAATAAAAAGCTGCATGAAATTGTTTTTATCAAAATATTTAAGTTTTAATTTTTTTTAAGAATAAAAGTTTATTTTTTTCAATGTCATGCTTGGAAAGATTATTGATGTAGGCTACTTTTATAGGTATTTTAATGGTCTTTTTAGTGTCTAGTTGGTTTTTTTCATGTTAAAAGTTGATGATTTCATGGCTTTTGTGCTTAATTGTGATTAGTGTTAGACATGAATTGCTTTTGATTTGGATGAGTTTTATGTGTTGAGGAATGACTTTGGAATGCTTGATTGATGAGGAGCAAAGTAGAGAATTTCATGGTTAGCCCTTAGAATTAGAAAATTTCCATGAGTGGCTCATGAGACGTGGACAAATAATTCCATGACTAGGTTATAGTCGCATAGAAATTCCATGAGCAGCCCACGAAGTGCTCTAGTGAGAATTTGGAGTAAATTTTCAAGAGCAATTTTATAGAAAGCTTCAATTGACATTTTTAATAATTTTGGAAGACTTTTTGGAAGGAAAGAAACAATTATATATTGCCTTGAGAAGCAAGCATTATCTTTCCTTTGTTAGATTAGGACAATTATTTTATGAAAAAACTCTTTATGGGGAAGAATTTTAGAATAAGAAACTCTTTTAGTCTCGGTATAATGACCCAAGCCCAACTATTGGCCTCCAAACTTGAGCCTAACCAATTAACTCAAAATGCTAAACCCAGTGATGACAATAGTAGTGAACCCAAGCCATTATAAAGTGCATACAAATCTCATATAGGATCGATGGAGAATGGGGCGTTACAGACTCCCCGCATTAAACATACGACGTCCTCATCGCGGCCCAAACACAAATAGAACAAACCCACAGTCCAGGACCCCAGGCAGCATGAAATCTGCCCAGAGCATACTCTAATACCACTTGTAATGATCAAGGCTCAACTACTGGCCTACCATCACCAGTTTAAGCATTTTAGTCCAGTTGGTTAGGCTTAAAAGTTGTGGTAAGCCAGTAGTTGGGCCTGGGTCATTACACTAGGACTTCTTTTCTCTTATAAAAAGAAGAAAACTCCTAATTGAGAGGAGATTGGATTAGGGGGAGACAATGCCTAAAGCAAGAAAAATAGGATAAAACGTCTTTTCTCGGAGAAGTGCGCTTGCTAGTGTCGACTAGGACGCATCAATAACGATTAGAAACCATATACAGTAGGCATGATATTAATGATCCCTTTTGATCCCTTTATGTTGAACATGCTTCCATTAAAAAGATGATGTGATGATAATTGCCATGAAATTCAATTTTTTTAGGACATGCCATGCTAAGTGTTTTTATTACAATTGAAAACGTTGGAAGGAGTTAGTAACCCGGGATCACTCTTGGCACAAAGATTTGAAGTTCGGGTATGGTGGATAGCGGACCATGTATTGGATGCAACGATTCAAGTGGACATATGGGTATGATAAAAATCTTAAGACCCCGTGGCATTTAGTGTAACTGTACGTTTCCTTAGTATCTCAAAAGCCATATTTCAACAAATTAACAGTCCCCAAGCCATAATCCAACTCCTTAAAAGTTGAGCAAAATTTCGTCTCTGTTGGATTACATAAAGAGTAGTGGAGCCTGTTGTGCACACTTGTTTACAAAGGTATAGTGATGAAATTCATCAAAGTATTAAAGCTGATGGCTTATTGAGTTCACTTCCAAATTTTGGAATATAATTAATTACAAAGAACTAAAACAACGTCAGACTGTCTGTAGGCACACAACTAAATACAAATATATATATTAAAGCCCATATATCATAAAGCTCAATCCTTCTACTTTTATTCGTTAGAAATATTTGCTGGACATAAAAATATTATGTATTCATATGACATGAATTATTTGTATTATTGTGGTCAAGTCATATTTCTAATGTTTAGAATTCTCCTGAGACCAAGACTATTAATGTGCTATGGAGTCATAATCATAGGTCTTATAACCTGATTGAGATTATTTCACTATCAAGTTGTAAATTGTGAAGTTTCTTTTTGTGAAGTTTCTTTTTTCTATTATAATAATAGTATTTAATTTATGATTGTGAAATTTATTTTATCTCCAAAATAAAGACGTGAACCATATGTATAATATGAGTTCTTTTCCTCTCCAATTCATTTTAAGAGGCATATTAACTAAAGGTTCCTAGTCAGTGTTAAGTAGATCAACAATCTGTAAACACTCAACACACTGTATATGATTGTGCTTGCCAATAAAATAGGCTAAAGTGTGGCCATATTATTCATCTATTTTCTAAACCAACAAACTTTTCGTTCCATACAATAACTGAGATATGCACCAAAACAACAAGACTTTTTTTTGGTGCATCATCTTTTTAAATTATGGACTCATACGTTAAATGATTTACACTTTTCTGTTGCAATAATGTTGGTACATATTAATATTATTTTATAGCAATTCCTTTTATCATATTGTACATATAGTAATTATAGTGAGCTCATAAATAATTTAAGACTCTTTATAGAGTTATGTGCACATAACTACACTAAAGAAGTAAGTGTATAGTTAGTCAACTTTGCTTACAATCCTCAAAATCAAGAATACAATTCTAGATATGGATGCCAAGCCATATATATTTTGAAATATGACATATTAATAGAAGTTTGAGATGTGTTTTGAGCATAATTTCAGTGTAAATCTCATATTATTGTGGCTTTTTGTTGGAAAATGCAAACCAAAATTAATTAGATAAGGAATAATGACTGGTTCATGAAACTTGGCAAAGGAAGATTCATGTACATACATGATACATCTTTATAGCCATGAACTTAGTTAAATATGTTTAGTTTTCCTATATATTTATTAAATGCTTAGAGTAGGCTACTACTAATATAAATAGGGGTGCTTTGCAAAGTGTTTTGGCAATCAAGAAAGGAAAAGCAAAAAGAGTGAGCGAAAAGAAGAAAATATTGAGAGAAAAGTGAGTTCTACTATAAAGGCAGCAGCCTATATACTTTGAGAATTTTTTATATTCAATACATATCATATTTAATGGTAATTTTATTCTTCCTTGTGCTCTCAAATTTGTCTAAGTATTTGTAAATCCAAAATAATTCCCAATATAGTGGCATCAGAGCCACGGTAAATTGGGAGTGTGAATTCTTTCATAACGCACAATCTTGTGTAACCTCAACTTCTAAAACTCACTATAGACAATTATGGAAGTTGGAGTATTCAAATGAAGGCTCTCTTTGGTTCTCAAGACCTTTGGAGATTATTGTAGACGGATATGAAGAACCCATGGCAAAAGCTGAAACAACTTTGAATACGGAGCAAAGACAATCACTGTGTGAATTAAGAAAGAAAGATAAAAAGGCATTATTTTTGCTTTACCAAGGTGTAGGTGAATCCATGTTCAAGAAAATTGCAAAAGCAAAATCAACTAAAGAAGCATGGGACAAACTCGCCACTTTGTTCAAAGGAGTGGATCATGTTAAAAGAGTTCATTTACAAACACTTCGAGGCGAATTTGAAAATGCTCACATGAAAGAAGATGAATTAATTTCTGATTATTTTTCTCGCTTACTTTCAATTGTTAATCAGTTGAAAAGAAATGGAGAAACTATTAAAGATGTTCGAGTTGTTGAGAAAATATTACGATCACTTATAAAGTCTTTTAAGCATGTGGTGGTTGCAATTGAAGAGTCAAAAGACCTAGATAAACTCACAGTTGAAGAGTTGATGGGATCACTCCAAGTGCATGAGCAACACATTCAAAAGAATTCTAATGTCAACACCATAGAGCAAGCTTTGGAATCAAATCTTAATTTACAAGGCCAAAAATCAACAAGAAGAAATAAAGAATTTTGGGAATCAACGAATCAGAGGAAGAGGTAGAGGAAGAGCTAGACATGGACAAGGGCGTGGAAACCAGAAAAATATTGAATGTTACAATTACCACAAATTCAGTCATTATGCTTCTGAATGTTGGAATAACAATGAAAAACAATCTAACTTTCTTCAAATCTCAAAGCAACAAAACGAGGAAGGCACACTTCTTTTGGCACATGAAGAGTCTAGACATCAAACTGATGTTTGGTACCTTGATTGGGGAGCAAGCAACCATATGTGCGGGAAAAAAGAACTTTTTGAGGAACTTGAAGAAAATATGGATGGCAACGTGAGCCTAGGAGATTTATCCAAATTAGCAGTGAAAGGCAAAGTTAAAATTAAATTTTATCAAAAGAATGGTGCCGCACAATTTATCTCTAATGTGTATTATGTACCCAACATGAAAAGCAATATTCTAAGTGTTGGGCAACTACTTGAAAAAGGGTATGTAATACACATGGAGAATCTTTCTTTGTTCTTGAGAGATGCACATGGAAGACTTATAACAAAAGTTCAAATGTCAAGCAACTGTAGGTTTCTGCTGCATCTAAGTAAGAGTTTTGAGAAGTGCCTTCAACGATTGATTAATAATGAGTCATGGAAATGGCATCTTCGTTTTGGACACTTGAACTTTAATAGTCTCAAGCTTTTGTCTAATTCAAACATGGTCCATGGGTTGCCATCAATTGAAAAGACAGAATATGTATGTGAAGCATGCACTCTTGGTAAGCAGCAAAGAAATAGCTTTCAAAGTGATAAATCCTGAAGGGCTTATACACCATTACACCTGGTGCACACAGATATTTGTGGACCTTTTGAGACATCATCTCTCGGAGGTAACAAGTATTTATTTCGTTCACTGATGATTTCAGCAGAAAGCTATGGGTTTATTTTTGAAGGAAAAATCAGCTGCTTTTGATATTTTTCAAAATTTCAAGGCATCCGTTGAAATAGAGAGTGGTTGCAAAATTAAAATTCTCAGATCTGACAGAGGTGGTGAATACACCTCAAACAATTTTCAAGACTTTTGCAGAAAACAGGGTATCAAGCAACAATTTACAGCTTCATATACCTCACAACAAAATGGCATTGCAGAGAGAAAAAATCGCACAATTCTTGACATGACAAGGACTATGTTGAAGGAGAAAAATTTATCAAAGAATTTTTGGGTTGAAGTAGTGGCATGTACAACTTATTTGTTGAATAGATGTCTAACTAAAAGTGTGAAAAATATGACATCGCAGGAAGCTTGGAGTGGCCACAAACCAACTGTTGGCCATCTTCGGGTCTTTGGTTGTGTAGCCTATGCATATGTACCAAAGGCTAAAAGGAAAAAGTTGGATGATCGAGGTGAGAAATGTATTTTTGCTGGTTACAGTGAAGAGTCAAAAGCCTACAAGCTCTATAGTGCACTAACTAATAAAATAGTGGTAAGTAGAGACATTGTTTTTGTGAAAATGAAATATGGAGAATAGATGGAGAAGGTTCAAGTAAAGAAAATCGACTTGAAGTTGAAGAAGAAGAAATGACAAGGCAAGAAATTCCAGAACAAATAGTGGCGACTCCTTATCATGCAAGAACTTCTCAAAATCAAAGCTCACCAATTTCAAGCCCTGGGAGTTCTTCATCTCCACCAATCAAGAATCATAGTCTAAGAGAGATTTATGAAAAAGCTGAAGAGGTAGATTTGCTATGTCTCTATGCTGATCATGAGTTGTTATCCTTTAAAGAAGCTGTCAAAGAGGATTGTTGGAAGAAAGCAATGATGGAGGAAATGCGTGCCATTGAAAAGAATGACACATGGGAGCTAACTTCACTTCCTAAAGGACAACAATCTATTGGTGTCAAATGGGTGTACAAAATTAAGAGGACAGCAGAAGGAAAGATTGATCGCTACAAGGCAAGGCTTGTTGCAAAAGGTTACAAGCAATAATATGGGATTGACTATGAAGAAGTTTTTTCTCCAATTGCTCGACTTGACACGGTGAAAATTTTGATATCTCTTGTAGCACATCATGGTTGGAAGATATTTCATTTAGAAATCAGCCTTTCTGAATGGAATACTTAAGGAAGAAGGCTATGTTGATCAACCTGAAGGCTTTGTAAACAAAGGACAAGAGGAAAAGGTGTATCATTTGAAGAAGGCTTTGTACAGATTAAAACAAGCCCCCGAGCATGGAATTCTTGAATTGATAAATATTTTCAAGAGAATGGCTTCATCTAATGTCCTCTAGAGCATGCAGTTTACACAAAGAAAAATTAGCAAGGTGAAATGCTTATAGCTTGTCTTTATATGGATGATTTACTTTCTACATGGAACAGCCAACAAATATTTGATGAATTCAAGCAAGCAATGTTTAAAGAATTCGAAATGATAGATGCTGGGCTTATGTCCTTCTTTCTTGGCATTGAAGTGTATCAACAAGATGATGACATTTTTATATTACAAAAGAGGTATGCCACTGAGCTATTTGAAAATTTTAGGATGAAGAATTGCAATCTAGTGGAAATTCCTATTGCTCCTGGTTTAAGATGACAAAAAATGGAGAAGGAAAATCTATTAATCCTACCCTTTTCAAGAGCTTGATTGGAAGTTTGCATTACCTCACAATCACAAGGCCGGATATTGTTTATGGTGTTAGTCTTTTAAGCCGGTATATGGAATCACCTAAAGAGTCTCATTGGCTTGCAACAAAAAGGATTTTGAGATATATTAAGGGTACCATATATTTTGGCCTTTTCTACTCCAATAAGGATGATGCTTCATTATATGGCTATTCTGACAATGATTGGGGAGGTGACCAAGATGAAAGAAAAAGTACAACTGGTTATGTATTCTTTCTGGAATCAACAGCTTTCAGTTGGACATCAAAGAAACAAAGCGTGGTAGCCTTGTCATCATGTGAAGTTGAGTATATTGCACTATCTTCAGTAGTTTGTGAAGCAATATGGCTAAAGAATTTGGTGAAGGAACTTAATCATCAACAAGAAGATTCAATTGTCATATATGTTGATAACAAATCTGCAATTGAGTTGTCAAAGAATCCAGTGCAACATGCAAGGAGCAAACATATTGATCTCAGGTACCATTTCTTAAGAGAGCATGTCAAGATAGGTACAATTTTCTCTGGAGCATTGCAACACCTCAGATCAAGTGGCAGATATTTTCACGAAGGCACTGCCAGCTAATGCATTCAAGAAGTTAAGATCTTTACTTGGCATGAGGATGATTTTGGTTTGAAGGGGGGTGTTGGAAAATGCAAACCAAAATTAATTAGATACAAGGAATAATGATTGGTTCATAGAACTTGGCAAAGGGAGATTTATGTACATACATGATACATCTTTGATAGCCATGAACTTAGTTAAATATGTTTAGTTTTCCTAGATATTTATTAAATATTTGGTGTAGGCTACTACTAGTATAAATAGGGGTGCTTTGCAAAGTTTTTTGACAAGCAAGAGAGGAAAAGCAAAAAAAGTGAGTAGAAAAAAGAAAATATTGAGAAAAAAGTGAGTTCTACTATAAAGACAGCAACCTACATACTTTGAGAATTTTTTATATTCAATACATATGATATTTAGTGATAATTTTATTCTTCCTTGTGCTCTCAAATTTGTCTAAGTATTTTTAAATCCAAAATAATTCCTAACACTTTTTTGGTCTAAGTACCTTTTTTTTCTTAAAGTTGATGTTTTGATTTTAAGTTTATGTGTATACAGTTATTAAATACAAAATAAAGTTATCAAATTTTTATTTGCATTATGGAAAAAAGGAAAGGTGATTTTGTCCCTGTTAAATAATTGATGATTGATCTAGATGGTTGCATCAAAGTGGACCTCTGTATTAATTTATAAATTATTTGACAAGGATCCTGGGTCGTTTGCTTCTTTAAATTAGTATATGCATTTACCTACCCAAAGAGGGAGTAATTGTGTATATTAATTTAAAAGAAGTGAAAGTGGTAGTGAGGGTGGTTGTTGTTTTTATCTTTAAATGGATTTGTCTGCTTGAAGGGGATAGATCTATTTAAAGCTATCTCATTGTTTCACTTGGGTGAAAGTTTATATTGTATGTTGTGTATTCTGCTCCAAGAGGAATACGTAATGACACAATTTGAACTCTCATGAGAATGTTGCTATTACAGTTTATTATCTTTCTTAATTATGTTGTAATATCTTATTTATATTCTAAGTAACAATTGTTTTTGAGGATCAAATTGTTTAATTGGTATCTTGACTAACAATAATTTATTTTCATTATTTTGTTCTATTTTGAAGCCTTTTATGTATATAAGTGAATATGAGTTCCTTTAAGTTGTTAAGAAAATTGAGATTATAAAGTGTATAAAGTCAAGGGATGTTCTATTCATGTTGAAAATATTTTTGACATTTTCTACAACATGCATCAAGATATTATCTAATTCTTTTATTGTGATTATGGAGCTTTTTCTTTTTACCCTATAAAGATATAGAGTTTATTGAGTTTGTTTAATTTCTCTTTTGTAAGGGCTTCAATAGTCATTTTTAGTCAAAAGTGTAGCAATTATTTTTAATAGAATAATTAAAAAATAATAATTACCTTTGGCTCATTGATACAATGGTTTAAAAAGAAATAGCAAATTAGTTCTTTTTGTGGTTGCTATTGTTATTTTTGAGTTATTACACTTAAAATTATGGCTTAAATGTCAAACATAAATGTTATTTCGTTGTTTTACTAATTTAAAGATATTGTTAAGTTTGACTTTTATAATGATTAGTGAAAGTTCAATTGGGGTATACTCCCTCATATTACAGTTGTATTCTTGGTTAATTAGTATTTTTTTAATTATTCTCTTTTGGAGTTACCTTTAATGGTGTGCGACCACAATTATTAAGGTTATTTTTGAGGATATATAAAGTCACTTGTATGATTTTGTCAAATGTGTTTGACGAAACTAAAGTCTTGGCATGTTTGGAGCAATTCTTGTCAAGTTAAATTAATGCATGCATGATAATATTCTTGTTTAATTACAAGTACCTCATAAGCAAAACTAGACATTTTGATACTTCTTCAGTATTATAAGTTTTTTGAAACAAAAAATTCAGCTATTGATGTAGCCTCTTGTCGATACTATTAGTCCTGTCGCTACCTACTAGGTAAATCCCTTCTATACTACTCAACAGAAGCAAATATCCCATCAAGATAGATTGAATCAATAACCTATAATTTTAGTGAAGGAAGAATTATTATGGAACCTTTCCATGATAAAATATTACAAGTTAATAGCCTATTCCAGTTGTGCATCATTTTCAATTTCAATCACTCTAAAGAAATATAATTAAATTTATTATCATATGGAGATCTTTACTTGTGACATACAAGTTTCAACACAAAAAACATAAAGCAAATTGATTGAACTTAAAGGCCAGTGGGAGCATTGTTTTCATGTCAAAGCATATGTTGTAGTTTCAATATGAGAATGATGCATATATCTCAGTTAAGTATTTGGGATGGTCCAGTGTAATAAAGTTATTGCCTTAAAGTTATTTTGAGATGCTAATATACTTGCACTCAATGGAGTTCCTCTTCTATATAAATTGGAAATCCAACACTTTTAAAGTTTGTGAATGCGATTAAAGTGTTTCTGTAAGGGTCGTTATGCCAATAACTAAAGAAATTTCATTAAGCATGCAGATGCTTATACTTTTGATGCATTTTATTAGTACAAGCAGTCTTTACTTGTGTAGAAGTATTGGCATATGTTGGACAGTCTTACATATGTGATTATAAAATTTGCAGCTTGTGCAATAAAGTATCTAATCTTTGATTATGGCATTGACTGTGTTTCAATTATATTGTTATTTCCTACTTGCTTCAATGATTTTTATATTGATGGAAGAAAAGGGCATAAGTTTTAAAGTTATCCCCATAAAGGAACACAAGGTATCATCATATGCTTGTCATATATTTGTATAAGTGTAAGTAGGTTTATGTGCTTAGATCAATGTATACAGGATATGGTGTTTTCTATATACTTTTTGGAACTTCTTATGAAGCTTGGAAAATGCTTCATTGAGGTGTTTTGTATTGAAGGAATAAAATATACATATGCAATTATTTTTCAGTGATTTACAATATTCCTTTTTTTTCTCACTATATTCAGTTAGTGATCACTATTTATGTGCATGCATATAAAGTTCATGTGAGCTCACACAGGCCTAAAGTTCCTGTTGAATGTGTCTCGTATTCTTGGGCAACAAGAATAGCAAATTACCTTTTGTGCACGTTACCTTATTAGCTTATTACCTTTTTAGCACATAATTAATTAGTTGCATTTTCTGCTTAATAGGTTTTAGGAAACCTTTGTACTATAAATATGTGGCAATATTCATTGTATTATGTGTGTGAGAGAAACTAGAGTAGAGCTGTGTAATCTTCGCTGATCAATAATAAATTGTTCTCTGCTGCCCATGGACGTAGACTTTAAGGCCGAACCACGTAATTTCTCGTGTTCGTTTTTCTTCTCGTATTCTTCGTGTTTGCATGTTTTTCCTCCAACAAACTAGTATCTAGAGCTTAGATACTATTCCACTGCAAGGAAGAAAAAAAAAACTCTGAATTTTTTTTTTTTTTTTTGCAAAACCAAACAAAGCCCTATAAAGCCAAAATAAGCCATAACCAAACAGAGCCTTAATTTTGTAATTTGGAACCAAACAAGTACCTAAAAGCTTGCCGAGGAAGAACATCGTTGTGGGAGTTTTTTGATCTTACGTTACAGGCCACAAACAGCTTAAGCTTACTACTAGGAGATTCCTCGTAAAGAAAGGAATTTGGTGGTGATGTTCTTGCCGTGAGAGAAGCTTGAATAATCCATCAAAGACTTTCTTGAAGCTCGCGGGTCGTAGAGGTGACGGAGAAGTTTTCCCCGGCGAGTAAATCGGCGAGATAACAGCGTAGAGCAAGTCACCATTATGTGGAGATCGTCTCGGTGGATGTTTCACCAAGTTTGGTGTTCGGAGAAGCCATAGCTAAAGCTAAAAGGTCACGGGTTACAAGCTTGTTTGCTCGTGGCGTTTTCGTCGTGGTTGAAGGCACAAGGTGAGTTGCCGGTTGGTGATAAGTCTATCGGTGCCGGCAGTGTGAAGTTTTGTGGCCAGTTGTGTAAGTTTGCTCCGGGTCCGGTGGTCCTTCGTTTGGGTTTAGAAACTGGGCGAAGAAAAAGATATTCGCGGGTATTTGGTTTTGTTTTCTTTGGATCGGGTTTGGTTTTGGTTTGGATAAAAGGAACGGGTTTTTTGTTTTTTTTCTTTTTTGGATTAAAAGGCTTTGGCCGCTAGGTTTTAAATTCAAACCAGGGTGGGGTAGGCCTTGTTTGAGTGAGGATTGGGTTGGGTCTTAAAGTTTTTTTTTTTTAAAAAAAAATATTTTGTGTTAGGCTTGGCTAGTTTCTAAATTAAAAAAAAAAAAAAAAAACTTTGGGCTTGGGCTTCTAGCCTAAGAGAAGAAAAAAAAAAGGGAAAAGTAGTTTTTTTATTAGATTGGGCTTAGTCCGGGGGGGAAAAAAAACTGATTTGACCAACTGACCAGGCGTTGACCGGGGTTGATCGGGGTTTGACTTTGACAGTTGACCATTAACCGTGGGTTGACCGGGTTTGACCAGAGCCTTACCCCACTTTTTCGACGTGCTGAGTCCGTTTTTTAGCTGTGTTTTTCCATATTTTGCTCTGAAGTACGTGTTTAGGGACGGTGTTGACTTTGACCAATAGGTTTGACTTTTACCGATGTTGACCAAAGTTTTCCTAAGGTTTTTCGACATGCTGAATCCGTTTTTGCGGTCCGTTGAGCCAAATTCCATCTCGAAGTATGAGTTTTGAGCAAACGAAGATATCTTCAACAGGTGGAAAGTTTGAAATCGAGAAGTTTGACGGGAGAATGAGTTTCAGTCTATGGAGAATCAGATTCAAAGCATTTATGACAATGCAAGGACTTTGGAAAGCCATTGAAGAAGTCATCCCGAAGAAGACGGAACCAGCAGCAATACAAGAACTTGAAGTGAAAGCTCTAATTGCAATACACATGTCCGTGACGAATGAAGTATTACTGGAGATTACTGAGAAGACGACATCAGTTGAAGCTTGCAATACTTTGGTGGAAATCGCCTCTACTTGAAGAAGCGATTATATCATCTTAGAATGAAAGAAGGTACATCACTAAAGCAATACCTTGATGAGTTTACCTCTTGTTTTATTACTTTGAAGGGTGTGGGTGTTAAAATTGATGACAAATACCAAGCTATGATCCTATTATGCTCCTTACCACCTTCATATATGAACTTTGTAGACACCATATTGTACGGGAGGGATAAAATTACCTTTGAAGATGTGATTGCTAATCGACGGATCTTCAAACACATATTCCGGGACATAGAGAAGAAGTTGAGTAAAGGGAGATCGGAGAATAAAGGGGGATCTTCGGGTAGAAAGAAAAGCAAGTCAAGGTCAAAATCAAGAGTAAGGAAGTTACGTTATTTCGAGTGTGGTGAAAAGGGTCACATTAAGAAAGAATGTCCAAAACTGAAAAAGGAAAGAAAAAGGTGGAGAATTCAACCATTGTGGTGGAGAGTGCTGATAGTGACAGGGAGAACTCGAGTAGTACTAGGGAAGTTTTGACTGTGAGTGCATCACAGTGGCATAATCAATGGATTCTTGATACTGGTGCAACGTCCAATATGTGTCCTAGGCATGACTGGTTCTCTTCTTATTTCAAAAGAGAAGGGAAAGTCTTTCTAGGCAATGATCTTTCGTTGAAGGTAGAGGGAATGGGCATCGTAAATATCAAGATGTTTGATGGTATTACAAGATCTCTCGAGTGTTGGCATGTATCAGAGCTAAAGAAAACTTGATTTCTCTTGGACGTTTGGATTCTCATAGGTACAAATTCCGAAGTGAGAATGGTGTCTTAAAGGTGACCAAAGGTGCAATTGTGCTCTGGAAAGAGAACTTGACTTGCGGCCTGTATGTCCTTTAAGGTAGTACAGTTACAGGTGTTGCAATTGTTGCATTCGAGGAGAGTGATAATGACACTACACAATTATGGCACAAAAGATTGGGCCATATGAGCGAAAGGGGACTGACCAAGCTGAGTAAGAGGGATTTGCTTTGTGGGCAAAAAACGGGAATGCTTGAATTCTACGAGCATTGTGTTTTTGAAAAGCAAACCAGGGTGAAGTTCAGTAAGGGGCAGGAGAATACCAAAGGTACACTTGATTACATTCATTCTGATCTTTGGGGTCCTAATAAAGTTCTTTCCAAGAAAGGTGCCGGGTATTACATCACTTTCATTGATGCATACTCTCGGATGGTGTGGGTATACTTCTTGAAAACTAAAGATAAGACATTTTCAACATTTATCGAGTGGAAGACGTTGATTGAGAAGCAGACTGGTAAACCGATCAAGCGTCTTAGGACTGACAATGGGTTGGAATACTGCAATAAAGAGTTTAATGAGTTCTGCAGGAAACATGGCATTGTGAGACACCGCACATGTGTAGGGACACTACAACAGAATGAAGTTGCAGAATGCATGAATAGAACTCTGGTGGAGAGAGCTCATTGTATGCTCTCCCATTCTGGCTTGAGTTAAGACTTTTGGGCTGAAGCTGTTAATGCGGCGTACTACTTGATGAATAGGTCTCCATTCAAAGCTATTGAATTGAAAACTCCTTTTGAGTTATGGTCTGGTAAGCCTGCTAACTACTCTCGATTGAGGGTGTTCGGTTGCCCTACATATGCTCATGTGAAGGATGGCAAATTAGAGCCGAGGGCAAAGAAATGCATATTTCTAGGCTATGCGCCCGAGAGGAAAAGTTACAGGTTGTGGTGCACAGATCCAAAGTCTTTAGGTTTCCTCGTCAGCAAGGATGTTACATTCAATGAGTCTGCTTCATTAGACCAAGAAAAGGAGAAAGCGGTAGCTAGTTTAGACCACGATGTCAAAGAGCTGGTGGAGGTATTTGCTGATGTTCCAAATATTCCATCCAGCAATAGTAGCAGTCTAATTCAGCCGACTCAACCAACTGAGGTGCATGATCAAAATGTGCTTGAACAACAGAAGTACAACATTGCTGCTGGGCGAGAAATGAGATAGATTAGAGAGCCTCAAAGGTATGGATACACTGATCTTTTTGCTTATGCTTTGACTGTTGCTGAAACAATTGAAAGACATGAGTCGAATTCATACAAAGAGGCTATATCTAGAAACGATTTTGCTCAGTCGGTAGGTGCCATGAGTGAAGAGAGTTTCTTTAGAAGAATCAAACATGGGAGCTTGTTAAATTGCCTAAGGGACAGCGAGTTGTTGGCTACAAATGGGTTTATAAGAAAAAGGAAGGTACTCTAGGGGTTAAAGGTCCTCGATACAATGTGCGATTGGTGGCAAAAGGCTATACACAAAGGGAGAGTGTTGACTTCAACGAAGTGTTCTCTCCGATTGTGAAGCATAGTTCCATCAGGGTTTTACTTGCCTTGGTTACTCTTCATGACTTAGAGCTTAAGCAGCTAGATATGAAAACAGCGTTTTTGCATGGTAATCTTGAATAGCAGATTTACATGAGTCAACCGGAGGAATATGTAGTTCCTAGTAAGGAGAACCATGTTTGCAAACTGAAGAAGTCCTTGTATAGGTTGAAGCAGTCGCCTCGGCAATAGTACGAGAGATTTGACACATTCATGATAAGTCTTGGATACACAAGGAGTGCCTATGATAGCTGTGTGTATCTCAAGAAGATTCCAGATGGTTCGTTTGTGTACTTGTTATTGTATGTTGATGATATGCTTATTGCTGCTAAAAGCATGTCTGCAATCGACAAATTAAAGAAGCAGCTAGGTGATGAGTTTGAGATGAAGGATCTTGGAACATCGAAAAAGATTCTTGGCATGGAGATTTACAGAGTTAGAAACGCTGGGAAGCTGTTCTTGTCTCAGTAGAGTTATATTGAGAAGGTGCTGGAGCATTTTAGGATGCTTAAAGCAAAGTCTGTGAGTGTGCCACTTGCTACTCATTTCAAGTTGTCTGCAGATTTGTCACCTAAAACTGAGGAGGAGGTGGAGCATATGTCTTATGTTCCACACTCGAGTGCTGTTAGTAGCTTGATGTATGCTATGGTATGCACTTGTCCTGACATTTCACATGCAGTTAGTATGGTGAGCAGGTATATGGCATCGCCTGGGAAAGTTCACTGGAAAGCGGTGAAATGGATAATGAGATATTTACGTGGCACTGCGAATGTAAGTTTGCTGGTTAGCAAGATGGCTGAAGATTACACAAGACTGGTGGGTTATTGTGATTCAGACTTTGTGGGTGACCTTGATAAGAGAAGATCTCTGACGGGTTACATGTTTACTCTTTCTAGATGTGCTATCAGTTGGAAAGCGACATTATAGTCTACTATAGCATTATCGACTACTGAGACGGAGTACATGGCAATTGTAAAAGTTGTGAAGGAGGCCATGTGGTTACAAGGCCTGGTTCGTGATCTTGGACTGCAGCAAGATACAAGTATAGTCTTTTGCAATAGCTAGAGTGCAATCCATCTAACGAAGAATCAAATGTATCATAAGAGGACTAAACACATTGACATCAGATATCACTTTATCAGAGATGTTGTATCACAAGGAATCATATCAGTGCAGAAGATATCTACCCATGAGAATCTAGTAGATATGATGACTAAAGTGGTTTTAGTCAGCAAGTTCAAGCATTGCTTGGACCTGGTTGCTATTTGCGGTGCGGAGCATTGAACCCTTAGGGGCAGTTGGCAGCAGGGATGATGGTGTGTTGATTGGAGTGAACACGTGCCAAGGGGGAGATTTGTTGAATGTGTCTCGTATTCTTGGGCAACAAGAATAGCCAATTACTTTTTGTGGACATTACTTTATTAGCTTATTACCTTTTTAGCACATAATTAATTAGTTGCCTTTTCTGCTTTATAGGTTTTAGGAAACCTTTGCACTATAAATATGTGGCAATACTCATTGTGTTATGTGTGTGAGAGAAACTAGAGTAGAGCTGTGTAATCTTCACTGATCAATAATAAATTGTTCTCGGCTGCCCGTGGATGTAGGCTTTAAGGCCGAACCGCGTAATTTCTCGTGTCCGTTTTTCTTCTTGTATTCTTCGTGTTTGTATGTTTTTCCCCCAACAGTTCCATATCTTGAGATATATGGTTAAAGGCTTCTTTAATAAAGTAGCTTTGTTTCAGAAGCATTAAAAGGGGATTCATATCCCATTAAAGTTTAAATGTTTCTTTGAAAACATAAAGGGGTTTTATCCCATAAAAGATCTTTATGACCATAAAGTGCACCTATTGTGGAAATTGGCATGCTTATTGCTATAGTTGGATCACATATGCCAAATACCACACTACATTTCATCACACCATGGAATTCATGTCGATGAGGCATTAATGTTTGTGATCATAGAAGTTCTATGCTGATAAATGGCGTAACAACTGCTATAGTTCACCATAAATGTGCTTATTGGACGGATTTTGTGTTAAGATTTTTTTATGTAGCCACTAAAGTTGTATTCAACCTGAGAGTTTTTTTTTGCAAAATGAAAATTTTTTAAAATATAAAACCAATTAGTATTGCCCAAGTGGGAGACTATTAGAATTTTTTAATTAAATTGTGGACTACAACTGATTGCGATTTTTTTTCTTTATTCTTTCGAGAAATGGGTTAAGGTTGACCGGCAAAGCCCAAAAATTATTTATTGTGATCCATTCTAGTTGGCCCTAGGTCTGTCTCATAAATATATTATTATTCTAATAGTGTGATATATAATGTGTAAAACTTGTTTAGTGTTTTAAGGCACCTTGATAGGGGACTCAATAAAGTTTTTATGCTAGGCCCTGTCTCCCATCCAGAATGTAAATTGTCTATAAATAGGTTATTAGGGTTTGCTTGCCCCATTGAGTGCCACCACACAGAAGTTGAAGAGAGACAGGGAGCCCTTAGTCTAGGCGTGCCTACCATAATATGTTGTTATAGTTTCATTGCCAGATTACTGTAAGAAAGGATTCAATGACTTTAAATCAAAGTATGCCTCAAGAATTATTTATTTAATTTATTATTGCAATGTTTTTATTTCTACTATTAGATATATTAGATTCTAACATGACATAACACAAACCAAAGCTTGCAAGCAATTAGAATAACACAACAAAACACAATGCCACATTATTTCCATAGAATACATTGGGATGAGTTTATAGCCTATTCAATCTGTCTATTCACAGAGTATGTGTGTGTGTACGTGTGTGTATATGTATAGGAATTTTTTTGAATAGGTTTCTATTGATCTATTTTGATGATACTAGAGATACATGAACTTTTGGTATTATTATGTTCTTGAACACATTAAGCGATTCTTGCAAAAGATGATTAATTTGAGAATATCTTCATAGTAGAATTCATCTTTTATCTCACTTTCATTCTATGGTTTTCGCAAACTTCATGCCATTTTTCCAAAGCAATCATTGATTCACTCCCGTGAAGTCTATGTCATGTTTCTAGAGTAAATCATTCATTCAGTTTTTAATATTACCCTCTATACTAAATTCGTAAGAGTCAAATAAGTTGAGAATCTTTGTTAAACTCAGGTCTTAGTTAATTACTAAATAAACTTGTATTATTTATTGGAGATATTTCAATAGCATATCTTACTAAATGATACATCCCAACCAACTAGTAATAGACATATCAGTAGTACAAGATAGAAACGTCCATATATCATTATCATGAGAACCAAATTTTATGGTGGCCATATATGTATATATATTGAGCAATCGAATTGATTTAAAAATTTAAAATTAAATACAATTAAAAATCAAAAATTAAGAGAAAAAAATGGAATTGAATGAAACAAAAATGCGAGTTCAAGGGAAACCTAATTGTTATTAAGGCGTTAGGGTACACTAATTCTGATGTTAATTTTAATTTAGAAATTTAGATTTAGAATCGGCGAGTTTGTACTAAAGCCCATTTAATCTTTCTCAAGAATTAGATTCTCAATGCAATTTAGTTGCCTATTCAACTAGTCTAAATTGAATCACGTAAGAACTGAACACAAAATTCAATCGTATTTAGCAATGAATTTGGCCACAAATTAACCTAAAGGCACCTATTCAAAAAAGCTTTGGGTCAATATGTTATGCAATAACAAGCGCCCTAATTTCTCTGTTCAAACCTTTTTAAGGCTAAATAATGCACAAAACTTGATTAGGAACAAGAACCCTAACTTCTCTGCTCAAACTTCATTAAGGTATCAGAAACAATTGATCATGAACAAGCATTAAGAACATCAATTACTGCATAAAAACTAAATTTGAAATTCATAAACCAAACCAAGCATCATTAATTAAACTAGGATTTGATGCTTCCCCTAAAACAAGAAAATTGCTCCATACTATGGAGAAACATTTCCAACATTGTAATTGAATCTCGATATTGAAATTAAAGACATAGAAACTCAGAAAATTAAAGCGAACTCGTGGAGAAGATATTAAACCAATCTTTGAATCTTTAATGTTGCTCCCTTACTCTTCCTTGTCATTCTCCACCTTCTCCACATACTTTAATTCAGTCTTTCTTCATATTTATGACCTTGATTGTGCTCAAAGCAAAAGAATCCTATTCCATCACTCTTTTTTTTTTCAAATAAGAATCCTTCCTTTCCAAAACTCTTGTTTATCTTTCCTAATAAAGAAAAGCAAAAGATCTACTTGCTTTACAAGGCAAATTTAAAGTAGACTTTTCTTTTCAAAAAGTATCCAAAATCTCTGGTCTTCTATTCTTCAAATTTCTTGTAACTTAATGGCCTTAGATGATTTTCATGGTTTGGCCATGAAAATCTAGAAAATTCATTGAAGGTTTTATTTTTTGATGCAAGAAAAATGATTCAATTGTATCTAGTACAATCATCAATAAGTACAACACATAATGTGTACCTCTAAGACTAGCAAAACCCATAGGCACAAACAAATCCATGTGAATAAGTTCCAAAGGTTTAGTGGTACCAACTCTATTGATTGCTTTAAAACTAGCTTTATGTTGTTTACCAAGTTCACAAGCATCACACATAACATCCTTCACATGCTTCACATTGGACAAACCATTAACAAGATTCTTTTTATTTAAATTTATAAGCAAGTCCATACTAAAATGTTCTATGCATCTATCCAAAGGCACATATTATCATCAACCATTAATAAGCATTTAACATATTGACACACAAGATTATAGAAGGCACAAATATACATATTGTTTACATGTTTGGCAACAAACACATCAACACCATCTTTTATCACACAACAAGCATTAGCTTTAAATACCACATCAAAATTGCTATCACACAATTGACTAATAGAAAATAAATTAAATTTCAAACCTTCTACGTAGAGTGCATCTTTGATGGTGATTGAGCCTTTGATTCCAATGCTTTCTTTTCCAAGTACTCTTTCTTTTGAAGCATCTCCAAATGTTATTTCACCACATTTTGCTCTTTTCAAATCAATAAACAATGACACATTTCTCTTCATATGCTTGGTATACCTACTATCCAATATCCATTGAATGCAAAGTTTATTTTCCTACAAATAAAGCAATCATTTGGGTTTAGGTATCCAATTTTCATTGGGTCCTTGGGGGTTAGTTCTTTTCATGGCCTATTTTGGCCTTTTCCATTCCAGCACAAGAGTTTTCAATTCACATAGTTTTTTCACATAGCATTTAGTGGAGGTATGACCTCTCTTTTCACAATAAATGCACACGACATGAGAATAATATTTGTTTACATTTTTAAACTCATGTCTGACATAAGATGTAGAAGCATTGCTACTAGAAGAACTTTTGATAAAAGTATTTTTGTGGAAAACTTTAGATAATGATGGATCAGAACTAACTCCTTCTTTTCCAAAAGCTTTTTGTTGTGAGCCAAGTAAAACATCAAGTGTTTTTTTTTTCCTTTTGTAAACTTTTAAACAGTCTTTTTCAAATCCTCATTTTCTTTTATTAAACAAAATTTTCATGTTGCAAGTGTAGGTGGTGCTAATGAATGATCGATTTATCTTTTTGAAAGCTTTTGTAAAGATTCACTTTACTATTCAAATCTTGGTTTTCCAATTACAAAACCTTCTTGTCAACTTTGAGTTGATGATTTTCTTTGGACAAAATCTTGTTTTCATTCTTAAGTTCCAAATCTTATTTTTGAAGAGCTTTGTTTTTTATGACAATATTTGCTAAATCCTTATGCAAATCACATATAACATAATGTATTTCATTAATAATAAAGTTGTATTCACATTCTTCACAAAAGTCATCATCTATTGAAAAGGTAGTAGGTTCTAAATTTACCTCATTATTGGCCATGAAGCACACATGATTGTTCAGTTGCTCGTGTTCTTCCTCATCTTTGGGTTCATCATATTGGTCTCTTTGATAGAGCATATCCAAGGCTTCAACGACCTTTTGAGCCATCTTGTGATGAGATATTCTTTTGAATATTTTCTCACTTAATCCACAATGAAAAACATTCAAAGCTTGAGAGTTTTTGGCTATCATGGTCTAATATCTTGAGTAAGCTCAATATTCCTCTTGATGACTATGGTGCCATCTTCTTCCATTCTCATTGGAACATATGGACCATCTTCCATGATACGCCATAGATCATAGTCAACCGATTGAATGTAGATCTCCATATGATATCGCCTATATAGATAGTTCAGTCCATCAAATCCCAGTGGTTTGGATGGTGAAAAACCTTCATCAGATGTAAAAGACCCGCTCGCCATGGTAGGACCTCTTACAAGATGATTAGTCTACCCTGTAAGACCAGGCTCTGGATACCACTTACAAGTGGCAAGCTTAACTCTAAGGGCGAGAGGGTGAATGTAATTTAGCATAAATTTCTTGAAAAGTTACAACCTTTGATTCTTTTTCAAATAACAGAAAGTGTGTAGCACTTTGAGTTGAAAGGAATTGAAAATAAAGAAAAAAACACATGATATAGAATAGTTTGGCCACCAAACCTACATCTACTACCTAAGGCTTCCCACCTTGGGGATTTTCAAACCAACTCCACTATAACTTTGTGCTTTTCAAAATTTAGCTAAGCATTAACCAACCATACATCCTTGATTTATCCCAAATCAAGAAACCCACTTGACAAGTTTAAATATTTGCACACATCCAAGACTAATCTACCCAATACCTAACTAATATAAAGATGAATGTAGGATTTACAAAAGAAATCTCAAAGAAAGAGTAAGCGCAAGTTGATATTTGGGTTTGCAATACAAGACCTATAGTTGGCTTGAGAGAAAATTTGAAAGCTCTTTCTCTTGTATGGTATTTCTTCGTGTTCTCTTGACAAAGCTTGAATAAAAAGATATATATACATATATACATATATGCAAAAAGAAAAAAGAAAAAAAAAGTTGTTGGAAGCAACCATTTCTTTACCAAAATTGTCTTTTGAACATTATAGGGTAAGCGAAAAGAGATCGCACGAAGAACGGCTAGTTTTGGATAAAATTTTTGAAAATATGTATGATCCGGTCGAAGTAGCATCGTTCTAATTGCCTGGAAGCTTCATCCAGAAAGCTTCACCTGTTAGCCTTCAGTTTGAAAACCAAAATACTCTCTGTCGGGTGTAGTGAAACTCATCCAATAACCCGGAAAGCTTCGCTCATCGGTGCCCTTTTTTGCTGTAATAAAAATTTCTAAGTCCAAGATCCATTTTCTTCAAAAGTACGTTACAAAATCCTTTTTGATCATCAAAATCACTTAGAAAAACATGTATCAATTTCAAAAATGTTTGGGGCATATAATATCTAAATCACAAGCTAAGTCAAGACAAGAAGTATAAAAATGAGGCAACCTTACAACATAATTCTAGTTCGCGCCCCTTATGACTTCTATCTCCATTCTTCTGTCACCATGCCAAGTTTTCAAAGATCGAATAAATAAGCACGACGACTTGATATATTCGGTGACAACTATAATTAGTTTATCGAAATAGGTGAGAGTAATATTTGCATCTAGGGTCGGATTTATAGGCCAAAACGAAGATCCATAACCTAGGCTAGGTTTTAGAATCATTGAAATCCCCTTTAATTTCTTTTTCCTATTTTTAATTGATTATTCATTTTTTCATCATTGAAAGTCAGTAGCCTATTTATTAGATTTCTATTGTTTTTTCCTTAGGCATACCCACGTTTAAGGAACTGTCATTTTTCCAGATTTAATATATTTAGCTTTAGTTGCTTTAAATCCTCATCCCCCTCTTTCTTGTATTTTACTTGTTTCATCTACTTGGCATTAAAAGCATCATAAATTAACCAATCTATATGCGGTTCAACACTTCTCACCACTTGCACAAATTATGAGGTAAAAGTAGGATTAATTTTTTTGTGGTTTAGCACCGTTGTTAAAATTGGTGCTAATCCTTTTTCTCCTTTTATGACCAAGATCGCACAAGTGAACTACAATTTGATTTAGAGATTGAAAAGACTATAAAGAGCTTGAAAAAAAGAACCAAAATTGTGGAAACAACAAGAAAAACAAGCTAAAACATTAGAAGCTTTATCTAAGTCATCAAGAAAATCCAAACAAGAGGAAGAGATGGCAATTGAAGATAGAACTCTGTGCAAATTAGCTGCTGTCCCCTTAAATCAACAGTCTCTTTGCATCACCTACTCGGAGCTTAATGTGGATTTTTTGTTAAAATTGGTTTTGATACATCTATTTCTAATCTTTTAGGGCTTGGAGCATAAAAGTCCTCACAAACACTTGACGGAATTTCATATTGTGTGTTGAAGCATGAGACCTAATGGAATTACAGAGGATCAAATAAAATTGAGAGCTTTTCCCTTTTCTTTGGTGGACACAAGGAAAGAGTAGCTATTCTGTCTACCATCCGGTTCCATCACTATTTAGACTGAGATGCCAAAAGCTGTTATTGATAAATTTTTTCTTGTGTCACAAGCCACGATGATTCAAAGGGAGATTTGTGCAATTAAACAAAAGGATACCAAGTCCCTTTATGATTATTGGGAAAGATTCAAGAGGTAATCTGCAAGTCGCCCTTAACATGGGATTTCTGAACTATTGCTTGGTGTAAGTTTACGCACAAGTGCACGAGTCATGTATAGTGTAATGCAAGAATGGGATCATTCTTCCATATAGAGGCAATCTACACTTGGTTTTTATGGCAAGTGCATCCTAAGAAAGCTATGAGGTCCTAAACTAACATTTTTTTGGGGATGACATTTTTTTTTGGGATTTTCTTGGATTAAAGGAGCTCAATTGCAAGTAAACAAACGTAAAAGCAACTTAAAGTAAAGGTGCATGAAAAGGATAAAAATCAAACTGCTGCATGAAAGGGATTAGAAATCAAATTACCTAAAGGGAAGAAACACAAATAATAGGGATGAGGATGACCTACACTTGACTATGGGGTCGATACTATACTCTTGATTAGGGACTATTTCATGGATTTTTGGTTGCTCTCCTTAGAATTCCTAATTAATTACCTTGTTATTCTCCAAGCCTCAGTGCAACTTTATCCCTAAGTAGGCCTTGCTTAAAGCATAGTTTTGTCTTTATGACCTAGGCTTTTCAGGCTAATTAATTAGGGCATCTAGTGATGTGATTGAATCCACCCTAGTGTCTAAAACATTGGCTGGGTTTAAAGCCAAGACCCAATCCATCTAAGCTTGATTAAACTAAGCCAGAAGTCTATTAGTTGGGCTTAAAGCTAAAAGAAACTTAAATAAGTCTAATTATGGTGAGGAGACACTTTCATTGTTTATAAAGGGCAAAGAAAGTCCAATGACTAACTCTGGCTATAACGATGTGATAGAATTCCTTAGGAGAAATCCTTCCACTACTATCGTAGTGGCTTCATGATTTTCCCTACATAGTATTTAGAGTAACTTTTCACTAAGAAGGATTGCAATATAAAAAAGAGAATTTCAAATTGTATTTAGCGATTAAGCCTTAAAGTTTATATTTTTATGTGATTGCAGCATCAAAAAGAAAGTCTGAATTTTCCATGGAAGTCGGCTCAAAATATTTGATCTTTGGTGCATTTTCCTATGGAATATTATTGTTGTTCTTACTTCTTGGGTCTCCATTTGTTAGTTAGACACAGGCTTTAAGGCAACCATTGACTCAATTAGGGCCGGGGTGGCTTCGAGTATAGATAGGTTAAGTTGCCCTTCCCTTCAATTAAGCGTCATCAATCATGCATCACAATAGCAAGTTAAGCATTTAAAGCACAAATACATACATGTTCTTCATTATGACATTTCATCAAACACATAAACTTAGTTGACTATCAAACACATAGACATGCTTAAATCATACCATAAAAGCGTCAAATAACCAACATGTATATAGATAATGTATGCTTCATCATTGTGACATATTAACAAACTCATAGACATTGTTTTTCAAAAAAAAGGAGATGGCACTCCCTAGATTTTATTACCACACAAAAAAACAAAGTACAAAGTGGAAAGGGGACATGAACCTAACCTTCCATTCTACTCCTAAACATGCAAGGTTGACGGGCCAACCTTGATACAAAGCAAAATAGGGATGCAAATGCAAGATAAAGAATAAATAGATAGTACTACTACCCTTACAAAACAATGCACAAAAATAAATAAGATAGTATTACTAATCTTACAAAAACTATTTCCTAAAGCTGGGCATCCTTAACCTATCACATCTAACTAAACCACAAAGGCCAGGAATCGCATTCAGACTTTGAAACACCACCAGGTTTACAGCCTTAGAACCTGGGTTAGCCAAAAGGTCAACGGGCTTATTCTCTTCACGAAAGATATGTGTAACCTGCACTCCATGTCTTTGAGAAGACACCTAGCACACATCACCTCGTGATAGATACTCCATTGATCAGCAAGGCCATTTATAAGCCTCACTGCCCATAAAGAATCCATTTCAACCCAGATATGAAGAAATCCCTGCTGCTAGCAAAGATCAAGACCCATCACTAAAGCTTTGAGTTCAGTCAAGATAATAGATAGTTGCCTTAAAGGGTCATAAGAACAAAAAATCAAATTACCTTGATCATCACGCACTAATCCACGAGCCTCTATTGACCCATCATCTCTATGGAAACTACCATTGATGTTCAACTTCAAAAAACTAGAGCTTGGCTTCTTCCACAAAACCATTTTAGGCCCTCTAGTCCTAGGCTTACTTATATAACAGCCAAATAAACATGCAAGATCCAAATTGTCTCTTCATTACATCGCAAACACATATAACAGCTTGAACCAATTAGGCTATTAGCCTATTAGTCTTCCAAATAACACTATCAACATTCACCCTTGCCCCTTCATGCTTTACAGTGTTATGTCCAAGCCAACAAAACCACAAAACCACAAAACAAAGATAGGTATTAGAGTACGTATATGGCCTACCTTAGCATGGTTTGACGTAAACCAAGTCAAGAGCCATTACCGAATACCAACATACCCCCCAATCCTAATGCCCAGAAGATTTGCATAGTGAAGCCAAACATTCTACATTACTGAACTAGTAAAGAAACAATGTGTAAACGTCTTCTCATGAATGCAACATTGATATCTAGAGACCAAATAAACCCCTCTCTTGTGCAATCATTCATCCAAGGGAACCCATTTATGTAACAAATATCAAATGAAGACTGAAATTTTCAGAGGTATAGACTTGTACCAAATATGCCTATAAACAAAAGTAGAGTTCTGTCTTTGATGAACTTCATCTCAAACAATTTGTAGTGAAAAATCTTCCTTAGGTGATGTAGCCCAATACGTCCTATCTAAAGTATCAAATGAAATAGGAACCTATATAACTTGTGCCACAATGTCGACGAGAAACAACTACTTCAATTTATTAATATCCCAAGGCCCATCAGCCCAGACATCTTTGATGCACAAAGAGGGCTCACCACGATGCCCAACACGATGCAAGAGAGGTTTCTCACCTAACCAAATATTATACTAGAACTAGGCCTCACCACTACCAAGCCGCTATCGAATAAAACCTTCACAATCATTAGCTACTGATACTAGCTGTTTCCAAACCGAAAAATGATGAAGAAAAGATGCACAAGCCCTAAGATACTTCCTTTTACCATATTTTGCATGTATGAAACGCACCCATAAGCTATGGGATGTGCAAAGCCACCACCAGAGCTTCCACTCCATAACTCTACTGATATCTTTAATGTGATGAAACACCAAACCACCCTTAACAAGAGGATAACAAATCTTTTTCCAAGAGCACCAACGCAGTTTCCTGTTTTCACCTTTCTCACCCCATAAAAAACCATTGAATAGCCGCTCTAATATGTCAATAACTATGTTAGGCAGTCTTAAAACTTGCAACAAGTAGATAGCCATACTCATGAGAATGTTTTTGAGAACAATAAGCCATCCTCCCATAGAATGATCTTTATTCTCCCAGCCTTCTAGTCATTTGACCACATTAGAATAAAGCTCGTCGAAAAGATGGGCTTTCTTATGGCCTTTCTGCAACAGAACACCCAAATACTTCAATGGTAGAGACAACTTGAGAAAGCTTGTGGCATGACTGACAATAACCTCATGACTACGAGGCAGCTTAGATGACACCAAAAAACCATTCTTCTCCACATTAATACACTACCATAAAATCTTTTCATAATGTTGCAATTCCTTAAGAATTTTTCCTAGAGCCGCCTTACTACCATTTGTAAATATAATAGTGTCATCTGTAGAACTAAGATGAGAAACATTAACTGCCAGAACGATACCTGATGATGTGTTGATTTTGTATCTATTTAAGCATTACCTTTCTATACTTATTTATCGGTGTTTTGTGCTTATTAGATAGCCATAGTATAGTATTTATATCATATTTGTGCATACAAGGATATAAGTGTGCATAGTTGAGCTTATAGAGAAAGTACTGCACTAAGTGCTTATTTCTTGTGCTTTTAGGTGAGATTTGAAGCAATGTTTGAAGCTTAATTTGATGATGATTTGATGATAGAACAAAGCTAAGGGTGTTTTGGATGGGAAAAAAGCCAAAAAAAGTGCATTTAGAGGTCGTCGAGTGAAGAAGAGAGCAACTGAGTAAAACCAAACACATGAGGGGCAAGGTTGGAGCTTTGTAGCCTATGGCCGATTGCCCCCCTGGGGCACCCGGCTGGTTCTTCCAACCCCATCTAGAATGCTCATATTTTAGGCTTGGCTCACTTGATTTGAGGGTTGGGAGCCCAACCTAGCTACTGACTTTTGTAGCGAGAAACGGCTATTTAAGGCCATTTAGAGCTCATTTTTTATATCTATCACGCCATCTCTTACACCTATCTCCCAAACCCTAACCTAACCTTCACCCACCTCCCACGCACACTTTTAAACACAAAACACTTGGAACCAAGCATCTAGGAGGGTTAAACATTTGGATTTGGGGCACTAGCTCTTGGATTGTAAAGGCATGGCTATGAATAAAAGGGTATCTCTTTTATCCCAAGTTCATTAATGTGTAATTAGAGCTATGTAAAGTGATTATTGTTTGTATTATGGATTGAATATTACATTATTATTATAGGAACCTGATTATATATATATATGTATATGTATATATATGTATATATGTATATATGTATACGTATATATGTATATATCTATATATGTTTATATATATATATATATATATGTATATATGTATATGTGTATATGTGTATATATATATATATGTATATATGTATATGTGTATATATATATATGTATATATGTATATGTGTGTATATATATATATATATGTATGCTTTGTGCTTAGAGTTTCTAAGGCTATTTTACATACATGTCTATGTGTTTGTGGTGATTACATGAAGTGGGTTGTATGTTCGTACATGTCTATATGTGTGCGTTCATATATCTAATATCAAGAAGAGCTTCTATTGCATACATGTTGGGTGCTATTGCTTAAATTGGTATAATCTAAGAATGTCAATGTGTTTTATAGTAGGATATGTCGTTATATTCTCGAATGCCATGCCTTAGATGTGTATGCCTTGTGGTCAAATGTTAATTCCCGCTATTGTGATGACGATCGATGGCACATAAATAATGGCTAGCCTAGGTTGAATCTCCTTTGGCTTTAAACCTGGCCAATAATTTTTCAGGTAGGTTTAGTCGACCTTAGTCACTTAGGAAGCTAGTTAGTCAATCCTAAGGCCTTAGGTCATAAGAGCCACATTATGGCTCTAGGAAGATAACACCTAAGGACGAACCCGTACCAAGTCCTAGGGATAGATTAGGGAACTAATTAGTGGACTAAACACTGGGGTTAGATAGATCTAAGTCACCTAGAATTCTAACTAGCTAGCCCTCATTGCTAAGTCATAAACACCACACCATAGTTCTAGGAGTCGTCGCCTAAGGACGGACCCGCACTGAAGCTTAGGGTATCAATTAGGAGGTTAATTAAGAGGCTAGATGAAAGCAACCAAGTATAACCCATCAAGCAACCATAACGAGAAGTAGTAATCATTCATTTGTAAGACAAAATCACCCTAGTCCCCAAGTTTTGACGTTTGAATCCCCTTAGATCACTTGATTCCCCTGTCACACACACAAAACCTTCTATTTTCTTACACTTAACTTAGATTTACTTTTACCACACTCTATTCCATCCCAAAAACCCAAAAAGATCATAGTTTAGACACCCAACACGTAGCCTTTTAAGACGTACATAGCTTAAGACATCACATACGTTTGGCCTCCCCATGGATTTGACCCCGCACTCACATGCTATACTATAGACAACCCATGCACTTATGGGTTGTTTAAGGCTTGTGCACAAAATAGCATATCATTAGACATTAGGCAAAGCATCATATAGGCTATTAAAACAAGGGGACATATAGTCAGTTGTAATAACAAACACATAGACATGAATGAAAATAGTCATCAAAGCAAGAAAAGAAAAGCATTTATTAATCTATCATATATCTCATAACAAGAAGATAATAATCTAGCCCATAATCATAATGTTAATCACCCTATAATACTTTACTCAAACATGAAATAAACTAAGACAAAAGAGAGATAAAGAGTCTTTGCTTTCATTCTTAGCAATCTCTTTACAGAGCTTGTCCGAATCCTCCAAAACAAGTGTTTGGTCTTCCAAAATAGCTTGATTCTATGTGTAGGTATGTATAGAAGAGAGTGTGAGATGGGTGAGAGGGATGATGAACTAGGGTTTTAAGTAAGGTGAATGGATATGTGTAAAATATGGAATGATCCTCATAATGGATGAAAATCGCGTATTTATAGCTTTCTCAATGGTGTAGCCGGTTGACCAACTGGTACCTTCAATCAGTATATTCTGCAGCTCACTCGTTATGTCGGTCAACCCAACAAGTTGACAGGTATTAGGGGGCTCAACTGGCAACATCTTTTGCTCTCTACCTTTATCAGTCGACCGGCTCTTCACTTCAGCTTGGCTGGTTCCATCAGCATCTCCTTTTCAGCTCCTCTTTTCAATTCTTTTACTTCTAGTCTTCATTTCTTCTCTCAATTTTCATCGATCTTCATCTCTTAACCTTGTTCAATCTTTCACCACAATACTTAACAATAATCACAAATCAAGCATTTAGTGTAGCATTTAACCATTAAACTCAACCATGGACACTTAGAACTGAGTATGTGATGTGTTTGTTTTATGTGCTTATGTATTGCAAGTATATACTTGTTTTGAGGTGTTTTGAGTTTCATTTGGTGTATTAGTATAGCATTTAAGTCATACTTGTGCATATTAGAGTTACATGTTCATAGTTGAAGTTAAAACTTAAATGCTACACTAATGCGCATTTATTGCTTGTTTTAGGTGTGATTTGGAGAGATAATTGGAGCTTAATTGAGGGTGCTTGAAGTGTGTAACAAATCCAAGGGTGTTTTGGATGCAAAGGAATGTAGAAAAGTGCTTTTGGAAGTGGTCGGACGAAAGAAGGAGCGACCGAGACGAAACCGAGCGCAACGTGAGCCAAATTCGGATCTTGCAACCTAAAAAGGACATGGACAAATTTTGGATATGCTTTAAGGTGCAAACAATGGATTGGAGATCCCCCATGATGATACGAAGCCGTAGAAAAAAAACGGTGCGTGAATCGGAGCTAAAACGAGCAAGATATGATCATTTTACTATCAAGACCATTTAGCCTTTGCCTAGGCCGGACGACCTAGCCGGCCGACCGGCTATGTCAACCGGCCGGATCAGAATCTGGGCCAATTTTGGCCAGACGACTTAGCCCCAAAGCCAGACGACCGGTTGGGCCCCCGACTGGACGCGCTGAAAGCTCTATTTAAGCCACTTTTTAGCCCTTTTGAAGGAGAAGAACACCCAAATCAAACACCCATTTTCCCTAAACCCAAAATCTACTTAAAACCACCTCTCACACACTAAATCACACATAAATACACCTAGATCCAAGCTTGTAATTAGGGTTTTAACACTTGTAATTGCAAGATCAAAACAAGGATTTGAAGAGCAAAGCTAAGCATGAAAGGGAGGCTCATCTTTCTCCTTTTGTACTTAGTTTTCTCTATATTAGAATAGATCTTTTATGGGTGATTGAGGCTTGTATTATGGGTTGATTGAGTATTACTTTGCTATGAGATTTTGATGGTTTAATATATATGTTTGCTCTTAATGCTTCAATGGCTACTTACATACATGTCTATGTGTTTATTGATATGCCTAGGTGAAAGAACATATATATATTTAAAGGCTTGATTGCTATTTAACACTTTTAAATCATTATATGAGCATGTCTATATGTTTATGTAATGATCCCATGATGTGGGTCTTGTAGCTATACATGTCTATGTGTGTTTTTACATACCTTAATATCAATTTTAGCTTCTATGACGTACATGTTGGATTCTAATGCGTAAATTGGTATGACCTAAATATGTCTAAGTATTTAGGACTAGAATATGCTTTATATTCATTTGTATCATGCTTGAGAACATGTATGATCTGCTTTATTGTTAAATCCTGCTTGCGTGATGCTATGATTGGTGGTGCTTCACTAGTAATTAAGCCTAGTTTAGTCTCCTTTGGCTTTAAACCCAGCCAATAGGTGTCGAGCTAGCTTAATTGACCTTAGGAAGCCTAGTTCTTGGCTTTAAACCCAGCTAATGAGTTAGAACCTAGGATAAGACCAATTATCATCACCTAGGAATGTAATTAGCTAATCCATGCACTAGTTCATAAGGACCACGCTATACTTCTAGGTAGCTAGCACCTAGGGATAGACCCACACAGAGTCTAAGGATTGTAGGAAAGGTTGATTAGATTTCTAGCTTAGAGCACCCTTCTTAGAGTAAACCATCAAAGTTAGTCCCACAGCAAAGTGAATACCCAAATCACCCATAGTTAAGCGGATTTCACCCATTGTCCTATTTCTTGTGTTAATTCCCTTTTTACTTGCTTGTTTTCTCTTACCTTTATTTTATTTAGTTTGTTTAGACTAGTTTAATTTACTTTGAGCTCCCTTCACATCTAAAATGACCAAAATGAATTCTTAGTTTAGCTTATCTTCTTTCTAGTTTTCTAGGACACACATTTAGCTTTCATTCCCCATTTCCCACCTCCCTGAGGGATCGACCTTGCTTTTGCACATTAGACTACACGACCTATGCACTTGTAGGCTTTTAATTAAGGCTTAGTGCTTAATTCGCAAAAAGAAGCATCAAGTTTTTGATGCCGTTGCCGGGGAGGCACGGTGGTTTGTTTGCTTTATTTGTGTCCTTTAGCTAGTTACTTTCTTTATTTTGCTTCTTTTGCTTAGTTTGCTTAGTAGTTGTTATCTTGTATTTACCTTTGTTTCCCAATTTACTTGCTTATTGTTTTTGCTTATTTTGAGTAGTTTACTTTCTTGTTTTAGTAATTTTAGGATTTTGTTTTGTTTGTTCTAGTTTTAGGATGTGTGAAGTTTCGCGGGTTGCAAGAAGTGGAAGGAGATTAGGTTTTGCTTTGTATGCTTAGTAGGCGTTCTCTTCGGAATCCTCTAGTTCCTTTACATCTTAAGCCCGAGAGAATTGTTCGTCACTTAAGGAATTTAGGAGATCTTTTAGGAGAAATGGCCGAACCTTTTAATCCTCTTCCCTTTTCCCCTATGCATCCCGTTTCTCAGCACGAACACCCATGTGCACAAGAGCCCTTTAGGCCAGACCCACCCATAGATGATGAGCCCACGCTTAGGCAATTCTTCCTCCCCAATGCCTTCGAGCCCAACTTGGCTATCCATATTCTGGGGTTGGGCGAAGTTAATTTTGAGATTAAGCATAGCATGTTGGCGATGCTTCCTTCCTTTTATGGGAGGAGCAATGAGAGCCCCTTGGACCACATCAGAGATTTTGTAGAAATAAGTTCCACTCTTCACTTTCCCAACGTCTCTCAAGAAGCCATTCGCCTTAAGTTGTTCCCGTTTTCCCTTAAGGAAAAGGCTAGGTCATGGTATCATTCGTTACCTAGCGGCTGCATTACATCTTCGAATGAGCTTCAATCTAGGTTTTATCAAAAGTTCTTTCCCATAGCTAAGACCGTCGACCTTAAGGCTTCCATTATGACCTTCTCCCAACATGACTTAGAGACTTTCCATGAGGCTTAAGAGAGATTTAATGAACTTCTTAGGCAATGTCCATATCACGGGTATAGCATTTATGACCTTCTTCAATATTTCTTTAGAGGATTGAATGAGCAAAATAGAATGATGGTGAATGTTGCGTCCGGTAGTGGATTCTATAATTTGAGACCAAGTGAAGCTTGGGATAAAATGGATTTATTGGCCAAGAACTCTTTTCAAAACACTGCTATGGATAGGTTTAATCGAGGAACTAATGGAAAGGGTGTTCATGAGGTAGGGATTTCTTCCGATTTGCCCGCCGAGGTTAGAGCATTGACGCGTAAGCTAGATCAATTCATCACTTTGAGCCTCTCTTCACAAGGTCATAGGACTAGTCCTATAGGTTCATCCTCCATCCCATCAATGGTTAAAGTATGTGCATTGTGTTCTAAGTCTACTCACAAGACCCTAACTTGCCCCCTAACACCGCAGTTTCCCGAGTTTATTCAGGAGCGAGTCTACGCCACACAGGGGTACTCACAAGAATACAATCCTTACTCGAACATATATAATCCGGGTTAGAGAGACAGCCCAAAATCTTCATGGCGTCAGGATCAATTTGAGTCTTCCCATCCCCAGTTCCAGGCCCCATTCCAGTAGAGACCTCGTCTTGCTAAACCTCCAGGGTTTCATAATGAGAATCAAGCTAGACTTCCTAGTGTTCCTCAGCCTCAGGCACTCCCTGTACCGCCCACCCCAGCCCTTTCCACACAATCTGCACCTGTTCCACAGTTTTTTCATAATGAGAGGGTAGACCTTTTAATGCAGATTATTCAACAAAATCAACAACAAATGGCTGAGATGGGGGCATAATTAGGGTAGCTTGCCAGCCAAATGAGTACTAGAGACCCTAGGAAATTGCCTTCCCAGCTAGAGGTTGACCCTAGAGAGTAGTCATGTTCCTCCTTTGACCCCACTTATCCCCATCTAGCCTAGGCTAAGGCTGTCACCACGCTTAGGAGTGGTAGGATAGTGGACAATAAGATAGGAGTTGAATATGCAAAGCCAGCGCCTAGTGTTCCTTTTGAGTCTAGAGAGCCTAGCCATAGCCCTGTTGAGAGAGATCATAGAGAGAGTTCTGCTGAGAGAGTTGAGCCCATTAGAGACCAAGGAGAGAGTACTTCCCGCCTACATCAGGAGGGAAAAGAGCCTATTATTGATTCCCATGAGTCTAGGGATATTGAGCCTAGAGTTCCTTATCTTTCTGCCTTAGAGAAGTCTTCACCTAATGAGGATACTAGGTTTCTCAGATTCTTAGAGCATCTCAAAGACCTAAAGGTCAATCTTCCTTTGATAGATGCAGTCCGTTCTATTCCCTCATACTCTAAGTTTTTCAAAGACCTCTGTGCAAGGAAGCGTAGTACATCAACTACGCTGAAGAAGGTGAAGCTTACGGAGAAGGTGAGTAGCATTTGTACTTCAAGCCTTCAGGCCAAGATGAGTAACCCCAGAGCTTTCACTATTCCTTGTAGGATTCAAAAGACCCAGATTAATCACGCCTTGTGAGACTTAGGGTCCAGTGTGAACCTCATTCCCTACTCAGTCTACCAACAGCTAGGTATAGAAAACTTGTCCGCCACGTATGTTACCCTTCAGCTAGCTGATCGATCTGAGAAAAGACCTAGGGGAATAGTAGAAGTCGTGCTAGTTCAGGTAGGAGAGTTTGTGTACCCCGTAGATTTCATAGTGCTTGATATGAATGTGGGTCATGACTCTAGGCATTTCACTCCCGTTCTTTTAGGTCGCCCCTTCCTTGCTACTACAGATGCTATCATTCATATTAGGTCGGGGCTGTTAGAAATGAAATTTGGGAATTTGAGGTCTTCCATGAAAATGGCAGAGGCAGTGAACAAGGTTAGTAGAGGTGGATGAGGAAGATTGCTTTATGGTCAAGGTGATAGACCCATTTGTTGAGGGCAATGTTGAGGAGTCCATGATCGAGAATGATGAATTGAGAAAGCTTAAGGGCATCTTCCCTAGCCTTGATCAAGAGACCTTTGTGCGAGGATACATAGCCCCTAGTTCTAGGGATGATGATTCTAGGCTTAATGAGTCCTTTGAGGTTAATTCTTTCAATCTTGATATGAGAGGCATGGACCATTATGATTGCACACATAAGATTAATCTTAAAGGAGGAGATGAAAATAGAGGTTTTAAGGTGCATGTGGTGGAATCTTGTATTAATGAATGTAGTTGTGAGAAGATATCCACTTGCGATGAATTTATCGAAGCATTTGATGAGATATTAGCTAGAGTGGATTTAGAGACACCCATTGAGGAGAGCATCATGCTTATCTTTGATTCTAGGCCCGATAGGTCCATTGGAGTTGTAGGTTTCGATGTTGGAGTAAATGATAAATACATGAAGACCCTTAAAGAGGAGATTGAGGAACTAGAGATCATGATATATGGGTCCTTAGGTGTTTTTGATGAATCCTTATTGGAACCTTCTTCTAAACTCTCTACTAGGGAATTACTTGATGAGGTGAGCCGTTTCTTGGATAAACACGAGTCGGCCCTTAGTGAGAGAGAACCTATGACCTCTACTTTTGATTCTTCCTCTTCCGGGCCCATTCCTTTTTGCTCTCTTTTTGATTTCATCTCATCCAATCCCATTTCATTTGATGATTCTTTCCTCCTTCCTCCCATTAAGTCTTTCCCTAGTGAGCACATTTTTATGCCATCCCATTTGAAGCATATTTATGCAGGGCTTGTTCATACTTCCCCTATTCTTTATGCTTTACATGCTTCATCAACCCATGGGCACGAGGTGTTGGTAGCCCTTGATCATTAAAAGAAAGCAATAGGATGGTTAGTGGTGGAAACCGAGCTAGCTAGGATAGGATTGGAGAAGAACAAGGGACTTAGATCTTTGGATTTTTCCATGCCCTATGACACCTTGGAGCATTCTTCTTCTATATTTGATGTGTCGGGTTTCTTCTTTATCCCTTTCTCATGTGTGTTTAAAAAGGATTATGATGTGCATGATTTGATTGATCTTATACCACATGATCCTTTTTCTTCTGAGTTGTGCCTTGACAAGTTTGTATGCCGATCTGTGCTCAAGGACTACAAGCATCATTGGCCCTAACATTACCGCCCAGCTGGAGGCGTTAAATCCAGCGCTACTAGGAGGCAACCTAGGTTAAATTTTTTTCAATTTTCCACTTGTTCATTTTCCTTTCTTCTATTTTCTTTCTCTTTCTTACACCCAAACCAAAGTGTTGAACCCCGATCCTTTGTCCCATAAGGTACAGCTTTGCTCATTATTGCACATGCCAATGCAAGCATGCATAGGCAATGCTACTAATCTTATTTTGTTTATGAGTGTTTGTGAATTGTAAGTCACAGGGTTAGTAGTATGGTGATTTATCATCGGCATGGAAAGCTTTGAAGAAAATACAAGGTTGTATCCATCCTTTCTCCATTTGTTCCCCATGTTTTTACCCCATCCCCACCACCCTTACTTGTTTTGTAATGCCAATTTGCTTATTTATGTGTTTTGATCTATTTGCTTGAGGACAAGCAAAGTTTAGGTTTGGGGGTATGGGAGTTTGGTTTTTCTTGTTATATATCTTGCTCAGGGTAGATTGCATTATGTGCTTAAAAATGGTGAAAATTTTTCAATTTTGATGCATGTAGAGACATTTATTTCTTTGTTGATCATTATGTTGGCTTTTGTGATTGACTCTATTGATTTATGAAGATGAGAGGCATTATGGGGAAATGAATAGAGTGGTTTGAAAACTAAGTCTTGGAAGGGATGCCCTTCAAAGTTGTGAGGAGTGAGAACCTTGAAAGAATAACCCTTATAGCCACCCCAAAGATTGGTAGGAAAGAGTGTTGGAAAAGGGTTGTTGATGTGAGTGTCCCTTCTTTGATTAGTTTTTGTTTTATGTGCCTAAGCCTTTCTTTTTCTTTCTTTTTGTGAATACAATACAAAGCATGAAAAATCCAAAAAAAATTGAAAAAGGCAAAAAGGTGTAAAGATATATATATGAAAAAAATGAAATGAAGTGAAAAAGAGAAAAAGCCAAAGGCACCAAAAAGTTAGTGAATAAGTGCATAAGTGACACAATGTCAACTTAGCACAAGTTATCATCTTTGTAGATACGTGAATAAGGCTTTTTATAAGCCATTGTGTTTGTATATTCTCTCTTCTTGTCTTTGAGGCTTGGTGCATGTTGAGGAGGCCATGTTAATTGAGGGAGCACGAAATATCAACATCCCGAGTGCGTGAGTTAGAATCCTAAGCTTGTGGTGGCTTGGCTACTTAGGAAATTCTCACGAGGAATGAGACCCCTTATGAGTAGAGGAGGATCCAAAGAGATTTGGAGATCTCTCCACAATAGGAATGCCCCCTTCATGCTTCTTAGACTAACCTTGATAGCGAGTCACTCCTTTAGGCAATCCATTGTATCAACTATAGAAATAAATATAAGATTGAGCTTGCTTGAGGACAAGCAAGGAGAAGGTTTAGAGGTGTTGATGTGTTTGTTTTGTGTGCTTATGTACTGCAAGTATATACTTGTTTTGAGGTGTTTTGAGCTTCATTTGGTGTATTAGTATAGCATTTAAGTCATATTTGTGCATATTAGAGTTACATGTTCATAGTTGAAGTTAAGACTTAAATGCTACACTAATACGCATTTATTGCTTGTTTTACGTGTGATTTGGAGATATAATTGGAGCTTAATTGAGGGTGCTTGAAGTGTGGAACAAAGCCAAGGGTGTTTTGCATGCAAAGCAATGAAAAAAAGTGCTTTTGGAAGTGGTCGGACGAAAGAAGGAGCGACCGAGACGAAACCGAGCGCAACGTGAGCCAAATTCGGATCTTGCAACCTAAAAAGGACATGGACAAATTTTGGATATGCTTTAAGGTGCAAAAGATGGCTTGAGAGATCCCCCACAATAACACGAAGTCATAGAAAAAAACGGTGCGTGAATCAGAGCTAAAACGAGCAAGATATGATCATTTTACTATCAAGACCATTTAGCCTCTGTCTAGGCAGGACGACCTAGCCGGTCGACCAGCTATGTCGACCGGCCGGATCAGAATCTGGGCCAATTTTGGCCAGACGACTTAGCCCCAAAGCCGGACGACCGATTGGGCCCCAGGCTGGACGCACTGAAAGCTTTATTTAAGCCACTTTTCAGCCATTTTTGAAGGAGGAGAACACCCAAATCAAACACCCATTTTCCCTAAACCCAAAATCTACTTAAAACCACCTCTCACGCACTAAATCACACATAAATACACCTAGATCCAAGCTTGTAATTAAGGTTTTAACACTTGTAATTGCAAGATCAAGATAAGAATTTGAAGAGCAAAGCTAAGCATGAAAGGGAGGCTCATCTTTCTCCTTTTGTACTTAGTTTTCTCTATATTAGAATAGATCTTTTATGGGTGATTGAGGCTTGTATTATGGGCTGATTGAGTATTACTTTGCTATGAGATTTTGATGGTTTAATATATATGTTTGCTCTTAATGCTTCAATGGCTACTTACATACATGTCTATGTGTTTATTGATATACCTAGGTGAAAGAACATATATATTTAGAGGCTTGATTGGTATTTAACACTTTTAAATCATTATATGAGCATGTCTAGATGTTTATGTAGTGATCCCATGATGTAGGTCTTGTAGTTATACAGGTCTATGTGTGTTTTTACATACCTTAATATCAATTTTAGCTTCTATGACGTACATGTTGGATTCTAATGCGTAAATTGGTATGACCTAAATATGTCTAAGTATTTAGGACTAGAATATGCTTTATATTCATTTGTACCATGCTCGAGAACATGTATGATGTGCTTTATTGTTAAATCATGCTTGCGTGATGCAATGATTGGTGGTGCTTCACTAGTAATTAGGCCTAGTTTAGTCTCCTTTGGCTTTAAACCCAGCCAATAGGTGTCGAGCTAGCTTAATTGACCTTAGAAAGCCTAGTTCTTGGCTTTAAACCCAGCTAATGAGTTAGAACCTAGGATAAGACCAATTATCATCACTTAGGAATGTAATTAGCTAATCTGTGTCCTAGTTCATAAGGACCACGCTATACTTCTAGGAAGCTAGCACCCAGGGATAGACCGGCACCGAGTCTAGGGATTGTAGGATAGATTGATTAGATTCCTAGCTTAGAGCACCCTTCTTAGAGTAAACCATCAAAGTTAGTCCCATAGCAAAGTGAATACCCAAATCACCCATAGTTAAGCGGATTTCACCCATTGTCCTATTTCTTGTGTTAATTCCCTTTTTACTTGCTTGTTTTCTCTTACCTTTATTTTATTTAGTTTGTTTAGAATAGTTTAATTTACTTTGAACTCCCTTCACATCTAAAATGACCAAAATGAATTCTTAGTTTAGCTTATCTTCTTTCTAGTTTTCTAGGACACACACTTAGCTTTCATTCCCCATTTCCCGCCTCCCTGAGGGATCGACTTTGCTTTTGCACATTAGACTACATGACCTATGCACTTGCAAGCTTTTAATTAAGGCTTAGTGCTTAATTAGCGAAAAAAAGCATCAGTATGCATAAATAGTATATAAATACTTCACTAATGCACTTAACCAAAGCTTAAAACCACTCTAAAAACATAGGGAAGTGCAAGAATAGCCACACACAATCCATGACATATCAACACCCCTAAATCTTCTCCTTACTTATACCCAAGAAAGACCAACCTATAGTTTATCTTCATGTTACTCAAAGAGTTGCCTATCATGCAATTTCTTCATCATGTCTTTGTACAGCATGGCATTCTCATATGCCTCAAACCTAAGCTTCTCTAACTCAGCTATATCACCCTTTTAGCCATATCAAAATTTAGGGCTTTTACAGCCCAATAAGCTCGATGCCCCAACTCAATAGAAAAGTGGCAATCCTTTAAATGCACTAATCTATTTGAAGACATTCCAATGGGAGACTTTTATGCAATACAATAGGCCCACAATGCATTTCTCAATCTACAAGACCAATCTCTTCTATCCAACCTAATCGTTTTCTCTAAAATGGACTTAATCTCCTTATTGGACACTTCAACTTGTCCACTAATTTGTAGATGATAGGGGTAGTAATCTTGTGTGTGACTGAATATTTTCTCAACAAAGCCTTAAGTGTTTTATGGCAAAAGTGCAATACTCTGCTATTAATCAAAACTCGAGGGACTATAAACCTAGAAAAGATGTGCTCTCTAATAAACTTGACCACAACCTTGTGATGATTGATTCAAGTACGAATCGCCTCAACCCATTTGGACACATAATTTACAATTACTAAGATGTATTGATACCCAAAGAAAGGTGGAAATAGACCCATAAAATCAATCCCTCGGATGTTGAATAGCTCACAAACGAAAATAGGGGATAAAGGCATCATGTTTCTCCTAGAAATAGACCTAGACTACTAACATCTAATACATTTCATACAAAAATCTTAGGCATCTCTAAAGAGTGTGGACCTAAAGAAATGGCTTTACAAGACCTTATTTGTTGTCCTTTTACCACTAAAGTGACCTCCACATCCGTTCCTATGACACGTACTCAAACTGCTCTTAAACTCATTCTCAAGCACACACCAGCGAATCACCTGATCCACATAAACCTTGAAGAGATAGGGCTCCTCCCCAAAGAAGTGCCTAACCTATGCATGGAACCTATCTCTCTCTCTCTCTCTTTATGTCTTTTTTCTCCCAATGGGAAAGCAACTGTCCCATGACAAGATGATTTATTATGTGCACATACCAAGGTGCATGGTGACAAAGTGCAAACAATTACTCATTAGGGAAAGAGTCACGAAAAGGAATAGAATCACTAAGGGCATCATGGATAAAACTAAAGCCTCCACGGAATGATTTAGACTTTATCCATTAATTTCCAATTTTATTATTTTTCTTCTTAGGCACCTCATACAGGGTATGGAGTGCAAAACAATTATTTCTAGCCTAGGATGAATTGAAGTTTGTGGTTCTACAAAATCCACGAGATCTAACTGATTTTATACTCATATTTATTTCGATACTTATGTATTTTCTTTTTTAATAATTAATACTGTTGTATGATTGATTCAATTTGGTGTCAATTATTTAATTACTAGGTGGTAGGTAGCCAATTAGATTGGTTTAGATAATTTATATAATTAATCTAAAATAGTGGTAACCTAGGTTTTTTTGTGAAGATGTCATCTAACTGAGCAATTTTCATGAGAGAATTGACTTTTAGAATCAGGTCCTTCTAGAACTTTTTCATACTATCTATAGATAGACTTTGTGAGTAATTTGGGGGTTAGACTGTCTAATAGGTAAGGGAAATAATGGGAGAAAATTTGCGGATATTTCTACTGGTTATCTACACAGAAAGAAAGGATAAGGTTGCTAGGTCGTGCCAATAACTATAACTGGTTTATCGAAATAGGTGAGAATAATATTTGCATCTAGGATCAGATTTGTAGGCCTAAATGGAGATTTATACCCTAAGCTAGGTTTTAAAACCATTGAAATCTCGTTTAGTTGCTTTTCCTATTTTTAATTGATTGTTTGTTTTTCATCATTGAAAGTTAGTAGCCTGTTTATTGGAGTTCTATTGTTCTGTCCTTCACCATGCTAGCATCTAAGGAATTGTCATTTGTCCACATTTAATATATTTAGTTTTCATTAATTTGAATCCCCTATCTTTTTTAATATTTTACTTGTTTCATCTTCTTGGCATTAAAAGAGTTATAAATTAACCAATATCTATGGGTTCGACCCTTCTTGCCACTTCCACCAATTGTGAGGTAAGAGTAGAAATAATTTTTGGTAGTTTTGACACCTATCATTTACCATGAAAGTTGCTCGTGAGTTGTGGCCCGTATTATGATCGATCCTTAGGGATATGGGTTATAAGAATTCTAATTCTAATCAAATTAGGAGTCCTGCCTTTTTTGACCTATCATATCTTTAGTCTTACCATTTTTGTAGAATTACCATATTCTTAATGCTATCGTATTTGTTGTCTGTTATACTCTATAAATAGGAGTTTTGCCTATTATATTTGTGTGACACAGAAATAGAGAGTAAGGTAGAAAGTGAGAGGTCTTGAGTGGGAGAGCGTGAGGGGCAAAGGCTCTCAAGCCTGAGCCCTTTCTCCGCATTGTATTCACTTGAATCATAGGAGAATTCTCTTATCTACCTGTGAATATAGGTAGAAGGCCAAACCAAGTTAAATATTGATATCTGTCGTTTATCTTTCTCGTTGTTTATTATCCATTCTAACACCCCGAATTCCCAACAAACTGGTATTAGAGCCCGACTTGGGGACTGGGTGTGACGATGTGAGGTCATGGGCATGAGGGAAAACACACAAAAAAATTTGTGGTTTTTTGTGATTTTGGTGCTTTCGTTGCATTGTTGACGAAAAGAAAAATCCAATTTGAAACTTGGATGTAATTTTGGCATGAGAAAATAGAAAAGGAGACTAGAGCTATTGCAGAAAATTGCTAACATCATCATCAATAGGAGGATGACATCATTGCCTTGCAAAGAAAAAAGGATGTCACTATTCCATGGCCGAAAAAGGTGACGCCGGTGTGAGCTTCAGGGTGTGGCTATGGGCATGGACTTGATATCTTAGGTAGACGGCATTGGTTGTTCTTGATACCAAATCGCTCGTAGTAAGGAAATGAGCTATTTAGCCATATCTTCATCATGATTGAAAGCCAGTTACGAAGCATGGATACCTCTATAGGGCAACGTATCGCATATCGAACACGTGTTGGACACTGACACGCCTTCGACATGTTTAGACATGTGTTAGAATTTTATTTTTTTTAATTTTCGATATGCGGGGACACACTCCCAACACGCGGTGACATAAGACAACACGTGAAATGAACATGTGCGGGGTTCTTTTATAATTTTTAAAACTTTTTGGGGCAACTTAAAAAAACAGAAAAACAAAGATCAAAATCTTCTCCCAATTCGATATGCTATGAAGCTTCACTTACGCCGAACCAAAAAAAAATTCAAAACTCACATATGCTCAAGCTTGGCAGACGCTGGCAATATATATATACATACATCCCCTAACACGGGACATGCAATAGAGAAGAGAGAGAGGGGGGAGAGAAAGAGAGAAGCTTTGTTTCATTTCTTCTTCTTTCATCTTATCTTGGTTTGAGAAAGTGACAGGTGAGGAAATAAGGGAGAGATTAGGCAAGTTTGCTTTTGTCTTTTATGTTTGCAAATATAAGTTATGTCTAATTATGATTTAACCCCTCAAATATTGTATATTTTGCAATTTGACCCAAATACATGGCAAGATATATACATGCATTGATACAAACTTAGACGTGGAATACAAGTAGTGTTCTTTTTTTTTTAATGGTTGTTACATCTTATATGTTGAATATTATGTTATATTGTGATTTAGTCTTGTTTATTGTTTTCTATCATGATAAAAATAATATGTATGCAATATATCTATAAATGTAAATATTTATTTAACGTATCCCCAGTGTGTCATGTTCTAGGTTTTTGAAAAAAAATATATCAGTGTGTCGTATCCTATCGTGTTGCGTGTCTATGTATCATGTCCATGCTTCATAGGATGCTGAAGAAGACTTCAGCAAGAAGAGAAACCGTGGCCGTTATAATGATCGTGGTGGTGTTACCAGTGTTAGATTGGTGTTTGAAGGCAATGCTAGAGCCGTAGCATCACGAGGATGATATCGGTAAGTCAGCGAAACATAAGGTAGCGTAGGGTTGCCATCAATGTGTTAAAGAAGGCAGGGCTGAGCTTTCATGGTGAAACAGTGCCGGTGCGTTATCGAAGGACATGTTGCATATCACCAGTAGACCAACGAGGAGCTTCTGGTGGTGCTTGTCTGACGTGAGGTGGCCAGAGCTAATAGCGGCAAGAGCTCAAATGAGCACGGCAATATATGGTGATGGATGATGGATCTATATTGGAGCGTCGATTGGAGGCCTCGAAATAGCTCGCTCAGCTGGTGAAAATTGCGGAAGTAAAGTCCGATGGATGATTAGATGGGTAGATTGTGACATGAGGTCGAATTGGGTCAAGTTCACTCTTTAAGTTATGGGTGTTGTCTAGTCGGGTGAAAAAGATGGTGAGCAATGATTTAATGTTTTACTCCGCAGGAGCTTGTATTGTACTAACAGATCTCAACCGTTTGATCTGAAGTTGTCTTGATTTGGTAAGAGGCAAAAATGTAGTGCTTTACATGTTTTAAAATAGTATGCTCATTTGACTATAAGCTTTGACCAACTTGACCAAGGTTTGACTAAGGCCAAAAAGAGTTAACCAAGAGCTACCTAATGTTTTTCATGGATTTCGAATTTGAGCTCATTTTTAAAAATGTGACTCTAAATTACGTGTTTTTGGAATTTTTAAACTTTGACCGTGTTTTAAGTTTGACCTATTGACCGAAGTTGACCAAGGGTTCCTAAAGGATTTTCGATGCATTAAGTCTGAATTTGCAATCCGTTCTGCCAAATTCCAAGTGGTTGTATGTGTTTTAGAGAGAATAAAGATGTCTTTCGATTGTGAAAAGTGCCAAACAGCTAGAGATTGATGGACAAATGTTGTGTGGTCTTTTTGGATGAGTACGTGTCAGTTGCATCGGGAAGAAGTGACGAAGACACCACAGTCTTGTGGCAGTATAAGCCACATGTGAGAGAAAGATTGACTGCGAGGAACTAGTGGGTGCTGCGTCGCAGAGAAGACAAATAGACTTATGTTGGTGAGCGTGTGTCTTAGGTAAGTAGAATGAGACCTGGTTCAGTAGAGCTGTCGTGTGGGTTCCTCCTGGTGGTAGTGATCACTTGTGTGGATGCAAACTTGCAGAGGTAATTGGTAGATACTAATAAAGATTATCAGCATTCTAATAAGGTGTTGAGTGGAGAGCAATAAGGGTCTCTAAAAGGACATAGGTTGGAATATTTGTGGAAAGAGTTTGGGTGAACTCTTTGGGAGAAAGTTGGAGCTTTCTTGATATTGCCATGAGTTAGAGATTTGAGATTGAGGTGTGCTACTACGTGATTCGATCTTCATCTATAGCTTCTACAAGCATTATTCAGTTGTAGTTGTCTTGCTGATGAGTTGCTCTGCTCATTTGGAGGATGGCAAGTTGGAGGGTAAGAGAAAGTGTGGAGAATGAGGTTTTCTACTGTGGTATTCAGAGAATGAGTCTCCTGAGGGTTTTCAGTAGAGATATGGGACAACAAGAGAGACTGAGAAGTATTGGTTGAGGCAAATCGTGGAATAGGGGAACATGTGAAGCTAGGTAGAAGCTTTAGAAGTTCTGTACATTAACAATTGTGCAGTCTGGGTGACTCAGCATATAGAGGTACACAACAAGGTATATCTTGGAGCTAGTTTGGACTATGGTGCCATGCATTAGGTGGAGCTTGGGAAGAAGTTCAAAGTGTGTTCTAGAAGATGGCCAAAGATGGTTAAATCAGGCGGATTAACAGGTTGAGACGGGTGTGTCTCTAAGATGTCGCAACACATCGGGGCACTGAACGGTGAGTAAACGAGTTAGAGGATCTCTGGGATTTGCATTGGAGGCTAATACGGTGTCTTAGAGAGTGTGAGTGCATAGCCAAGGCTCCTGTGGTAAGATTAGCGGGCCTAGTCCTAGTGAGATTCAGTGGGTTGGTCTTGCAGGTGAAGATGGCGATGTTCACATTCACAGATCTAAGGAAGAAGTGGAGCGTTGTGATTAGCTGTTGAAGATGCTGTGTGGACACTCAGAAGAGTTCCTTAGATTACTCGAAGCATTACAGATGTTAGCTCAATCTTGAGATGATCGCGAAAGATCAAAGAGATACTGTCGGAACAAATTCTAGCAGGTGGCTAGGGACTTAGGAGGCATAAGCAATGCATGACAACAAGCATGTCATTGGACAAAGGCAGCTCGAAGCAAGAGGGATTCAAAGTCACTAATGAAGAGCAAAGATGGTCCAAGGTGGAGATTTGTGAGGTGTGACCCGTATTTTGATGGATCCTTAAGGATATGGGCTGTAAGAATTCTAATTCTAACCAAATTAGAAGTCCTACCTTTTTTATTGACCTGTCATATCTCTAGTCTTGCCATATTTGTAATATTACCATATTCTTAGTATTGATATATTTATTGTCTCTTGCACTCTATAGATAGGGGCTTTGCCTATTGTATTTGTGTGAGACATAGAAAGAGAGATGAGATAGAAAGCAAGAGACCTTGAGAAGGAGAATGTGAGAGGCAAGGGCTCTCAAGGTCGAGCCCTCTCTCTGTGATATATTCACTTAAATCATAGTGGAATTCTCTTATCTGTCAGTGGATGTAGGCAGAAAGCCGAACCATGTTAAATATTGGTGTTCGTCATTTATCTTTCTCATTGTTTATTCTTCATTCCAACACCTTGAATTCTTAACATTACCAACAAGTTTTTTAAAATTTTTATTCTCAAAAACTGTTTTTGAAATATGTTTTGAAGAAAGGTTTTCAAAACAAAAAATAAAAACAACAACCAAACAAGCCCAAAAGTCTTCTTTTCTTTTCTAAAAGTCTCCTATTTCAATTAGGATAAGATCTAAAATTTCCAAAAAGAACATTCTTTGTGATTCCCGCAGCTGCAACTTCATGGGCAGGCCATGGTATTATTTATTATTTACACTTTCATGGTTCGGCCATGAAACTCTCTAGTCTTCTACTCTTAAAATTTCTGGCAACTTTATGGCCTTTGATGATTTTCACGGGTCAACTACGGAATTCTCTGCTGTGAGGACTTTTCCAACTCAAAGAAAGCACACTTAAAACACACAAAAAACACAATTAAGTAGCAACCTAATTCCAATAACTCATCCTAACAAAATAACAGCAAAAGCATTGAATTTTTACCAAAATACTAAACCAAGACACCAAATACAAACCTAAAATCACTATAAAAGTACAATGTATCAGCTACCCCAAATTTTGAATTTTACTCGCCCTTGAGTAAACAAAAAAAACACACAAAACTCAATAAACTTTGACTTGCAAACCACATCCCAGCTACCTCATCCCATAAAGTTTAAGCCTTACTTCATACATATAACATATAGTGAAGTTTAAAGAAGCAAGCATGGTATACTAGCTCAAAGACGTTTTAGAGGCATGAATCCACACATATGAATTAGAAAGTTAACTTGCTATTAAAACTATATCCGGACCTTGAAAGTCACCCAAAAGAGACTTCTACAAACAAGGCTAGTATGGAGACTATTATTCCTCTTTTTCAATAAGCACATTCATTTGCAGTTTGGGCTAATCTCTCTGTCATAATACTTTTCAGTTGACCATCATATTCAGAAATCGTCATACTCATGTTAAGTTGAATTTAGAGTATGAGTTGAGTTAAATTTAGAGTATGGAACAGCAGAGTATTTATTTAAGGCTTTGCCACTGCATTCCCCCGCCCACTTTTTTCTCAATTCATTTGAAATGCTTTTAATTGTGAGGAGTAACGATCTTAGTTACTTAAACATGTTTAGGCCAAATCTCAAATGGGTTCCCTTAATAATCCATAGCACATTAATCTCCACAAGCTAAAAAAAACAAATCAGGATGTTTCTTTAGCCACTACCAACAAATGTAATTCTCAGATTCTAGACCTTTCAAGATATCGTATATGTATGAATCCCTCTTAAAATCCATTTAGCTCAGAAGTCATGGAACGCAATGGTCCTAACACAAATTTGCAATTCAAAGCAAGTTCACAAGATTATGAGTTGTTTTTTTCTTCTTCTTCCCAAAAGAATTAGTAGTTGACACAAACATAATAAACAAAACACTATGGGATAGTAAGCAACGAGACATAAACTCCAACTCAAAGTTGAATATTCTCCTAACCCCAAACTTTAAAATTGATGGTGTCCTCAATGCCAAAGGAAAATCAAAACGAAAAGCACAAGTAGGGAACAAAGAAACTTCCTTGATCAATGTTGAGGATAGGCTGTAAATGGAACTACAAGTCAAGGCGACAGACAATTTACCCATGAAGTTGCAAAAATTTCATAGTTGTCTCACTGAAAAGTTCTTTCTAAATCTCATGAATTTGAACATATTTTCATAGTTTGCTCATAAAACTCTCTGCTGGCACTTCTTCATATTTTTTATTTCTTGCAACCGTAACAAAACAAAGCCCAAACAAAACTCATTTATTTAGACATTGAAAAGCTAACATTAAAATTGCAAAATTAAAAATAAGAAAATAAAATAGAATAACAAAAGAAAAAAAAATAATGTACTACAAGCACGGTGCATGGTAATATTTGCGCACGCGCGGCTAGGCACTGCTCCGCTACACGCTGGCGGAGGCGGTAGGGCCTTTAATGCTGCTTTCCCCTTTACAACCATCGCTTTCTTGTGTTACACCAATTGTTTTACTACTTCTAAAAAAACAGCTACTTTAAATAAATAAATAAATCTGTTTACTTTACTAGTCTACTAAGATTCTTCTAGCTTTTCCTTTTTTCCTTTTTCTTTTTACTGTATATATATATATATATATTGCTATAAAGCAAAAGCGAGTGATACGTATTTTGTATTTGTAAGAAATCTTTAGGAAGCTTGCTGTCACCTATTCATCATCCAACATACATAATAAAGCTTATTAGCTGTATATATTATTAATACATATAATATACATATATAATATATACACACACAAAAACACACATACTTATCATATACGTACAGAATGACTGCGGTCTCTTTCACTTGTCATTGCTGATTCAACAAGTCATTTTCTGTTTCCCGCATTCGCTGCAGGTACCATTATTAATTAATTTTAATAGCTTTGATTTTGATATATAATTAATTTCTTCCATCTCTCTCTTTTTTCTTTTTTTCCCCTTTTTTTTTAAATGAGATACAAAAATTCTTTTCATTTGTTTCTGTTTAGGCTTAACTTAATCTGAATTTGAGTTAGTTCTTTGTTTTGATTAGTGTACACAAGTTTTTTTATTAGATTTTGGTTGGGATCTCAAAGCTTTTCTTTTGGATTTGGTTTTGAAGTCTGTTTGTAAGTTATTAGCTTGTTAAATTAATCATAAGCAATTGTTGGAGTTGATGCTAAACTGTTGTTGTAATTTGTATGTTTAAGTAAGAGTTACTTGCTTGCAACTTGTTGATCTTAGTTTAGGAGGAGGAGGAAGGTCGAAACAAATGGCAGCAGAGCTTGTAAATGCTGCAACCAGTGACAAACTTGCTGAAATTGATTGGACAATGAACATCAAGATTTGCGAATTAGTTGCGCGTGATCATAAGTAAGCTCTAAGCGCCAGTTTCGGCTCTGTCTAATACCTGCTGTTGATTTTCTCTTGCTCTCGTTGATTCTGCTGCCGTGGTCATTGTTTTTAAGGGGTTTGAGTTATTCTGGATTCTTTTATTCTTTCATCATGCTTTATGTTCTGGTTTCTTGATTTTACTCTTTTCATCTTGTTGTTCTATCTTTTTGTGGCTACTAGCTGTCGTCTTTACCCGTATCATTGTTTTATGTAATTATGAAAGATTAGAGGGTTGATATATTAATAAGTTGCATAGCCATTTCATACAGTTTATAAAACATCGGGAATCGTGGAAATGCAAGATGAATGATAATGGTGCCAGCTGTTGCATCAAACTAGCTGTTCTTTTGAGTGGGTGAATATTTGACAAATTTGGTATTTGCGCAATCTTTTGTAGATGGATGAAAATTTGTGTTGAAAGTCTGTTTGGTACTCTCTGGAGGAGTGTGTTTAGAAGTTTTATGTTATGTGCAACTTTTCAAAGATAGAAGCATTGCTTCTCTGAGAAATCGGAACCATTTAGTTTTGTGAAGCTAGTTGAAAAGCCATTATTCAAGATCCCAAGTCCAACATCATCTGGAGCGTTCCATACCGGGCCCTTGAACCTTAAATTCATCCTTCTCCATGACCTTCATACACTGCAAGAGGTTATTTTGATATCAGGCCCTTGAACCTTAGATTCATACTTTTCCATGACCTTTACGTACTGTGAGAGGAATGATTAGGTGGATGTGTAACACATAAATCATACAAAGCATGGATACTCCTCACAAGCTAACTTGTCCATGTGGAACATCTATTCAATATTGACAATCTCAGACACTCATCCTCATTCTGATCAGAGAATTAGACTTTGCATTGTTTATTATATTGTTTTAAGTTGTAACAAAACCGAGTGAAGTTATCCAATAGAATCCACCATTCTGTAACTGTGTCAAGTCACTTTAATTAGTCTTCAACAACAACATATGGGACATATGTTTGTATGATTATGTTAACAACATATGTGTGTGCATAATTATGTGTAACGTGTTCTAAACATCTAGTGTCATATTGTTTTTAAAGATGCCTTGTTGGCTTGGCCCTCTCATATTGTGCCTGTGGTAGTGTTAGTATCAGTGCTTCTTAGCACAATTCTCTTTATAGAACTCCGTATTCAGATCCATGGTATAAATTTATTTCGCCAATTTTCCTAATTTTGTATTTATTTGGTGAAGTAACTCAAGAAAGGGTTACCCAAAAATATCTTTAAGTGCTAGGATGAACTAATTTACTTGTTGAGAATAGCGTAACTTCAGAACATTCATGATCCAACATATTTCATGTACTCTGATTCCCAGAATATTGACCCTTATAATTACTTTAACTATTTCTTTGGTCATAATTTTTGATGTTTGGGCATACAGGCAGGCTGAATATGTTATAAAAGCGATCAAGAAACGTCTGGGAAGTAAAAAGCCAAACACTCAACTGTTTGCGGTATCAGTGAGTACCCAGATTTTCTGCTGTATTTGACAAAATTTCATGAATTAAGACAAAGAAATAAAGAAATAGGAACCTTTTTCTTTATCAAGAAAGAATTGGATACTTCATATTTTTCAAGTTTTAATTATTTTTACTGGACTGGAGACCAGCTTCAAAGAAATAACTAAAGAAGAATACTTCTTTGTTGGTCTGAAAAATTGTACAGATAATAAGATGATAACACTTGTATTGGTCTGAACCAATCTTATTATCACCTACTATGCAGTTGCTGGAGATGTTGATGAACAATATTGGAGAACCTGTTCATAAGCAAGTCATAGATAGTGGAGTGCTCCCCATACTTGTAAAGATAGTTAAGAAAAAGGTTCATTATCTATCCCTTCTGTGATTCATATCTAATAGCTGATTTTATTAGTACAATTATGAATTTGGTTTTCCTCCCGCCTTTTACAGTCAGACCTGCCTGTACGAGAGAAGATATTTCTTCTTCTAGATGCTGCACAAACATCACTTGGTGGAGCTTCTGGGAGGTTCCCCCAGTATTATTCTGCATATTATGACTTGGTGGTAGGTGGATAACATGCTGAGAATTTCTGTTGTCAGCATACCCTTCAAAAAAGCAGAATATTTGAAACAAAATTATAATTAGGCTGAGAATTTCTGTTGTCAGCATACACTTAAAATGATTAGTTTCATTCATGGGCACTCTGTGTGAACACTTATAACGAGCCCCTAAACTTCTTTATTTTTAAGCTCTAATATCCAATATTCATTTTAAGTGCTATGTGCAAGATACTCTCATTGTTAAGCCCTATTTACATAGGCTCTTTTTGGCCTAGCTTTTAGATATTTGAAGGAACTTTCTTTGAGTTTCAAAGCTGAAACTAATCTGTTTGACCCATTTTTCAAATAGCTTCTATGTAAAAGCTAAAGCAGAAAAGCTAAAAGAAACGAGAATTTCTAAATTTAACCTTTTTTGAAAAGCTTTTTCTACAATTCAATACCTGAAATTTAGGACAAACTAAGCCATAATATTCTTCTCATCTCTTCAGTGTGAATTAGCCAGAAAAACTACAAATAGTTTTTGTTTCTTCTGTATGATCTGGAGTGTGTCTCCACACAATTGGTCCTATTTTTTTTTAATCTTATTTTGTTCCAAAAAATATAATGCCATCTTAAAGAAAGCGACTGGAAAAATTATATATGCAGGTGACCCATTGTCTTGTGGATCCTAACTTCCCAAACTATGTGTGTCACTTGTAGAAATCCATGTATGTGTCTAAAACTGGCAACCATCTCCTATCCAGTCTCTTATTTATGAGAGATTCACATGTATCAAAGTTGCTAACTCTTTATTTCTATAGAAACTTTGCTACCTGCTATTACTAGATCTTCTACAGAGACAGAATATAGGAGCCTAATCTGCATAACAGCAGAAATCAGATGGATAAAATTTCTCCTATCATGTCCATGCTTATCAATTATCCTAGACTTTGGTATTCAAACTCTTCAGCCACTACCATAGCTGCCAGCTCTGTTTTTCCACGAGAACAAAACATATTGATTTGGATTACCCTTCTGTGTGGGGATATGTTAGCTCCAACAATCTAAGGCTGCAGTGCGTCCCTACTTCAGAAAGTAGCTGACTTCTTCACAAAAGGCTCTACCTGTTGCTAAATATCACTACCTACTCTCCAAGCTTCTCTTTCAATCTTCTCGGTTCAGCTTGAGGGGGGATGATAAGCTCTAGGCTAGTTAGTTAGCAGTTAGTTAAACTAGTCGAGCCATATGGTAGCTCAAGTTAGTCAATAGATTATTCTCAAATATGTAATTGACACAAGTGCAAAATGTGTTAAATGTGCTCAAATGAGCTGCTCACGTGCAGTTTGTTGTAGGAAATGGAAAGAGCACTGGTTAGTAAGTTAGTAGTGGAAATACCTAATGTATAAGCTACAAACTGTAAATACCTGGTGCATGTACTCGAACATACAATACAATTGACGCAATCTCATTTTGCAAACCCTTCTCTCTCTCTAAACTCTCTTCCTTATCAGTGACATTATTTTGAAAGAGCCCACAAATTAAAAATAAGACTTTCAATATGGACTGGAGGGAGCAAAACTTAACCTGTTGTAGATGTACCCTTTTAAATACTTCAACCTTGTACCTCTTTAGTGGCCATGAATATATGAGCCTCTTACTGGAAGTACCTTTTAGTGAGTAGTGTTTTACTTACTATTCAAAATTATGCCTTAGATTGACAAACTTGGAAAAAGAATAATAATTGATAAGGACTAAAAACAATCCCTTCTTCATCCTGTCATGTGTCTCAATTATATGTCTTATAATGACTGGTCCACTTGATCACTAAGTCAGCATTCTGTTCTTCAAATTGCAATATTAACAACGTTGAGAGGTATTTGGATGATTTCAAGAAAGGATCCCCTTTTTTGCAACTAAGGTAATGACTGAGGTTTTCTTTTCAGAGTGCTGGTGTTCAGTTTCCTCAGCAGGCTGCACATCCTATGCCAAATGGAAAAGAGAAAAATTCACCTGATAAGCAAGTTGCTGCTTTGCAATGCAAAGGAAATGCAAAAGAAGCAGAAAGTCAGCAGGTTCCTGAATCCAGGTACCTCTATTTTCTCACCCTTGAAGCTCGTCTACAATGCATATACGTGTTTTCTTACCTGGTTAGACATTATTCTATCTTTTGTCACTGCTTACACTTCACCTATAAAATCTGTCTATTCTTCCCTTTTGTTATGCTCAGTCATAGACAATCATATGATTGATGCACTTAATATTGTCTTTTCTATTCCAATTATTTAGTTGATGATTGGTCCCATAACCATGCGCATAATCCTGTTGAAGAGAAATATACATTTGCTTTTTCCTTCATTTGAACTGGTTCAACTTATGCAGGGTTATACAGTTCCTTGATTATGTCTTATGATAGCTTTTCTCTTCATTCTCTCTCCTTCTTGTTTTAAAGGCACAAGGATTCGGTATATGCTCATAGCTCTGATAAATTGCAAGTAATTTATTGTAACCTTTGTAAATGCATTAGGACAAGTTTTACATGCTTGAAATTACTTACATTAGCATCTGCTTTACATGATTGAATCTAGTATCTTTGATGGGCAAGTCTTCTTGCTTTGTTTCTTAACTATAAACGGAATAGATTGGGCTTCTTAGCATGTAGTGGACTTTTGTGCCGGCCTCTGGTTATTATTGATCAGCTTCATTGGAAGTTTAACTTCTCCTTTGTATACGGTCTATCTTTAATAAAGTGAACCACAAAATCTGTGTCTTCACAGTGAACACATTTAGTGACTAATTTGAAGTATGCAGGGTCAGCTGCAGGGAAACTGACAAGGTCACTGAAAGGCTGTACCTGTAGAGGAAAGAGAAAGTTCAATTTGTTAACAAGGGCTGGGGTGGAATGGTTGGGTTGTTTAATTTATTTTATTTTTTATTCATTATTTTCTTCTGGGGTTTGGGGGCGCCCGCGCCCGGGGGGGGGAGGGGAGGGGCGGCGGGCGCTATATCCATATTTGTTGACATAGGTGTTTCAGAACATCTTTTAGCTCGCCAAACTTTATGATAGAAGTACTAGTTATTATTCAGAATTAGACATTATGTGCTGTAACTTGAGGACTCATCTTTATTTTAATCAAGTATGTTCTCAAGCAGATAAAGAATGCACAAAACTCTTTGGTCCTTTTGACCAATCCACGACTTTGTCCCACTCGGTGGGTTAGCTATATGGATCTAATGACACCACTCGTTCCTCTTGAGCACATATAATCTCGTTTGAGTATCTCCATTAAGTTTTATTAGATTATCCTCTACTGATCTAACATTATACAATCTCTATAATACTTCTCAGGATAAAAAATAAAAAGGAAGACGCAATTTCCATAACTTCACACCTTCAAGTGGGTGACTTCATTGATTGCAGTAGCATCCTAACATCTCTAAAGTTTCTCAAACAGTTCTCCCTTTTCTTGTCTCAATTAGAGCCCTCCTCAGTTTTCTCTAACTACATCGTTTCTAATTCTGTCCTTCCTAGTATTGGTGCTTATCCATCTTGGTTTCCTCATATCAGTCACTGACATCTCTTGAACATGTTGGGATTTCACTGGCCATTACACTGATACATAAAGCAAAAGCTGGTCTTTTGGTTGTCTTGTAATCCTTTCCTTTTAACTTAAGGGGTATCATCTAATACTCCTGATGTGTTTCTCCACTTCATCCATTGAAAATTATTTTAAAGCAATTAGTTTCTCCTCCTTAGTTTCTCCACCTTGTCCATTGAAGATTATTTTAAAGCCATTAGTTACTCTTCTTGTTAATATTTACGGAAAATGTATGGTCAGCACTACTTGTTTGAAAGATGTGACAAATTCTTCAAGACAAACAAGTTATTGAGCATGATCTTCAGTTTCGCTTCTATGGCCTGTTAGGTTTCATTTTTTTGTTTTTTGGGATAACAGTTCTTAAAACACAATTTAAAAACAGTTTTCAAGAAGAAAAGTCTTAAAAAACTTGTTCGGGAACTTTTATGGTAGAATAGACGTAAAGTGGAGAGAGATTAAATAGAAAAGTGTTTGCCATTGTAATGGTATTTTAGTTACAAAATTGCCATTATGAAGTAGACTCTCTGTATTTTGTGGAGTTTCCAAGAACAAGATGTTGAAAACATCTTTTTATTGTTTTTAAAACAACTATTGTGAGAACTTTTTTCAAAAACTGAAAACAAAAACATCCTCTCCAATCAAATTTTTTGTTTCCAAAAACTGATTCCAATCAGGCCCTTATTATTTATTCTTCTAATTGTCTTGCATGGTTGTCTTCCCTTTTGTGGGGGTGGGCTTGTTTTTTGTCTTTTGTTTTTCTTTTTCTTTGGGTTGGCGGGAGCGCATGAGTACTGCAAAGTACATAATCTGTTAATACTAGCAGTGCCAGTCCTTTTAAATTTAGGGCAGGAGTGACATTCCTTTCTTTATAGCAGGTCCACCTCTAATTGTGTTCAGGTTGATTTTGCAGTTTTGGTCAGATTTGCAACGTCTTAAATAAAAGCTTTGTAATTTAAATTGCCCAAGTGTCTCAACTCTTAAAATGCTATCTTGTTACTTTGTTTTGGTGATTCACATGTGCGAAGAATCTTGTTCCATCCTAAAAACCAACTGGTCAATGGGAGGATTAGCCCAGAATCTTATTAAATGGTCTTAGACTTTGTTATTTTTCCATGTGGGAGGAAATACTTTAACACTCCCCCCTCACGTGTGACCTAATTTGATAATTGAAGAAGGGTCACACGTGGACAAATTAGAACGTCACACGTGGATGAAGAAGGGTCACACGTGGACAAATATAATTGGCCCATAACCTACGCTGTGATACCATGTGAAGAATCCTGGGGTTCCATCTTAAAAACTAATTGGTCACTGGGAGGAGTAGCTCAGGATCTTATTAAATGGCCTTAGACTTTGTGATTTTTCTACGTGGCAGGAAATACTCTAACAACATGCACGTTGATCTAGTTTGTAAATCAGTCTAAGTGACCTAGCTTATAAATTTCTAAAATAGAATAAATGCTGCCAAATGTATCTTGAACAGGTCTCCTGTTGAAATATTTGAGATTTATATTGAACACCCTGGCATCAACAAAAAGGATGTGAAATATGTACTGAAGTCAAACCGTGTAGCTCTCCTGCACAACCTTTGAAAGCCTTGTCTTATAACCATTCTATAATGTGGGCTTTAGCGAGCTTCATGTTTCTTTATATTTGATCCTATGTAAGTAGGGTCTAATACATTTCGTGAAATGACATTATTATTCCCTTAATGTCTCTTTCTTACTTTTCATAGCGAGTATGGAGCTTGAAACTTGTATCATTCCATTTCTATGCTGTGAAATGAAGTAAGCTTTTCTTGGAATGTATGTGAACTTAATCTGCTCTAACTTTTATATTTTCCTCAGTATACTAGAAAAAGCTGCGACAACATTGGAGGTCTTGAGGGAAGTCCTTGGTGCTGTTGATACTCGACATCCAGAGGTATATTACATTCTTTTTTCTTTCAATAATCCAGGTGTCTTGTTCAAAATATGCTTTGGTGGTGCTAGCTGTGTAATATACCTAGTGGGATAAGGCTTGGTTGGTTTGTTGCCACCAGTGCAGCAGAATTCACAGAACTATATTGCTGTACTAACATGGTCGTTGTGTGAGAACTCAACAAAAGAAAAAGAAACTGTCCACTTTGCAATGTTGGAGGGTAGTTGACTATGGAAATTGCCTCTTCACAATTCGTGCTGTTGTTATTCAAGTTCTTTGCAAAAATGAAATTTATTTCCTGAAATTCCTTTTGGAGGACCAAAATGCAGCCATAGATGGTTCTTTGTTTCTTCATGCCTACAGCTAACAAAACAGTTACTGCACTTTTTATGAAATCTGCAGATACTCGTATGTCTGTGGCTCTGTGCTAATGCTACCCGCAAATTTTTTTTTTTTTTCTTTTTAACCTGAAGTGCTTGGATAACATCTTGATGCATACCTTACCTCAAAATAAATATGTTTTTTAGCTAACGCCATGACTTTATACTGTTAATTTCGAGAACCATATTGGAGGTGCTTCTACATTTTGTATATCTCTTTCATCATAACCACATTCAGATATAAAGCCTTTCTAGAACTGGTGATCATCTATAGTATGTGTCCGTATCAATAGAGCTAAACTACCACTTTATACTGTTAATCATCAAGCCATATTGGAGGTGCCTCTACTTTTGGGTAGCTTCTTCTTCATAACCATATTCGGATTTAGAGCCTTTCTAGGATTCACTGTTGTGAAAGGTTTGTTACTGCATCAGAATGATAGTGGAGCAGTTGCTTCTTGTGAAAGATTCTTTCAATGTTGAACATTTGGAAGATCATGTTGATTGATCATGTTGCCAATAGTTGCTGGAGAATCAGATTTCGATAATATATGTCTGACTTCTTTTGAAGATGCTGACATTGGAAGCTGCTTTTGAAGATGCTGACATTTGAAGCTGCTTTAAAATTTTAAGCTAAATGATCTTCTTTCTAAACCTCTGAATTTATCATCTGTCCTGGCAATAAACAATCATATTAGGGGCATATTTACAGTCGTGAACTTTGGAGACAAGTCCAATTCCTTTTAAACTTAGGAATTTGATGCAGCATAACTTGTTGAGAAGATAATTATGGATCCTATTGTATCGGAATCTATTTGATGCAGCATAACTCGTTGAGAAGATAATTATGGATCCTTTTATAAAAAGTAGACCAAGTGCATGGATATTGTTAGAAATGGGTAAATGCACTGGTATGTATGCTATGCAATCTAGGAACTAAGATTGTTATAATTATTGCCAATGTTGATGTTATCAAAATTCAAATACAAATGCTTTTTGTGGCATGGGAAAATGGTGCAATAGAAAATACCTTGAAAAGGCAGAATATGGTAAGTTAGGGCTGGAATCGGTTCTAAGCTCCTGCTGGCTTTGGCCTGTAATTGCACTATTGTTCGAGTTGGAACATGTTTGGTTACTTCCTATGTAGAGGCGCTGATGCAATCCACCTTCCTGAAATGGAGTTTACTACATCATTGTGGACACACATTGATTTACTGAGTTTTGGCAACACCTTGAGCTTTATGTGGCATCTGCAGAGAAACTGTGGTAATCAAATAAGATGGGGTGATTTGCCAATAACTTTCCATGAAATGTGTCGGAGGATTTCAAATAAGATGGGACAGTTTTGCAGAAGAGGATATAAGGATCAATGAAGCCAAGAACAAATTTCATGTAGAAACTGCATCTATTCCTGTTGGCCTTAAAATCATAGTTAGATATATGTCCACACAACCCTTGAAAAATGTTATGGGCCCAGGTGTGAGCAGCCAAAAATCAAGATGCTGAATCAAGAGAGAATGAGTTAAATGTCCCATTAAAAACAAAAAAAACAAAATGCCGTGTTTTTGAAACTAGCGAGTGAAATGCCACAAAATGCAATCTTCGAGTTTTGAAAACTCGAATTTTGGCAAAAATTAAAAGACATCTTCGAGTTTCGAAAACTTGAAAATTACAATTTTCGAGTTTCGAAAACTCGAAGATTAGTTTTGTGGTATTTTACTCATTAATTTCTGAAACATGGCATTTTGGTTAAATTTTTCTTTTTTTTTTAAATAGAGCATGTAACTCATTCTCTCCCAAATCAATCTTGTAGCAAGGGTCTTGGAACTGGAATATGGAGGTGAAATTTGAATCTATTAAAGGTGACTGGCATTGATAGTTGTTTGCTGTAATTGTTTATTCCCTGGTCTCTGAGAGCTCAGTGTTGGAAAATTGGTAGGATGTCACTGATTATGCAAGAGCAGTGCTAAGGTGAGGATGCATATGCTATATACTTCTTTGAACCTTCAATAAGCAGGGTCATTAGAAATGTATGTTTGATGGGTAGATCTCCAATAAGCATGGATATATGGTAATGTTGATAAATTTGGAGGATGTCACTGATTAAGCAAGAGCAGTGTTAAGGTGAGGATGCATATGCTGTATACTTCTTTGAACCTTCCAATGAGCAGGTTGGAGGATGATACGTTTGAAATTTATTTTTGATGGGTTAAATCTCCTGTAAGCATGGATATACTGTAATGCCAATTGTCATTGACCTGATTTTACTTTCCCTATGACCTGATATTTTTAAATACTTATGAGTACTTTGGTTTACGCATCTAATATATACTTTGTTGTTTTAGGACCAATACTAACAATTTTTTGGTTCTTATCTACCGTGGCTGGAAAATTCATGACAAATTTTACATGGTATAAGCTTTGAATAGATACATGATATTCTTATTGGTCCTTTGTTTCTTCCTTCATCTTGTTTCTTGTTCATTTTCTTCTACCTGTCCTCCTCCTCTTGACAGATGCAAGTCTATATCACAAGCTGGAAATATTCTCTTTTCTAGCAGAACGATTGGATTGTTCATTGAAAATATTGTCATATCTGGAGAAATTAGTGAACATTGGATGGAAAGGTTAATCTTATGTCACCTTATGGCCAAGGCTATGGACATACTCCTGGTTCTAGATGTGAAGTACGGATTATGGAGTAACTCAAGTGGTTGAGGCTACTTCCTCAAACAGTGATGACTTGGGTTCAAATCCCATTTGTGTGTGTGTGTGTGTGTGTTTTTGTGTTGTGGGGTGGAGGTGGGGAGTAGGGGGCAGGGGTTGGTTGCAGTGCTAGTTAAGTTCGCATTCATGGTCTTAACTCTTACATCAGTGAGTAGTCTTTCCTTGACACAGTAGTGCCAATTAAAATTGAATCCTTGGTCTTAACTCTTACCTCAGTAAATAATCTTTCCTTTACATTTTCTTTTCCTTTACTTTTTCTCCTCTTTTTGGGTAAGTAGTTTGAAAATCTTTTCTCTCTTATCCAGGCAGCAAAGGATGAGTTCACACTGGATCTTGTGGAACAATGTTCATTTCAAAAGCAAAGAATAATGCATCTTGCTATGACTTCTCGGTAAGATCACATGACAATACATATCATATGTCACAGGTTTGTTGGGGTAGAATAATATAAATCCATAACCAAATCCTGGGACAGGAAGGATTTGTAGCCTCTAGGACAACTCTGGCTGAAGATTTCTTGAGGCCATAATCTGGTTTCCCTGGTTTACTCAAATTGAACGAGGGTGTACCTTTTAGCAAAGCATAGGCAAAATCCTTGGAAATTTTATTTTCACTGCAATTCTTCGGATGGTGAAGACACATCCTTTAGAAATTCTTGTCTCTGCATTTATTTGATTAAGGGATTAAATGTGAAAATGAATTTTGAATTTCAAATAGCATTGCAGAATTTTGGAATCTTTTGTAGTCCGAGCCATGATTTGGTTTCTTTGTTTTAGGTTCTGTTTAGTCTAGCTGTGAGATTTTACTTGTAGAGAGTTGTAGAGCTTTTAATAGTAGAGTTTTGGTTAAAAATGTCGTTGAATAGAAGTCATTTATTATTTAGCCTGTACCTGTTTTGAGGGCACTATTGAAATTTCAATATTATGAAGTAGTATTTTTGAGAAAAAGAAGAAAAATAATATATGAAATAATGTGAAAATAGCTTCTCAAAAGTCTTTTTCGGAAAGTTCCAATTTGGAGCCTCTGGTTTTTCAATTTTTTTTCAAATTTTCCTTTTATATAAAAGCTGTTTTAAAAATGCACCAAACAAGTTAGTTTCAACTTTTAAACTCAATTGAATACTTTTGAGTATCTAAAAGCTGGGCCAAATAGACTCTTAATCTAATTGAACAAAGTATATCTGGTTTACTGGTTTCATCTAGCTGAAATGATACTAATTCCAAGGACATACTGCATTTTTCCTTCTATGGAGGTTCAAGACATACAATAATTATTATATCAAAGCTTGTTTCTTTCACTAATTGGCAACATAGTGATGAAAAATTATGTTCTAATGTTTATCTGTGTTTTATAGGGATGATAAGGTGGTCTCTCAGGCAATTGAATTGAATGAGCGCCTTGAGAGAGTTCTTGCAAGACACGATGCACTTGTGTCCAGTAGGCCCACCTCTGCATCAAATCATTTTAACCATGAACAGGATGAGGAAGATGAAGAGGAAGTTGAGCAGCTTTTCCGGAGGTAAGCTGCTATATTACATGAAAAATGTATATCAGCTACAGAATTAAAACCTTTCTCTGCATGGGAGGGAGAGAGACTATGCATGAATATTGCACTAGTCGAAGATGTTATTGCTAATTGATTAAAAACTATAAGATGAAGAGGAAGTTGAGCAGCTTTTCCGGAGGTAAGCTGCTATATTACATGAAAAATGTATATCATCTACAGAATTAAAACCTTTCTCTGCATGGGAGGGGGAGAGACTATGCATGAATATTGCACTAGTCGAAGATGTTATTGCTAATTGATTAAAAACTATGCTATTTTGCACAATGCCCATGCTGGCACAAACCAGAAAGAGGACCTGTAGGTAAATTTAGCAAAATACGTGACCATCATGGTAATATCAACTACAATTATCACCTTGCATATTTGCTTCCTGTATACAGAAAGTAATTTGGTCATGATCAGAATAAAAGTATGAAGGCTGGGTTTAACATGGTTAATATGATGCTTAAAGCGAGACTATTTTCTTTGCAGCAGTGGTAGATTGTACTTTTGACAGGTTGAGTCAGATAGATCAAGGCAAATTGCAAGGCAAGAGGTCTACTTTAGTTAGCTGGAGAAGAGCCCCATAAGTTCTGTGAAGTTTTAAGATTCTGCTGTGGAAGAAAATGGACTGGCTCTACCTATGTCAGGGATTTATCTTTCACGTGACTAGTCCTTGGTATCAATAAGGAGGGTTGAATTACTTAGCTGATACCCGGCATAAATATCACGTCATGTTTTATTGGGACATGATAAGAAAGAGAAAAATGAAGCGGGGACCAAGATGCTCCTCCTTTTCCTAGGATTGATTGTTTCTCTGGCTATGAGTTATTACGTGTCTGGCAGGGCGCCAGAGTTTAAAGAACCTGGGATATTTGCATAATAAAATATTGCCTACACTGTGTACCAATTAGGAGGTCTCAATTTGTTATTATCGAACTTTTATGCTTTCTTTATGTGCCATAGCTCAAGTAATGCGTGTATTAATTTATGGTGCTGGAACAACAGACGGGTTGCAAAATCCGGAAGTAAATTTTATCTCAATAATGCTGAGCTATAATGATTCACGTCCCATTGAAATGATTGATAATGCAGTTATTGTTACTGTTTTCATGAGTATTTGGCCACATTTTCTGATCGCACTTTCATATTATGTCTAAGCGATTTCAAAATCGACAGGCTAAGGAAAGGAAAAGCCCGTGTACAACCTGAAGAAGAAGATCACCTAGTAGATAGGCCGTTGGGGTTATTAGGATCACCTGTTCCTGGTGAGATGTTGCATCGTCCTCTTATAAGGCCATTGACGGTGGAGCCAAAGCAGGAACATAATGTGAATAGACCAGCTGTTGTGATTCCGCCGCCTCCAGCAAAACATGCGGAGCGGGAGAAGTTCTTCCAGGAAAACAAGTTGGACGGCTCTACTCTTTCTGGACATATGAGGGGCCTCTCTTTACACAGCCGCAATGCTAGCAGCTCTCGCAGTGGCAGTGTAGATTTCAGTGACTAAGGGTTTGTCTTCACTCTCTCTCTCTCTTAGAATCAAGATATTGATCGGCTTGTGCTGCTGTGAAGGTGTGAATGGTAGTTTGTTATTGGCAATTGCTTTGACATGGTGATAGGAGCAAAGATGAGGTGCCAAAATCATCTGTAAAATAGTAAAAGCTGTGTGTTCTGTTCCTCTTAAAAGGAATTCCTTAATTCATTCGCTAAAGGAAATATATGTTTTTACAAATATAGCAGTTTGCCCTTCTTGACTTTCTTCATCGTGTGACTGCCAACAGATTTTGAGGGCTCTATACAGGAGTGGTTGGGTCATCTAATCCGCATTTTTTACTCTATTTAGAGGGTGTTTGGTTTGGTTTTTTTTTTTTTTTTTAATCAAACTTGCTTACAGTTTAATTTAAGTTAATGAAAGTGTTTGTTTTAATCAAAAAAAGTATTTTTTTAAGTGGCTTTAAGTAGAAAATAAAAAGTTTTTCAACCTCAGCTTTTGTTTTTTACGACTTTAAGCACTTTGAAAAAAAAACAAGTTTGACCAAATAATTAACTATTTTATCTTTATTTTTTTATTTTTATTATTAAAATATTTTTACTCTTTGATCTTATACTTATTTTTATAAATTTTATTTTAATGTCTTTAATAGTTATTTTAACTATATAATTTTTTATTAACTCACTATAATTAAATAAATATTTTTTTTATAATTATAATTTTTATTTAAATATGTAACTATTTAAAGTCCAAAAAAAAAAGTCATTCAAAGCCAAAAGTGTTTTAAGTAATTTTTTGATAAGTCAATACAAACACCCTCTTAATGGAATAAGACTCAAATTTGATTTGGTAACGTGGTTTCCCGAACTACTATTTTAGTTTGAATGTGCAACAATTTATTTATTTATTTATTTTGCTAGACAAGTGATCAAATTTCATTCCACAAACTCAAAGGGTGACAACAATCAAATAGGCGAACAACAAAAACAAAGAAAACCACAGCATGGGTGCTATCTACGCGAGACTAATACTCCATGCTCTAAGCAAAAAGATGTTCTCAATATTATATTTGTACTTACAATGGCTGTTATTTATTTATTTATTTTGTTAATTCAATCCAAAAAACAATTGATATTGGCAATTTTTGACCCGATACATAATCAACCGCAAAGGAAGCTAATAAGTAGGCACGACTGATGCTGTGTTTGTTTGGAACTTATTATAAGACACTTATCTTATTTGACAACTTACGTGAAAAAAATCGTTTATTATCAGCTTATTATAAGACATTTATCTTATTTGACAACTTACGTGAAAAAAATCGTTTATTATCAACTTATTATAAGACACTTATAAGATACTTTTCATAAGATATCTTATTTGCAGTTATAAAAAAATAAGTTGGGTTTTGGGGTACTTTTATCTTATCATATATAAAATTATTAAAAATAAAAATTTTAAATTTTAAAATTAAAAATAAAGAAAATTTAAAAATTTAAAATAAAAATAAAATACTAAATATTAAAAATTAAAATTTAAAATTTAAAAATTAAAATAAAAATAAAAATTTTAAAATTTTAAAATTTAAAAAATAAAAAAATAAAAAATAAAAAATGTTAAAAATTAAATATTGAAAATTAAAATTTCAAAAATTTAAATTTTTTAAAACAAAAATAAAAATTAATTAATATTTATATTTTATTATTTATTATTTAATTATAAAATTAAAATGCCATGAGTCAAAATTAATAACATTATTATCAAAATAATTATAACAGCATTTCAGCTAACAAATCAAACAGTCTTATTGTATCAGACACTTATTTCTTATAAGACACTTATTAAATAAGATGCTCATCAGATTTTAAATTTCAGATAAGACTATTTCAAACAGGTTATGAGACGGCACTTTTGGATAAATCCTTACCGATTCGGACCGTAAATAGTATTTATTAAATACCCAAGGCTAGTAATGTAGTAGGTAAGTTATTTTTCGGCCCTTGGTAACTTCGCATACCCACATTCTTTGCATTTGTCAGGATTAAGACTTCTCCTAAATATTTATTAATTTGAACGTTATTATATCTTTGGTCATTACTATATCGATGTCACAAGAATGATCCTACATCCTATTCCTCTATCCTTGTATGTCCACCATGGGAGATTCAGTTCGAGTGGATTAAATTCTACTTACCTTCTTAGTTGGCTCAATTTGTGGGAAAAGTAGTATTTTTCCATTGAGATACAAACATGGTAACAATACTATGCATGGTATGGTGTTGCAGCGTTTCCAGTCAAGGCGCAAACATTCTCGACTCCATTGAATAAAGTATGCAAATCTACTGGACCAACTACAGTGAGCAAACCTATAGGAAATACTTAGTGCTATTATAATGAACTTTTACCATGTCAAATCAAGGTTGAATAGGGCATGAACAGGACAGAAGAATCCATCGTGGAAAATTTAGACAATAAACTATGGGAAGGATGATGAGTCGACAAGACATCCTTAAGAGCAACCGGCCTCAAAAAGTATCCTCACTCTTAGTATCTTACATTGGGAACAGTGGTGGGATAGGATTTTCAATAAGAGGTGATGAAAAAGTATTTATCCAAGTTATTATACTTAAAATAAAGGCTCATTTAGATTATTATTTTTTTAAAAATAAAGGCTCATTTGAATTAGATTTTTCTACATATAATTACAAGTGATTTGTAGAAAAGAATTTAAAAAATAAAATCAAAGTAAATAATCCTCACTGTTCATGAGGCTAGAAGCTTTGTGACTTTGTTATGTGATCAGTGAATAAAGTTATAATTTGTGAGAAATAAATAGTTAAATGAGAGAAAGTTCATTTTTGCTAAAAAAAAAATTAACTTTGTTGAGATAATAAATATTAAACCTAAAAACCCCTTTTACTTTTGCCTCTTTTTCGCTTGGCGACTGAGTTGAATAATAAATCAAAATAAATAATCCTAAGCTGATTCATGAGGCCAGATGCTTTGTGACTTTTGTTATGTAATCGATGAATAAAGTTATAATTTGTAAGAAGCAAATAGTTAGAAGAGAGAGAGTTTACTTTGGCTAAAAAAGTTAATTTTAAAAATATTGAGATAATAAATATTAAAACTTAAAAACCCCGTTTATTGTTTGTCTCTTTTTGCTGGGCTGCTGAGATGCATAATAAATCAAAGTAAATAATACTAAATTGATTCATGAGACCAGATGCTTTGTGACTTTTGTTATGCGATCGGTAAATGAAGTTATAATTTGTTAGAAACAAATAGTTGGAAAAAGGAAAGTTTTTTTTTTTTGCTAAAATAATTAACTTTAGAAATATTGATATAATAAATATTAAAACCTTAAAACCCCTCTTTACTTTTGCCTCTTTTTTGTTGGGCGGCTAAGTTGCATGTTGTTGATTAAAAAAATTAACAACAAAAAAGAGTAGCCACTTTTTTGCTAGGAGACTACGTTGCATGATGTTGTTGATTAAAAAAAACAACCAAAAAAAATAGTTATTAATGAGTATTGAATCCGTGACCTTAACTTACACATGTCAAGAGCTCAACCATCAAACTATTAAGGAGTAGCAAAAATCTTATACAATAAACATTTAACTTATAAAAGTAATAAAAAAATTTTGAGGGATAGTGGCCGCCACCACATGCCACCACTCTCGATTTGCCCGGACTGGGGATGTTGTTGTAGAATCAATACCAAGAAGCGTCAAAATCCCTCAATTACCGTTATATGATGTGTCTCAAGGCCCTAAGATCATATCATCAGCAACCAGATTATGATGTGCTGTATTACAGCCAACAAGCCACGCTATATGGCCTTCTTAAATTTCCTTATAGAGGCAGCATAAAAATGGTGTAGAGATCTACTGGAAAATTAGATATCATATTTCAAGCATATCGTGACCAATTTCTTGAATAGGCTTGCCAACAGCAAAAAGCCTCCTAAGTTTCCTTCATCTCTTGTAAAACTCATGATCAACATAGGCTTTTTACCTATACTATCACCTTCTTGACCAAAAAAGCCTTTGGATCAATAAGGGTATATTTTTTGTAGTCTTGATTTTTATCACTTAATAATAAATTATTATTATTATTATTATTATTATTATTATTATTATTATTATTATTATTATTATTATATATCTAATAATAAATGTATTATCTTTTTTCAATATTATGATCAACAATAATTATAATAATCATAAAAATAGTAATAATAATAAAGTGGTATCCATGTGTTTTTATGTAATTTTACATCTATCAATTAATCTAACAGCTATTTTTACCGAACATGTTTTTGTTAACCAGCTGTCAAACGCTATTGGGTAACAGCTAAAATTTAATAGCTATCAATTACTACAATACCAGCTGTCAAACGCTATTGGGTAACAGCTAAAATTTAATAGCTATCAATTAGTACAATAGTAATCAGCTACCTAAACACCTATCAGCTATCTAAATAGCTATCTAAGCGCGTGTTTGACAACAGCTTTTCAAGTTGCATTTAACATTTTAACTGGTCATAATACTTTTTTACTAAATTATTGCTGTTTGGTAAACTAGCGTTTTAGGTAGCTTTTAGCGTTTCAACCACCTTTTCTCAAAAGGTAAAAAATTTAGCTTTTCAAGTACCTTTTAACTTTTTATTTTTTATTTTACAATTCTACCATTTTTGTATTTTTTGATTTTTCTATTCTTTCTCCAATCTCTCTATATTTTTACCTTTTATTTCACAAATATAATAAGAAATAATATAAAAATAAATTTCAATTTCTATATAATCAACATTACTACAAGCATGAGTTTTATTAGTACTTTTTTTGACAAAATAATTTTGAATCAATTAAAATTAATTTTTGTAATATTGATGCAAATATTTTTTAAAAAATAGTTATACTTTAATATTAAAATATGATTATGAAAATAAATATTTAATTATGAAATATATTATTTTATTCCTATAATAGTATTAATAATTACATTTATTATAATAACAACAACAATAATAATAACATGATATCAATATTTGTTGACATCATTCTACATTCATAAGCCAATTTAACAGCTAATTTTGTCGAACATATTTTGTTCAATTAACTAGTTAAATATCTATTCGCTAACAGTTAAAATACAACAGTTATCAGCTATTCTAATAACTAAATTTTGTCGAACAGGCTCCAAGACCAATCATTTACAAAAAGAAAAAACTAAGCCATTGTTTAAGTCATAACTTGGGTTCTATAATATAAAAACAATTTGCCCCAAGACCAATCATTAAACAACAAAAAAAAAAAAAACTAAGCCATTCTTTAAGTCAATACTTGGGTTCCATAACATAAAAACAATTTTTGTAATTTAATTCAAGAATAAGATTATTGGATATAACTAAAGCCATCACTACAGTAAAAAATTCACATCAAAAGGTTACCATAAAAAAATGAAAACATAGATTCTCAAGATAAGCACAAACTTTTTTTTTTTTTTTTTTTTGGGGACCAGATAAGATAAGCACAAAATTAAATATGTATTAACCAAACAAAAATAAAGAAATCAGAACAATAAAATTAACCCATATCCGATATGTCAAGTCCTGCTAAACACAAATTTATCAACGAGAATAAAGGTTCGTTTGGATTGACTTTTTTCAAAAGCATTTTCATTTAATAATTTTTGAAAAATAATTTTTTTCGAGACGTAGAAAATTTTGATTTTTAAAAAAAATTATATTTGAGTTTTTTTTAAGTTTTAATTTTTTTAAAAGTCAAATCAAATAATAATTATAAATGTAATGTAATTTTTTATAAAAAAAAAAAAATCAATTCAAACAAGTTCTAAGAAGCATTTCCCGATCGTAACATGCAAGAGTATGTTTTCAAAGTTTTCAGTTTTAAGACGTTTGACGTTTAGAACCCGTGCAACGGAGATAAGACTAGTTGACCACTAAAGTAAAAGTTCACATTTAAAAGATTCTATAACAATACAATACCATATACAATAGAAATAAAATAAACAGCAGATTCTCAACCATCAAAGATAAGCGCAACAATTTTTTTTTTGGGCTAGATAAGATAAGCACAAAATTAAATATGTATTAACCCAAAAAAAAAAAAAAGGAGAAATCAGAACATTATTAAAATTAACACTACTTCTATATTATATATATGTATATGCCAACTGCTTCAAAACACAATTTTATTAACGTTAATAATAAGTAGGCATAGCATATTCCCAGAATAGTTTGATGATGAGGAGCTTCCATGGCAGCAGACGCTTAATCCGCAACGCCATTAACAGCCGCAGGAAGCTACTTTCGGTGCCGATTTCGGAGTCATTCGTTGATGGCTCGCTGCAGAGGCGATTCTTGAGCACTGAGAGGATTACTAGTAGTGGTAATGGTGGTAGTATCAACCCAACGGCGTCGTATCACGTCGCCGGTGGCCCTTCCTACATGCGCGGCGCTGTTCTTTGGGAGCCAAATAAGCCGTTGACTTTGGAAGATCTCCACATGCCTCGCCCCAAAGCCAATGAAGTCCTCGTCAAAACCAAGGGTGATTTGATTTTATTTGATTTTTGAAAATGTTTGTTTCCTATTTGTATATGTGTAAGTTCGTACAAAATGATTGTGATTGTGATTGTGATTGTTTTGTGAAATTGTTAAATGCAGCTTGTGGGGTGTGCCACTCGGATCTTCATGTAATCAAAGGTGAGCTCCCCTTCGCCAGCCCTTGCGTCGTGGGACACGAGATCACTGGTGAGGTGGTTGAACATGGCCCTCTCTCTGACACTAAAATCGTTGAAAGGTTTTCATATATATATATATATTTTTTTTTTAATTTTTATTTTTTTTGTTTGTTTTTTAATGTCAACATTATGATTTACTAGTTGTTTTTTGTTGTAATAATCCCCCTGCTGGTTGGTTGGTGCATCCGTTTTTCTTGTTACGCAGATTGCCCATTGGAGCGCATGTTGTTGGAGCTTTCATAATGCCTTGTGGTAGCTGTTTCTTCTGCTCCAAGGTGACTGACTATGGGATTGTTGCTTCTAAATCACTGAAAATGTTTAGTGTTTACATGATTTATTAAAGTACTTTACATTACACTAGTCTCTGAAATGAATGCTGCAGGGCCAAGATGATTTATGTGAGTCTTTCTTTGCTTATAACCGAGCAAAAGGGACTCTCTATGATGGTGAAACACGGCTGTTCCTCCGTAAGAGTGGTAATTATGCTATTCTAGACTTTGTATTGCATGATCTTTTGTTTATAATTTGAACTTTCAATAAGAGATATTAGCTTGAATTACTTTGTATATAATGATGTTGTTTTTGGGTCCCATCAAAGGCCACTCCTTTTCTCACTATCCAAATAATCCCGGACAGAGAGACAAGCTTCCAGAAGACTTTTCCCTGCCTTGTCTTTGTATATGAAGTCCATTTGGAAAGTTTTGGTTCTGCCACTCCCCAGTCTGATAAAGACCGCAGACTGAGAACAATAAGTTTCAGATGATGCTAGCTGGCTCATAGATGAGAAGAAGATGATTAGGAGATTCTTTAGCTTCTAATTAGATAAAGAACAGTTCTAAACACAGAAAATATTATTTTCCTTTCCGCCGTTGCCCATTTATGTTCGCGAGAGGCTTCCAAAGCAAGAGCAACACTTTTTTTGGATCATAGGTCGCCAATGCTGGCTTCCAAAGATAGCAAATGGAAGCCCTTATCAAGCTTCTAATACGAGCAGCATCAGCATAAGGATTGGACTGAACCCCAGTGAACTGGTAGGACTTGGACAAAGTAGGAGCAATAGTTGATTGGCTCTCTGACATTCCCACTGTTTGTGTCCAAAGGTGAACAAAGCCCCAGCTCATAGAGTTTGCTGCTTTTCCCAGGTTGGAGAAGGGCTTTTGCTGCCTTTGTGGGTACCGTTCACCACATAGCTGGAAGATCAGAGGGCACATACTACTTGCCTAATCCTTCACTCCGAGGGATCGTAGATTAAAAAGCTCAATCTCAACCACTAAAAGATAGGTTAAGGGCTAATGCCAACTTTCACTCCATTTTCACTTTCATATCAGGATCAGGAACATCATTGGACTTTCTTCATTGCTGCTTCCGTGTACTAATCTTTGATGCCTTGAACTTCCACCTTGTTGACATAGATGTGGGGCATACCTTTCTTTGCTTCCTTTCGACATTAAATCGGTAACAGAAAAGAAAGTATTATCTCGATTACCGTCCCTTTTGGAGAAAAACCTTTATGCCAATCTATTTTTCCTTTGTAGATAGGAGCCTTCCTTTGTTAGAAATCTGGTCTCAAGTCAGGGGTGGTAAAGGAAGGATGTTCTCCAAGAGGGGGAGGGTAGGCTTTGGAGATGTTGATTTGAATTCTTCGTTGCGAGGAAAGTCCATCTTCTTTCACTTCCCATTTCCCATTTCCACGAGACTGCTACTTCTGAAGAATCTCCTTAGCATACATGGATTGATGTAGGATAAGACTAGAGATGTAGGATGAACTTCAATACGAAAAGATAAGAGAATGGTCCAAGGTCTTTCATAGCCAATTCTTGACCCCAGAGCTTGAATAAGAGATTAAATATACATGACAGAGCTCCTAGTCACAATAACGTCATTAACATCACCAAAACTAGGTGGAACCAAAGGCAGACTTGTGAATGAACAAAGAATGATTTACTATGCTAATTTTGAAGGATTGGACTAGAGAAATCCTAGAAAGCATGTGATACTAAGTCCTAGGACCCTGTTCAAGTCAATACAAAGACTTCTTAAGTCCCCCCACATAATTAGGTCTAATAGGATCTACAAACCCTTGAGGCTGGGCTTCTTCAAGTGTGCCATGTACAAATGCATTGGACACGTAAAGTTGCTAAAGACTCCACTTACGATGGAATGCTAAGCTGAACAAACCCTTATTGTTCGATTCTTCACCATAGGAGTGGAAGTTTCTTGATAATCTATCTCAGGTTCTTGAAAGTAAACTTTGGCAACCAATCTAGCTTTATACCTGGCTATAGAGCCATTTGCAAGCATTCTGATTCCATTAACCTGAAAATACAATAGATAAATATGCCAATATCCTCTATATAAGTTTAACCTTTGAGATGAGGTGGTAACTTTATCAGTAAACTGACTTTGAGCCTCTAGGCTGCCTGTCACGAGATAAAGAAACCAATTTCAAGGAGGTAAAGAAACCAATTCCCATGTTTGATGATCAGTGAAAGCCTTATACTCATCCCTCATATCTTGATCCCAACATTGATATTTTGAAGCCTCCTTGTAAGTACTTGATTCATGCTTTGCTGTAGCAGTGATGAGATTATATAACTGATATAAGCGAGGGGGGCAAACAACAAATCTTAGACCTAGTTAGCATGGAATACTGGGATACTGGTGCCAATGCTAAATGTGGTTTTGGAGCAGAAGGACCAATGGGTGTAGGTGCAAATGGATTAATGGAAGACTATTGGATCAAGAGATTGATTTTGAGGATGAAGGGGAAAGTTTGATAAGGTGTACATCAATTCCTGGAACTGAGTAACTGAGTCATTGATAGAAGGGGAACCAGCAGCAAGTGATTCCTTAGTTGGATGATTTGTGTTGAAGGAGGAAGAAGAAACATCAAAAGCAGAGACTATAATGTGAGATGTAGTAGAGGCACCATGTTGATAGAGAAGAGGAAAGGAATATTAGACAAATGAGAAGTCTAACTTGCAAAATAAAATTGATCAAGTGAGAAGTATGGTTTAGTTGTAGTTGGAGAAGGAAAAATATGGTCATTGAACCTCACATGCCTGGATCCATGCATTTGAATCCTCTTAGTAGTAGGATAGTGACCTATAAAAGCACAAGGTTTGGACTTAAGCTCCAATTTGTGTTTATTGTTTGGCTTAAGCCAAGGGTAGCATATGTAGCCAAAGGCTTTAAGGTGGTCATTGGTATGATGGAATGAATTTGACTGGAATAGGATGAGCTAAGGAATGAAATGAGTTAGGGTGACGAATGGACTTGGTGATGAATATACCATACTTACTATACTTTAGGAATGATGGGAATAATGGGTGTATTGATTCCAAATTTATGTTTGGTAATTAGTATATTAGCATAGCATTAGAAATGATTTATATAAAAAATGCCAAGATTACCGTCATACTGTGATATTTTATACATTATAGTAATAAAATTAATTATACAAAATATTACTAAATACTACAATACTAATATAAAGTATAATAATGATGATAATATGTGTATATATATGAATATATAATTTGGTAACCCTATTTTTGTTTTTGTTTTTAGTTTTATTTCATTTTTAATTTAATTTAATTTTTATTTCTCATTTTTATTTTTTATTTTTATTTTTTTCAATATTTTTATTTTTAAATTTATTTTTTATTTTTGATATAAAATGCTAAATGTCAATTTTTTAAAGATTATTTTAGTTTAATGAAAAGTTCATCCCCATGAACATAGGAATGAAATGAATCATTCTCATGGGTTTTGTCAGAAATGGCTATTTTCATGTTCATGGAATGGGAAACTCTCAGGAATGAAATTTCTTGAGTCATTACCTTATATCAATTATGGGATTTAGAAGAGAATGAGGAATGCCATTCCATTCCCAACCCATTTTCGCATACCAATCACCATCTAAGAGTTTGATAGCTGGGCTAAGTTGAGTAAAAGGTCTCTTAAGGAGACTTATTATGTGGAATAGGTGTAGGTTACCTGTTGGTCACAAAATTGGCCATGATAGAGCCTCAAGCCAAAACTTAGGTGGTAAATGAGCCTGATGCAACAAGGTAAGTGTTCCAAGGAGATGCTTATGCTTTCTCTCCAATCTTCCATTTTGCTTAGGGTATAAGATAAGCTAGTTTGGCGTATGTCCCCTTCAGATTCTAAATAACTTTTTAGTTCCATTATTTTTTGTTAGTACTTTAAGGGAAGCATGAAATTGATTGTGAATCATAGAATAAAAGCTTGAAAATGCTGAAATGAATGTGATTTATGTTTCAAAGGATACGCAAGCCAAATAGGCTCTTAGTTCCAGACTACAAGATTCTTCTCTGTTTTTCTTATAGCCCCACTGAGTAATGCTTACTTTATGCTGAGCATGGCAAGCCAATCCCTGGTAATTAGTTGTCAAAATCCCGAGTACTAGGTGTAATCTGTAGAGCTCTTAGTTTTTTTATTGCAAAACTATGATTTCTCTTGAATTTTATAGACACTGACGATGAGTTGTTAGTTAGTTAGTTTTTTCTTTTTCTTTTTTGGTTTTGTTTTTGTTGGTCGTGCCAGATGTTGAACTCTTCCTCTCCTTTCTAATATTCTCTCTTGGAATTTTTTATCTTTCTGTTTCTTTTTGTAGTGGGGTAGGGATGATGTGCATGCAAGAAGGAATATTATTAGGACAAACTCATTCAACTACTCTGAATTTAGCGACCTGCTATACTTGACATGAAAATATTTTGTCATCTTGTGTAGGCAAACCTGTTTATATGTATAGCATGGGAGGTCTTGCTGAGTACTGTGTGGTGCCAGCTCATGCATTGGCTACTCTACCTGAATCCTTACCATATACAGAGTCTTCTATCATAGGATGTGCAGTTTTTACTGCATATGGGGCTATGGCTCATGCTGCAGAGGTACGCCCTGGGGATGCGATTGCTGTTATTGGTGTAGGGGGTGTTGGTTCCAGGTAAAAGATCTTGCAAATTATGTATTGGTTTTCCTGGTTCTTGTGTCCTAAGATGATGTATCTTCATCAATAAAATTTATAAGTTCTAGGTAAAACATTAATGCCATTGTTTAAAAGCTCATACTCGGTTTACTTGTGGAAAACTGTTTCGTAGCTCTAATTTTCTAAGAAAATTGTTCTTATTTTCTGTGAAAAACGTAAAAAACTCATTTACTTGATGAAAATTCACTTTTTTCTTTTGCAAAACTGAAAAACATGTTTACTTGTTAATAGCTTTCAAGTATTTTCCACCTAAGTGTTCTAGTTTGCCATAAAAATCAAAATTGCTCTAATTTACCTGCATAATTAATACAAAAGTGTGTCTTTTTTCTCCTCCCATCATGGATATGCGTTGGATAACACAGCTTCTGTTTTACAAAAGCAAATTATAGAAGAGAATGTAATGACTCCCGAAAAATGGTACAGCATAAACAAATTGATATTACAAAAAAAGCAATAAGAAGGTGAAGGGAAATGCAAAGGTGTACTTGGAACCAAATCTTGAGGTTGAAAACAAGGGCGTAAGTGTCCAGTTAGGTGGTGGCGGTGGAAAGCGGAGGCAATATCCTGTGTGAGGATATGATGTTGATATAAGGGTTAGGTTGGTCTGGAAAAAGGAGAAAGACGATAAAGGGAAGAAAAGATAATATAAGACATTAAGCAGAATTGAACCAAGGATCAATAATTGGAATGCTGGGTTTTTAGATGTGTTTTCTGAGTAGAGATTATTTGAAAAACTATTATAAACAAGTTCCGTCAACGGGTAAAATATCACATCCAGTGACATTATCTCTAGCAAAGACCACAGCAAATTGCCCAAACTTCAGTTTATTGCTTCAGTTTGAGTGTTGCTTTGAGGGCTAAGTATCTAAGCCTTTTGGTTTAACATCTTCTACAGAGCACGAAAAGTAGCTCATAAACTTCATCTATTCATAGCTTATAAGCATCAAGTCCCTATGCGAAACAATCTTTCTGAAGAAGATAGTTGCTACATTTAATGTCATTTTTCTTGGTACAAGGTAGAAAGTGACTCCTTTTTGGGAAATCACTATCTATTACAAATACAGAATCATGCTCGTTCTCGGTAGGCGAATTATGTATTCCATAGTTGTGCTTTTCTGAGTCTTTGCTTCCTGACAAGTACAACACTGCTGAATAATTCTTGCCACAGCAAACTTCAAACTAGACCACAAATATAATCTTCTACCGTTGAAATGATCTAGTGACTCTTTGTCACTCCCAAAGCAATTAGTGATTTCATGCAATTACCAGATAACATGATTCATGGTGAAGTTTTAGGAATTAAGGAAAGAGAAAGAAGAGAGCATTTGAGATAGAAAAGTGAAACTGAAGTTTGTTATTAGTAATGCTTCAAGAAGAGCCTGTACAGATCAACTATTTATAGAGGAGAGAACTAACTAACTTAGTTTCCAATTCTCTATTACACATGTACTGAGATAGCTGTAACTAACACCCTCATAACTGCACATGCTACAGTATCTACTACGAGTACAGAATCTCCAATACAACAACTAAGTAAATCATTTCCTAATCTTCTCCTTATCAGGAATGCAAAGACATGTTTCATTGAAGAAATAGCCCTCATGCGCTGAAAAGGATGACCACACTTATTGTTGACCATTCATTAGAGTGCCTTTCTTGACTGTAGCTTATCCAATGATTTGATTTGTTAGGATTTAAACGTAGAATACTCTGCATAATGCATCTGCAGATTTTGTCAAACCCTGATGTTGAGGACAGAGTTTTGTGCCCATAATCACCATGTTCATGATATGTTTTGAGTTGTGGCACGAGTTCGGGTATGGGGTATGTAGCTTAGGAGTTTATAGGGAACAAAGGGCGCATACTTCTTCGGTACACTAGTTAGGTTCGTGGTACATTTTGAAGAATTATTAAGTTAATATACTCAATGCTTTGTAGATGAGTTTTTTTTGGGCTTACTAATTACTAAATCACTCTGCTCTAAAGTTTAATTTGAAGTCCAAAATCCAAATTTAACAGCTAAGATAACTTTTAAGGAGTAATATCCAGGGATGGCAATGAGATGAGTGACTTAGGGTACCCGGCATCGATCGACCCGATTAAAATCGGATACAAATCCTTCCAGTTAAAAGCCTAGAACAAACTCAATACAATTTAAAATACCAGTTAGGGTTTGGGACGGAATTGGGGGCTGACCCCCGGGCACCCGTATTTCCGAACCTGATTTTTAGATTGGTGTTTGCTCGGATTTGTGGATTACTTTCTAATGTGAATAGCTTTGTCATGTGAAAATTTTAGTTGCTTTGTCATGTAGATGGTTTTGTTTTGAGTTTATGTTAATTTAGATTTGTTTAATTGTTTTAAATTATAGTTTGATGCTTTGAGCTATAGATTATATGTGTTTTAGAATTTAGACTTGTATTTATTTGTAGTAAATTATGTTAATTTGCTCTTTGTAGGTTAAATTTATCATTTTAATGCATTTTAGGGATATTATTTAATTTTTGGGGGACAAAAATAAGATTTAAATGGTTATTTTTTGAAATTTACTGACTTAGTTTGGGCCCCAAGTCCCAAGTTTCAGGTTCAGGGGGTTGAGAACGTATCTTGAATTGGGTTTGGGATGTTCTATGTTTCATGGGTTTGGGACGTTTCAAGTTTATATTTTTATTTAACTTTTAATTTTTTTCCTGGTCTGGGATGTTCCGAGTACTTGCGAGTTTAGGACCTTCCGGGAATGGGATTCCCATTTAATCTTTATCTGGGTTTGTGACGGGAATGGGAATTGGCATGCTATCTGGGTAACGGATTTCGAATTCCTTTGTGGGCAGGGTACCTATCTTGTTGCATCCCTAGCTAAAGTTGGCAACCAAGTAGCTAAGCCACCAAGAGATCTAGCAAGAGGGAAAATAAGGGAAGGGAAAAACAACTTGAAGTCTTTATTTGTTTTTAATTTCTTGTTTAACCAAGTTGGAGTACTAGTTCTGTTTTTCTATATTTTGAGTTTATATCTGAACTAAACGTGAATCTGCTATGTAAATATACCTAGGGGTGTTCAGTAATCGGGGAAACCCGATTACCGAACCGATTTTTCGAGTACGGGGAAATCAAGTTTGGGGAATTGGGGAAAAAAATCGGGGATGGGGAAAAATTTTGGGAAACGGGTTGGAGATCGGAATAAATTTTATTTTTCGGGGAGAACCTGAAACCCAAATTTTTTTATTATATAAAATATGTATGTATATTATTGAGTTATATAATATATGTTATCATCTATATTAATATAACGTATCTTAAATTTCTGTTAATCCTTATTTTTCTCTTCACTTCAATCTTTCAACATCTTTTTAGCCACTTGGCCTATTTATATTTTCTTCACCTGTCTTTTTATTTTCTTCGCTATGATTTATGTTTGGTTATGTATTTTTATTTATATTTTGAAGTATAGATTATATATTTTTGTTTACATTTTAGATTTAGAATTATTCGATATAAGTTGTGTCGAAAATTAGTTTTGAAATTTATCAAAAAAAATTTGGGAATTCCCAAATTCCTAGTGGCTTTTCCCCATTCCCCATTTCCCCAAATCATGGTCCCCATTGGTGAATTGGGACAGGGAACGGAACAAACCTTCTTCCCAAAAAATTATTTTGGGAAAAAAGAATTTTGTTGATTGGGGCGGGGATTCCCTAATGAACACCCCTAAATGTACCACAAATCTGGACGTGTGATTTGGTACATGGTTCCAATGGGATTGGATAAATCTGGTAACTATGGTTATGCCTACAAGAATTCTACCCATTTCCCATGTATGGAATTGAGCTTCTTTTTAGAAGGAAGATAATACATCAAAGCTAATGATCTGGGCAGAGTACGTTGTCTTTGGAAATCTGGTAATCAGTCTAGTGACAGGTGACATGAAACAAAAAGCTTATAATTCATTTTGATGAGAAAAAAATTTCTATTGTGCCTCACTGAGCTTCCCACTGTGGTGAGCAATAGGATATCCTTCTTGCAAAAGAACACCACCAGGGCTTTGTGAAGCATCACATTCTACTTCAAAGACCTTAGAGAAATCTGGAAGTTGAAGTTTTTGAACTTCCATTATCCTTCTTGTAATTGTTTTGTATGCGTTAGTGTCTGCCCTCAACCAGAGAAATTCTCCATTCTTCATGGTGTTAGTTGTTCTCAATGCATTAGTGGCTGCCCTCAACCAGATAAATTCTCCATTCTTCATGGTGTTAATTGTTCTCAATGCATTAGTGGCTGCCCTCAACCAGATTCAATTTTCCATTCTTCATGGTGTTGGTGATTGCAGCAATATTTTGCTCAAAAATAGAATGAATCTTTGATAGAAAGCTTTGAACTTCGTAGGTGTTGGCGTGTAATAGTCTATTGAGAATTGCATTTGGAGGGTAACTATCCATTGAGAATTGCATTTACCTTTACAGGAACTTCTTTGATTCCTTGAGAAGAGACAGAGAGGATTCTAGAAGTTAGAATAAGTACATTTTTTCATGTTTATATGAAGTTGCTGCTGTTTTCTTCCCTTCCCCCCCCCCCCCCCCTTGGGCTGTAGTACTTAATATATTGTAGAAGAGATGGATGCTTTTCCTCTAATAGGTTATAGATCTTGGAATTAAGAAAGAAAGAAAAAGGCTTTTGTACTTTATCGTGGTACTTAGCCTCCTATTTATATTACTATAAAAGGAAAACAACAAGGTCTCTCTTTTGATGTGGGAGAAAGTTAGTACAAGTATTGCTAATAAAACTGTTATACTCAACAATCCCCTTCAAGTTAGAGCATACATGTTATAGGTGCCCAGCTTGTTACAGATATACTTAATCCGTCGACCACTAAGTGACTTTGTAAACAAGTTGGCTAACTGGTCGCTAGAGCTAACAGAGGAAGTAACAATTTCTTTTAATAATAATTTTTCCCTCACGAAGTGACAATTAATCTCTATATGTTTGGTTCATTCGTGGAACACTGGATTTGTTGCAATGTGAATAGTAGCTTGATTATCATAGATAAGGTTCATTGGTCCAGAACTACGAAAACCAATTTCTGTGAGAAGATTCTTCACCCATATTAGCTCAAAAATAGCAAGGCACATAGCTCGATGCTCTGCACTTCAGTGTGCAACCACATCTTGCTTTTTATTCTTCCATGAGACCAGGTTTCCACCAATGAATACACAATACCTAGAGGTAGATTTCTTATCTGAAGGACTCTCTATCCAATCTACATCTGAATATCCAGAAATCTCTATATGCCCTCTGTCACTATAAAGCAATCTTTTTCCAGGTGAGCCTTTAATAAACCTCAAAATTCTAAGAGCTGCATCCTAGTGTCTTGTTCGTGGAGCATTTAAGAAATGACTCAAAACACTCATTGCAAATGAGATGTCTGGTCGAGTCATAGTGAGATAATTAAATTTTCCAACCAATCATTTGTATCTTCTTGGATCTGTCATCAATTCTCTTTCTTCTGGCAAAAGTTTCACATTCGGATCCATCGGTGAATCACATAGTCTCCCACCAAGCAATCCTGCTTCACTCAACATATCAAAGGCATACTTCCGCTGAGATATGAACACCCCTTGTTTTGGTTTGGCTACTTCAATGCCCAAGAAATAGTGTAATTCTCCTAAATCTTTGGTTTGGCATTTCTCATGAAGAAATGCTTTTATGTCTTTTATGCCTGCAATGTCATCAACAGTTATCACAATATAATTAACATATACAATTAGCAAAAGTCATTTTCCCTCGAAATATCGATATAAGACGAAATGATCAACACCACAATATGTCAATCCAAATTCAAGAACCACTGCACTAAAGTAGCCAAACCAAGCTCAGGGAGATTACTAGAGGCCATAGAGAGCCTTCTTTAGGCTACACACCTTCCGAGACACCCCCTGAGCAACAAACCCTGGAGGTTGCTCTATGTACACCTCTTCGTCAAAATCACCATTAAGAAAAGCATTTTTAATATCAAGTTGATGCAGAGACCAATTATGTATGGTAGCAACAACAAGAAATATACGAACAAAAGACCTTTTTGCAACAGGAGAGAATGCATCACAATAATAAAGATTATAACCCTGTGTCTATCCTTTAGCCACCAGACGAGCCTTTAAGCGGTCATCCTGTCCATCTGCAGTGACTTTGACAGTATATACCCATCGACAACCAGCTGGAGATTTACCAAGAGGTAAGTCAACCAACTCTCAAGTCCCATTATTGTGCAAAGTAGACATCTTCTCAAGTATTGTCGTCCACCAACCTGGATAAGCACATGCCTCTGCCACATTCTTAAGGATAGAAATAGAAGATAAAGAAGGAAGGGGATAGACGAGGATCATATGTGACAAAATTAGAAATAGGATGATGAGTAGTGCAAGAGCGAATACCTTTCCAGTTTATTCCGCAAATGATAGATATGAGACATGCTGGTCGACTTGAATCTCTGCTCTAGTGTGGCCTAGATATCAGTAGCAGTTGGTAAGGTAGCAATATTTGACAACAAAGAAGGTGTCACAGCAGCATAAAAACAAGTTCTAAGATGCTCATCTATATTCAACCATTGAGTATACTCTGGATTAGGACAAGAAGTACCATCAGCTTGAAGAATCAATGGAGAAGGACATGGTACTTTTTGAAGAACATGATTTAGTAAACCACTACTCTCAGAGCTGACTGAATCAGAGTCTTCCAAGGAACATAGTTGGAGTGATCTAGTTTAATTGTGACAAAAGAAGGAAAATATTGAAGAAAGGCCTTTAATCTTGATGGAAGAAATTGATTTGATGGAAGAGCCATAGAGATTTCCAGAAACAAATTTGAAGTTGTGTTGAAGAAGAATAGATCACGTCTTGTTAAGGTAAAGATGATATGAATCTTCGATTAAGCTGAAGAGATCAAAACAAAAATGAAACCCTAGCTTAGGTTTCAACTGGAGAAGACAGATCGCGACATGAAACTAGCTCAATTTGCAGGAAAAAAAAAAAAACCACCAAAGAGCCTCGCGATCCTTGTGCGCAGCAATTCAAGGTCCAGGATCAAGTGATTTTGATGAGATTTCAAGCTTTGATTGAAGAATTTTAATGGCAGCAAAGCTTTTTCAACCTCTGATAACCATGAAGAAATTTTGAGAGAGAAAAGTAAATTGTATATATCTTTTTCATTCTCAAAAATGATTAGTAACAATATCACAAATATTTATAGTTGAGTACAGCTGACTAGTATCTTCTAGTAGGAGTTACAAGTATAACTAATGCTAACACCTGTCCAGCTGTATTATTTTGCTAGTATCTTCTATAAGCAGTTACAAGCATAACTAACTATACTAACAACCTGTCCAGCTGTATTACTCTACTAACAATTACAATATATGTTAACTGCCTATCTGACTACTCTATCATACGTAAGGCAATAGGGAGATCAAGGTCAGATGACTACTCTATCCATCGGTTTATTTTCATAATCACAGTTCAGAATCATAAAATTTCTTTAAATCTCACTTTTTACCTATAAACCCTAACCCTAACAGAGTTGTCATGGCTCTTCCTTCAGATCAGTCTCTTTCACCAGTTGTAAAATTGCTTTTGCTATATTTTCCTGCATATGTGAATATCACGTTGGATACTTAGAATCATTTTTTTTGGAAAACTCAATTTCAATCTTTTCTCAAAGCCTGTAAGCTGTTTGATCATGTTACAGGCAAAGTGCCATGTCCTAGTCCTGTGCTAAGGCATTCGGGTGGTTCTATTTCTCCAAATCCTGAATATACAAATTGGCAAGATATTGATCAGTATCTGAAAAGTTGCTTTTATGCCTTTGTATCTAATTCTTTTCTGAGTCACATCTACCAGCTTAACACATCATCTGAGATTTGGCTTGCAATAGAACAAAGGTTTCAATCAAGTAGCAAGTCCTTAGTGTATCAACTGAGACATAGACTACAAAACATCACTAAAGGCACCAAGACTATTCAGGCCTTCACTGATGAAGTTAAAGCTATTGTAGATGCTCTTGCTGGAGCAAATGAACCTCTAAAGGATGAAGATATTGTTTACTATATTCTTCAAGGCTTGCTTGCTGCTTATGACACTATTAGGACTTTTATTAGAGTTAGACCAGAGCCTGTAACAGTTTCTGAGCTAATAAGTCTTCTAATCAATGAAGAACTTAATCTTGCCTTCAATTCCAAACTTACTTTGCCTGACTCTACTGTTTCTCAAGCCAGTCAAGATCTTCAAACTGCCTTGTATGCTAATTCTACTACACAAAGAGGTAGAGGTAGGGGTAGAGCTTTCAATAATAATTCTAGAGGAAGAGGACAAAGAGGGCAAGGTAGAGCTCAGAAACCTAACAATTCTAATAATTAGTCCTCTGGTCTTGTGTCTCAAATATGTGGTAAGCCAATGCACTAACTGCTCAAATCTCTACTGCTTGGCCATCTACATCAACAGCTACCAGTCCTTGATTTCTAGATACAGGAGCAACCAACCATGTCACTTTAGATATGCAACAAATGCATCACACTCAGCCTTACAAGGGAACAGGTGCAGTTGCAGTTGGCAATGGAGTTACTTTACCAATTCTTAACACTGGTTCTGGTATTATATCCACTCCTTCCTCTAATATTCTTGTGTCTAATGTTTTATTTGTTCCTTCTATTTCATCCAACCTTCTCTCTGTTCATCAATTGACACAAGATAATGATTGTACTGCTGTGTTTACATCTAAGGGTGTTACTTTGCTGGACAACAAGTCCCACAAGGTGCTGTTCAAAGGCCCCTGTGACAAAGGACTCTATCCCATTCCCTTTCAATTTCAATCTCACTCTTCTCAGTTGTCTTTAGCCTATCACTGCATATGTACAGACTCTGCATCCACTTTCGACAAAATATGGCATTTAAGACTGGGTCATCCCAATAAACATGCTTCAGCTGTAGTCTCTACTAGTATAAATAAGCAGCTAGGCTATTCTATAGAGAACTGTCAGGATTGTTCTGTATCCAAGGCTCATAGATTGTCTTTTTCCAACTCTGTAAAACAAACTTCTAGAGCTTTTGGGTTGATACATTCTGATGTATGGGGCCTTCCCCTATTGAATCTTGTATGAAATACAAGTACTATGTCATATTTCTAGATGACTTTACTAACTTTTCTTGGATTTATCCTCTGAAATTTAAAAGTGATGCTTATAGTGCTTTCCTTTCATTCATTGCCATGATTAAAAATCAATTCCAATCAGATATTAAAATCTTCAAAACTGACAATGGAGGAGAATTTGTTAATCAATCATTTCAAACATACTTGCAGCCTCTTGGAACTCTCCACCAAACTTCATGTCCTCATACTCCTGAACAAAATGGAAAGGTGGAGAGAAAACACTTACATCTCATAGAAACTACTTTGGCATTGTTAAATCATAGTAAAATGCTAGTTAGATATTGGCTTGATGCTCTTGCAACTGCCAATTTTCTTATAAACAGGCTCTCTACTCCTACTCTTAATAATAAGTCCCCCTATGAGATACTCTATCATGAAACCCCTGATTACAGTTCTCTTAAGGTGTTTGGCTGCTTATGTTATCCTTGGTTAAGGCCATATACTTCTCACAAGCTTAATAATAGGTCCAAACCCTGTGTATTTTTGGGTTATTCATCAATCACCAAGGGGTATAAGTGTTTGGATATGACTATAAATAAGGTTTACATGTCTAGACATGTTAAATTTGTTGAAAATACTTTCCCCTTTAGTATTGTTTTCCAGTCTCCCATCTCTGCTAGTAATTTTCCTGCCATATTTCATAGTACTTCTTCAGATTCTTCTGACATAGAAGTATCATCAGGTTCACCTATGGTAACTCTTCCATTATTCCCTAGTTCAGATGTTACAATGTCATCTACTCCCTTGTCTTTACTAGGTAATCATGCTTCTTCTAATTCTAATACATCTCTGCATAACTCTTCATCTACTACATCTTCACATATTCTTACAGATATCATTGTAGAGTCTAAACCACACAGTGATTCACCTATTACATCTTCATCTACTTCCACAAATATCTCTCCCACTCTACCTTTATCCACAAACATTCATTCTATGCTAACCAGATCTAAAACTGGTTCTCTACCACCACCATTATATCAGTTGCACTCCACAACTTTGACATTTATTGAAACTGAAACTGAACCTTCCTCCTTTAGAGAGGCTGCAAAAATGCCATGTTGGCAACAAGCTATGAAAGAAGAGTATGATGCTCTCATTAAGCAAAAGACATGGACCTTGGTTCCTCCACCCTCTGATAGACAAGCAATTGGTTGCAAGTGGGTGTACAGAATCAAAAGAAAAGCTGATGGTTCTATTGCTAGATTTAAGGCCAGACTAGTGGCCAAAGGTTTTCATCAAGAAGCAGGGTTAGATTATGAAGAAACCTTTAGTCCAGTGGTGAAAACACCAACAATAAGGACTGTTCTAAGCCTAGTTGTGCATTTTGGATGGTCTTTACATCAACTAGACATCTCAAATGCTTTTCTGCATGGAGATTTAGATGCAGTGGTATATATGCAACAACCACAAGGGTTTCAAGATCCCACAAAACCTGGATATGTTTGTAAACTCCAAAAGTCCTTGTATGGACTCAAACAGGCACCAAGGGCCTGGTATTCTAAACTCTTCAATTTCCTTATGAGTCAAGGGTTCAGTTCTACTCCAGCTGATACTTCTTTGTTTGTAAAAAGAACTCCTACAGCTACTGTCATCCTTCTTGTATATGTGGATGATATAATCATCACAGGTTCATCTTCTGAAGCTATTTCAACACTAATTTTTACTTGGGCTCTACTTTTGCAATGAAGTACTTGGGTCATCTTTCCTATTTTCTAGGATTGGAAATTCAAGAATTGCCTACTGGTATTCTAGTGCATCAAGTTAAGTATGGAAGGGATTTACTACAAAAGGCAGGAATGGTGAATTGCAAACCTACTAATACTCCTACCACTTCCAAGTACACAAAAGGGCCAACTAATGGAGACTTACCATTTTCTAATCCAACTTTATTCAGGAGTTTAGTTGGAGCTCTACAATATGTTACAGTAACAAGGCCAGATATTCAATGTGCAATCAATACTGTGTGTCAAAAAATACATGCTCTTACTATTTCTGATTTTGCAGCAGGTAAAAGGATACTCAGGTTCATCAAGGGTACACTTACTTAGGGTATTATTTTTACTTCTAGTCCTCTTACACTACATGCCTATTCGGACAGTGTTGGGCTAGTGATCCATTGGACAGGAAGTCCACAACAGGTTACTGTGTATTCTTGGGACAAAATCTGATTTCCTGATGTTCTAAAAAGCAGCGTACTATTGCAAGATCTTGTACTGAAGCAGAGTATAGGTCCATGGCTCAAACTGCTATAGAAATAACTTGGCTTACTTATCTGCTGTCTACTTTACACATTCCAGTCTCTCTGCCAACACTTGCTTGTGATAATCTATCTGCATTAGCTCTAGCCTCTAATCCTGTTTTTCATGCTAGAACTAAACACATAGAGTTGGATTATCATTACATAGGGGAGCAAGTTGTCTCCAAAAGGCTGCAGATAACCTATCTTCCATCTACAGAGCAGCCAGTAGATTTAGTCACTAAAGCTCTCTCCTCAAAGCAGTTTGAATATCTCGTCAGCAAGCTTCCCTTGGCTAAAGCCACACTTCAGCTTGAGGGGGGATGTTAGAGTACAGAGATATATTTGTAATATTGTTGGTAGAATAGTTAGTTATAGTTAAGAAGTTAGTGGTGCATTAATGCCAGCTCTGCATTAGTTAGATAGCAGGCAGTTATAACTAACTACTAAATGTAATTGAAGCCTATAAATATTAGGCTTGTAATCATTTCTCAATAATGAAGAACATTTCTTTTCTCTCAAGTTAACACAAAACATACACATCCAAAAACTTGAGGAGGTAAGACATATATAGGATCACAGGGAAATAAAATCGAGAAAGAAAGCTAATCATGAAGGATAGAAGAAGGCATGTGGTTAATAAGATAACAAGAAGTCAAAGCAGTATCATCCCAAAAACGAAGCGGCACATGCATATAGAGGAGAAGGGTATAGGCAGTCTCAATGAGGTGGCGGTTTTTTCGTTCGGCAACCCCATTTTGCTGTGGAGTATGTGCACAAGATGTTTCATTAAGTATGCCATGAGATAAGACTTTGTGTGGTATAGATCTGAGAAAGAAGATAGAAGAGAAGAGGGGTTATGAGTGTTAATGACCGACGGCGGCTGGTGGTGGGGTAGCGTTGTTGACACCAGGGAAGAAATTGGGTGAGGTGGCTGGTGAGGGTGGGGCGGTAGGAAGGGTGGTGGTAGAGATTAGGGTTAGGGTTTATATATATGTGTGTGTGTGTGAGTGTGTGTGTGTATATATATATATATATATTCCTTTTTTTTTTTTTTTGAGAAAGAGATTATGGAGAAGAATGGGTAAGGGGAGGGTGGGTTGAATTTTTTTGCTGGCTCGGTACCATCTTGGAATTAAGAAAGAAAGAAAAAGGCTTCCGTACTTTATTACAATACTTAGCCTCCTATTTGTATTACTATAAAAGGAAAACAGTAAGGTCTCTCTTCTGATGTGGGAGAGAGTGAGTACAAAATACTACTAATAAAACTGTTATACTGGACAATAGATAAAAATATTGCTGAACTAGTTATTCGTCTTTATTTTAATAAAAACGACCAGGTAGACTTTTGAGTGGAGGATGCATCCATCACAGACATTTGAAAGACGTGATAAGGTACCAGACATGGGATATCAATGAATCATTGCAAGTTGGGTTTAGGAAAACCTAGAGAAATAGGAGATAGTGCTGCAGATTGAGCGATGGTTATTTGTAATTGATTTGTATATGTTATGTTGTTATCACTGTTCTGATTAAATTTCTGATAATGTTTTCTATGATGTTTCTGTTTGTCTGGCTCTTTTCTTCTGTTTTTTGCATTTGTTTTCATATTTTGGACCTCAATTGATGAGATTATGACTAGAAACGTGGTACAGTTGTCTGCAGATAGCACGAGCCTTTGGTGCTTCTGAGATTATTGCTGTGGATATCCAAGATGAGAAACTGCAGAACGCTAAAAAACTTGGTGCTACCCACGTTATAAATGCGCGAAATGAAGATGCAACTAAGAAAATCAGAGTAATTATTACTTACTTAATGTTTACTTTTCTTTTTTCCTTCTGTATATCTAGTGATTAACCTTCCTAAATAGAATCAAATTGCGTTTTCTTTGTCTTTTGCATGTTTCAATTACATAGTCTCAAGTCTTTCAGTTAAATGGTCCAGTGAAAGCCTTGATGCTAGCAAGGTGGCTACTTGTTTCCCTGTAAAGATATAAATACTTTGGGCCTCATAATGGATTGTTCCCCTTCTCTTACTTTTTCTTTCTTTTTCTCTTCCTTCGCTTAGAATTTTCCCAATGATGTTTCTTATATAATAAACAGGCTGGTAGGGTCTAGTATCAAGGCTATGGTTGGTTCAACAAAGAGGAGTGAAGGGAAAGTAGATGGATGCCTCATTTTTTAACATGGACTAGGGTATGAATGATATCTGTGGTTCTTTGTCAGGCTGTGAGGTTCACTTTATTCATTGATCTGAAGATGTGGGTATCACACTGAAAAGTTTGGGAACTTTTGGGCCAGTGAAAGGACACATACTGCATATAGAGTGATACATTCTTTTGTGGTTTAATAATTTAAATTGCACCTGAAGTAAATTATTAACCTTCTCAATTAGTCAATAAAATTCAGTGAACTCTTCCTTTCTCAATCTAAGTAGATAGAACTTAGTTTCTTATTCTAGGAATGATTTGGTAGTTCTTGATCTTGTACTAATGCAACTGTTAGCTACTTTCACCTTGAACTAAAGAGTTTGGAGTGCCTAGCCTTATGTTGAGGTGTCTTTCACAGATGCCATTGTCATACTAATTATCCCAGTGCCAGATGTGTGACATGTCACCTTGGGGTATATAGAACAGGCTGTAATGTAGGTATTCTTGTGTTCTGTTCGTAACTTAGTGAAGAGAGTTAGTGACTATACTTGTTCTGTTCGAGCAGCTGGAGAAAGAGAACTAAAATGGTATTATTTTATAGTTTTTCCTCGATCAATATTTGGTGTGGTTGGACTTTGTCCTTTTCATTTACAGTCTCTTTTGACCAATTCAATGTTTGCTGCTGAGAATGGCTAGCAGGGCCTAATCATAACTTGAAGAAAAAGTTGAAATTTTCTGGAGCACTTAAATCTGTTACTTGAGAAGCTGATAATAATAGCGCAAGTATCAACACTATCATGCCCTGATGAGGGAATATGTAGATGGAAGACAACTTTGTAGTGGTGCCATTGATGGGCATGCCACCATCATTAGACATTAGAAATTCTATCTTTTCCTTCAATGGCACTTTGGCCTTTGCGTGGAACCCAATTTATCATGTTGTGTTTATGTAATTAGACATGTCATGATATCTTCAGAGTATTAATTTTTAAACCCTCTTTCTAATGGGAGATTGACCGTGGTTTTCAGTATTAAGAAATTTCCTCGATAAGTGATGTCCAACCTTTCATAAGTAGCACTACTAATGAACCTGATTCTCAACTTTACACCAGACTCCAAATTTTATATATAATTTCCAGAAGCGGCAATAGAGGAATTAGGAGATAACTCAAGTGGTTGAGACTATCTCCTCTAGGTGTGAGGTCCTGGGTTCAAATCATAGGGGTGGGGGGTTTGAAAAAGAAAAAAGAAAAAAAGGCAATAGAAAAGGAATAAGGGAGCTTTGTGGTAAATTTTCAATCATTTTCACTAGGATGTTATTTCATTCAGCTGCTGTAAGATCAATAGATGTCACATAGATCTGAGTTAGACATCCAATTACTAGAAGTGGCTCATCTTCTTCATAAGTTTACAATCATAACCTTTTTATGCATTTTAAACTTAGGATTCTCCTCCTGTTAACTCCTCTTCCTTTCCTTTTCTTTCTTTAAAATGTCAACTCATTCTTTGCCACCATAATGGAAATAGAACTTTCAGTTTTCTTCAAACTGGATGCAATTTTGAGATTGTTTACTGGATCTCAGTTGAAAATGGTCAATTGTGGAGAGAACTAGCTTCTCCTTCCTGGCTGAGATAGAATTTCGTTTTCTTGTTGGGGAAGTTAACAGACTTAGCAGCTCATTTTTGCATGCGCAAATAATGATGCTGGTGGTCCAATTGTAATTGCTCAACCTTGCAGTCAGTTTTACTTTAATTGTTGTTTCCCTTATGTAAACATTCTAAGTAAATTTTTTCCTCCCATGAGCTGTTTCTATTTGTCATTTTGTTGTGCCTAAAATTTTTCTCCCTTGTACTAGCACCTCAAATGGAATGCCTATATGCATATTGTTACATATATTAGATATTTATCATGTGATAGCTTATTCTTGCTATTGTCTTGTATTCGAGGAAAAGCTCAACTTTATAATTCGATCAAAGTGGTAGTGCTTGATATTCTCCTCTCCATTCATATCATTTCTAATCAGATGCCACATAACAATTGATTAATCATGCCACATACCAATTGATTAATCAATGTTACAATACTCATGCACACTTCCACAACATAATTAGAGGAATTGTTACATATAAAATCCACGGATATATAATTCTTTGGATAACTAGAGGATTTCATTGAGATTTGGAACTCTATAGGTACTTGATTTGTGTGTGTGCGAGAGAGACAGAGATCTTAAAAAGTTTTTGATAAATTCATCTGCTTGAGCAGGATCTTACTGGAGGCATGGGCGTAGACATTGCTGTGGAGGCATTAGGAAGGCCACAGACATTTAATCAGTGTGTGCAAAGTGTCCGTGATGGAGGGAAGGCTGTGATGATTGGCCTTGCACTCGCTGGTGCCAAAGGAGAGGTGGATATAAACCATTTAGTTCGTAGGCAGGTATGTTTCTGCGAAGCAACTACTTAGTGTGTTACGAATCACTGAAGTTCCATCATAAAAACCAATTGGTTAATACGAGGAGTGGTCCAGAACCTTATATGGTGATCTTGAATCTTGAGATTTTCCAACGTGGGACTCCTTTGTATGTTGTAACATAGTGTTTCAGTCTTCCATGCTAATTTTTTCCTGCCATCATCCTACTTTCTCAACATTACGTTATGGATGACTTTTGAGTCGAAAAGAAAAGAGAAGCTGGACGGATTTCGAGTTCTTCTCCCAGCTATTGCTGTATACTTAGTATAATGTGCTCGATAATCTCTTTAGTTGATCCTCTGAAAATAGAAAATAACATTTGAAGGGTGATTTAGGGATGATATGCATGTGGAGATTATTGGACTTTTCACATCATGACTAGTTATGCATATTTTCATTATATAATCCATCTTTTAGGCCCTTCTAGATCAAAAAGCATCTTTCCTTCCATCTTTGAGTTTCTTCTGTCACAATTGCATGTTGCAGATAAAAGTTGTCGGCTCTTATGGAGGTAGAGCTAGGCAAGATCTTCCAAAATTGATCAAATTGGCCGAAAGAGGCATTTTCAACCTCAAAGCGGCTGTTTCGAGGAAGTGCGAATTTGAGGAAGCAGCACAAGCTTACAAGGATCTTGATCAGGGAACTATTACCGGGCGGGCTGTCGTTGAAATCATGTAATCTTTAAAACTGGATCAGATGAGATGAGATGAGATGTTTGTATCCCATCTGACATGGTTGACAGTAAGTTTCTCTTCATGCATTTTTCACTTTGATGACTGCTGGAACCTTTTTAACTTGAAAGGGAAGACAAAAGAACAGGACACTGTCATCTTTTTAATTGTATCGTTTTCAGTTTTGGCGTTTAGCCATCTTCAGGGACTGTGACGACTCCTTACAAGTAGTTTTGGGTTGGATTACATTTCTGTTCATATATTGCTGTCACCATGAATTTCGTCAGAAATTTTCTTTTGACAAGTTAACAAATTTATTGCTGTCACCATGAATTTTCGTCCGAAATTTTCTTTGCAGAAGTTAACAAATTTTATAGAAGTTAAAAGAAGGTAAATTATGTAATTAGTAGCTACATTATTGTATTTTAATCCCAAAAAGAAAATAAAAAGAAACAAAAACAATCGTACTTGCACGGAAAGCATGTATGATAAACTATATGACCTCCTTTTTGGGAATTGTCCAAGTAAAAATTTTCTTGAACAACCTTCTAGAACTTTTATATTAAAATAGCAAGGTTAAAAAAACAAGTTAAATATTATCATTTAAAATTGTATTTTAAAGACACGATTTTGAAGGAGTCACGTCTACCCACCAATATTTTCGAGGAGGCTGACTTGGTGGGTTGTTGCCAGGTGTAGTTTCAATGGAGTTCGTGACTTCAAGTCACAAACTCAACTTGACATGAACCGATTTGTTCGCAAATTGAGCGGTAATGACCAAATTAATTATATTTTATAAATTTTACATTAAAATAATTAATTTATCAAAAAAATGAGTTAAATAATCACCTTCAAATACTTTGTATGAATACACAAAGTTCAAATAAATCACCATGACATGGCTGACACACGTGGTAAAACCGGCCACATAAACAGATGATTAGTCAAACAAAGTTAGATTTTGTGTCTTTAAGACACAAAGTTATTTTTTATTTTTCTTTTTTCCCATAACACACTAATGTGGTGTGTATATTTGTAATTTTAATAATAATTTTAATTCAAAAATTAAAAATACTAACAATATATGAACTAAATAATAAAATTAAATACTATTAATAAAAATTAAATAATTTAACATTGAAATAATTAAAAAGTAAAAAAGATAAAAATTGAAAACTACAAATTAGAAAATTTAATGTTGAAATGATTAAAAATTTTAAAAAATGAAATTGAAAATTTTAAAAATTTAAAAATTGAAAACCAAAAATTCAAAATTTAACATTAGAATGATTAAAAAAAATGTTTATAATTTTGTGTTATCACATATTTTAAAAATTAAGATGTCTTTGTAAGGTTTATAGTTCAACATCTATACATCATTTCATTGCTTTTCTGATGATAAACACTTTACGACGCATACCTCTACTAAGTTTGTTTTTCTTTGTCTCATCATTCCTTGTGATTTTTTGTACCATAGGTAAGATGCCTTGGATTCAAAAGTTGCTTATTTGGGAGAAAAGGAAGTTTTGTGTTAGTCTATGGTGATAATGTCTTTGACAAATATCAACATGGTGAATTATGTTAGTAACAAGCATAACAATAGAATTAGTGAATTCGGACAACAACAAGTAGAACAACAGAATTAGTGACATAATGCTTAATGTCACCAACCACTTAATATGACTTGGATTATACATCTCAACGAAATATTTGACATGTCAAGGCCATGAGTATTGGTATTCAGTTGAATACATATTAGACGAGGAGACTTTGGCAATTCCATTATTATTTTTTGCTTTTGGTTATTTGTATGATTAGTGTGTTTTGAATTATTAAATAATGGAATGGTTTATTAAAAATTCAGCAAAGTCTCCCATAATTCTTCATGTTTTACTTATGATATAGAAACTTGTACATGACAAGCTAATATTTATATGACATAAAGAGTTGAAACACACAAAGAGAAACTTAATAACATATTACAACACTTCTAATAATTTCAATACTAAAAATAATAAGAGTATCTACAGCAAATGTGATCCAATGCCACACCGCGTTGGCTTTTTCGTGCGTTCCGGACACGGTGAACGCAGTTTTTTCTTACACTCCGAATGCCTATGATAAACTTTCAATGTTTGGATAGGCACTTCAATGTTAAGCTGCACACTCTCAACACTCAACAACAATCCCTTCCTCAGCATGATATCGGCATTGCCAACTCTATATGCCTCATTATCTAGATCCTCATCTTGGAACTCAAAGGACATAGGTGGCAAATGAGATGCATACTGTGTACTCAAGGAATGCGCCATATATGCTCCAGTCGACTGAAGAAGAGTGATGTAACACTTTGACATATATGATGTAAATTTAGGGTCCATGTTAGAAGGTGGTATAGCATCTTCATAATTCATTTCCTGTTCATATGTGTCATGTGCATCTACAAGTCTAGATGTGGACAGTCTTTTAATTGTATCTGGTATGTCATCAAATTGTTTACGCCTACCAAGAGCATGCAACATTCTACTGGCAAACCTATGTATATCAGGAAACACATCATGTGATGTCCCTATTGACAAATCATTTATATGTTGTGCCTCAGTAACCTCTCATATAAATATAAATTTACTAAATTATTATATGCAACAAAAAATATACATACAAGACAAACTACATACAGAACGTAAGTGAATTAAGGAAAAAATAGAACAAACATACCGCCATATCAAGAAAAGATCCAAGCCAAGTAAGAAATGGAAATGTGATACGCCTGTACCATGCCTTATAATCTAGAGATGGCTCATCAGATGCTGGTATACCGTCCACAATATTGTTATGATGCTGATCCCATATGTCTATATAGCTTTGGTCCTTTCTAGTCAGTTGTCCCCTTTCTTAAATCAATCTTATGGAGTTCTCTAGATTACATACATGGTGGAGGTATATCTTGTTGCCATCCAAATTGCCTCATCACTCAAGCTAGGTAGTGATGCTCCACTATGTGAAAACATATCAATGACACAGAGCATGTCCAAATAGCACGTGCAGTAGTACAATACTGTGGAAGCATGGCCAACAACTCCTCTGTGTAGGGTTGCCACAGAAACTGATCGGGAGTCAGTCGATCAAGCTAAAATCTATACTAGAACACCAGTCAGTCGATCAAGCTAAAATCTATACTAGAACACCAGTCAGTCGATCAAGCTAAAATCTATACTAGAACACCACGTGTGTGGCAACTTTCTTGACTGAAAAGTCAATCATCCACCTGCATTTCATGAAAAGTATTATTTCAAATTCATTGAAAAATTAGTCATGGATATATAATTGTCATATATAATGTATAACTTAATTAGCTGGTTGCTAATGGGACATCCAATACGACTGGCATCTCATCTATATGCTCTCGGGCCAATCTCATGGGTGCAATGTGTGGGCATCGTTCCCAAGCCCATACCTGAAGCATGATCAGTGGCCCTGCTATATCCTTCGAAATACCAACTAATGCATGACATAACTCACGATACAACCATGCAAGGCAAGCACTTCCCCAACTAAAAGTACCAGCCCTATCAAAATTATCAAGTAGTGTCAAAAACATGAGATGTATTGTAGATTGAGATTTGTTGGCAAACAAGAATCCTCCAATCAACTGCAAGATATATGCTCGAGCATGTTACGGGAAGACCTCATCTGGGGCACTCTCCGATAACACAACGAATCGCTCACGCAAAGTACTCAACCGAAGACGCCCTCCATCTAATTCTTTTCCTTCAGGTGTAAATCCTAACAAATTCTGGCATACACTCGTCCATGTAACTTCCGTAGGAATACCTGTATTAATGACGAGCTCACCATCGATACGTAATCCAAATAGCATCGCCACATCTTGAAGAGTGATAGTGCAATCACCGTGTGGTAAATGGAATGCATGCATCTTTGATCTCCATTTTTCCAAAAATGCAGTGCATGAAAGATCCCACTTTTAGCTTATTTTTCAATGTTTAATATATTGGGTGTTACATTTTATCATTAAATTTGTAGATCAACAATTTAGCTTCAAGTGTTGAAAACTTTGATCCAACTTTTGGGTTTTTGCTTATAGTTAATGTCACTTTCTTGCAGACCCTTTTCAAATATATTCCAACAGTATCAAAACACCTTATCCCTACATGCATCTCATTTTGCATAATATATAGCGGCTCATGAAGATTACCAAATACATTGTAGAGAACTTTCTTACACAAGGTTGTATGTGACATGCACATATATATATATATATATATATATATATATGTATATGTATATATAAATATATAAAAGAGAGAGAAAGCACTAACCTTTTTCAAGAAGGACCACTAGGAATAATTTGTTGGCTTGGCTTCTTCTTCATTTTTTTCCCTCTCTTTGAAGCAGGACCACAGTGGAAACCCACAAATCTTTGTTATGTTTCTTTTGCACTGACAGGGACCTTTTGTGTTTTTGACCAAGTCTTCACCAAATTAAAGCATTAGTTTTAACCTTGTGTGTGCAACATCCAAAGAAAGGGTTCGGATCTTCAAAATCCAAAGAAGTTGTTTTAATTTTTTCGTTTCTTGTCAGGAACTAAGCTTAATCTTCGGACGTTGAAAACACGAAGTCTCCTCTTTGAAACTTCAACTCACGAACTCGAGATAATTCCACATCACTCCTACTTGGTCGATCTGAAGTTAACATAGAGCTCTAAATTCGTGTTTTCAAAATACAAAGTTGAAACATGGTCATTTTCCTCATTTGTTTGTAAACTTTGTCATTTTGGTATACAAAATTAAAGAGGTAGTCGTTTAACTCATTAACTGACAAATTGAAGTCACGAACTCATCTTCTTGAAACACAAGTTACGTGGCACAATTTATAGAGTTAATGAGTTAAATGACTAACTCTATAATTTTATATACCAAAATGACAAAGTTTACAAAAAAATGAGGAAAATGACTATGTTTCAACTTCGTATTTTGAAACACGAATTTAGAGCTCCATGTCAGCTTCAAATCGACCGACATTGGAATGACATGGAATTACCTCGAGTTCTTAAGTTGAAGTTCCGAAGATCAACGTCCAAATATGAAGTTCGTGTCTTCAACGTCCACATTTGAAGTCTGTGTCTTTAATGTCTAAGGATGCAGTCAATAAGCTAAAAAAGAATGTGGTTGATTGTTGTCAAAGCCCACAAATTGCAAGAATGAAAACAAGGGAAGGAACACACTTGGCAGCTGTGATGAATGAAAACCCTGGAACTCAATTCTTTTACAACACAGAAACAAGGGAAGCGGACATAATTGAGTCACCACACGTTTTTAAGCCGGCTTTTTGGGCTTTTGGTGCATGCATTGAGGCATTTAAATATTGTTGGCCTATTATAAGTGTAGATGGAACACACTTGTATGGAAAATACAAGGGTAAATTGGTAATTGCAACTTCCATGGATGGCGACAATCATATCTTGTCACTTGCCTTTGCTGTTGTGGAAAAGGAAGACGCATCTAACCGGTCATGGTTCTTGATATATTTGCGTCACGAGATTGTTAAAGACAAGGAAGGGGTATGCCTATTGTCTGATCGCCATCCTGCTATAAACCATTCCATTATTTAATAACTCAAAACACATTAATCATACAAATAACCAAAAGCAAAAAATAATAATGGAATTGCCAAAGTCTCCTCGTCTAATATGTATTCAACTGTATACCAATACTCATGGCCTTGACATGTCAAATATTTTGTTGAGATGTAAAATCCATGTCATATTAAGTGGTTGGTGACGTTAAGCATTATGTCTCTAATTTTGTTGTTCTACTTGTTGTTGTCCTAATTCATTAATTCTATTGCTATGCTTGTTATTAACATAATTCACCATGTTGATATTTGTCAAAGACATTATTACCATAGACTAATACAGAACTTCCTTTTCTCCCAGATAAGCAACTTTTGAATCCAGGAGGCATCTTACCTATGGTACAAAAGATTACAAGGAATGATGAGACAAAGAAAAACAAACTTAGTAAAGGTATGCACCGTAAAGTGTTTATCATCAAAAGAGCAATGAAATGATGTATAGATGTTGAACTATAAACCTTACAAAGACATCTTAATTTTTCAAATATGTGATAACTCTAAATTATAACCTTTGTATAATTATTCTAATGTTAAATTTTTTTAATTTTTGGTTTTAAATTTTAAAATTTTTAAAATTTTCAATTTCATTTTTTTAAATTTTTAATCATTTCAATATTAAATTTTCTAATTTTTAGTTTTCAATTTTTTAGTTATTTCAATGTTAAATTATTTAATTTTTATTAATATTTTTTAATTTTATTATTTAGTTCATATATTGTTAGTATTTTTAATTTTCAGATTAAAATTATTATTGAAATTACAAATATACACACAACATTAGTGTGTTATGGGGAAAAAAAAATAAAAGATAACTTTGTGTCTTTAGAAGACACAAAGTTAGAAAATCTAATCACCTACTTATGTGGCGGATTTTGCTATGAGTGTTAGCCGTGTCATGGTGTTTTTATTTGAACTTTGTGTCTTCAAGACATAAAGTATCTTAAGATGGTCACTTAACTCATTTTTTTGAGAAGTTAGTTATTTTGGTACAAAAGTTATAAATATAGTTAGTTTGGTCATTATCTCCAATTTATAGACGAAAAATTGAAACTTATTGCATATGCGTGTGTATATACTTTGGACGAAGTTTGAGCAACAAAAATGGAGGAAATGTATAAATATGTGTCAAGTATGTGTGCATTTTGGTGAAGTTTAGAGGAGAATAAGAAAATGGCCAAAAAAGAAAAACTTGTTCCAATCTCTGTGTTTAACGGATTCATTACACATTTATACCAAAATTAGTCATTTCATATCCCATGTTTTCCATAGGTTTATTTAAGTTTTTTGTATGTTGTTTTAGTTTTCTAAATATCTATAGATGTGATTTTTTGTGTGTGTGTTTAGGTTTCTTGTGTGGTTTTTATTATTTCTAAATGTCTATAAAAATTAAGTCTTGTGTTTTTTTATTTTTTTTAAAAATATCCTATGAATATGATACCATTAAATTCAAAAAGTTATAACTATTAATATTCACTTGAATAATTCAATGACATGCCTCAACCATTTTGACTTGTAGTGATTACATAGATTTATTAGTATTAAAGAGTATTTGATGAAGATAAACCAAAAAATTAATTAAAAGATTATATGGCATCTCCGAAAGCCTCTTAAATTAATAGATAGAAGAATTACTAAATATCATTTCATTTTTTGTAGTAATTTTTGTACCATTATTCTTATTTGAATATTTAAAAATAACAGGGACTAACTTAAGAAAAAATTGTTACTTATAACATAATTTCCTCATTTGTTAATGTACGATATCTCTAAAATTTATATCCTATAATATTATATTATGTGATGGTGCTAATTTGAATAAATTGTGAAATATTAAGGACTAATATAAATATATTGAAATAATGAAAACTTTGACTATGTTTAAGGGCTAATTTGATTATGTCCTTAAAATATTATAGACTAATTTAAATAGTTTAAAAATCTTCATATTTTACTTATATTTGCACTAATTTGAATAATCTTGTTAAATATAAAGGACCGATATAAAATTTTTTAAATAATAAAAACTAACGTGATTGTTTAGGGACTAATTTGGTCATGTGGTAAAATATTATGAATTAACATGAAAATTTTAAAACAGTAAAAGTTCAGTGAGAGAAAAATAATAATGTTAGGGATTTATCACATAATTTATACCTTTGAAGTTAATGATCTTTTTAACCTTACACATCACCACTTACGAGAGTATAAAATTAGCTTGTAATCAGCTACTTATATAAACTACAAGGGAGTAACGTGCATTTTACTCTCATAATTTTAAAACATCAATTAAAGTTGACCGGTTAGGCCCAAAATATTTTTAAGGTGATCATTACAGTCGGGCCTAGGTCCGTTTGGTTAATATTATTCTGCAGTGTGTGATATATAAAGTGTACAGTTTGTTTGAATTATTGGAGCAACATGATGGGGGCTGAGTAAAGTTCTAAGTTAAGTCTTATCTCCCATCTGGAATATTAATAGTTTGTAAATAGAATATAGGATTGGTTTGCCCATCACTATAAAGATTAAAGAAGTTGGAAAGGGAGAAGAAGCCCTTAGTTTAGGCATGCTTACCTTAACGTTGCTAAAGTATTGTTGCGAGTTATTAAAAACAATTTTAGTGGCTTCAAATTAAGATATAGTTCAAGATTAATTTATTTAACTTTCATTATAGTAGTGTTTTTATTTTTTGATATTAGTTTCATTAAATCTAACAAATGCTATAACATATATCATACTAAAAACCTGTTTCTGAAGAAATTTTGTTTTACTTTTAATTGGTTGAGATCAAATTTTAACACTTTTTTGTCTCTGCAATTGATTTTTTAAAAATCCGCTATGTTTTTTTTTTTTAATATTAAATCACATCAAAATGCTACGTGTTTATGGATCCGCTATGTTTTTAATATAAAATCATATGGATCGGCCACGTTGAGTTATGTGCATTAGTTGCACACCAGTTTAGAGTCTGTGCGTTTGCACGGGTACAAAACCAATTACTTTATATATAAATATACATGTAATTATATCAATTTGACATAATGAAAATATACCCGATAGTCAATGATAAAAAGATAAAAAACCAAAAACGTAACATTATAGAGTAGATATATCAGTGACAAAAAGATATTGCATAAGTTTTTTTTTAGTTGAAAATATGTAAGTATGTTCGTTATGAAACAATCTAGCAAACGATATATAATAACACAATACTTTAGAATAATGTGATAAATGTATGTTGATGTGATATAAATTACTTAGAATATTTTAAATTTTAAAGTTGCATGAGTGTTTTAATATTCTTGTCAAGGATTTATGTAATCACATGTGATATGGTAGGGAAATTGATCTTTTCCACATAAGTAATTTATGGAATTCTTTGCTAACTCCGAAGCAATAGTGATACTCTCTATCACTGGAAAGGGGTTGGTTGTTCCTAGGCTTTATAGAGCTTAAGTGTTGCTATGAGCTCCGAAGGGCATTGATGGTGCTTCGTCCTCCAAAGGAGGTGTAGGCCGCTTTGTCCTACAAAAAAAAGGACCGGAACATTTCCTCGATTTCATTTTCGATGCTTAAGTTAATTAACTTTCAAGATGTAGAGAGAATATGTAACCAATAGTATAAAATGAGTTGAGAGAAGTAAAGTCCCCTTGTCCATAATATGAGGGGGAATTTATAGGTGTTTGGACACCACTTACGAGCATTACTTCTCTCGTGATACCTTAATTGCTCTAACCGTTCTCCATAACCTTTGCCTCCTCCCTTTTGGGGAAGCAATGATGTCATTGCTAAGCTTTCTAGAATGGCTGAAGCAGCACCCTTGGGCACTGGTCATTTAATTGATGGCTGAGTGAAGTGTACAAAGCCCCACTGCATGACTTCGGCCACGATTGACTAGCTAAGATGTTGGCCACAACACGCTTTTCTTTTTTTTAAAAGGGTTAACCAAAGGAGAACCCCTTTCCCACCTGGCCAGAGGTCCCTTAACCAGGCGGGAGGTAAATCGAGGGATGTGCATGAGTGGCAGCCCGACCAGGGAGAGGACCAACGGGCGTGGAAATCCAGCAACAGCCCCCGCAATATTTCAGCGGAGTACTGCCGCCACACGGACTCGATCCCGCGTTGTCACAACACGCTTTTCTTGCTTCGTCTAGGGAGTGCTCATCATGATAATTAGGTCGAAGCCTCGTGCACACGGTGTGGCCACGGGGAGAAGGATACCAAGCATTGGCCGAAGCAATACCACTTGGGTTCGACCATAATCGTGGGACCGCATCTCTTGTACGCGTGGCATCATCTCATTGGTGAGAGGATTTTACCCATATCAACATGCATCATAAATTATACTTTTGTAAAGAGAAACAATATAAAAATACAATAATTGGGCCATTAATTACATAATTTACTTTCTGCAATATGATCGCATTATTTATTTAGCATACAAACGTAAATGGCATATTGCTGAAATATATGCATAGCATACCTTATTAAAATTAAGGTTGATTCAGAGAAATTTAGATAACAAAAATAACTTAAATATAAACAAATCATAAAATATTAAGTAGTTACGCTATTGTCATTCATTATCTCCTGTAGGAGGCTAGCGACAATAGCGTCTGGAGGAAGCTAAGGTTTAAAAAATATTAATATGTATTATGAAGGGCCAATAGTCATTAATAAGAAAAGTCAACCGACAGGAGATAATGAATGACGTGGCTGCACTATGTGTCTGATTTTAGGCAGGAAACAGTCTTTAAAATTTTTTTTTTGAATAAAATACACCAGGCTTTACTATAATCTATCATAAATGTACAATACTTTCTCATAGTGCCAAAAGTCTCGCAACAAACTCTTATGGTGATTAAAAATTTCACGCACACCTTTATATGTTTACCCCAATTGTTCAATTTTTTTTCTTTCCTTCCTTGTTCATTTGCACAACTCAAACTATTAAACATGGGTAAGTAAAATTTCACCCAAAAATGAACAAAATAATCTAATGAATCAAAATTGTTGTTTATTTACACGACTTGTTCCTGGAAAAATTCAGTGTCCGTGTTTGAACTTTCTCTAGTTAGATGAGAAAATAACCAATAAATAAATAAAGAGTACTCCTACTTGTAGTAGTAAGGAACTAATGATCCCATCTTAACTTTCTTCCAGTGATTGCATTCCATCATCAAAATCATTGTAGACGTCACCATCTTGACCAACCCAAATCTTGCAAAACTCCCAAAAACTCAATCTAGAATCAACAGGCAGCTGTGATATCTTGGGTTGATCGAACAGTGCTGCAAGGCTCCAAACTTGGAGATACCACAGCAATGTTCAATTCTTTAGGTGGGTGTTTGTTTGTTTGTTTGTTTGGTCGGTTTCATGGTAGATACTCGAATGAGACAAATCAGTGATGCTAACTCTAATGGTCATGGCCATTTCTATAGAGCTAAAAGAAGGGCTTCAAACGCCGAGAGAAGTAAATGCCAATGATGATCGGCAAGAACCGGAGGACAACCAAATTGATTGAAAGGTGTCATAAAGCCAACGGGTAGATGCTGTTGTCGCCGGCAGCTGAGTCAGGGTGGCAGAGGAGTGCTGAGATTTGAGAAGCGATTTCAGGGCTACGAAGAGATTCCGTGCGGGCTTTTCTAAGGATGATATGGATTTGTGGAATGCATGAAAGGATTGATGAGAGGGCTTTTGATGGCAGCATGGCCTATTGCGTATGGATTTGACCACGATAGAAATTCAACAATTGGGGTAACGTTATTAATATCTTTTTTCGTGCAAATTTTAGTATTGTTAAAGGGGTGTTAGATGATATAAGACTGTGTGTATAACTTTTACTCAAAATAGAAATTTACTGTAAGACTTTTAATATTACAGTAAAACTGTGCATTTATAATAAATCACGAAATTTTTTTAACTTACAGAGCATGGTCTGACAAGCATACGTTTTATTATTTAACTTGCTTAGAGTCGTAATAGTAGCCATGTGTGGATTTTCATAATTGGGGGAAAAAAAAAGCAAGAATGACATAATGATTGCTTTATTTATGTTATGTTCTTATTGATATCACGTACCATATATGTCAAAGTTCCCAAATTCTATGCACATAAATTGCAATCTTACGGATTTTTTAAAATATTATAATTTTAATTTTTTATCATAAAAATATTATAAGTTTGAAGTGGATTTTGAAAATATTGAATAAACGTCTCCAAAATGCTTTGGCCAGCTTTTTGCCAGACAAGAGGGATGCTTTAAGCATTCACAAAGAGATAAGTCTTACAATACTTTTACTTTTTCTTTTTCTTTTTTTTCTCAAAGAGATAAGTCTTATAAGACTAATTTTTTTTTTTTGCTCTTTCGATTGCATTTTACAAGACTCTTAAAACTTAAACAACCAAATAAAAAGAAAATGAAGGCCTATTTGGATTGTTTTTAAGAAAAACTACTTTTTTTAAATGAAAAATCACATGTTATTAATGTATTTAGATTAACTTTTAGAAAAAGCTCAAAATCTAAATTTTTTTTCCCTTAAAGTTAGATATCTAAGTTTTTTTTTCTCTCAAAAAAATACTTTTTTTAAAAGTTATATGCAAAAAGTACTTTTTTAAAGCAATCTAAAGAAGTCCTAAATAGGGGAAAGAAAATAAAAATACTATCTAAAAATGAAATCATCGAAAATATTATTATAAAATTTTGATTAATTATTTTGTTGCAAGCATGTTCATGTAGTTAAAGATTAAATAAGTCTTCTAAGAGGGTGTTTGGTTTTGTTTTTTTTGGTTGCTTATAAACACCTAAAAAAATATCATTTTACATATTTTTTGTTATTTAAGTACTTATAAGCACCAAATAAGCAAAACCAAACACCCTCTGAGTATCGCTACTCACGATTGGCGGAAGCGATGAAGTCACTATTTTCTTAAAAACAAACTTCTGCTAGACGAATGTACTGGCTAGCTTTTTTAGAAATTGTAGCTTTTAGAAAGTTTAAACAGGTTCTTTAAAAAGCATTTTAATAAATTATAATATTTTTTCCTTGATTTCATTTTTAGATAGTACTTCTATCTTCTTTTCTCCATTTAGGGCTTCTTTAAATTAGAGATGAGCATTCGGTTATAAATCGAACCGAACTCTTTTTTTTTTTTAATTTGAAAATCGAACTGAGTTGAATTGTTTAAAAATTAAAAAGACCGAAACCAAGATATATTTTGGTCTATTTGGTTTAATTCAATTAAAACTGAGATTGAACAATAAAATTTTAAAAAAAAACTAAAAAAAAGAAAAGGGGTACATTATTGCGTGAAAATACAATAAAACCTAAACTAATCACTTTTATTCATTAACGTATATCATGACATATATAATGAAGCGTAGTTAAATATATAAATCCTAATTAAATTTGTTAAAATTAAAAAGTTCAATTAATCCAAATGAAAATAAATCCGACGACTTAGAAATATGTACCAAGAAAAGAGCATTTTGTTTTTAGTTAAATAGTTTACAATATGAATGATTTATGGTACGGGTATAAAATATTAAATTTATTTAATATATAAAATATAATTTAGTTTTTTGGTTTATTTGATTTATTTTTTTAATCTTGCTAACGAAACAAAACCAAATAGGCCGAAATTTTTCTAAAACATAACCAAACCAAATTAAATAGACCAAACTCAATTTACTTCAGTTTGGTTTTCGGTTTGATACAATTTTTTCTCACCCCTAGTTTGTATTGCTTCTTTTTTTAAAAAAAAAAAAAATACTTGTTGCATAGAACTTTTGAAAAAGTTTTTTTTTTTAAAAAAAGTCTCAAATATCTAATTTTACAAAAAAAAAAAAAACCTCATTTTAGAGTTTGATCTCTTTTTAAAGTTAATCTAAATACTTCAAAACATGTGATTTTGCATAAACAAAAATTATTTTTTTTCCTAAAACAATTCAAATAGGCCTTTAATTTTTTTAATCTGGTTGGTTAAGATTTAAGTCTTGTAAAATGACACAAAGAAAAAAAAAGAGCAGAAAACAATGAGAGCCAGTTTGGCTTTTTGTTTTGGAGAGACAAATTGACTTTTGCAGCAAAAAAAGTCCATTTGAAAAAAAGAGGGTGTTTGGTTTTCCATCCTAAAACTCAATTTGAGCCAAATGTCCACAAAGTTTTAGGCTCAAAAGAAGAGTTAGTTTTTTTTCCCTTCTCCCTTTATTGTTTGCAGGAAGGAGTTTTAGATTTTCTTGTTTTACAAAAGTATCATCATTATTATTGTTATTAATATTTTTGAATTTAAAATTATAATTAAAAATAAACAAAATAATAAAATATAATAAAAATAAAATATAGTTAAAAACCTTAATAAAATAAAATAAAATAAAATAAAATAATAAATAACTAAATTTACTTAATTAAAAAAGAATAACTAGAACATAACTTAAACAGATAATAATTCAATTAAAAATAATAATTTAAATGTTTAATAATTTAAATTTTTAATTTTAGTTTTATAATAATTTATTAATTCTTAATGTAATTTAATGAATTTTTATTTATATCATGTCTAGCAAATAATAGTTTATATTATAAGTTTCAAGATGCCTTTCTGGTAATAATTTGGACAACTAACCATTATTTTCAAATGTAAAAAAAAAATATATATTTCATTTAATAAAAGTCCGTTTCATCTACAAATAACCAATCGTATTTCCTTTTTGACTAGAAGCCTTTTTAACCAAAAATTTGTTTCTGAAAGGCCTTTTTACAAAATTGTATTTTAAACTAAAAGCCAAACTAGTTGTTAGTCTTACAAGACCTATAACTTTGACCCAAAAAAAAAAAAAGTCTTGTAAGATTTATCTTTTTGACCAAAAAAAAGGGGGCTTTTGGAAGCATTTTAAGAAACACTTGGAGTGTGCCTAAATCTTTGGAAATGCTTTTAAGACTTATCTCTTTGTGAACGCTTCAGAGCCCACCTAGTCACCCGCGAGAAGCTAGCCAAGCATTTCTCAAGTGCTCTCACGTGTTTTCCAAATGCTTTAAAGCATTTCTCAAACGTTTCCAAGTGTTTTGGAGATGTTTTTGACAATATTTTCAAAATCCACCACAAACTTGTAATATTTTTATAATAAAGAATTAAAAATATAATATTAAAAAAATATGAATCTTACATACTGGAAAGGAGACTTATTAAATAGTAGATAGTAGATCTAAAAATATTTTGCTCTTTTATACCATTGCACATGCGTGGTTGCATGAAATTCATAGTAAGTAAATATTATAATTAATATTCTATGGCTCGTCAAATTCTTGACTATTTTCAGCAAGCATGTGTATTAAAGATATATACTTTAAAAGAGTTCTTTTACCCATTTAAATAATTTTACAATTAATATGGATGCTTATGCCAAAGCAAACTTCTATGTTGATCTATAAATTTATTCGATAAGGATCCTGTGTTATATGTTTCTATGTGTTAGTACGTGTAATTACGTATCTAAAGGAGGTTGTTGTGTTTACTATCTTGAAAAAATGGAAGTGACAACGAGGGTTTTAATTTTAGACTTTAATGAGGATTGTCTGTCAAATTTGGGACAAAACTTTTTAAAGTTTTCGCACTGTGTCTCACGCGTGGGAGTTCCGGGGGGGGGGGGGGTGTACTCCATCTATTCTGCTCGAAAGGGAATATGAAGTGATACTTTTTCGACTTTCATGTAAATATTGTTATTTGTTACATTGTTGATACTATAAAGCATATCATCTGAACTAAAAAAAAGCCCTAACCAAAATTCTCTCTCTCTCTCTCTTGTCGCCGTTCATGGCCTCTCCGCCGGCGGCGGATGAATTTTCCCTCTTACCCAATATCAAAACATCATCTTCGAACCATCCTCCCATGTCACTCAAGAACCAGTGTGGAACAGATTGCATAACTTGCATCAAACTATCTCGCCTTGGGATTGGAGGAAAAGCTTTGAGGCAGTCAAGCAATACAACAACGTCATCCCATCTTCAAGAGATTTCTTTTCCAAATCTTAGAGCTTTTTATGTATGAGAAATCAGAGTCATATCTCCTGGCGAAAGCTGTGGGCAAACCACTTCATATGAATGAACGTACTGCCAAACTTTTGAGCCCTTTTGTGCCTCGAGTTTGATTGTCAAAAACCCCTCATAGAACGAGTTAGGGTCAACATCAGGAACTATAAAGTGGTAAGGTTTATCTATGTGTGTTTTGTAAAGTTTGAGTACTTAATAGATAGGTATCTTTGATGGTTGGGTGTAAAGTTTGAATACTTGACAGATAGGTAGTTTGTATTCTTATTAGACATCTATCTTGATAAGTCTTGTAACACAACAATTATAAATATGAAAGGCAGCACACTATGTAGATCCATTGTCGAACTTTCCTTACTTCATCTTCCTCCCTTTCGTCCAGGCTCAACGTTCTGAGTTAAGTCCAAGCTACTACGACACCCTCATGTTCAATGAATACTTTTTTTTTTTTTTTTTTTAAAAAAAAAGGAAATTTCTATGCAAATACAGACAATTTAGGCTTTGGAGGATTAAGTAGACATATATCAAGGAGATCATGGACTGAAGTGTACTTATAGTCAGGATAGAGCTGAGAGGCTTCTAAATCATTTTCAGTGAGTTCATAACTCATTTGAGCACCTTTAACGAATATATTGTAGAGGATAGCCACTGGTATATTCTCTGGAAAAGGCAAGCCTGCACGAGAAGGAAATACATGTTAGTGTTCCATTCATCAACATTTTTCTTGAATCAATCAATGAGCGTAAGATTTTAGCAACAATTCAAGTGCTTCTTGAAGACTTTAATGAACTAGTGGGAAACATTAAAATGCTTTTTATTTTTAATAGCAATTGTTAAGCATTATTTCTTAACCATTAATTTCTTTTGGTAGATTTAAAGAAATAAAGAATTTTGTGATGAGAAAATGGTATTCAGAAATAAATAGACAAAGTTAAAGTTACTTAATTTTTGAGAGTTGAACAATTTCTTCCTCGGAAATATGAATCCTTTTCATAGACCGTCCTGTCTTTTTCTCCCAAGAGCTAACCAATTCTAGTTGGGAAACTATATTTTTTGAAGGTCTACAAATAATGAGACGATTTCTCAGCCTGGGATCTACTGCTGCTCTCACTGTGTAGGCTGCGACGTCTTCCTCAAAGTTCAATACCGCTGAACAAATGAATCATACGGTTTAATTAGACAATAATCAGACTAGTAATCATGCACCCTAAACATTATGCACCCACCTAATATTTGTGCACCGTTCAGTAGTGCGTTCACTACTTTATTATTATAGGTTCACAATTTTTACAATACATGTTTACAACTTTTAATTATTCACAAATCGCATATTATATGTTTATAATTTTAACACTTCATGTTCAAAATTTTTAATTATTCATAATTTATTTATCCATTACTCTTATATTATATGTTCAAAAGCTTTATATCATATGTTCACAAAGACAAATTACATCTTTACGACTCTTTAAGATATGTTCACTATTTTTAAATGATATGTTCACAACTTGCAATCTATGAACGATTTTGGAGCTTGCAGTTAGATGTGTTTCCAGTATGATCAGATTATTGTGTTGTACTCCTTAGTGTGAAAAGAGTGAACTCGTTAAATTTCACGCTGATCAGATGTTCGAATTGTGATATTAATGGGTAGTGCACCATGCACCTTTAGTTGTATAATACTTTGGGTATATGGTATAATTTGCAAATAATAATGCAAGTTCATTTCTTTGTTTTTTGAGTGTGTATTAACATAGGAAAAAGATTTCTTGCCAAAATAGGTGGCCAAAAATGGTAAAAATGGGGATAATATACATATTTTTCACATGTTTATTGTCAATCTTACCTTTAATGAGAAAAACTAAAACTTTAAGTTTGAATTAAATTTTTTGTTTCTCTTTCATTATTAAATATCCAACCACTAACAAGTGTATTACTATTCCCAATAGATTGACCAACACGTGTGTTTATATGAGTTCTGTAGTTTTAGTTTGTAATTTGTGTTTATTTTTTATGATTTAATAAGCAATTAAGAAAAACATAACCATAAAAATTAAAAATTACTAATTCTATCTCAAACTAAGGAAATACTAAAAATCATACGGTGCTTTGTAGAACTTCTTAACAATGATCATTGTTACTTTTTTAAATTTTTTTCATTTATCTCTAAACATCCTATAGGCATAATTTTATGTGTACTTTTTCATTTTAGACATCCGATATATATATATATATATATATATATATATATATATATATGAGTTTTTATATTTTTGCATTTTTATATTTTTTTTGAGTAATTACTGAAAACGCCACAAAAATAAAAAATTACTCCTATGACCTCAAATTAGAAATAGTTAATATGATGTGTCATCTCATAAGACTTCCTAGAAAATAATGTAGCATCTTCTATCTATCTATCTATCTATCTATCTATCTATCTATATATATATATATATATATGTTTATATATATATATATATATGTATATATATATAGTGTGTGTGTGTGAGTTTTTATATTTTTGCATTTTTATATTATTTTTGAGTAATTACTGAAAATGAACCCCACAAAAATTAAAAATTACTCCTATGACCTCAAATTAGAAATAGTTAATATGATGTGTCATCTCATAAGACTTCCTAGAAAATAATGTAGCATCTTCTAGACCTCTTAAATTCTATATCAATATCTATAAATAGCTAAATCTATATATGCTTACATTTAATGCTACATATGCTAATACTATAGATTGTTTTTCTTTCAATAATAAGTTAAACTCCAATAAATATATTGTTCGTCTATTGCTTTCTTTTAGACTAATCATTACTTGATTTCACCTTCAATATCATTTTGAATATTCAAATCAATTATTGAAGATCTCTTGTAAAAAATGGATAGTATTAAAAACTTATCAAAAATTAAATTTTATGAAATGTATTTATATTTTATCATTACATAGAATATACAAGTTGACAGTGTAAGAAAATAAAAATATGCATTTCTTTCATACATTGTACGGGTTTTAATCTAATTTTATTAATAGTATTGTATAGATTGATTTATAGATATAGATAGACAACAAGTTGACAGTGTAAGAAAATAAAAATATTCATTTCTTTCATACGTTGTATAGGTTTTAATCTAATTTTATTAATAGTATTGTATAGATTGATCTATAGATATTGATAAACAATAGATTTTTGTAAAATATTGTAGATTAGATTGAACTTTTTAAAATATTTAGGAATTATTTGAGATGCAAGGTAACATTAAGGACCAATGACATAGTCTACCTTAAAAGTTAATGACTTTTAGATGAAAATGATAATACATGACATATAATCAATTTTATTCTCTTATTAAAAAAAATAGTGTCCACTTCTGAAACAATATTACAATCAGGAAATTAATATTGATAAAATAGTTATAGAATATAATATTAATTGTCCACATTGGCCGAACTTCATAGCATTAATTTTGACCCCCTTATGTTTGATAAACCATCATTATTATTTGTAATTTGAAACATCTTTTAAATTAACTAGTGCTTTCATACCCCATGCTTCGCATAGGCCTATAGATTCTGTGTGTTTTTTAGTTTTTTAAATATTTATAGTTGTGATTTTTTTATTTTTTTAGGTTTTCGTGCTTTTTTATTTTTAAATATCTACAAAATTAATTCTAGTGCTTTTCTATTCTTCTTTTTATTTTTTAAATTAGGATATGATACATAAATTAATTAAATTAATGAGTTTTTTAGACTTTATTACTTTAAAATCATTAAAAAGAAATATATAGGTAGTGCATAAATATAATTAAATATCTTGTAATTCCATTACAATAATAAGGATAGGAAGTGGTGCATAAATATAATTAAACACTATAATATATATTTATAATAATGTAATAATATTAAAAATAGAATTTATGATGACTTGGTAAATAGATGAGTACTGATATCACACCCTTCTTTGGGCTCCTTTGGATTTAACTTTTTTACATATGTGATTTTTTATTATTTTTAGGTTTTTGTATTTTTTATTATTTTTAAATATCTATAAAAATTAATTCTAGCCCTTTTTTATTCTTATTTTTATTTTTTATTCTTAGGATATGAACATTATAATTTTTAGATTTATAATAATGTAATAATATTATATAGATAACTTATGATGACTTGGCAAATAGATAAGTGTTGATATGACACCCTTCTTTAAGCTCATTTGGTTTAACTTTTATATATACTAGTGCTTTTATACCTTGTACTTTGTACGGGCTTATTTAGGTTCCGTATTTTTTAGTTTTTTAAATAGTTATAGATGTGATTTTTTTTATTATTTTTAGGTTTTTGTGTGTGTTTTTTTTTATTTCTAAATATCTATAAAAATTAATTCTAATGCTTTTTTATTCTTTTTTTATTTTTTTCTTTTTTTAATTAGGATATGATACATAAATTAATTTAATTAATGAGTTTTTTCAGACTTTATTACTTTAAACTCATTAAAAATAAATATATAGGTGGTGCCTAAATATAATTAAATATCTTATAACTCCGTTGTAACGATGAGGTTAGAAAATAGTGCATAAATGTAATTAAACACTATAATTTATAAATTTATAATAATGTAATAATATTCAAAATAGAATTTATGATGACTTGGCAAATAGATAGGTGCTAATGTGACACTCTTCTTCGAGCTCCTTTGGGTTTAACTTTTTTATATATGTGATTTTTTTATTATTTTTAGGTTTTCATGTATTTTTTATTATTTCTAAATATCTATCAAAATTAATACTAGTGTTTTTTATTCTTATTTTTATTTTTAATTAGGAAATGATGCATAAATTAATTAAATTAATGAGTTTTTTGGACTTTATTATTTTATACTCATTAAAAAGAAATATATAGGTGGTGCATAAATATAATTAAATATCTTGTAACTCCATTGCAATGATGAGGTTAGGAAGTGGTGCAAAAATGAAATTAAACACTATAATATATCGATTTATAATAATGTAATAATATTAAAAATAAAATTTATGATGACTTGACAAATAGATGGGTGCTAATGGGTGCAAACGTGACACCCTTCTTTGAGTTTCTTTGGGTTTAACTTTTTTATATAAGTGATTTTTTTATTGTTTTTAGGTTTTTATTTATTTATTTATTATTTTTAAATATCTATAAAAATTAATTCTAGTGCTTTTTTATTCTTATTTTTATTTTTTAATTAGGATATGATGAACAAATTAATTAAATTAATGAGTTTTTTTTTAACTTTATTACTTTAAACTCATTAAAAAGAAATATATAAGTGGTGCATAAATATAATTAAATATCTTGTAACTCCATTGCAATGATGAAGTTAGGAAGTGGTGCGTAAATGTAATTAAATACTATAATTTATAGATTTATAATAATGTAATAATATTAAAAATAAAATTTATGATTACTTGGCTAATAAATGGGTGCTGATGTGGCACCTTTCTTTGAGCTCCTTTGATTTAACTTATATATATCTATACTATATAATAAAAAAAAATAAGTTGTAATTTCGTGCTACCAAGTGATGCTCTATATGACAAGCTTTCCATAATTACTCATCAATTAATTAAATATGCCTAGTTTTAGGTCTTTTTTTTTTTGTTTTCTATCATTTATTTAGTTTCATTCCTGTATTAAATATTTTAATTTAATTAATATTATGCCCTTTCTCTATATATATCATCATTTTTTTTATTAATTCCATAGTATATAATTGTTTCAAAAACTATTCAGTAAGATGCAAAAACACTGTAACTTTAATATATTCAATCACATATATGTTGCTCCCTATGCATCATACAGGCATCACACTAGTGTGTGTCTATATATATATACCCATTTTAAATTTGTAAATGACCTCTTAAGATTTTACATTTCATGTTCTAATAAAAATAAATAAGAAAATGTGGTTTCTAGTTCGATAAACCATGTACTTTAGATATCATACCATAGTAACAAAATGCTTCAAGATAAAAATGTAATATTAAAAATTCTATAAACTAAAGGTCTATAAATGAAACTCATTGTTGGTTACAAGGATCTCCAATCTGTTATGATATAATTTATTATGTATTACATAATTGATATTAATTAAAACTTTCAATTACTCTTTAGTTCTGATATAATATAAACTTAATATTGACAGGTACAAGTTTCAAATCTTATTAATATACCTTTTGGCAATACATTATATGATGTCTTTTGCTAGGTACTCAACACAACGTGCATTCAAGATAACTTTTACTGTGCAATAAGCCATTTTCCATTTTAGTTTGCATTTAGATGTAATGTTATAGGAAAATGATTAGTTTCAAATTTGCGATATTGTGACACTGTTCTAGTCCCATATTAAATATAAGAGGATTCAAATCCAAAATTATTAGATGAGCAATATTATAAAATTAATCCACACTAAGATTAATTAGTAATTGAGTATATCATAATTTATATATTTTTATTAAAAAAATTGAATTAAACATTATTTAAATAAAAGATATTAAAATAATACATAAAAGCCGTGCCAACACACAAGTGACACACTAGAATTATGTGCATATAAATAGTTCAAATTTTTCTCTCACATATTACTATGAGACAGTACTCTATATATATATATATATATATATATATATATATATAAAGATCCAAATCCAGAAATTATTAGATGGGAAACAAACGCGAATATATTTCAAAACAAATGACAAAAATTGAAACTAACCTTTGGCTTCACCAGTACCATAAATAGTAATTTCATGGCGGTGTTCATGAGGATGGAGCAAGTAATCAACAAAGTAGGCAGCGAGTGAGTTTGCAGAGACATAAGTAAATGGTATTCCAGCAGCTTCGGTTGCTCTCCTGATCTTCTTCTTGTTGTCAAGAAGTGCTTGAAAAGGTGGCAGTCCACTCACCCTGTCAACTTCATTCCCATATTCTGAGGGAACAAATCTCTGATACATAACATTACCCATGCACGAAATTAGCATAGCAGCGTATAATCTCAGATTGAATTCTTTCAGGGTTTGTTTGAAGTACGTCGAACCCCGACCCCTTATCTTATGGATCGAAGCTACTCCTCTATAATCTCTCTCTCATTCTTAAATTACAATATAAGACTGTTCAAAGACTTTATATTTTAGTTTCACTTTAACAGTTTACTTTTTTTTTTTTTTCTAAATTTAAGGGATTTTGATTTTCAGGGTTTGTTTGAAGTACGTCGAACCCCGACACCTTATCTTATGGATCGAAGCTACTCCTCTATAATCTCTCTCTCATTCTTAAATTACAATATAAGACTGTTCAAAGACTTTATATTTTAGTTTCACTTTAACAGTTTACTTTTTTTTTTTTTCTAAATTTAAGGGATTTTGATTTATTTTTCTACATTTAGGGCTTTTATTTTAGTTTCACTTAAATCGCTCTGTACTTTCAATCAACTCCCTATTTTAGTTAATTTTTTATTTACAAATTCCCCACCTCCATAAGACTTGAACCCAGGACCTTATTCGTGAGAAGGTAGTATCAATCGCTTGAGCTACCCATTAATCTTGACTCCCTATTTTAGTTTCATTCTAATAACTTTTCTATTTTAAAACACCCCTAATTTATATTTATATATATATATATATATATTAGTTTAAACACTTTTTTTATGTTTTTATGTTATCCATTTTGTTTTATTATATACTAGTAAAAAAAATCATGCAAGGCACGACAATATCACCCAATATTATTGTAATATAAAATTTATAATATGTGATAAACATCAATTGAAAAATTCAGTAATCTTGTAAAGAGTTAAAGTAATTCTATTTATGCATATGTTTCTCTTTGTAAAAATTGAAATCTAAAAATGTATTAATTTTTGTCTCTTTGCTATTTTGACAAATTTGATGAGATTGATTATAGAGAAAAAATGAATTTATTGAAACAATAGAGTCGAGTGAATATAAGGTGAAAATATCTAAATTTTCTTGTGTATTTTACCTTATGTGATTGGAATTTTAAGTATAAAATTTATACATTAGCCTGATTGAAAAGTTAATTTTTTATTTCCTAAGTATATTCATGTAATTTGAGATGATTTAAAAATTATTTAAACTTAGAAAATTATAATTTAGATAAATTTAAAACTTATGAATTTATTTTTGTTCAATCATTTGTATCGATAATTAAATTTACTTTCAATTAACACAATATGCTTTAACAAATAACAAAATGATAAAAGAACAAAATGTGAACGCCAAAGTCCCAAACTCGCTATCTAAATTATGATTGGTTTTGTAATTTCAATACCCAATTGAATAATTTTGTGCTCTCAAAATTTAAAATTTTAAACTTAAAAATTAAGAAATTCAAATCAATATCCACTCTTAGCAGAAAGTTGATAGACATGATGACCAGAGAAGCAAAAAAGAAAAAAAGGTAGCATATGGTTTTTCTTAGAGGAAAAAAATAATGATTTGAACTGTCCCAAAATTTTATTTTATTTTTTTATGTCTATAAGTATTTTAATGTAATTTGGAATGGTTTGATAGTTATAGTACTAGTAAATTTAAATTTTTATATTTATTAATTTTCAACTTTTCATATCTATTTTCACATTGAGTATAAATTAGTACATTACAATTTAAAAAATATATCTATTTTTGAATTTAGCGTAAATTAGCACAATATATTCAATAGATAACAAAAAAATAAAATAAAAAAAACTTGAACGCGAGAAAACCCAAAAGCTAAATATTGTAAGTCGATCAGCTTTTATGATTTTCAATGTTCAATTTAATAGTTTTTTGCCCTAGAAATTAAAATTTTTGAACTTAAAAATTTAAACAAATTCCACCCTTAACCTAATCAAATAATTTTTTTTACCCCAAGTATGAATTTTTAAAATACCAAAAGCAAAAAAAAAAAGTATGATTAATAGAGAAGAGAAGAAGAGAGAGGATATAATTTTAATTGGGAAGGAAAAGGGGAAAAAATTGAGTACATGTAGAATTATCCACTCGAATAATTTTTTTGGTTCTAGATAGAAATTTAAAAACTTGAACATGAAAATTAAACCAATTCCTTTAATCTAATTGGGTTTTATGAATTTTAATACCCGATTGAATAGAATTTTTCGCTCTCAAAACTCAAAATATTAAAAACTCGAACCAATTCCTATAGTTGAAACACAAAATATTTTGCTAGTGAAGGAAAAAAGAAAAAAAAATTAAATGTAAAATTATATATTTTCCATGCTAAAAATGAAATCATAACTTTCCATAATAAATATTTTATAAATCACCATTAATAATTATGCCTCATTTTGAAAGTTATTACAATATTGCTATGGAGAAGATTCATGAATAAATAGTACATGAGAAAGAGAATCTTTTTAATAGCGTAGAGAAATAGATATTTTTATTAATTAATTTTTTTAGGTTTTTAGATTTAAATGGTTAGAAAAGGGCTGGTTTTGGGACCTCTGTATGTGGGGGAAAACAACAAATTGGAAAAGGGCCCCTAAAATTTGAGGGATGAACTAAAGACTTAATAGTTAAGTAGTATGTCTCTTATTATTAATGTGAATGATCTTGGGATCAATTTTCAATAATCATATGTAATTGGTCTTTGACTTCCCTTGAATTAAACAAAAAAATTTTTGAGGGGTGGAATAAGGGGTTGATAGAGCTTATTTCTCCTTTTCCCCTCCTAAATTTAGGATAGGAATCAGATAAAGGGGCGTGTTGAAAAATATATAACTCTTCTTTTTTAGGGGTACCGTATTTTATTCGAAAAAGTACAGACAAATTATAAAAAAATTCAATAATAATCATCATCAAATTATAACTAAGCAGAGATATGTACTATATTGATCACCTTGATATGATGACCTGCCTCTTTTATGGCTCTAATTATCTTGAGCTGTTCAAGATATTGTGGGACTGCAAGTGTAGATATCACCACATCCACCTGTCTAATTGCCCAAACAAGTTTCTCATGCTCATCTAGTTCTCCCTGCAGTGATCTCTCACGTCACAAAATTAAATTGATACAATTGTAAAACACTAAAATTATTAATTGATATGTCAAGTTTATAGATTTAGAGGGTGTTTGGCTAAGCTTAAAAGCTGGTTTGGCCAAAAATAATAACTGACATACTTGACTAATTGGCTTATAAGTACTTTTTATCGATTTATAAGCTAGAAAAAAAAAGTAAGGGATAGCAGTTTATTTTCTATCAGCTTATAAGTAATTTTGGTCAAACTTATAAAAAGACAATATTATCCTTAAATTTTAAAATAATTTTATTACATTAGTTAATGACATATCTTTTTTAATCATTTTAATTATTATTGCTACTCATGTGCACTTATTTACTAAATATGTTAGCAACTCATAGCATATATTATTTAAATATATCTCTACTTATCTATTACTTGCTTATAAATAAGTTTTTACTTATAAGTACTTAAAAATAAGCTCAGTCAAACGAGCTCTAAAAAATGAGGTAAATTATGTAGTACCGTGAAGATGGTGACTCCAGTGGACTCATACATGTGGAGTAGCTCCGCGCGAGAGACGTTGGAATCTGAGCTGACTGGTGGACGGACGTAGGCATAAGCTGGATGCCCCATGGACACACTTGCCTTCACCACATATTTTCCAACATAACCCGTTGCTCCAAATATTAATATCTTACTCTTGTCAATATTATCCATTTCTCTTTTCTCAAGCTTCGTACGTCTTCTTAGGTTTATATATATAGCCCTTCGTCTAAGCTTTTCTTGATTTTGTTTTTCTTTCGTTTGTGTGGCGGAAAAATCATCATAAATCTATCCAACCTTATCTTAGTGCCTCGTTTTGTCATGATTCCTTTTGCATCAATACAAGACGACAATATTAATAGGAAGTTATATCATACATTTTAAAAATTGTGCATTTACTAAGTATTATACACTTTCAATTAACAAAGGCCATAAAATTTATAAACAAATAGTATAAAAGTTATAAACAAACACGTCAATTAAATTGTTCACAACTTTTTTTTTACTATTTCTTCAGAATTTATTAGTTCACCACTTAATATATATTTGTTCATCACTCTTGTACATACATATACACAAAAACACATTCACGCACACAGACTCACATAATATTAATATTCTGAACAAATAGTATTAATATTGTGAATAAAGGTGAGGGAGTATGGGGTGCACGATGATGAAGGAGCATAGTATAAATTGCGAGGAGTTGGTCACTTGAACTCAGTATAAATTGCGAGGAGTTGGTCACTTGAACTCGAAAAGGACGCCAAGGTGTTGTTTAGCAAAAATAGTTATTTGGGTAGTTGATATCTATTTGGATAGCAGATAGTTGTTAAATTTTAGTTATTAGTAGATAGCTATTTAACGAGTAGATTAGAAAAAAAAATATTTGGTAAAATTAGATGTTAGGTTGACTGATAGATGTAAAATGACATAACAAAAGTATCACTTTATTATTGTTATTATATATATTATTATTATAAATATTGTTATTAATAATATTGAAATAAGATGCTAAAAGAAATAATTTGGATATATATTTATGATAATAATAATTTATAATTAAAGCATGATAAAAATAATTTTATAAATTACTTTCATAATACGAAAAAAAACTATATTTTATATCCACAGGTTTTTCTGTGTGAACAAAATTAAAAAGTAAAAATGGATAAATTATTTGCATAAAAAAATTTATGCAGGATAGAGCAGAATAATAATTAATACAAAAGTTTATATGGGATAAATAGGATTGAGAAAGAAAAAGTGTCAGGATAAGATAAGGTTGAGAAAAAAAAAGGGGGTAACATTAAGAAAGAATTATGAAATGCTATTTCTCATCTTGAAACGTTAATATTCATAACGTTTAAGAAACACTCCTTGAGATGTTAAATGCTCCGTTACCAAATAGTAATAATTAGACAAAATTGGAATTTTCAACCAAAATACTAAATGCTACCCCAGAAGTTGTTGTCGAACAAGGACCAAGTAACGCTTCTAGTCCTCTCTAATATTTATCTTCTTCAATATATTGAAAAGGTATCAAAACAATATATATTTTGAATTTTAATTATTAGATTAAACTAACAATATAAGTAAACATTTAATTTCAAAAACCTTAAGTTGCCGATTGATATGGTAGAATAAATTTGGATAGAAATGGAATGAGTTTGGAAATCGAATGGACTTGATAATGCATATATCATGTTTGGTGTACACGGGAAATTATGGTACAAATGGATGTCTTAGTTCTAAATCCATGTTTGATAGTTAGTATGGATTAACATAATATTGAAAATAAATTATGTAAAAAGCCAAGATTTCCCATGTATTATTATATACATTGTAGTTGTAACTTTAGTAGTAATAATAATACTAACAACAACGACAATAACAATAACAATAATGAAAATGGTGATAGTAATAAAATTAATTATACAAAATATTACTATAATCTTACCAACAAAGTATATTTATATTATAACCTTAATAAAAATATACTAACAATATATGTGTATGTTTATGAATATATAATATATTGAAATTTTTACTTTTGTTTTTGTTTTTATTCCATTTTTAGCTTTAATTTCAATTTTTCTTTTCATTTTTCATTTTTATTTTTATTTCCTATTTTTTATTTAAAAATTTTTAGTTTGATTTTTAATTTTTATTTTTTAATTTCTATTTCTATTTTTGTTTTCTACCATTTTATGTTATTTTCTATTTTCTATCTTTTATTTTTATTCTTATTTTCTATTTCTTTGTTTTTATTTTAATTTTAATTTTCTATTTTCTATTTATTTATTTTTATTTCTATGTTTGATATAAAATATTGAATGTTAAATTTTTTTTAAATCATATTTTAGTCCTTTGAGAAAAAATCTCATTCCTGTGAACATGGGAGTAGTTCATTCCCTTGTATTTTGTTAGGAATGACTATTCCTATATTCCTGGGAATGGGATTCCCTTGAGAATGGGATTCCTCCTTGATCCATTACATTATACCAATTATGGGATTTAGAAGTGTCATTCCATTCTTAACCTACTTTCGCATACCAATTGTGATCGAAAGACTTCCACAAATATTTCTATTTCCTTGTTTCCTATCTCACAAACCCAACTCTCTCCTCTCTCTCCCATCCATTTTCCATTTCTCTTTCTAACTTATGTTATTCCTGGGCAATAAACAAATTCTTGTTCAGAGCTCATTTTGTGCATCATTGGCAGTGTTCTTCAATCATAGTGCATAAATGGTATGCACATAAAAAAAATTTTAAAAATGTACTTTTTTATGTTCACAACTCTTATACTCTATATTCACAATTTTTATATTTTATATTCATAAGTTTTAATTATGCAAAATCTTTATATGATATGTTAATAAGTTTTAATTATTCATAATTCTTATACTATATTTAAAAAATTTACATTATATATTCACTAACAAATACTTACAAGTATTAAATTTTGTACTGAAAAGTTTGATACTACATTCACAACTATTTTATACTCTATGTTTGAAGCTATTTTAATACATGTTCACAATTCTTTTTATACTATGTTCACAACTTCTAAATTGTATGTAAAATAAGTTTACTTAAATTAAGGTAAGACTCACATTTATTAAGTGCATTATATCATTAAATGGATCCAAACTAATTGATTTAATGTAATTTAGGATTTAATGTTAATCTAGAACTAGAATGAAAAAATCAAGCCAAAGCGAAGAAAAATGAATGAAAAATTGCAAGTGCCGAACAAACACACACAAAAACCCAAAAAACCAAAAATAAAAGTTAAAAAATAAAAAATAAAAACCATTCCACATTTCTTCTCTTTGCTTCTTCATATTTGTTTGAGAAGGAAGGGGAAGAAAGAAATAGAGAAAGGAATGGGAAAGAGAGATAAGAGGGAAACATAGTTATTTCTTCTTTTTCTTTTCTTCTTCTTTTTTCCTTTTCATTTGCATTTTTTGTCTTCCGTTTCCAATTTTTCTTTCTTTTCCTCTCATCATCCATTTATTTGTTGGTATTTTCTTGTAAATTTTGGGAAGGAAAAGAAAGAAAAGGGGAGAAAATGAATGCGTTGTATCACTGAAATGCATTGCCTTTTGGCGCTTCCATTTCAAATCCTGTAGATCTTCTCTCCTTCTCTTTCTTACTATATGTGTGTGTTTTTTATTGTTTTATTTGTAATTTTTGTTTCTTTGGTGTTTGTGTTCCTAAAAGGGAAATTCAAGAAATTAGGAGGTGTTTGTAGAAAATTTTGAATTATTTGCCACGTTTAGTTACTCTTTATTTTTTGAAAACTTATATAGCTTTAATAGAGCTAAAATATAGGTTCTCATTGGATATAAATAAGCATATATATATATATGTGTGTGTGTGTGTGTGTGTGTGCATATATACACACACAAACACACACACATACACTTATGTGTAATTTTGTTTTAAAACGTAATTTTGCATTGTTTTATGTAAATGAATAAAAAGAAGATAATAGAAAGCTCCTCAACAATTTTCTAACAATCTCAGAATTTTGATAAGATTTTCCAAGAAATTCCAAAGAGTTTACAATTTCAATAAATTTATACATTTGCTTATGAACAAGTATGCTTCTTCTAATTTTCTTAACTTGATTTGTTCCCTCATATGCTACCTTTAATTGATCCCAAATTTCTTTAGCCGCCTTACAACTAATTATTTATTGAATTAGGTGGGATCTAATGCAAGATATGTAAGATTTCACTAAACTCCTATAGCATGATCTTTTGTGTGATAGCAATATACATATAAGATCATAATGCGGATTATTTGTGTAGGATTACATACCTTCAGTCATTGATTTAAGTAATGCAGAATCAAGAAGTTTTGGTTTCTTTTAAGCCATGAACAGATCCCAAAACGATGGTATATAGTTTATCTAATAGATTAGCCAGTCTTAGGGACTCAAGAAAAAACCCTCTCCTTATACAGTTTTTTTCTCCCCAACAAAGAAAAACTAGTTACTAGTTATGGGATTATGGGAATTACCAACATAGTTGGTAGTTACAAAATTAATGTTTTTTTAATAGAAATATTGAACCATATGAATTGGAATTTAATTTAAATTCTAATATTCTCCTACTTGGTTCACATATTTCACCCAATATTCAAATTATCAATTCTCACATATAAGAAACAAAACGCATGAATCATGGCAAAAAGTCATCTAATATGCAAGTATTATCTTCCATGTATTACAATACATTATGTCCCTTTTATACCAAACTTTATGGTGTAACCCAATTTAATGAATAAGGCTTATGCTCATTCTAGGTCTAAACAAGCAAGCCTTTTCAAACAATCAAATAAATCTATACAACTAAATTATGAAAAGGCATCACAACTAAACAAGAGTTTCCCTGAAAATACCAAATGTACGTACATGAGAACTAAAGTCACATCATGGAACCGAATCCCATATTAACTACATGATCCTTGAAAGTCTTTGGTGGCATGCCTTTAGTCAAAGGATCAGCAATCGTCAATTCAGTGTTAATGTGTTCAATGACCATTTTCTTTCCTTTAACGCATTCCCAAATGGCTATGTACTTGATGTTGATATGTTTACTTTGACTACTGCTTTTATTGTTCTTAGCCACGAAAACAACAGCTGAATTGTCACAATATAACCTCAATGGCTTAGAAATAGAATCTACAATTCTAAGCCCCTACATAAAACTCTTTAACCATACATCACGTAGGGTTGCCTCAAAACAAGAAACGGACTTAGCTTCGTGGTGGAGGTTGCAATCAAGGTTTGTTACACACTTTTCCAAGATACAATTTCATCGGCTAGCATGAAAATATAACTTGAAGTAGATTTTTGTGAATCGCTATAGCCAGCGTAGTTTAAATCTAAGTAACCAATCACCTCTAACTCATCGGTTCATCTATATATAAGCATATAATCCTTAGTTCCTTGAAAATGTCTCATGACCTTCTTTGTGGCTTTCCAGTGGTCCAAACTTGGGTTATCTGATATCTTCCCAACATTCCTACAGCAAATGCAATGTTAGGTCTTGTGCAAACTGTGCACACACATGGCTTTCAGCAATTGAAGCCTATGGAATGTTTTTCATTTATTCCCGCCTCAAATCATTTTTGGGGCATTGATTCGAGCTGAACCTATCAATGGATGCCACACTTGGTGAACAATCCTTCATTCAAAATCTTTCTAACACTTTATTAATATAGGTCTCTTAAGACAAACCCAGAATATACTGAGTTTTGTCTTTGCAGATCTTTATGCCAATGACATAAGATGCCTCACCCATGTCTTTCATATCAAAATTCTTAGAGTGCAATTGTTTCACCTCATGAAGTAACCCTTTATCATTGCTTAGAAAGATGCCATCCACGTATAAAATAAGGAAACAAGTCTTGCTCCCATTAACCATTTGGTGGATACATTAATCCCTGACATTCTCTTCAAAACTAAAAGAAGAAATCACACTATAAAAATTTAAATACCATTGACAGAAAGCTTGTTTCAATCCATATATGGATTTCTTAAGCTTGTAGACACAAATGCTCACCATCACTAAAGGAGAATCCTTTAGGTTGTTTCATATAAACATCTTCCTCTAGGTCACCATTAGGAATGTCATTTTCATATCCATCTGATGCAACTCCAATCAAAATAGGCAACCAATGCCATAATTACACGAAAAGAATTCTTCTTAGACACAAAAGAAAAAGTTTTCATGTAATCAATTCCCTCTTTTTAAGTGAATCCTTTGGTGATGACTCCTGCTTTATATCTTTTAATGTTGCCTAATGAGTCTTTCTTGGTTTTAAAGACTCAGTTACATCCAATAGTTTTTGTACCATCAAGCAACTCAATGAAATCCCAAACCCCATTTGATACCATTGAATCCATCTCATCTTTCATGGCAATTGTACCACAAATCAAATTTTTTACAACTCATGGCTTGTGAGAAAGTTTTAGGATCATCTTCGACTCCAACATTATACTCGCACTCTTGTAGATATACCATATAGTCATTAGGAGTTGCTGATTTCCTTACTCGAGAAGATCTTCTCAATGTTGTACCAACATCCTCCTAAGAAGTATGTTATTCAACTAGTTCTTTGACAACTTCAGGTATTTGTTGAACAAGATCTACTGGATCATTATCACCAGTTTACAACTCATGGCTTGTGAGAAAGTTTTAGGATCATCTTCGACTCCAACATTATACTCGCACTCTTGTAGATATACCATATAGTCATTAGGAGTTGCTGATTTCCTTACTCGAGAAGATCTTCTCAATGCTGTACCAACATCCTCCTAAGAAGTATGTTATTCAACTAGTTCTTTGACAACTTCAGGTATTTGTTGAACAAGATCTACTGGATCATTATCAACAGCTTGTGGTAGTTTAGGAACTAGTTGTTCAACACGTACTTAAACTGAAGGGGCATGGTGAATAACAATAGTCCATCCTTGATTAAGTGGAAGGTTGTGAAATAAGGTAATCTCCCTCTGATCTAACACCTAATGATCTATCGACAAATGGTGAAGCCAGGATTTAGAGTTAGGGGTCGAAGTTTTTTAAAAAAATTATTTAAATAATCAATGATTGTTTTAATAAAACATTCTATATAGAGAATAAAACAAATATACTATCATATATACAGGGAGAGAGATAAACATGTGTATATATAAACACATGTATATGTATATATATGCATGTATATATATACATATATATGTACATATACATATCCATATACATATACATACCTCTATATAGATATAGAACGCACACACACATACACATATATATACACACATGATTGACTGAGCGAATAATTCTTTTATTTATTTTCTAAACACATTTTGGTACATCTAAAGATAATTAATTTTCATCTATTGACTGTAAAAATTTTATATGTTGCATATTTACACATTCTTTGACATCTTCTCTTATACAACATAAGAAATAATAAAGAATTAATGTCTAAGTTATTGATTACCTCTTTCTTCATTAAATATATTATCATCAAGAAAACAATTAATAACTATGTCATAGCTTAAGTATGATTTTGTTCGATTCTAATTGAAAATCATTTAAAATAAATTAAATTCAACACCCATTCACTTTTTAAAAAATAAGGCATGAAAGCATATATGACTATATGGACTATTATCTATACCAATTGACAAAAAATAATAACAATTATAAGTTTATAATAATAAAGAATAAGAAAAAAGCCCTTTTTTCTTACAATTGATAAGAATGAAAAAATAAAATTAATTAATTCAATAAAATAAAATATCAATAATATGCATATAAGCACGAGTTAGTTGTCCAAAAGTAATTAAAAGCTAAAATTAAAGTTTAGAATACTAATCTAATTCAAGAGGTGAGAGAATTTACATCTTTATAACTTTTGTAATAGTGATTAGTGAATAGAAGAAGAAAAACTAACTTTAACAATTTTGAAATAATAAATATTTACTAAGATTAAAATTGAAAAGATAAGGCAACATTTAAAAACTAAAAAAATTAATTAAAAATTTGTAATTACATTACAAACCTTATTTTATTGTTTTAATGTAAACTGAAGACAAAGCAGTGTATCTAGTCTTATTAATGTTTGTAAGATCAAAAGTCATCCTATTAAACTTTGCTAGGTCAAAAGTAGAAAGATGAATCATTTCGTTAAAAATTAACAAAACGAAAAAGTCAAAGGGTGAATCATTTGGTTAAAAATTAACAAAACAAAATAACATCCAACGCATGCAAAAGCTTAAACTTGCGACCATTCACTTAATGCATGATGCAACACACCACTAGACTACCTTAACAATTCTTGACAAGATTATGGGTGGCTGCAATACATAGCAAATAATTTTAAACTTAAAAAAGTAAAAATAAAAAATAAAAAATATTTAAAAACTGAGAGGTGCTCATTGCCACCACATGCCATCACCTTAGCTCCGCTCCTATCTGTCACCTTCACTAATTGAGTTATTCTTAAGAAACTTTGCATTTCTTGACTCCATAATCTCGGTGCTATGAGATAGACAATAAAATATGTGTCCCTTAGTCTTCTGAGCATATCCAATGAAAGACCACAGGTGGTCCTTGGGTCAAACCTCTTCTCTTGTGGGTTATAAACTCTAACTTTTGATAGGTATCCTTAAACGCATACATGTCGCAAACTTAGTTTTCAACCTTTGAATAACTCAAATGATGTCTTTAGGGCAACCTTGGTTGGAACTCAGTTTAATATGTACATGCTTCACTCCATAATGAATTAGGAAGATTTGAGCATGTTAACATACTCTGCACGATGTCCAATAATGTTCGGTTTCTTCTTTCTGCTATACCATTCTAGCTTGAAGAACCAAGTGTAGTATATTAGGCAACAATCCCAGGTTTAGTAAGAAACTTTTGCAAAAGGACCAAGCGCTTGTCCATCTTCAGTGTATATGCCATAGTACTCAGTACCTCTATTTGATCTCACTATCTTTATTTGCTTACTGCATTGTTTCTCTACTTCTATCTTAAACACTTTAAAAACATCTAGTGCTTCATTCTTGTTCTTAAACAAGTAGAGATACATGTAATATGAGTAATCATCTATAAAGGTGATGAAATATTTTTAACAATATGAATCCATGTTCGAACAACATATGTCTATATGTATGATCTTTAACTGGTCTAAACTCCTCTTGGCACCTTTCTTTGGCAAGCGGGTTTACTTGCCTTTTATGTAGTCCACACAAGTCTCAAAATCAGTAAAATCTAGAGAACTAAGTACTCCATCATTCACTAATCTATTAATCCTCTACATGGAGATGTGTCCTAATCTCTAGTGCTACAACATAGAGGATTTTTCATTCACAACACATCTTTTAACACTATCATTATTTTGAACATGCAAGGCAGTATATATGGCATCATGTTGTAAATTAATTTGAAAAAGACCATTAGATAACATACCATTCTCAGCCATGTCAAATTTATAAAACATACTAAATCCAACATCTGAAAGTTAAAGGAATATCCCAAGGTACAAGTCTTGAAACTGAAATCAAATTCCTAGAGAAATTTGGAATATAAAATGTTTTTTTCAAATTTAAAACATAGACACTATTAAGTACTAAACTATAAGTTTCTATTGCCTTCACATGAGAATGCAATTTGTTTTCCAAATAGATACATTCCTTACTATCCACTAGCTTTATTAGATTTTGCAAACCTTGTAAGAAATATGTAACATGGAATATAGAACCAGAATTAATCCACCATATGTTATGACCAACATCAACCATATTAGACACATAACAAATAAGTGAGAGTAGGTTACTTTTCTTCTCAAGCCAGGTCTTAAATTTAGAACAATCCTTCTTTATTTGCCCTTTCTTCTTACAAAAGTAGAACTTGGATTCCTTCTTGATGCCTCCTTGAAGGGACTTCTTTTCCTTTCCTTTCTTTCTGGCTTGGTACTTGCTCTTTCCTTAAGTTTCCAAATGCACACTCTCCAGCTTCCATAAGTAGCCTCCCTTTCTCTTGAACACGCATGGTCATCAGTTTATTGATGGACCACTTATCCTTATGCATGTTGTAAGAGATCTTGAAAGATCCATATTATTGTGGCAAAGAGTTTAGAATATAGTGCAAAAGGAAAGACTCTGACATAGTAACCTCAAGAGAGTGTTAAGTTGAGCTGCTAAATTCCCCATACGCATGATATGTTCACGTACTCCTTTAATACTAGCAGGCCTCATGGTGAAAAACTTCATAATCAGGACACTAGCCAATGCGTTATCTAAATACTCAAACTACTCATCAATAATGTTTAGTAGCTTATAGGCATTGTCAGACTGATTGACAAAATCTCTCGAATGCTAGATGAGATGTTAGTCTTTATGGACATCACATAGAAGTAACTAGATTGCTCCCACTTTTCATAAACATCAATCTTATCAAGTTTGCTGTTCTCCATAATTGAAGGTGGTTTATCTTTTTGTATAGTATAATCAATGTCCATCCACTGCAAATGAAGGAGAATCCTTTTCTTCCACACCTTATAGTTATCACGTTTAAGCTCAAGAATTTCATATTTCATATCAGATATATCAGCTATTCTTTGACCAAAACAATATCAGATATATCCACATATTGAAAAACTGCACAAAATAAAATTATGTTTATGCTTCTGTTAAAGATTGAGATAAATAATTATATATTATGCTCTACCAATATAGAACATAAAGAAATATGAATCACATGACATAGAAACTGCTTGTAGGCTAAGTTACTAATTCAAATAGATACACATATACTCTAATGATAAAATTATCAAATTATGTTCTTCTCTTCAATTCTTGTGGGTAAATTAAAGAATATAATTTGATATTTCATCCTAATTAATCGCATGTCACAGTATAATAAAAATTCCTTTGGAATAAAATTTATTATACTAAATTGTGATATAATTACAATTAATGTCTTTAATTAAAAGTGATCCAATATAGTAAATTAATATATAATTTTTCCTAATTAAAGATGCTATGGTTACTCTCTAATTAGTAAAAACTATACGAATCACAAAACATTAAATAATTTTTAAAGAAAAAATAGAATTTTCGAAAGAAACATAATCATAATTGACTTCCAACAATAAATTCAATAATAATTTCTAAACCAAAGAATCCTAACATTACAAGTTATCGACATCAAAATCATATAAATATTAATGTTATAACACTACCTTGTGATAAATTCACTAGCTGAGATGATGAAGCTTGCATCATGATAAGTTTGTCTTCTTATCTATTTATGTTATACATGATAAGCATTATCAAGTCATTGTGGTCTAAAAAGGTTGATTACTTTATCCAAGTTTGTTATATGGCTTCAAGACATTATAATATCTATTCACATGAAGACAATTGACTTGTGAAATCATGACATCAACCAAATATTATATATATGGTGTGGAATCATGAAAAGTAACATGACATGTAAAATGATTCCATGGCATCAAGGCAGAGGCATAAGTGCTCCGATACCAACTATAAGAATTCACTAAACTCCTATAGCATGATCTTCTATGTGATAGCAATATATATATATATATATATATATATATATATATATATATGTGTGTGTGTGTGTGTGTGTGTGTGTGCGCGCGTGTGTGTGTGTCTATGTGTGTATGTAAAATCATAATGCAAATTATTTGCATAAGATTACGTACCTCTAGCCATTGATTTGAGCACTGTAGAATCAAGAAGTTTTGGATTCTTCTAAGCCTTGAAAAGATCCCAAATTGATGGTATATATTTTATCTCATAGATTAGCCAGGCTTACAGTGGTGGACCTAGGAATTTTTAAGTAGGGGTGGCAGAAAAGTAGTTACATCAAATTATGATTCGGTTCAAGTTTTCAATCTAAATCACAAAATAGTCACTTCTAAAATAAGAGTAAACTATAAAATAAGATATTATATATAATAAAATTTATTATTGAATACAAATAGACTTTTATTTGTCCATTTTAATGTCAAGTTTGTTTTCACAATTGATATGTTAAAGTCTAGAACAAAAAATTTAATAAAAATTATAGTAATCAAGAATAAAAAAAAAAACTCTATTTTTCTACAATTGACAAGAATAAAAAATAAGTTAATTAATTCACCAAAATTAAACATCAATAATATCAATCGTTATCTATATAAAAGTAGATAAAAACTAAAATTGAAGTAAAAAATACTACCTGATTCATGAGACGAGAGGTTTTGTAAATTTTGTGATATTGATTGGTGAACAACATTATAACTTGTGAGAGGCAGCCTAAGATAATAAATATTTAATAAGTTTTTTAAAAAAAGTGGTTCATAAACATTTAAAAATTTTAAAAAGTCATTTGTATTAATGTAAGCGTAAGAACCTAATTTTTTTCTAATGTGAGTGGGGGTGCTATGTTGTTAAGTGGTGGCTAATGAGTTGATCCTCTACATGGGTTCTTTTTTTTTTTTTTTTCTTTCCTTTCATTTTTTAGTCAAAGTAACTGATTTTGCTTGCAAAAGGAATAAAACAATTAGAAGGTATACACATGGAATCAAACCCACGCCTTTCTCTTTTAAATAAAGCACCTGACCACCAAGCTAACTTAGTTTGTTTTGTTCAACAAGAGGTGGCAAAAATACTTGTTCAAATGTTTTAACTTCCAAAACTAAAGAATAAATAAAAAATTACAAATTGAGGGTGGTGACCAACATTGCACACTACTACCTTAGGTCCACCCCTATAGGCTTAAGGACCTAAAACAAAACCCTCTCATTAGATAGTTTTTCTCCCCATCAAGGAAAAACTAACTAGTAGTTATGAGATTATGGGAAGTTGCCAACATAGCTGGTAGTTAAAAAATTAATGGTTTTTTTATAGAAATATTGGACATTGTAACAAGATAAATATAATGAATGGCATTAGTATTAGTTTCAACAAGTTTAATATCATTCTTATCCCATTCTTCTTTTGGTTTAGGGACTTTGACAATATTTACCTCTTTCTTAGGAATAATAGGCTCATCCATAATTATTTTCCATGCTTATAGTCATTTGCTTGAAGAAAAATCCTCATCTTAATTTTTCAAAAGGTGTCCTAGTTGCGGATTGATCCTTAAAAGCTCTCTGTGTCATAATGATCTTTACCTCAAGATGGATAAGTTAAACACACAAAATATGCAAATAATCACACAAAATATGCAATGTGTATGTAGAGCACTCGGCTCTAACACGTGTAGCCCAGAGAAATAATTGGAGGGGGTGAATGTTAGTAAATAAACTTGATTTAGGATTTGGATACGTTTAAGAGTCCTAATTATAGTAGGATTAGTTTATTAGTTATTTTCCTAGTCAAGTTAGGATTAATTTATTAGCTATTTTAATATGTAAAAGATTGGTTTAATTAAATCCTATTTAGTTTTGGATTTCTAGAGTAGCCTATATATAAGGGGTGAAAGCTTTTAGTAGTAGATGCACAAGTTAGAAGAAATAATAAAATTCAGTTTAGTTTTCTTTTCATATTCAAAATAGCCTCTTCCACTTTTTAACAAAGTGGTATTAGAGCTAGGTAAATATGGTGGCTAATGGGATTCTTTCATTTCAATCCCTCTCCTGAAAAAGGATAATTATAATAATTAGGCAATTCGTCTAAAGGCCCTTCTTGGCTCTCAAAATGCTTGAGAAATTGTAGAAAAAGGCTACACAAAACCAAATGAAGACGCAGCCTTGAGTCAAACTTAAAAGGACACGTTAAAAAGATCTCGTAAGAAAGATTAATAAGCTCTTTCTATCATCCATCTATGTTTGGATGAAGTGAAGTTAAAGAAGATCTCATGTGCCACTACTACAAAGGAAGCATGAGAGATTCTCTAAAAATTCCAAAGGGAGTAGACATGGTAAAAAAGGTTCGTCTTCAAACTTTTTAAGAGGTGAGTTTGAATCTCTCCATATGAATGATACTAAATCTATATCAGATTATATTTCAAGAGTTTCGGTGGTTTTCCAATCAATTAAAAAGATATGGAGAAGATTTGGAAGATGCCCATGTAGTAGAAAAAATCCTTCGTTCTTTGCATCCAAAATATGAATATATTGTTGTAGCCATTGAAAAATCAAAGGATGTAGTTACCATGTCCATTGATGAACTTACGGGTTTGTTATAAGCCTATGAAGAAAGACATGAAAAGAAGGATAAAGAAGTCCTAGAAAGGTTATTCAAAGCAATCTTACTTTGAAGAAAGAAGAAAACTCCAATACTAATAGCAGTTAATGAGGACGTGGACGTGGATGTGGACATGGACAAAGAGGGCGAAGACGTGGTGCAAGAGAAAGATTTAATCAATCCAATCAAGAAGAGAACAATACACGATAACCTGGGAGTGGAAGAGGCAACAATTTAGGAAAGTATGATAAATCGTCAGTTCAATGTTACAATTGTTAGAAATTTGGGCATTATTCTTATGAATGCAGAAAAAAATCCAAAAGTTATGGCTGAGAAAGTAAATTACATGGAGAAGCAAGGAGAAAAGGAGATAACCTTGTTGATGGCTTATCAAGGTGAACTTAATAGAGAAGAGACTTCAAGGTATCTTGATACGACAGCTAGCAGTCACATGAGTAGAAAAATGATTATATTTGCAGAGCTTGATGAAACTATCAAGGGTAATGTAAAATCTAGAGATGGCTCTACGATCCCTATGGAAGGCAAAGGTAAGATTCTAATCCATTTGAAAGATAGAAGGCATCATCTTATTTCTGAAGTGTATTATGTGCCAAAGTTAATAAGTAATATTTTGAGTCTTGGTCAACTTCTTGAGAAAATTACACAATTTTATTGGAAGATAAAAAATAATGTTTGGACAACAAAAGTTCCAATAAGAAGAAATAGATTGTTTGTATTAAATATTCAGAATGATACATCAAAATATTTTAAAGCATGTGTAAAAGAAACTTCTTGGCTTTGGCATTTGAGATTTGGGCACATAAATTTTGAAAATTTGTCTTTGATGTCAAAAAATATTATGGTAAATGGATTGCCTCTCATTAATCATCCTTTCTTGGGAAAAAAGCTAGGAAAAGTTTCTCACAAGAGGCTATAACAAGAGCAAGGAGGCCACTTGAACTTGTCCATACCGGTATTTGTAGGCCTATGAATCCAAGTTCTTATGGTAAAAATAAATACTTCATTCTTTTAATTGATGGTCATAGTTGTAAAACTTGGGTCTATTTTTTAAAAGAAAAATCTAAAGCTTTTGAGAAGTTCAAGCTATTTAAGGCCCTTGTTGAAAAAGAAAATGGCTACAAGATAAAAGCTATGAAATCTGATAGAGGCAAAAAATTCACATCAAAAGAATTTGAAAGATTCTGTGACGATTATGGTATTCAATGCCTTTTGACAGTTCCTTAATCGCCTTAATAGAATGGAGTTGTTGAGAGAAAAAAATAGAGTGATTCTTGAGATGATACGGAGTATGTTGAAGACTAAAGGAATGCCAAAAGAATTTTGGACTGAAGCCATTGATTGTGCGGTGTATCTCTTGAATTGTTGTGCTACAAAGAGTCTCTCTAACAAGACACCATTGGAAACATGGTACAAAAAGAAGCCTGCGATCAACCATTTACAAGTTTTTAGATGCACAGCCTATACTCATGTTCCTGATCAAGTTCGATCCAAACTTGATGACAAAAGGCAAAAACTTGTTTTTACTGGTTATGAAAAACACTCCAAAGGCTACAAGCTCTATAATCCTATTAATGAAAGGATTATTATTAGTAGAGATGCTCAATTTGATGAAGAATCAAAATGAGATTGGGGCATTAATGAGTAAAAAGAAGATAAATTCTTACCTTTACAAGAGCAAAAAGTAGAAGCAAATAGTGATTCTATCTCTTCAACTCCTTCTCCAACTTCAACTGCAACTCCAACTCCGACTTTGACTCCAACTCCAACTCCATCTCCAACTATAGGTCAAGGAAACTCCTTGCAACAAGTCCAAGTCCTGAAGAAAGAGCTCATCGCTTTAGAAGCTTCAGTGAAATTTACGAGGTAACTTGAAATTTAAATGATGAACTAACTCTCTTTTGTCTTCTTGCTGATTGCGAGCCAATAACGTTTGAGGAAGCTAATAAGAGTGACAAATAGAGAGGAGGTATGGATGAAGAGATCAAAGCAATCAAGAAGAATGATATTTGGGAGCTTGCAACTTTACTTGAAGGACACAAAGCCATTGGAGTAAAGTGGGTCTACACAATAAAGAGGAATGTAAAAGGTGAAGTGGTAGGATACAAGGGAACGATAGTTATAAAAGGCTATAGAAGAGTTGGCATTGGCTATGATGTGATATTTGCTCTTGTTGCTCGCTTGGAAACTATAAGATTTATTATATCTTTAGTAGCTTAATATAGATGGAAAATTCATCAATTAGATGTGAAATCTGCATTCCTAAATTGTTTTTGAATGAAGAGGTGTACATTGAACAACCATCGAGATATGTAGAGAAGGATCTAAAAACAAAGTTTTGAAACTGAACAAAGCCCTCTATGGCCTAAAACAAGCTCCAAGAGCTTGGTATAACAGAATTGACGAATACTTTCATCAAAATAATTTCTCTAAGTGTTCACATGAGCATGCTCTTTACACTAAGTGTGAAAATGGAGATATATTGATTGTTTGCTTGTATGTGGATGACTTGATTTTCACCAGCAATAATTCAAGCTTATTTGAAGAGTTCAAAAGGACAATGGCGAAAGAGTTCGAGATGACTGATATAGGACTCATGTCCTATTATATTGGAATCAAAGTGAAGCAAACGGATGAAGGAATATTTATTTCTCAAGGAGGTTATGCAAAAGAGATCCTGAAGAAGTTCAATATGGAAAACTGCTAGCCTATAAATACTTTAATCAAATGTGGAGTACAATTGTCAAGAGATGATGTAGAAGAACGAGTAGATTCAACATTATTCAAGAGTCTAGTTGGAAGCCTAAGGTACTTGACATGCACAAGACCGAATATCCTCTTTGCTGTAGGACTTAAAAGTCACTTTATGAAGGCTCCTACTAAGACACATCTCAAGACACTAAGAGAATACTTTGCTACATCAAAGGGACTCTTGATTATGGACTTCTATACTCCTAAAGCCATAATTTCAAGCTTGTAGCGTATAGTGATAGCGATTGGGCTGGTGATCTAGATGACAGACACTAGATTTCTTTTCTTTATAGATGATACTGCATTCACTTGGAGTTCTGAGAAACAACCCATTGTCACACTCTCAACATATGAAGCTAAGTATGTAGTTACCGCCTCATGTGTTTGCCATGCATTGTGGTTAAGAAACTTGATGAAGGAGCTTAATACGCCTCAAGAAAAGCCTATAGAGATCTATGTTGACAACAAGTCTACAATTGCCTTGGCAAAAAATCCAGTCTTTCATAAAAGAAACAAGCACATTGATACACGTTACCACTTTATTCAAGAATGTGTCGCAAGAAAGGAAGTGAAGATAGAGCATCTGAAGTCTTAATATTAGATTGCTGACGTTCTTATAAAGCCCCTCAAGAGTCACGTGTTCATCCAACTGAAAACTTTACTTGGAGTAACGAGAATCAAATCAAGTTTAAGGAGGGATGTTAGTAAATAAACTTGATTTAGGATTTGGATACATTTAGGAGTCCTAATTATAGTAGATTAGTTTATTGGCTATTTTCCTAGTCAAGTTAGGATTAATCTATTAGTTATTTTAATATGTAAAAGATTAGTTTAACCAGATCCTATTTAGTTTTAGATGTCTAGAGTACCTTATATATAGGGGATGAAAGATTTCAGTTATAGATGCCCAAGTTAGAAGAAATAATAAAATTCAGTTTAGTTTTCTCTCTATATTTAAAATAGCCTCTTTCACTTTCTAACAGTGAATTGGATATTTGGCACAAATAAAGGAAAAATAAAATTTTCAAGTTAAAAATATGGTGTATGATGAAATATAATGAAACAATGTAATGAGCAATTAAACAACTCAATATAAAGAGCTAAGGGAGAAGAGAATCAAATGTAATGATTTTAAGGTGATTTGAACTCCCTTCGGCTTAATCCATCACCTAAGGTTTCACTTAGGGTTTTGAAAATTTTACCATGAACTTCAGCTTCTTGTTTTGAATGTTGTAAAAGTGTAGGACAATGTATTACGCATCTTCTTTTACCACAAGGACCTTAAGTATTCACCCAACACTTAAAGGAGTTTTATCCTTCACTCTTTCCTTACAAGGTTAATCATACAATCTATTCTATCCAAGAGTGAAGAAGGAAAGTAATGGAAAGTAGAGTTTGGTTTACAATGGAACTTCTTTAGAGCAAGGGAATACAAAGGTATAAATACCTTTCTATATTGCTTAAAGTGGATAGGCAATTTAAAGCTCAACAAACTTGATTAACAAAGATAACTGAGAGAATTTAATGCAAGTGGGAAGCTTTGAATATAGATGTACTGCAAATGAAAGCTTAGATCAAGTTGGGAAATGTTGGGGATGAAAGCATCTATTTATAATAGAAAAAAGGTAAAACCCCAATAGTGATTTTTTAGAGTAATTGACACTATTAGTTGGCTCTTATTGATTGATCGGTGCCTTTGTCGGTAGCAATAATGGACTTATTGGAATTACCAGTCGGCTGTAGACTCACTTGAATTACCGATGACCCTACAGTCAACCGAAACCCTCATACGGTGCTAAGGCATGGCTTAGTGACCAAATTGGTTGACCCTACCGGCCAACCCTAGCCTCAGTTGGTGCCTATTAGTCCACTGTCACGCTTAGCTAGTGCTAGTACATGAATTCGAAAAAGTCTTCCAACTTTGCAAAAAGCCTTTTCCTACCAAATGCATAGTGTTAAGCATGTTTTTAGCAAAAGAATATGGTTGTCAAAGGCAATTGAACTTAGCTTTATATCAAATCTATTAAATACAAGCTAACCTGTGCATAAAAAGGATGAAATGTTCATCTTATATCAAATTCAAGTTCGAAATTACTGGACACATACATACATATATATATATATATACATACATAACATACATACATATGTTATGCACGTACATACATACACACACACACACACACACATATATATATATATACATACATACATATATGTTTTTTGTGTGTTTTTGTGTGTGTGTGTAGTTTAAAGATAGTTCAAAACAAACCAAAAAGTGTAAAGCTTGTCGAAAACAAACTTAACTAGTTGACATACTTTAAAAACATGCACATTTATAAAAAAAAGCACACTAATGCAAAATGAAGACCAATTTATAAAAAATTATTCTAAGTCTTCGACCAATGCTTTTCATGACAAGATCCATACTTCAAGCTCCATAGAAGCTGTAATTCTTGATCAATCAACTCTAAGTAATCACCATTGTAAATATATGCAGTAATGTGGAAAAAGCCAATTATTTATAATCAACTGGAATATAATCAAGGACATCAATTATTTAAAATCATTAAAATTAAAAAATATGCAATAATTCCAACAAAATTACCATACACCTCACTCACCATACACCTAAATATTACTATGCACCCCTTGGCATTTGTAACACACACATAAAAGAAAAAGAAGAAAGAAGTACAGATCTTCAATGATTTTCTCCCTTGTTCTTTCTCTTTTCCTTCCCTTTACACTGATTTATTAGATCTAAAAGTATACATACATGTGTATGTGTATATATATGTATGTGTGTGTGTGTGTCTGTGTATATGCTTTCTTTGTCTTTTTTCTCTCTTTGCCACTCTTCCCAATATATGATGTAACAACCTAGGTCCAACGACTAGGCTGCCACCATAATTGAGCCCAATCATCTAGCCTAAATGCTTAAGCCTTATGATGACAGTAATAATGAGCTCAAGTTATTATAAAGTGCACATAAATATTACAAAGAACCGATTTGGGAAGGCCTTACAAACTCTTTCTCTTTAAAGATGCGAAGTCCTCGTCAACCCAACACAAACAAAACATAACCATAGTTCAGGACTCCATGTAGTGTGGAATCTGCTCAAAACCTGCTATATGAGTTGTGTGTGTGTATATATATATATATGTCTCGATCGGGTTATATGATAATGCTAGTTCTGGGTATGTGATCTTATCAAAATGTTTCTGATGATGCATAAAATCACTAATATTGTTCGATTACTGGAGACTTGCATAAAGAGCACATGGCCAAGCTTTTTCCCCTGGGGTAAACTCCATCAAATTAGTTTTTGCTAATGGAAAAAGCTTTTGGGAGAGAAAAAGATACTTCAGGCAAGAAAATGGCTGACTTGCCTTAGGGCTTCAAGCGTAGAATTTATAAGGTTTGTTTGGGAGAGAACTAATGATGGTGTTGGCACCCAATTGGGCAATTTGACTTCCTTTTCTGTCAGCGAGAGGAAAAAGTCACCCAATTGGCCAACTTGCCCCATTTCTCTAACAAGTAAGAGGAGATAAGGTGAGATGGGAGGGTGAGGTATATGCGCCTAGTTAGGTCAATGTATGTCAGGCTAGGTTCTAGCCTTATGATAATAGCCTTCACCAAAGACCCGTTGCTATCTCGCATTTTGGCATTTCTAGGCGTTTGTCTAAAATCGGGCCTCCTTTCATAAGAGCCTCAATGTGAACCTACTTTGGCAGGAGTTCTACTATGGACCTACCCTTGTTGAGGTCTAACTTGTCACTCCCTTGTGACTTTGGGCATCCTCTAGTCTGCATGATTACAACCTATTATTCCCCACCATTCATGTGCCCTATGTCAATCAGCATGTGTGGGCCATTAAATGACGCATGTCACCGTCATAAATGCTTTTTTGCCTTTGTAACTATCACGATAGCTACCACTCTTACCTCATTCAAGGCACCTTTCCCACATTCGAGGTGCCCCCTTCTCTATTTAAGCTTCTTGGTTTTCCTCTCATTTTTTAGAATTTTCTTCAAGCTATTTTCATTTTCCCTTGCCTCTGTCTTTTTCCATTTGCCGTCAAGCCTCTTTATCCTTCGTTCTTCACACTCTCAAATAAGATTTTTTTTTTTCCAAAAAGATTTCCATTGCTTGTGCTAGGCCGTTCATTTGCGTTTACAAATCTGACGAATCTCCTCTTAAATCGGCAACCTGTGACTCTACTCCCCCTCGTTGGTATTGCATTAAGATGATTACGCAGAAGGGTAGGAGATCGGCACCTTCTGACTCACTAAAAGATAACGCAAAGGACGCGTCCCCTTAGCACGTCTTTTCCCTCAAAGCTTTCCAACGATAGTGATTATACTTCCATTTTGACGACCTCGCTCTTCGATGAGGGATTTCGTCAATAATGATCCTTTGTCACTATGCCGCGCCATGGAAACGCTTTTCTGCTTTTCTTCTCTTCTTATTTTTACAAAATTTCCTTTACTATTTTTTTGCAGGTATAGACAATATTTGCCCTCCTAAGATCGGCTTCAGTGCCTTTGTGAAGATGATCAACCGTCGTTTAAGTAGGTTAAGCAAGTTGTCGAGTAAGGTCATTTTTGGTGGGCTAGCAAAGTGCCGACCTACACTTGACCCTTGGTGGGTTGGAGGGTTGACAGGTAAATGGGTCAGGTGGGTTGACCCTACATACACACACACACATACATAAACATACATATATACATATATAATTATGAAATCATAACAACGACCATAATCAATAAAAAATATAATAATTAAACTTATATCACACAAGTAATTACACATGATTTTTCAAACTTAAGGCAGGTTAAGTAAATTAAATGGGTTGACAAGTTAAAAAAATATTTTGGCGGGTTAGTGGGGTCACACAGGGTCGACCCGATCTGACATGTTTGCTTAAGAGGTTGGGTTAGATTGACCCATTTGTGTGGAATTATTGAGTCATAAATCCTATCCTTTGTTTTCTTCGGACTGTGCAGGTTGACTCCCGAACAGCTATACCACGTAGTGTGTAGAATGCCAAACGATCTTTCGCAAATATGATTGCTTTCATAGATAGGAAAAGGGAAAAAGGAAAGAAAGAAAAGAAAACCCGTGAAACACACATTGATAAAAAAAAAGGAACCCATATGGTGCCAAATGATGGTAGTCAAATTACACATTCTTGTCAGATTCAGTACCAAATAGCAGCAGAGAATTGACTTTGTCTCTGCGTTAATTATTACATTGATTATTATATATGTACAATACAGAAGTCCAATGGCACCACTATTTTGATATTTTATTATTATAATTATTATTTAATTGTTTAATAAATGTAATAGGAATATCACACCTAACGCAAAGCTCTGCTCAAAATAGCAGTAAAAAATTTCAAATTGGATTCTCACCAAATGCTTTGAAAATTACATTTTTGACCCAGTCCACATTCAATTCACCACCTTCCTCCTCCTCTTCTTCTTCTTCCAGAATATATTTTTTTTCTTTTTCTTTTAAAAAAAATCATATGAATTTCCAAGGGCAAACGAAAAGCGTGCCCTCTCGGTAGCGACTTTAGCAAGCTTTAATCAATCAAGCAACGATGGCGAAGAGTAATACGAGTAGTAGTAGTAGTAGTGGTAGTAGTAAGAGAGACGTGGAGCTGAGACTGACAGCGGCGGCGGAATCGGCGATTGAATCGATAGGGTTGGGGTACGACGTCGTAGTGGACCTCAGGCTCAAGTACTGCAAGAGGACATCATCATCAAACGCTCCTAAGGGGTCCCGATTAATCGCCATCGACGACGATCAAGTGCGCGACATCGCCATACCCGGGTGTATTTTGGTACGAAATGTCCCCAAATTTATCAAGTGCGACAAAGGCGAACGCATGCGTTTCAGCTCCGATGTTCTCTCTTTCCAGCAGGTCTTTCTTTCTTTATATTTATTTATTTGTACATATGTGTGAGTGTTTTGCTGTCTTTAGTATTATTTTCAAACCAGTTTTTCCCCAGACATGGGAAACTGAAATATAATTTCATTTACATGTATTGCATTAGATAAATAATATAAGTATTCAATAGTATAATAAAATATAATTACCCAATGTATTCATTGATTTTTTTTACAGGTAGTGTATTAGTTGAATTCATAATACATAATTTAATTAGTGTAGTATCTGTGTGATACCCGTATTTAAATAGTGTAGTACGCCTGTGATATACGGGTAAAATGAGTATTTTTATGCTTTATTATTGTTAATTGTCAATTTTGACAACGAATGTGAGGGATTAAAACCTAAATATATTTTGTCATATTAAATTTTCAATGTTGATTATACCTTTTATATTTTTGTAAAATCTAATAATTTTAGGAAGAAAAATGATGAATGATGTAAATTAATTTATTGTGCATCTCTTTTTAATGTTCTGAGTAGTCTTTCCCTTTTTAATATACAAATGGAAGGTGGCACAATTATAGGAACAGTAAAATTTAGAGGGAACATAGATGGTGCATCCATTTCTTTTATATATAAAAGTATATGTTGAAAGAGACAAGACATTAGAATTGAAGCGAATGGTTTAGTATATATTGTGTCCTTGGCCTTATTTATAACATTCAAAGTTTCCTAATACAAAGTTTTGTATTTATCTGATGTGAGAATATTACCATAACGAAGAATTACTATAACACAATTACCATAACAGATAATTGCCATAATATTGACAATTATTATAATACTACCAATACTACTAATACTCCCTCTCAAGTTGGAGTATAAATATCATGTGCCCAACTTATTACAAATGTACTCAACACAAGAACCCCTTAAGGATTTAGTAAAGAGATCTGCTAACTGATCATTGGAATTGACATGTGTCGTAACAATATCCTTAGCTAACACTTTACTCTTTGCAAAGTGACAATCTACTTAAATGTGTTTGGTCCTCTCATGAAAGATGGGATTGGTTGCAATATGCATTGCTGCTTGGTTATCACATATTAACTTCATAGGTTGAAAGCAATCTACCTGAAGTTCCTTCAGCAAGTGTTTCACCCAAATTAGCTTGCACATCACTAATGCCATAGCTCTATATTTCGATTCTCCACTTGAGCGGGTTACGTCCGATTGCTTTTTACTTTTTCAAGAGATGAGATTTCCGCCAAAGAATACACAATAGCCAGAGTTGGACCGCCTATCATCCGGGCATGCTACCAAATCTGCATCAGAATAGCCAACAATATTCATGCCTCCTTTCTTTTTACATAGCAACCCTTTCCCTGGAGCACTCTTAATATACTGTAGGATACGAATGACAGCATCCCAATGACTTTTTCATGACAAATTCAAGAATTGACTGACTGCCCTTACTGCAAAGGAAATATCTGGGCGAGTTATAGTAAGATAATTGAGCTTGCCTACCAACCTTCTGTATCTTCCTGGATCTTGTAATGGCTTCCCCCATTTCATACAAGTTTGACATTTGGGTCCATTGGCGACTCACAAGGTTTGCACTCGAGCATTCCTGCTTCTGTCAAACATATCAAGTGCATATTTATGCTAAGAAATACAAATACCTTGATCCGAACGGTCAACCTCAATGCCAAGAAAGTAGTGCAATTGTCCCAAGTCTTTCGTCTGAAAGTACTGATGTAAACATGACTTTAGGTCATATATACCTGTAAGATCATTGTCTGTTATGATAATATTGTCAACGTAAACAATTAGTAATAACTGTTTCCTAGCGAATGTGTGTCGGTAAAAGATCGAATGATTAACCCTACATATTGACAATCCAAACTTGATGACAATCTCACTGTATCGACCAAACCATACTCGAGGTGACTGTTTAAGACCATACAACGATTTCTTCGGTTGACATACCTTACTAGACTTCCCCTAAGCAACAAACCCTTGTGGTTGCTCCATGTATACTTCTTCTTCAAATGAACCATTAAGGAAAGCATTCTTAATATCAAGTTGATAAAGCGACTAGTCAGACATAGCTGCAAGAGCAAGAACAATACGAACCGAAGGCATCTTAGCAACAGGGGAAATTGTATCATCATAATCGACATCGCAAACCCATGTATATCCTTTTGCGACTAAACGAGCCTTCAAGCGATCCACTGTGCCATCAGGAGAGCACTTCAGGGTATAAATCCAGCAGCAACCAACAACGGTCTTTCCAGGAGATAGATTAACCAAACCCGATGTATCATTAGTTTGTAAAGCCAACATCTCTTCTACCATCGTAGCATGCCAACCTAGATGATCAAGAGCCTCTGTGAAATTAGACGGGATAGACACATGCACAAGAGAGGCAACAAATGACCGATATGAGGATGAAAGAGAGTGATAAGAAACAAAATTAGATATCGGTTGTTTAGTAGTACAAGAATGAATACCTTTACGAAGCGCAATAGGAATATCCAGGTCGGAGAGTAGAGGAGGCAAAGGATCCAGGGAGGGCGAAGCTAGCGGCACAGAAGCATTAGCGGGTGGGCGATTACGTCGATGATAAGTCTTGAGGTTCGGACAATCCAAGCGTGACAAGGCAGGATTAGGAGATAGCGGTGCAGGTGAAGGCGAGACATTCAACGGAGCACTAAAGAGGGGCACAGGAAAGGGAAGATCATCAACGACTGACGTAGAGGAGTAAGACCTAGAAGAGAAGAAGGGTTGGGACTCAAAGAACGTAACATCAACACAGGAAAAGAACTTACTCAATTTAAGAGAGTAGCAACAATTGCTTTTTTGGTGATGAGCATATCCAAGGAAAACACACTTAATGACATGTGGACCCAACTTATCAGTCTCAAGAGTCAAGATATGAACAAAACAGACACACCTAAACACCTTAGGTGGTAACAAATAAATAGACTATCGGGGAAAAAGAATAAAAAATGGTATTTGGTTTTGAAGGACAAAGAAAGGCATGCGATTGATGAGATAACAGGCAGTGAGAATAGCATCGTCCCAAAAATGAAAGAGCAGTGTTAATTAGGTGCCTGTTTTTGCGCTTAGTAACCCTATTTTGCTGAGGGGTGTAAGCGCAGGAAGATTGATGTATAATGCCATTTATTTTGAAGAAAAGAAGAAAAAGACGCAGAAAAATACTCTGTGGCATTATCACTTTGCGAAATACGAATAGATGCATTAAACTGATTTTTCACTTCAACAAAAAAGAGAGAAAATATGGAAAACAACTCAGAATGATCTTTCATTAAATATAACCAAGTAACACGAGAGAAGTCATCAATAAAATTAACAAAATAACGATATCCAAAATTGGAAAAATGTCGACTAGGTCCCTAAATATTAGAATGAACTAATTCAAATGGGGCATTGGCCCACTTATTGGCACGATTGAAAAAGGATGTATGACTATGTTTGCCTAACTGACAAGACTCATAATTGATATCCCTAACATGACCCAAACTAGGAGCCATGTGCTTAAGATTTGAAAGATTAGGATGACCAAAACGACTATGAAAGACTTTAGGGGTGAAAACGGCTGTGAAGGCTATAGAAGAATTATTATCAAGGTTGTAAAGGCCACCAGACTCATGCCCTGTGCCAATCTGCTTGTGCGTCCTCTGATCCTGAATAATCACAAAATTAGATGTAAATGTGACAAAACAATTAAACGATTTAGTTAACTGGCTAATAGACAGCAAATTGCAAGAGAAATCAAGAAGGTACGATACAGAAGAAAGGGAGATAGAGGATGTGGGAGACGAGGAACCAATATTAGACACTGTAGCAGAAGAACTATTTGCAAGTTTGATAGGGGAAATTGACTTAGGGGGCTGAATATGAGAAAGAAGAGAACGATTACCACTCATATAGTCTGACGCATCTGAGTCTAAAATCCATTTACCAGTACTGGACGAGGAATGGGAAAGATAGGCAAATATATAAGGGTCAACATGTGCAAAAGAAGCAGTGGAAGGTTGGGCAGCTTGTTGTGATGCTTGAAGCTGAAGATAGTGCTTGTACTTTGCTTCAGATAAGTAAAGGTAGGAGAATGGGAGTTGGCCTGCTGAGGTGGCGGAGTGTTAGAGTTACCACCTCATCTAAAAGCTTAAGCTTGTGGAGAGGATATTGGTTTATTAATTTATTGTGTTAACACGCCCCTTCACGTGCAACGTAATTTGTTTAGAGCTTGCACGTGGACAATTTAATTAAATGGGTGGCGCTAAGGATCGAACCTGTGCCGTTTGGCTTCCAGGCTCTGATATCATGTTATAGTCACCATCTCATCTAAAAGCTTAAGCTTGTAGAGAAGATATTGGTTTATTAATTTATTGTGTTAACACGGAGCAGTCAGAGAAGATTCTTCATTGTCTATATGGGCGGCATTAGCACAACTAGAGGGTCAACCAAGCAGATCCCAACATTTGTCCTTAGTATGACCCAGCTTATTACAATAAGTTCACTGTGACCGAGAAGCATTGCCAAATCGACCTCCTCCATGATTAACACCTTGATCACACCCACCACGGAGGCATCATCTTGTCGTCCCCCAGGCTAAGGCTGTGCAACTAAAGCAGATTGTTCTGATGGATTCTGGAAAGGGTTCCCAATGGAAGCGCGATCAAGGCGTGAATAAACCTCAAACATTGACAGTAATGCTGGTCCCGAAGAATTTGAGATCGAACGGACTCGTACTGAGGAGGAAGACCACGAAGCATATGCACAACAAGTTTTTTTCATGTTGCTTTCGTGCAATATCAATATCAGTAGGGAAGATACCATTGTATCAGACATGGCACGTTGAAATAGACCAAAATAAACTTGAAGACCACGGTCATCCAACTGAATGCGGAGAAGATCATTGATAACATTATAGATGCGACTAACATTGCTAGTTTACATCTCTTTTGCCAAAGTCCATGTAGCCTAACAAGAAAGACACTCATAAAAGAAATCATGCAATTCGGATTCAATGGATTGCAATAGTAAACTGGTAAGTTGGACATCAATGCGCCTCCAAATCCATTTATAGGCAGCAGACAAAGTAGTTGAAACATCATTAGTTAAATAGTCTTCCAAGTCTTGCTCTCGAAACCATAATATAATGGAAGAACACCAACAGGAGTAATTCTGACCAGTGAGTTTGGTTGTAATAATAGTGGGGGTGTCATTGAATGTGGGCACGACAAAAGAGGTAATAGACTCAATAACGGTAGTAGAAGCATTAGTAGTGTCTTTGGAGAGATCCATACTAGTCATCAACACTTAATCAGTGCAAAGGGGCAAGGCAAGAAGATAAATTAATAAAGCATGGAAAGAAGGGAAGATCCACACTAACAACTTGTCATGACAACTTCCCAGTACTACTAACAATATAGATAGATGGATAGATGTTATTTTGCGAAGCTTTGAATTTCTTTTGTCGTTTGGATCTTTTATTAAATAGAAGAATGATGTTTTGGTCACGCTAAGTTCCTTCATTTGTTGGAAAATTGTTAATGATAAAAACAACTTGCTTTATGCTTTATCTTTGAAAAAATGGTTCAACTTCTATTTAGCTCTTTCTGTTTTTTGGGATAGTTTCTACGATTTTCTCTTTAATTTTTGGTTTTTTGGCTCTCGTAGATGTCCGAGCATTTCAACCAGGAGCTATCCCTTTCGGGTAAAATCCCGACCGGTCACTTCAATGCTGCATTTGAGTTTAGTGGTTGTTGGCAGAAAGATGCAGCCTACACAAAGTCACTTGCGTTTGATGGCGTCTTCATCACTTTATATAGCGTTGCATTAGAAAAGTCCCATGTGACGCTGTGTGATCACGTTAAGCAATCTGTTCCATCATCTTGGGATCCAATTGCGTTGGCAAGGTAGGTTGACAATGTCGCTTTAAACTTAGTTTCCTGGCCTTGGCTTCTTGATTTTTGTTGATAATTTAGTACTCATTTGTGACTCCAGATTTGACATATAATATAAAAAAGCCAAACCTAGGGTCACAATAAAAAAATTGTATTCTTGTTACATACTTGTAGCAAAAGTAAGTGAAATTTTCATCATTATACATTCATTTCTGTTAGGGAAAAACTGCAAACCAGAATACCTTGTAGAACTTGAAATTTATATTCCCTGTCTTGAAGTGGAAATTCCAAATATTACGTTTATGATTATGTTGTTGAAATAGATGTGAATTTCAATATGAAGTTAGAAATGGGACGAATGGTTGCATGTAGAGTAAATACGCAATTATTTCAAATAAGGGATTTCAATAGATGTTAACAAAGATAACTTCATGCCCATGAAATGCAAAAATTGCAGCAAACCAAGTTCTGTATCTTACTGCAAAGCTTTCACTTTTATCTTCTTCTCCCTAGACCCATGTAGTGAATTTGTGGCAATATGTCTTCTTGCAATATAATCTCTCTTCTAGATTTCACCTTCTTTATCTTTCCCTGACTTGCTTTCATGGTTTGATGAACAACTAGAAAACGAAATTAGTTTCTGCTTGTTGGTATTTAGACAATAGATTTGTGCTTTTTGGTAATTTACACAACCTCCCCTTAGTTTGTCATTTCCAGAGATACCTTTCCTTAATTTACTACACAGATAACCAGCCCTAGTTGAAACCAGCCCTAGTTGGATGCTTTCTTTCATAAATCTCCCTGCTGATAACCATCATCTCTGTCTTCCAAAAGAAGTGTTCTTTCCATCAAAATCAAGGTGTTATAGATTTAGAATTCCCTTGGCACTATGTTGCGTTATTTTGTTTAACATTTTTATACTTATATTGGATCCCATTACTTATACATCTATAAATGCACAAGACTAGTGTTTTCCTTTCGTCATTCAGCCTTTAGAAAAGAATCAAGGAATATCTTCATGTTATGACTTTAGAAATCCTTTTGTCCCAAAAAAACATATTTGTTTAGTTTGAATTACAATTTTCTAGGGCATTTTGCCAAATTACCATTCATTTAGCTGCTTGGTATTGAAAAGCAAAACTGAGAGGAAAGGTTTGAATAATTTAGAAAAACGGATATCTTTGTTATTAAACTAAAGGGATATCTTTGTTATTATGAGAAGTCTAAAAGGCAAGTTGTCTAAATTTACGTTTACGTTTTTCTTCCAAAAGGCATCCTATACATATTAATTTATCAATCATTAATCTAGAAAGATTTTGGGACTCAGAAAGGCTAATCATGGTTGAATTATGCGGTTGGCTAAAGTGCACGCAACTTCACCAAAGTCTTATGTACGTGATAGATGTGACAGTAAAATTCAGTTCTGCACAAAATGAGGAACAGATCTATACTTGGGCATAAGCATGCAGAGGACAGTGAAAGACCTTGGGCAGTAGAATGAGGTCAAATCCTGGGGATGCGATATAAAGCTGCTCCTCTGAAGATCAGCCTATATTTCTTTGATAGGCCTATATTTAGGGATATAGAGCTACTCATCCGAATGTGCAATATCGTCTATGATATAAATAATTAAATGGAAATTGATGGATATTAGAGAATTTGTTAGACTTTAGAACAATGCAATCTTGATAATTTTGTTTGATGTTACGTTTATTAGCTCAATGTGGAAGCCTGAAGTGAGAAAACTGTACTCTGGAGCCGAATTATTACTAATCATGCCTATGTTATTCCTATGCCTCCTTATGATGTTTGCTTAGAAGCTTGTTTGCATGTCATGGTATTGTGAGGCCTCCAGTGACTAATCAGGTGTAGGAACTGGCCGATTCCAAGAGGAGTTCCTTTGTGAGTGTTTTTCTTCACTGCATTTGACATTGTTTTCTGCATTTTCTGATAAATGAATGAAAGCTTTTTAGTGCATCAAGGATTTCAACGCATCAAAAGATGTCTTCTTTCCTATACTGACCTTCAACTCTATCAAGTGAACTGTGCACAAGAAAAAAATGATTGGGGATTGTTTAGTGATTCATATGAAGAGAGTATTCAATAATTTGTTGTTCAAACTAGATATTACCTTTCTCATCTCTACGTATCATTTAATATCATTGCTGTGTATTGGTTCTCGATTTGTTGTCATTATTAGGAACACTAGCGAGAACTAATTATGTAATGAGACACATGCATGATTTGCGTGGTTTGACTTTATGAACATCTATTGATGTTTCAATAGCATAAATTTCCAGGTTTATTGAAAAATATGGTACGCATGTCATTGTTGGTGTCAAAATGGGAGGAAAAGATGTGGTATACGTGAAGCAGCAGCATTCTTCACCGCTTCAGCCTGCTGATGTTCAAAAGAAGTTGAAGGACATGGCAGACAAGTTTTTGACTGAATCAAGTGGACATTCTGGCATCCATTTTGAAAATGTTCATGATGAGGAAACGGTTGGTATAGATCCTTTCTTGTCCTTTTCATGCTAATATATGCCTCTTCCACTTTATGGGGTATCACCGCTCAAGAGTAACCTGTCTTTCTTGGTTTCGTTCAATCTTTCACTTTCGTTGTTTATAATATGGCATGTAATTCCTTCTATAGGTACAGGATCAATTATATACCTTGCAGATATAAGAAAGTAGATTCATAATTTAGGGCATGGCAGATGTTTGTGCTAGCCATGCCTTAAGAGATGAGGATGAAATAGGGCATAAATACAATGCCTATTGAGATTTGATGTCTGTGACATAATTATTTTAACTCTTGCATTGCCTACACAATAGGAAAGGTTCATCTTTTGTGTGATGTAAAACCATGTTACCTAACTTTTGGCAATAAGATTGCTCTCATTATTTAAAAGATTAGCCAAATATATTTATGTGGTGCTCATCATGAGCCCAGTGTCATGGTCTCCAGTGTAGAAACCAAGCATGTGAATATATCTAAGCTTGGGTTGATCGAGCAGTGAACAATTGAGCCTAGCTGTTAATGATGCTAAGGTTATGACGCCCCTAAGGATTAATTTGAAATTCCTTTAGCAATTAATGCTGCATTCTGCCAGAAAAATATTCAAAATTCATAGATGACCCATTTTTGCACATAAATAGACATTCACAGAAAATTCAGTATTTATTGACTGCGCTATATGAAAATAGATTGGAGTTTTCTCTAGAACATATTAAAAATAACATGTTTACTACATAGAGAAGTTCTGACTATAATTGAAGTTTTGAGTATAATTGAAGTGTCAGCTTGCTGTATTTTCCCTAGTTAATGTTGGATCATGTTACCTATTCTTGTTTATCAGATGATGGCTCGAAGAAGTTCTAGAAATAATTATTTGTTTTTGCTCCTTTGGGTCTATAACATGAAATTCTAAATATGTTGATTGCTGAAATTTAACTCATCATACTGCTGTGGATGAGTAACAGTTGTACAATTGATTGTGTGATAAGCAATTGTCCTATTAGGACATATTTTAGAATACATTCTAATAGGTGATAAGCAAAATTCCTATGAGAATGTATCCTAGAATGTTTAGCTGAACATTCTTGACTAGAACTTTAATTGCTTATCATTGTGACTTTGGTCCTTTGAGATGTAGAACAGTTCTGTTTCCTTCTTTCATTTGACTCCTCTATGGATCTTGAATTGTGGATTTAATTGTTTGTCTAACAATCAGGAAGTAAGAAGGTCTAAGATTGAAGCTTGCATTTTGTTCCTGCAATTGTAATTGATAATACAGTTGCACTCGATAAAATTGAAACTGTTTTACATAAACTAGTTCACTTTCTGCTGCAGCAAAGTCAAGGCACACTGCCCTTCGTGGATTCGAAGAGTTTGACCATTCAGAAGGAGGTAAAAACTATTCATCATTTTCATTGTTATTGAGGATGCATTTTATACATATCATCTTCATTTCCTGTAAATGTATTTTGACAGGGCACATTCATATCCTAATCAGAGGTGTTAAGACATCTTCTTCTTCTCTGTTTCCTTGTATTTTCTATGTTGATTATGTGATATTCATATGCTTATTATATCTCTATTTTACTGACTCCCCTTTGCCCATTCATTTCTGCTTTATTAAAGCAATATGAAAGAATTAAGGTTTCCGTATATTAATGATGGAACTGCTTGTTGTTTCACTTGTAATTTGGTGCATTGGCTGAATAGCCTACTAGCTAATGGGATATTGGTGCTTCTGTTTGTGCAACTATCTATGTATTTTATTTTCATGGATGCATGACTCCTGTAGATTTAGGAGAATAAGTTAATATGTGTAATTCATGAGTCTTATTCTTTCTTTTTGTGGGGTAATGTTTTGACTGCAGGATATGACATTCTACTTTAGGAGGAGAGGTGGAAGCAGTGGCTGGAATATACCATATCATAAATGGTGTCAAACTGTACAGCTTGAACCTGAAGTCATATCAATGTCTTTCATCCCAATCTCATCGTTGTTAAGTGGAATTGATGGGAGTGGATTTTTGAGCCATGCAATTAATCTTTACCTACGATGTAAGCAATGCCCTCAATAATCTAGTTTTGGGAATTGAGTTATCTTCTTTCTAATGGTAGTTAATCCTGAATTTGCATGGCTAGAGAATTAGATAATTGAACTTTTCCACGTTGAAACTTCTATTTTGGCTTTATAAGTCCCGCTAATTTATTAATGTGGACGGTTTAAGACATGATTACTCTTTTTATGGTAAAAAATTATTTGCAGTCAGATAACACCATGATGACATTACAAATTTTGCTCTGATCCTTATTGGTTGGTGCTCTAAAAAAGAGCTTTCTTGATGATGTTATATTTGTTTGGTAGTATTCGGTACCTTTGAGGTTTAGGGGTCTATTTACAGTCACTACTTTTATATTGTGGTTAGACACTGTATACTCATTCTGATTTATATTATCCCATACAAAGAGATGAACAGACACTTTCATCTCTTAAGGTTAGTGCATTTTCCTGGGATCTTTAGTTGATAAGATAATTAATGTTGTTGAGATAAGAAAAGAAGAGAAGAAAGCATTTTGTTTAAAGGAAGTTTCTGTATTATTATTTAATGTGATGTACAGAGATATTATTTATAGTTGCATACATGCACCTTAGTGCTACTGACTTCCAGTTAGTCGTTCTAACTAACTTCTAGTGCATGACAGCTGTCATATTTACAATATTCCTCTGAACAACTACTAAGCAGTTACACAGCTATATTCTTTCCCTTAAGATCCCGCTCAAACTAAACTTGGCTGGAATAGCTAAGGGTAGTTTGCTTCTGACTGTCTTCAGTCTGGAAGTATTTAAGACTTTTTTAAGAATATCTGCCAGTTGCTCTGCAGTTGGAGCATAGACCACCGTAACTTGTTTTGCCAGCACTTGCTCCCTGATGAAATGGTAGTCTAGCTCTATATGTTTGGTCCTAGCACAATAGATAGGGTTAGATGCTAGGGCCATTGCTGACTGATTGTCTATGAACAGAATAGGTACAGTGGCTGGAATATGTAGATCTTTAACTAAATAAGATATCCACTTGAGTTTAGTTGCAGTTTGAGCTAAGGCCCTACTCGGCTTCAGTAGAAGACTTGGCAACTGTAGGTTGTTTCTTAGAAGTCCAGGACACTAAATTTCGCCCAAGAAATACACAAAAATCTGTTGTAGATTTGAGAGCTGGGAGACGAGTTTTGAAAGGATTTATGATGATTGATGTATGAAGAGAATCCTAATTTGATGCAATTGAATTGCGAAAAAAAGAAGTTGATACCTAACCACAGCTGCGCAGCTTGAGATTTCTTCATGAATTCATGGTGAATTTTGTGAATTTCTTGAAGAAGAAGCCAATTCAGCCATTGCCAAAGCTTTGAGAAGCACAGGCTCAGGAGCAGCTCTAGATACCATGTTGAGATAAGAAACGAAGAGAAGGGAGCATTTTGTTTAACGGGAGTTTCTGTATTATTATTTAATGTGATTTTGTTAAGTTACCACCTCATCTAAAAGCTTAAGCTTGTAGAGAGGATATTGGTTTTTTTATTTAGTGTGTTAATACGCCCCCTCACGTGCAGCGTAATTTGTTTAGAGCTTGCACGTGGATAGTTTTAATGTTTTTAAATGGGTGGCGGTGAGTTTTGAACTTGTGCTGTTTGGCTTTCAGGCTCTGATACCATGTTAAGTTACAACCTCATCTAAAAGCTTAAGCTTGTAGAGAAGATATTGGTTTATTTATTTAGTGTGTTAATAGATTTACATAGATAGTATTTATAGTTGCATACATGCACCTTAGTGCTACTGACTTCCAGTTAGTTATTCTAACTAACTTCTAGTGCATGACAGCTGTCATATTTACAATATTCATCTGAACAACTACTAAGCAGTTACACAGCTATGTTCTTTGTCTTAACAAATGTAATGAAATTGAAATCTTTTTCATAGCTTCTAGCTTCTGTAAGGTCAGAGTAAAGAGATATGGGTTCAGAAGTTCCTTCTTCTCTTTGATGAGCAGATTGGAGGTTGAATTTGAATCGCTGCCTCTAACATTTTTGCCTGATGAGAGAGCCTATATAATTTCTAAACCGTTTACTGTTACTTTAAAATTGCTCTTTGGTCCAAATGAGTGTCCTAGTATAGGTAATTTCGAAGTCAAGGTGTAGTCAAAGTTAATAAATTAGCATTTCTGGTCCAAATTTCACCTTTGAAGAAATGTTTTCCCGTCGTATTTGGTGATAATTTTCTTGTTGATGAACCTTTATTGGGAGGCACATTGACTTCCACTTTTCAAAGGTGGTATTCATTTTGGACAAAGAATATTGAAAAGGCTAAATTTGGGAGGCTCAGAATTATTGTAATTTTTCTATCGACATAAACATTCAGGTAATTGTAGTGGCTCCTAAGAAAGTGCTGATCCTATCTGCTCTATATTTTGCATTTGAGATGTTTGTTTTGTTCCTTTAATTAATCTTTCTCCTGTTATTTGTTCCACTATTTTCCTTTTCCGGTCAGTATGAAAGCATAAATGTCAGCCACTGTTTCCAATCTTAGTCTTTGGGCAAGTAGAAGTTTGAAGCTCTCAGATAAAAAAATCTTCTTTAACTAAGTTAGAATTTTGGAGACTTTATAAGTGAAGGGTTTGAAGCTAAGTAGATCAAAAAAAGAATATGTATAACCTAAGTTCAGCAAGTGTAGGTCAAGGACTTCAGTAAAATTAAGATTGGACTCAGAAGAATGCATAAGGAGTTAATCTCTAGATGTCATGGTTTTATGGTTCAACAAGATGGAGAGATATAATTTTGATGTTGTCAGAAGATCAAGGAAGAATGGGCGGAGTGGAGAAGAATTTTGTGTGATCAACAAATACCACTTCAATAAGAGTGAAGTACTATACATTTGCTGTTGGAACAAGGTACAGTTTTGGGTGTTGGGTGGTGAAGAATCAACATGTTTGGAAGACTTTAGAGGCCAACATGAGAATGTTGAGATGGCTGTATGGAATGAGACAATTAGAAATGAATAGTATGAGAAAAATATGTGGATGATGGTGATTGAGGACAAGATGAGGGAAAACCATATGAGACTTAGACATGTTATAAGACAATCAGTGGATGCACCTGTTAGAAGGGTGGTAGACCAGAAGTAAGGTGAGAGGAAGATGTAAGATGAGTGGATGGAGACACTCAAAATGAGATCTGGTGTGCGTGGAACTAACGGTAAGAACACTCTGTCACAGGAATATGCATCATCATCAGATCCCTATAGCTGATCCCACCTAATTGGATAAGTCTTGGTTTGATTTGGTTTGGTTGCATTTGGCCTGTGACGCGAGCAGTTTGGATGTGGACATATGCTTGTCGGTGCTAAAAGAGTCACTAACATCACCTATAGTTTAGCTCCAACATACAGCAGATGAACCATAGGCAAATTTTCAGTTTGGCTTAACATTAAAATGTAGAAGGATTATATTTTCTTTCGTATGAGACAAAATAAAAGGAAAAAGAGAAGTTGTTACATCATGTTGTGGTACTAATTTTATAAGCTGCCTCCTATGCCATCACAATTTGCTATATTTCTACTCTCATGTGGTTTTTAGATGACTTGTTTGTAAGTATTGCGTGATAAGAACTAAACCAATTTAAACCAAGTTTTATTACATTAGGAAGGTTTGGTTCATAGAGTTAATGGTGTTGCTAGTTCCTATTGAGACTTGTCTCACTGTTACCTCCATGCAAGTTTTTCTTAGAGCATCTCAACTGAGGTCCTCTTGGTTTCATTCTAAACCAATTATTGCGGGCAATCTCTAGAACTTAACACCATTTGATAGGTGATATCACAAATACTCCGTTAACATGTTCAGTATCCCAAACAATTATCTTTCATCTTGTTGTCTATAACAACCATCCAACCTTCTTGAGAATCAAATCATTTCTAACCTTCTCCTTCCTAGTATTGCTATATATCCATTTTAACCTTCTAATCTCAACCATTGACATCTTTTAAACATGTTGTGTCATATTGCTCGCTGGTCCTATCTTAAAGTTGGTTTTAAGGTTGTTTTATAGTGCTTCATTTTTAACTTAAGTGGTATTTTCATATCATACAACTCTGCTTGTGCTTCTCCACTTCATCTAATTTGTGTTCTCTTGTCATCTATCTCAGTATCAATATCCCATCTGGTCGAACCATAAACCCAGGATATTTAAAGTGTTATATTTCTGGTATTCTTTCCACGTCTGCCTCCCTCATTGACATACTGTTGCTGAACTTGCATTTCTCTATCTTCAATATACTCATCTTAAAGCAGTTTCCTTCTGTTGAATATAGTAGTTCTATGGTTCTATTTGTACTAGCTCTCTCCCACATTGGAAGAGAGACTTTACTTTTTTGCCTTTACAGTAATATAATATATGAGGCTAAATACAGTGTAAAGTATAAAAGCCTTTGCCTTGTTTGTCGATTCTAACATGGTATTGAGCCAGGCAAAAATTCGACCCACCTACACTAACCCATCTTTTTCCCGTGCCTTTCCAATATACAAACACACACACACACACACAAAAATTCTAACCCTAGCCACCCTCTTTTCCGCTACGGCGACTTGCGCCAACCACCCCTTTCCCTTCCCCAATCTCCGGCGACACCACCCCCCCCCCCCCAAAAAAAAACCAAAAAACCTGTGTTGCTGACCACAGCCGCCACTGGCAACTACCACAAAAAGCTTCAGCTGCGACCTTTTCTACAGATCTATGTAGATCTTGCCCCCCACGATAGCTCTCTCCCCATTGGAAGAGCGACTTTATTTCTTTGCTTTTTCAGTAATATAAATATATAAGGGTAAGTACTGTGTAAATTATGAAAGGCTTTGCCTTATTTCTCAATTCTGGCACCATCAACAATTCTCATAGTATTGCTTGATACAACAGAACCAAAAGAAAAACCAAAAAAATAAAAAATAAAAGGAAGGAAAAACAAAAATAGACCAAAAAAGGGGAAACAAAGGGATATGAAAAATGAAGGATCATTTGGTAAGACTCATTCTTTAACTTCTCTCCATATTTGATCCAATATGTGTTCCGGTGTCTTCGTAATTCTATATATTATTTTCCTACTTGAGACGTTAACAATTTGAACAAATTGTATTCTCTACAAAACATGGATTTTAAGAGAAGGCTGCTAGTAGAAATATCTCTTCTATTCAGGAGATTCAGTCTGGTTGCTCCTTTAATTGTGGGTCGGATATATTATTTTCAAACCAGACGTCTCGGGAACTAACCTGGCTAGAAGGAAGCATTTCAGATTCTCTCCGTTTTCCTTGGTTATATGCTGGAGCTGCTAACATTCGGACTTGACCATCACATTTTTGAAAGCAATGATGATCTCCAAATCATAAGAGAATAGCAGTTGCATCTGAGGATATGGTTAGGCCCGTGGTGTTTTTGGACTATTTTGGACCCCATGCTTGACTATCTAATGAAGAACAGATTCAACCTGGTGAAGGAGATGTCTACACTATTGTTGAGAGATTTGATATAAAGTAGTGGAACAACTAACACAATAAAGTCAGTACAACTTGATCATCTGTAACTTACATCTGAAGAAAAAGCCACATCTTTGAAATGGGATTGATCTTCTTCAACATTTTATTTTGCTATGCTTCCTAATTGATTTTTTTAAGTGATTATCTTGTCCTTTCAAAGCACAACCTTTTCCTATTGCTAGTTATTAAATGTTTGCTTCCCAATCTGCCATGCAGATAAACCCCCAATTGAAGAACTTCACCAATTTTTGGAGTTTCAACTTCCTAGGCAGTGGGCACCAGTATTTGGGGAACTTCCTCTTGGTCCAGAGAGAAAGCAGCAAAGTGGTGCATCTTTGCAATTCAGCTTGATGGGTCCAAAGCTTTATGTTAATACAAATAGGGTAACATTCTTTTCAGATGCTTAGTTAGGTTCACTATTTTCTTCACCTACTAATGCAATTCTGTTAGCTAAAGCTGATGCAGATTGCCATTGAAAGGCATTAGATATGTCAGGATGATTGCACTTGCTACTAAGTTTTGGAATACCTCAAATTTTGGCCTTAGCTCTACTTTCTAACACAGGAAGTAGGTTCATATGCTCAGATGCACAGCTTTGAGCTATCTCCACTCTGATTTTTCATATTTAGAATGTGGCCTAATTGTTACATATGAAGTTGGGTGGATCATCAGTGAAGTTGTTAACTATGGAACTAGTGATGTGTATGCTCCGAAGCCTTTATTTATTTATTTTTTAAAACCGTAGGAAGGAAACTTATCTTCCCATATGATAGAATGAAAATCCTCTTGAGTTTTGAGTCCCAAGAGATCATAAGTTTTAATTTTTACATGAAGTCAATTGTCCGGTGACTGCAATGGCACTATAGACAAATTTTAGTAATTTCTTGCTTGAGCTTTCATGTTGACAGGACATTGACATGTCCTCTGAAAAAAATATTGTTATACTCTGTACCATCTGTGTGCATGTAAAGGAATAATGAAAATGTCTCGTGTATTTGACCCCTTTTGGAGCATTCTAGGCCCTTCAATATATCCAGCACTATGGATTTCGTTTGTGACCAGCCCATTGGTTTACTTTGAGTCCACCTGATGAATATCTCATCTGCTACCTATTAGCAAATATTATCATTTCTGTGTTGAGTAATGACTTCATATTCACTTAGGTCAGGATGCCGTGCGATTTGACCTCCTGATCATTAAACAGTCAATATAAGCTTTACTGATCTTTTTCATGCATCAAGACTTGTTGCACTATTCAGTGTTCTTTCTTTGTTATGCGATTATCACTTTGTGCTTTAAACTTGTAATCAACCTTTGTCAATGAGGTAAGTCTGATAAAGGTCGACGCTATTCCCCTCACCCTAAAACCGAAGAGAACAACTGAGTGATGGTGGGCATTCATATCTTGCTAGTCCAGATCATGCACAAGCTGGTCGGTCGGCCAACCATGTGCATCTGAAGTTTATGATTTTGCTGTATCTTGCAAGATATGTAGGCCTCGTATGGGCATTTCCATGTTATTCTCTGCCTAATATCTGTCTGGCATCTATGGCTCTAGCTGAAGCATTAGAGTGTGGAGCACAGGTCCACTTTGCGTAGTGCTCTTGTCTAACAATAAGGGTCTTTAAGAAATATATTACTATGTTTTGACTTTCACAATGACCTAGTTACCCATTCGGTTGGTCTTTCATACAATTAATGTCCTATGTTATTGAGTTTTTCCATAAGAATACCCAAAAGAGCATGGGGCTTTAATAGATTTGAGACAATTCCTATATTAAGATGCTTCTATTCTACATTCATGGATAACAGTTGCATTGTGTGCACATGGTGGACTTCACAATCATGATAAATTCTTGGAAATTTTCGTTTATTTATTATCTTTGAATCTAATTGGTAATTGTTTTCCCTTTCTCAATAGGTGGATGTGGGATTAGGACCAGTAACAGGCCTTCGGTTGTATTTGGAAGGGAAAAAAGGCAATTGTTTGGCAATTCATTTACAGCATCTTTCCTCGTTGCCTCGAAGCTTTCAGCTTCACCGCGAGTCAAATGGCAACTATGGGAACCCACATGAGCGAAGGTATTTTGAGAAGGTGCAATGGAAGAGCTTCTCTCATGTGTGCACAGCACCAGTGGAATCTGAAGATGATCTAGCAATAGTTACTGGGGCTCGGTTTGAAGTTAGGGAATCTGGCATGAAAAATGTCCTCTTTCTACGCCTTTTCTTCTCTAAGGTTATTGGGGCGACGGTTGTCAAGATGCCTGAGTGGGATGGTTCCCCTGGCATTGCTCAGAAATCTGGAATTATCTCAACTTTGATTAGCTCGCATTTTTCCAGCAATCAGAAACCTCCTCCGCGACCATCTGATGTTCACATAAACTCTGCTCTATATCCTGAAGGTCCCCCAATGCCAGCACAACAACGTAAGTTTTTGAGGTTTGTTGACACGACGGAAATGACCAGAGGACCGCAGGACCCACCAGGTTACTGGGTTGTTTCTGGGGCGAGGTTGGTGGTTGACAAGGGTAAGATATCGCTTCGTGTCAAATACGCCATTCTCGCTGTTATTTTGCCAGATGAAGAGTCGGCGTAGCAGAATTAGGCTGCTGGAGACCTTTACACAACTTGTACAAAAAGTACGAACGGGTAAATTGTTATAGATGTGCGATCAAACTTGAAAGGCAATACGTTGGGCATGCTTGTAATTGTGTTTGTAATGCTTCTGTACATATTTGTTCCATTAAAATTGTTTTCATTTATTTGTAAGCTATAAGAAAGGGTCCGAAGGACCAGTGAGATACAAATTTTAACGCAAAAAATCTATATAAATATCGGGGGATAGGAATATCAAGATAACATATCCATCTGTGGATCATTACAAAAATGTTGGAAAGACCAGTACAATCAAACTAGCCTAAAAGACGAGGGTATGTTCGGATTGATTTTTTTTTTTTTCATAGAAAGGTTTTTTTTTTTTTTTCCCTTGAAAAAAAGCATATCTTTTTTGCAAAAGTTAGAACTTTGAAAAAAATTTGTTTGCAATTTTTTTTTAAGTTAGAATTTTTAATTTAAAAAAAAGTTAAAAAAAGAAAGTCAATTTACAAGTCTAATGATTAGGAGTGGAGGAAATTACACATACCAAAACTCCATATCTAGCCCAAGCGAGGGAAGTTCATGAGCACTAAGGCTATACACAATCCACAAAAAAGGAAAAGAGTCAAAATTATTACAGAAGTACTATTGCTATACACAATCAACAAATAAAATAAAATAAAAGAGTTAAAATTACAAAACACTACAAATTTTAATTGAGATACGAAAGCCACCAAGTGAAAAAGAAAGATCAACTCCGAGAAGCAATAAGACTTGGTGAGAAATCATTGTTGTTTGGATGGCACTCCACAATATCTTCTATTAATCAATCCGTGGCATATTGGAGGATCTAATCTTGGAGTCAGCAATCATTAAATCCAATCAGTTTTATTATTCTTCTCCACTTGAGCCCTTTCATATCTAGGTATGCGAGTAAATATGAGTAGGAAATGGAATGGCATTTATCATTAAATTTTGATTATTGTTATCAATACGATGTAATGATATTAAGAACCTGTTCCAGAGAGAATTCTGTTCTCATGAATATCGGAAAGAAATTTTTGACAATTGACTAAAATATCCCTTTATAAATTAACATATTACAAAGCTAATTCTCTGTATGCACAACCATGCACTCTAATAAAAGGCACAAGATTCTTCTATTTTTCATCTTCCATTGTTGATGTCAAGAAAGAACAGTTTGTTGTGAAATGTGGACATTCAAGATTGCTTGGTTAAAGAAAGTGGCTTGTTGATTGCATGAAAAACTTGAAGGAATGGTGATGCATTAAATACTACATGGTGAAAGTGGAAAAAGAAAGTCAATTACATTGGGAATCTGCAAACAACACGATCGAGCTACATTCTAAAGATTTGCTGCATGTACATATTTAATGCTTTGTTCCCTCAACTTTTGTTATATATATAGGGATTGGACAAACATATGTCCTTGAAGGAGAGAAAGATGTAGAGAGAAATAGAGAGATATTCATTATATTAAAAGAACTGTTGTATTCAAAGTTATTTTATAATATATTGTATTCAAATTATTTCATAACACATTATCAGCACGAGTCTCTACCAACGAAAAGTTCTGCCAAATATTCAAAGGAAGCACGACTCTGCAAAAATTCAGTAACGGTTTTTATTTCATTTTTTGGTATTACATCATATCTATAGCATAAAGTTTTTATATCCTATTTACTATAATTTGCATTTACTCCGAAAATAAGATTTTTGTTAAATTATTTCTTTTAGAATAAATTATCACAATATTCTCCATTTAATAATAATAATAATAATAATAATAATAATAATAATAATAATAATAACAATAATAAAAGATAATAACAAATACAATACTTGTTGTTTGAAAACCTAATTATCGTGACTTTTGAGGATGTGATCACCATGATTCTTGGACACGTGATTATCGTGAGTTGAAAACAAAATAAAAAAATGACTTCTAAGGACATAAACACTAATATAATTATATAATGATTAATTGTAATAATTATACTAACACGTTATTTACACTTGAAATTAACATCTTATGTTATATTATGTCATGCTTATAAGTCTCATATGCCATATTTGTAATATTTTAGTTTCTTTCTACATGCTTATATTTATTGGTCAACAAATTATATTAGGTAAATATATTATTATTTCACTTATTAACTTGTTTTTGAAATATGCTAGATTTATAATGTCAAACATCATGAAACTTGAGTTTGTGGCCCTTGTTATTTTTAGCAACAATTATTTATTATGGATCCTGGATGCCGAAATACATCTCAATGCTAAGGACCTTGGGTAAACAATTAAAGAAGGAAATAATGCATCCTTACAGGATCGCGTTAAAGCATTAATATTCCTTTATCAAAATCTCCATAAAAAGCTTAAAACTAAATACCTTACGAAAAAGGATCCACAAGTCCTTTGGCAAAATTTGAAAGAAAGATTTGACCATCATTAAACGGTGATCCTTCCTAAAGCTCGCTATGAATGAATTCACCTGCAATTGCAATATTTTAAAAACTGTAAGCGAGTATAACTCCGTTTTATTTAGAATTACTTCACAATTGAAATTATGCGAAGAAAAGATCATTGATGAAGATATGCTAGAGAAGACATTTTCTACTTTCCACGCATCTAAATGCTTTTACAACAACAATATAGAGAGGGTGGTTTTAAAAAATATTCTGAGCTAATCTCATGTCTTCTTGTTGTTGAGCAAAATAATGAGCTCTTGATGAAGAACCATCAAACACGAGCAACTGGCTTAGAAACTTTCCTTAAAATGAGTGAAATTGCATCTTTTAAGGTGAATGTGACATCATCAAATAATTATGGTCATGGACGTGGCCGTGAATATGGTCGTGGTCGTGGTCATGGTTATAAAAATGGTAATGGTCGTAATTTTCATAACTCAAACAGACCAATTTTCAAAAGACAAGAAAATCACAACAAAGAAAATAATCCACGGAATAAATCTTTCTAATGTACTGAAAGTACTTGCTATAGATGTGGCATGAAAGAACATTGGCATCAGACATGTTGTACTGCTAAATATCTCATGGAACTTTATCAAACTTCGTTGAAAGGAAAAGGAATAGGTGTAGAAATGAATCTTGTTGAACAAAATAGTCAAATGAATTACACACGCCTTGACTACTCTGATTTCTTTAAGGATGCGACTGAAAATATTGAGCAATTGATTGGTTATGGAAATGTCCATCTAAATTAATCTTTATATAAAAGTACAACGTTTTCATTCTGTCTGTTTGTAACTTTAATGCTTAATTTTAACTCGAATGTAATATCTATCTTTTATGAAATGAATGTTGTATCTTTGCTAATATTTGGTTATTTTCTTTATTATTATTGTGAAGAAATATAGATTTGCATCATATCAATGATGGAGAAATATGTTTGGCTCATAGTGCTACAACACATACTATTCTCAAGAATAAAAAGTATTTCTCCCAACTGAAATTAACTAATGTAAATGTCAATACAATAGCTAGATCTGCAAAACTAATTGAAGGCTTTAGTAGAGATTGTGTTATGTTCCTTGGAGGAACAAAAATGACAATAAACAATGCCTTATATTTAAGTAGATGAATCTACTCAGTTTTAAAGATATATGAGAAAATTGTTATCATATTGAAACTATGAAAGAAGGTAATAAAGAATATCTCTATATCATATCACTTATATTTTGGCATGATCGCCTTGGACATCCAAGTGCAATAATAATGAGACGAATTATTGAAAATTCACATGGGCACTCATTAAAGAATCAAAAAGTATTCTCATCAAATGAATTTTTATGTGCTGCTTGTACTCAAGAGAAATTGATTATAAGGCCATCCCCAACTAAAATTAATGCTAAAAGTCCTATATTTTTAGAACAAATTCAAGGTTACATATATGGGCCTATTTTTTCAGCATGTGGACCATTTCGATATTTTATGGTATTAATAAAAGCCTCCACACATTAGTCACATGTCTCTTTGTTATCCACTCGAAATGTGACATTTCCAAGGCTCTTTGCACAAATAATCTGCTTACGTGCACAATTTTCGAATTATATACTCAAGAAAATTCATCTTGATAATCCAGGAGAATTTACATCCCAATCGTTTAATGATTATTGTACATTAATTGGGATCATAGTTGAGCATCATGTGGCTTACACACATACTCAAAATGGTTTAGCGAAATCTTTTATTAAACGCCTACAACTAATCGCTAGACCACTGCTTCTGATAATTAAGTTGCCTAGTTCTGTTTGAAAACATGCTATATTACATGCTGCAGCACTGGTTCAAATAAGACCAACTGTTTATAAAAAATATTCCCCTTTACAATTGGTTTTTGGTCAAGAACTAAATATATCCCATTTAAAAATATACGATTGTGCAATATATATTCCAATTGCTCTACCAGAGTGCACAAAAATGGGACCGCAAAGAAGAGTGGGAATATATGTTGGCTTTGAATCTCCATCAATCATTAAATATCTTAAACCCTTAACTAGATATCTTTTTACAACGCGTTTTGCTGATTGCCAATTTGACAAAACAGTATTCTCAACATTAAGAGGAGAAAAGAAAAAGCTGGAAAAGCAAGAAAATGACATGAAATGCATCATCTATGGCTCATTTTGATCCTCGCACAAATCTATCTGAACAAGAAGTTTACAAAATTATTCATCTACAAAAGATTGCTCACTAATTGCCAAATGCATTCACTGATACAAAAAGAGTGACTAAGTCACAGGTTCCAGCTCGAAATGCTCCCACTAGATTGATATTCCAAAAGAGCAATCTATTAATACTCTAGCAAATGAGTCTACGACACATCAAAAGCATGGTAAACCAATTGGCTTCAAAAATAAGAATCCTTGAAAAAGGAGGAAGCCGAATAAGCAAGTTGGCCTTTTCGAGGTTCTTAGTGATCCTATATATGTCACAAAAATTGCTTGAAAGGCAACTCCAACAAAGAATCAGGCACATGAGTATGAGAAAAATATCGACAATATTGAAAGTAAAGAGATCTTAATGAATTATATTTCTACACGAAAAAGATGGAGCTGAAATGAACTTCTTGTTGATAAAAATTTTTCATATGCAGTAGCTACTGAATTGATGAAGAAAACGAGGATTATGATCCAAAGTCCGTTCAAAAATGTCAACATAAAAATGATTAGCCTAAATGGAAAGACGCAATGGAGGTTGAATTAAATTCTCTTGAAAAGCGCAAAGTTTTTGCAACAATATTGGAGAAATAAGTACACAAGATTGGCCTGTGATGACTCAGTGATTTCTCCTTATTGTCTTCACGAGGGAAAGAATTATACGTGTTGTACTCTTTTTCCTTTAACCTAGGTTTTGTCCCATTGGGTTTTTCTGGCAAGGTTTTTAATGAGATAGCATGAAGTGTATAACAAGAATATTGTACTCTCTTTCCTTCACTAAGATTTTTGTCCCACTGGGTTTTTTCCTAGTAAGGTTTTAACGAGGCATATTCTTGTGATGAATGTCCAAGGGGGAGTGTTGTGAAATGTGGACATTCAAGATTGCTTGGTCAAAGAGTGTGGCTTGTCACTTGCTTGAAAAAGTTGAAGGAATGGTGATGCATTAAATGCTACATGGTGAAAGTAAAAAAAAAAAAGAAAGCCAATTACTTTGGGAACCTGCAAATACACGATCGAGCCGCATTCTAAAGATATGCTGCATGGAAACATTTAATGCTTTGTTCCCTCAACTTTGGTTATATATATGGGGATTGGACAAATATATGTTCTTGAAGGAGAGAAATATAGAGATATTCATTATATTAACAAATCTATTGTGTTCAAAGTTATTTTATAATATATTGTATTCAAATTATTTCATAACACAGTTATAGCTTTTTAACTTTCCTGTTCTTATTATACTATACTTTTTTTAACTTTTCTTTTGTGGGCTAATGTGTTGGGCAAGATTAGCCCTAATATTTGGCCCACAAAGGAACCCGAACGGATGGGCACTGTAAGGTCTAGACTCAAGTAGAATATTTGGCCTAACTGTTAGAATATCTGAATATACTGGAATGTCACTAAAGAAGTTAGTTAGGCTGTACAGCTGGTAGTTAGCAAGTTAGAAAGCACATATGCAAGTTAGTTATAAGTATCTGGAAGGTTCTATTGTAACTGAAAACTATAAATAGATGTACTTATAGTACCTTTACAGTAATGAAAAATATCATTTGTTTCATCTTTATTATACATTTCATCATGGTATCTAGAGCCAAAATGGCTTTGAAGCCATTTTTTTTTTTTACACAGCTTGAATCTTCATCGATTCAACTTGCAATTGCTTGAATCTTCATTGATCTAGCTTCGCGTACTGCTTCCCATTATTGCGCATGTTATTTGATTCAGATCTCATCAGTCTTCTACCTTGCAACAAGTGATCTCTCCTTGAGCTGAAAGTTAGGGTTTTCATCTTCATCGATTCACCTTGAAATTGCTTGAATCTTCATTGATAAAGCTTCGTGTACTGTTTCCCATTACTGCGCCTATTATCTGATTCAGATCTCATTAGTTTTCCAACTCGCGACAAGTGATCTCTGTTTGAGCTGAGAATTAGGGTTTTCTATCATAAAATCTCATCAAATTCTTCTCAAATTGTCCTAGTTTTTTGTAAATCTGAAGTCACAAATGGCTTTATCTTCATATGAGAGTCTCCTGATAGGCTTGAAGCATCTTTTTCAAACTGGATAATACCAATTATTTAGCTTGGCGGCTTCAATTTCAATCATTACTGAGGGTTAGCAGACTTCTAGATCATGTTCTAGGTACAATTCCTTGTCCATCTTCTATGATTCATCAACCTGACGGTACAATAACCTCTAATCCAAAGTTTACCTCTTGGATCACCATTGATGAGTATCTGAAAACCTGTTTTTATGCATCTGTTTCTTTTTCCATGCATACACTCATAGCTGAGCTTCCTATTGCTTTTGAGATCTGGACAGTTTTGGAGAAAAGATTTAAGTCTAGCAGTAGGTCACATGTGTATCAACAGAGACACAAATTGCTCAATGCAACAAAGGGATCAAGGTCAATGCAATAATATTTGGATGAAATCAAGGTTCTTACTGATCATCTAGCTACAGCTGAGGAAGGATTAAAGGAGAAAGAAATGGTGTTCTATGTTCTTAAAGGGTTAGCCCCTACTTTTGATCCTATTGTCTCTTCTTTAAGGGTCAAAGAAACACCGATCACTCTCCCTGCTCTGACTAGTCTTCTCCTAAGTAAGGAGCTAAATCTCTCCTTAAAAAATACTTTGAATATTACTGATTCTCCTCAACCTTCTTCCTCTAATCAACATACTACTCTCTATGCTGCAAACACCAATCAGAGAGGCAGAGGAAGGGGTAGGAATCAACATAACTCAAACAGAGGGGGCAGAACTCAAAGAAGAGGTCCTGCAAGGGGTGGTTTTCAACAAATGCAAGGCAACAATACTTCTCAGTCTACTTCTAATGCTGCAGGACCTACTGTATGGTGTCGAGTGTGTGGAAAACCAAATCATAGTGCCCTGCAATGCTGGCATCGGTTGGACACTGAAAACTATTACTATAAAAAACATGCAAAATAGAATCCTACTGCTTTGACTGCTCAGACAAGATCTGCCTCTTCCTCCTCTCAATCTTCCTGGTATCTAGACAATGGGACTTCTACACATGTTACTCATGACTCTTCTCAACTGCATCAGGCCGAGCCTTACTTAGGGACTGAGACAGTAGCTGTTGGAAATGGGAATACACTTGCCCATAAATCAAACAGGAATTGGTACTCTTTATACACCAAGTGCTTCTTTTCATGTTTCTAATCTTCTTTATGTTCCATCAATCACATCTAATCTTTTGTCAGTATTCCAACTTACTAACGATAACAATTGCACAATGGTGTTTACTTCTAAGGGTGTGACTATACTGGACAACAATACCAATATGGTGTTGTTCAAGGGCCCATGTGAGCATGGACTTTATCCAGTTCCATCCAGAGTATCTCCACCATCTTCAGCACAATATTCAGCTTATCAGTATGTTTCCAGCACTTCTTCTTCATCTCCATCAGTTTTTCACTGTGTCTGCACCACTACTGAACCATCTCTGGATAGGCTCTGGCACCTCAGACTTGGACATCCTTCTAGGCTGCCTTCTAAAATTGTTTCTTCTGTTATACATAGGCAACTAGACGACTTTACTAAGCATTGTTTGGATTGTTCTACTACCAAAGCACATAAAAAGCCATTTTCTGTTTCTCAAAAAAAAAACTACTGCACCTTTTGATTTGCTGCACTCTGATGTATGGAGCCCTGCCCCTTTTGCCAGTTGTATGAACAATAGATATTATATCATATTTCTTGATGATTTCACTGGTTACTCTTGGATTTATCCAATAAAGCAAAAATCTGATGCATTTCCTGTGTTTTAGAATTTTCTTGCTTTAGTTCAAACACAATTCAATTCCATTATTAAAGTCTTTAGGACTGACAATGGGGGTGAATATACATCAACTCAGTTTAGTCAATTTCTTCGACAAAAAGGGACTGTACATCAAACTACATGTCCACACACCTCTGAACAAAATGGGAAAGTGGAGAGAAAACATCTTCACCTAATAGAAACTACTTTATCTCTATTAAACCACAATAAAATGCCGTCAAAGTATTGGTTAGAAGCTTTGGCCACTACAAACTACTTGATTAACAGATTACCTATACCAGTGCTTTCAAATCATTCACCCCATCAATGTTTGTGTCATTCACAACCTGATTACAATGCTCTAAAGGTATTTGGCTACCTCTGTTTTCCATGGCTGAAGCCATACACAGATCATAGGCTACAAAACAAATCCATTCCTTGTGTCTTTCTAGGCTACTCCTCTACTACTAAAGGGTACAGATGTTTAGACATGACCACTAACAGGGTTTATTTGTCTAGGCATGTGAAATTTGTTGAAAATACCTTTCCTTTTACATCATCAACCTTTTCTCCTCACTCTATTTCCCAGTTTTCAGCTTCTTTTCATAGTAGGAATCCCTCTGTAGTCTCACCAGATTTAGACACACTCAATGTTCAACCTGCTTCTGTGTCTCAAATTCATGCCTCTGTTGTGCCTGCATTTATTCCTAGCATTGAGCATCATTTGACTCCACAATCTTCAGCAAATTCTCCCTTTTCACCTATATCTTCTGGTCCCAACTCATCTCCCATCACTATGGTTGATGACAGTGGATCTAGCTTTGTCCATACTCATCATCAATCTGCTACTTTTTCATCTACACAATCATCTCCTCTATCTGATTCTATTCCAATCAACACACATCCTATGTTCACTAAGAGTAAAACTGGTTCCTTACCTCCTCCTCTATACAATTTGCATAGTGTATCTCTTGTTTCCTCAGAAACTGAACCTACTACCTTTAAGGAAGCTAGTCAGTATGCTTGTTGGCAGAAAGCAATGGAGGAAGAATACAGTGCTCTGCAAGCACAGGGGACTTGGTCATTCGTTCCTCTACCTCCTAGCTGGCAACCAGTAGGCTATAAATGGGTTTACAGAATAAAAAGAAATGCAGATGGGAGTATCTCTAGGTTTAAGACTAGGCTTGTGGATAAGGGATTTCATCAAGAGCAGGGTATTGATTACTCAAAGACTTTTAGCCCTGTTGTTAAGCCCCCGACTATTAGAATTGTTCTATCTTTGGCCTTACATTATGGTTGGGCATTACATCAAATGGATGTATCAAATGCTTTCCTACATGGTGATTTACATGAGAGTTTTTATGACTCAACCTCCAGGATTCATTGATCAAGCTCATCCTAAATTTGTTTGCAGACTTCATAAGTCTTTATATGGCCTTAAACAAGCCCCAAGGGCCTGGTATTCTAAACTGTCTTTTTTTCTATTAGCAAAGGGTTTCTGTAACACAGATGCAAATACTTCTCTCTTTGTGCATACCTCTACTAATCACATTCTAATTCTCTTAGTGTATGTTGATGATATTATTCTAACTGGGAGTAGTGAGGCTATTATTTAGTCTTTTATTTCAGAAATGCAGCTGCATTTTGCTATGAAATATCTTGGACTTTTATCCTATTTTTTAGGTGTTGAAGTCAAGGAAAATTATGCTGGGCTTCTGTTGACTCAAACTAAATATGCAAAGGATCTGTGAGAGAAAACAAGTTTGTCCACTTGCAAGCCTGCAGTGACTCTAGTAGCATCCAAACATGATTCTAAGGATACTGCAGCTGCTGTACCCTTTTCAAATCCTACTTTGTTCAGGAGTCTTGTGGGAGCACTTCAATACATGACTATGACTAGACCTGATCTACAATATGCTGTGAGTGTTGTTTCTCAAAAGATGCATGCTCTAACATACTAGGATTACAAAGCACTCAAGAGGATTCTAAGATTTATAAAAGGAACTTTGACTGAGGGACTTCAGTTTAGACGTGGCTCACTTACTTTGCATTCTTTTTCAGATAGTGACTGGGCTTGTGATGTTATAGACAGAAGATCAGTGACTGGTTATTATACTTTTCTAGGGCCTAAAATGATATCCTGGAGTTCTAAGAAGTAGCCTACTGTTTCTAAAAGTTCTACAGAGGCTGAGTACAGGGCATTAGCTTAAACTACAGCTAATCTCACTTGGCTTACTTATCTTCTCAAGGCTTTACATATTTTAGTTCAAGCTCCTACATTGGCTTGTGATAATCTCTCTACCATAGCACTGGCTTCTAATCCAGTTTTCCATGGTGGGACCAAACACATTGAATTGGATTACCACTATATTAGGGAACAAGTGGTTTCAGGGAAGTTACTGATTTCTTATCTTCCTTCTACAGAGCAGGTGGCAGATCTTTTCACAAAATCTCTTCCAACTGCTTAGTTTCACTATCTCAAATCCAAGCTTCCACTAGTTACCCAGTCTCAGCTTGAAGGGGGATGTTAGCATATCTAAATGTACTGGACTGTCACTAAAGAAGTTAGTTAGGCTGTACAACTGATAGTTAGCAAGCTAGTTATAAAGCACATGTGCGAGTTAGTTATAAGTATCTGGAAGGTTCTATTGTAACTGAAAACTATAAATAGATATACTTGTAGTCACTTTATAGTAATGAAAAATATCTTCTGTTTCATCTCTATTATACATTTCATCAATAACCACTAGTGATGGATAATTTGGCTACGAATCTGTGGTTCTACAAAGGATCAAGACGAAATGCTGGAATAAAGGAGAATATGTCACTCCAATAGAAATATAAGAGATGGAAGTGAGAAACAAAGGGGAGACATTCGATATACAATTACTAGTACCTAAAATAGAAAGCGTTACGGTCTTTAGACATAATTTTGATTGTAGAAATTTCTTAAAGATCTACAATTTGATGCCATTGGTGGAAAAACTGGTAATTTTCTCTAGGGTAAGCAAAAACCGAACCAAATAAAAAACTGAATCAAACCAAATTGAGTTTGGTCCATTTGGGTCAGTTATTTGGTTTATTTACTTCAGTTCAGTTTTTTTTTTAATATTTTCATCTATTCGGATAGGTTCGATTAGGAGAAAAAAGACTGAATAGGATGAATTAACTGAGTAGCAATTTATATTACATTATTAATATTTAATTTATAATAAACTTAATTATGATTTATATATTTAATTATGCGCATGATTTCACTAATATTGTTTATGATATAGTTTAATGAATGAGGGTGACTAATTTAGGTTTTGTTGTATTTTCATGCAACAATATGTCCCATTATGGTTGCCAAAATTTGTTGCTAGTCAAACACAAGTTATTAAGGGTGACCTTGCAAGCACCAATCTTCATGAGGCGCCATGATAGATTCTTGCTTTGGGTCCTTACTAGCAAAGGCTTCGAGTCAGGGAGGACGAGTCTTAAACAAAGCTAGACTCCCTATGAGAAATTGTATGCATTTAGAACTTTGTGCATTTATCTTTATTGATTGAATTATAATAGTTGTGGTTATTGGAAAAAAAAGAAAGACATTTATAAAAAAAAAAAAAAAAAGAAACACGTCATTACCATTGAAAATTCCGTTGTACAGTCATTCCGAGTTCTAGAGATTACAACAACAATTACTTCTAAGTCTACTACTGCACTACATGCATAGACTCATGTTGTGCGACCTAGCACTGTCTTTCTCTTAAACTTTTTTCTCCCACCTCTCTTTTCTTTTCAACACCTCCAAATAGAATGCTTCATTGCTCAACCAAGCACCTTTCCTCTCAACTTTGAGGAACCTTTCTAGGGCTTCTTTACTCTCTCTATTGCAAATCTAACTTTTCTCCCACTTTTCTTTGAAAGACCTAATGGCCTCCCAAGATTTCCTCTTTTTGTTTCTCTATCAACAAGAGGCATCAGCACAAGATGAAATTGAAGCTTTTTTACTTCTTGGCCTTGTGTTGGTGAATATCAACGTTTTTTTGAAGGTTGTCCCTTCAAGTACTCTTTTTACATATTTCTTCTCCATCTTTGGTGGTCTTATTCAAATTCTTCCGAATGTTGCCACAATGACTTAATTTTTGCTTTAGCCTTAGCCTTCCCTTTCCATCTCTTTTGATGGTTTGTCTGAATGTGATAGGGTGGTGGATTTGCCCACTTATTCAAGCCCAGGGCTCCAAGGGTCTTCTTTCTTCTTGAGAAGGTCTGACCATTGGATGTGTTTTCTCCCTAGGCTCAACCTCCAGCCTGGTCGAAATACCCTATTTTGCATTCCCTTCCTTGCTGTGTTTTGTTTCTCCTTATTTCTTCAGCAACATTGGTTGACAAGCTTTTTGTGGGCTTCACCTTGTTTGGTGGTGATTGCTTTGGAAGATTCTTGGTTTTTTTTTTTTTTGTTGTCTTTCTCGTCGGAGCTATTGCTCTTTACCTTGTTGGGACCTTATCCTCTCTTCCGTTGGCTATTGTTTTCTCTCTTGGGTTTTAGCCTTTTTTGTTGGGTCTCTCTTTGGCCCGTTGCTGTTATGTCTTGTTTCCCTTAGGTTTGTTCTCTTTGGGTCACTTTAGGGCCCAGTTGCAATCTCTTTTCTTTAATGTTATTGCTTTTTTGATAAAAAGAAAAAAAGAAAAAAGAAACTACTATGCTACATGCAAGAAAGTGGAGTTACTCTAGAAAAGCTTTCTAAAACTAAGTTGCACTAGGTTAAGACGTTAAGTTAAGCTATACTACAGATAGACTTATAGTATGTTTGGAATGATCTTATTTTAAGATACTTATCTTATTAAAATTTGAATATATCTTATAAGATTTAAGATATCTTATCGCATGCACCATGCATTTTATAGTTATAAAAAATAAGATGGAAATAATTGCTTATTTCTTTTAAGACAAAAAGTATGATTTTGTTTTGAATTTTCATAGGATATATGATAAGATTTTTTAAATCTTATAAGATATACCCTTATTTTAATAGAATAAGTATTTTAAAATAAGACTATAACAAACAGGACATTAGTAAATGATATTGTGTCAATTTATCAGGTGTTCTTTTCTTTTGCCATGTCTCACTTCTTTGACAATACTAGGCCATCAAGTAACTACTAATAGTCACCTAGATAATCTCCACACCTTATGCTCATGTGCTTGAGCATATTCTGATACTTTTTCCATGACTTGGTAACTATCAAAATTCTCAACATCATTAACTGCACTGGTCAAAGCATTCGAATCCCTTCTAGGCACTCAAGGAAGATCTCCTAAGCCTCCTCCTGCACCTACTTTGAACCCTTCGAGCCCCCTCAACTTTGAAAATTCAACTTTCCCTACAAAAATTGCCACGCCATATAGCTGTGCCATATCAGCTTACTCCCTGGACATGTGTTGTGCCACATCAGGTTTGCTTGCTTGCGTGTCAAGCCTACTTGTCATGCTACATTAGCACTTTACTTCTTGTGATAACAACCTCATTGACAGCAGAAGGATAAAACTTCTTGATTGCTTTCTAAATTATACAACCCATCCGCTTGTTGGCCAAATCTTCTCTTATATCAAGAAAAAAGTCTTCTGTTATGCAATGACCATTTGGCCATGACACAAGTCGGGACTTTTTACCTTAGCATTGTAATTGTAAAACAAAAACTATTTGCCGAAAACATGCGTGAGCAAAGTCTAAATATGGCATGCGTTTGGCACCATTTAAGCTGTCATCCAGGCCATGATTATGGCCTTGACATCATTTCAAATGGCGTTAGAGCCACGCCATTCCACTGGCGCAAACAATGAGGAAATCCAGGCTTTGATCATTCAAATTTCAAGAAGTTTTAAGGTAAAACGCCCGATACAAGTGGGCCGCGCAGCCTACGCGGGGACTTTTCCCGTCAATTGAAGAATAATAGGATGAAGGAAGAAGTAACCAAAAAAAGAAACGAGAAAGAGAACATAAAATAAAGGACTGTCTTTTTTTCCGGCTAATAAATTACCAACAATAGAGGGAACATAATGCCTAGCTGGAGTTGGGGTATAAATATGTAGAGTGCAAAACATCATGTTAGGTACCCAAACCTCTTCATCTACAACAGCAATGTTAATGTATAATTATGTGATGGTATAAATGTAAGCCCAAAATCATCCTCTTCAGAGCTCTGCAACACAAAGCGAAGGGTGCTTGCCTTTATGCCTTACTGTTCTTTGTGTGCCAATGCCTTTTTCCGCATGGTCCAGAATGCAGCATAATACCGGTTCTATAAGTAATCAATAGTTGAGTGAGTCTTCAGATGTTGAAGATTTTGATGTGACAACAGAAGAGCAAAGCTTAACAAATGTATATCTTTTGGAGTTACCATCTCATCTAAAAGCTTATGCTAGTAAAGATAATATTGGTTTATTTATGTAGTGTATTAACAATATCAAAAGATCTGTTCAGCAAACAATCAGCTAGTTTGTGGAGCACGAGTTCCAATCTCAAAAAGACGGAGAATATATAGGATAATTTCTTTTCTTTTTTTTTACAAAAGAGAATAAGAAATGAAAATAACATGGAAAAGTCAATAACCTTACCTGCATCATTGATCGCGGATTCGTTGTATATGTTGTCTCAATGGTTGATTCTTTCTGTTGTTGTCAAATAAAATAATTGGAGTGAGCAATATGGTTGTTATGGTTAACTAACATGTTATATTACAGATATCAAGAATACCTCCATAATAAAACCATATTGAAGGGCAACCTTCTTCACATCTTCCAAACTTAGCTCGATTGACATATCCTGGAAGAAAGCAAAAATGAAGTGAGAGACCTACATAATGACCAATCATGCAACTTATAGGAAGAATTTTTAGGTGAATTTATTCTACGGCAATAAGCTTACATCTTCTTGAGTATACATGTCCGCGAAGTGATAAAGCAAGGGTCCCAAGTTAATCCAGATCTGTCAACCAATCAGAATCAGATGCACAAATTCAGAGCCTGTTTGGTTAGGCTTATTTGGGATTTATAAGCCGGAAATAGTAAAAAGCGTGCGAGGGGGTGCTTTTTTTCTAGGAGCTTATAAGCTGTAAAATAAGCACCTCCCAAACACGCTCTCAGACAATGAGGAGATATTTCAGAATGAAAAGTCTGCAAACTACTCACTCCCCCATCTTTGAGAATTTTTGAAATAATTTCAATATATTCAACGATGTTATGGGCAGTATCTAGGAAGAAACAAGTGACAACTGCATCCCAAACTCCTGCAAACATAAATGTAAATATTTATATCAAAAGAATTAATGCACTTGAACACACACCACTCCCCACTCTTCCCTATAGATATCTAAGATGCCAGGGGAACAAAATGGGACAGCATATGATTCCATAAACTATCTGCCTGAAATATGTCCACCATGTGGTGCCTGGCCCCCCTCTTATGCCCCTCCATGTGCATGTGTGTACGCTAAGCATGCCAAAAGAAAACAATTCAAGGACATTTTCCACATTTGAGGTTAATAATTCAATACGTGCTTAAATTTCTTCCCAGTAGTGAAGCACTGAAGCATTCTCATTGACTATAACCATTTTCCGAACGACATCACAACTTAAGAGGATGTCTGGGTTCGACTTTAAAGAACAAAAGAGTTCCTATAACAACTTGTGTTTACAAGTTAAAAGTGCTTATCGTGTAAGGAAAATCTTGCCCAATATACCAGTATGCAGAAAATGACAGTTAGGCAACGAATATATAGGGAACTGCAGAATATCATATATTAGTTAACATATTATATCAAACTTCTATTTGACGGGTATTTTATCCACCACATAAATTTAGTATTACACCAATTTAACATGAGTATATGTCCCAAAAATACAGAAAAAGAAAACTATGGAGGACACTCAAATAATGGTATATAAGACATTTTATTTTAATATATTCAACAATAGCAGGAGTATCCATTCCCATGCCTAAGATGGGTACTTAATGCTGGAACTTAATGCTTTCCAGGTAAGTCCATGTAAATATAAATTAGATTAAATCATACCTTATATTGCAACTACTCAATAATTGTTTTAGTTGCCATGCCTATAACCAAGTTATACATGAATTCCAGACACATCAGTGCACCAAATTTATGTCATATTATCTTTCTTACCAACTTGGCTTGGATCGCTGTAGACTTCAACAAAATCACCACCACACATTGAGAAGCCTTCAGTAATCCCTGCACTGTATTTCCAGAGGAGACAATCATAATTTGACCAAATTAGAGTAAAAGGAAAAATGACCACATAGTTTCCCAGAATTAACGAAAAAACACCTCACTAGTAGTCTTCAGCAAGTGAATTATGACATATTTGACACCATATGTTTTTAAATATACATTGGTGTTGGGCAAGAAATCGGTTGCTCATTGTGGACATGCTAATCACCCAATGTGACTCGATTAACATACAAAGTAGAGAAAAATAATTCTGCAATACAGCATATTTCACCATTCATTCTCAAACAATAATCACATTGTAAATCAACATAGAGGCCTTCTGAATTGAGAGAATATAACAGAATTATAACATCACATCATTGACTTGGTCATGACCATCCTTGTAGATGAGTGTTAGTGTTTACTTTAATACTGCTACAGAAAGTAACTGATTCCTTTGCATTCATAATTGCTGTGATGAAGCTGGACCAATTGAGACTGCCAGTCAATAAATAAAAACAAAAGGGCTACAAATAAATTTTACATGCCGCTACATACCTAATGCTTCAAAACTGGGGGACCTAGGTTAAGAATTTATTTACAACATGATAATTAACTTAAAATCCTTGACTGCTAAAGTAACCCAACAGCCTCATTCTTAAAATGAACTGCATAGTTAAAGCAATTAAGCCGTTAGTTATCTTATTGTGCTCGAAAACTTGCTGGAAAAAGAAAAGAAAAAATTCCAGCTTCTACTTTTTTTCTTCTTGTTAACATAATAAATAAATAAACCAATATCCTCTCTACAAGCTTAAGCTTTTAGATGAGATGGTAACTCTTAACTCTTCTATTCAAATCTCATTATAATACAAGTCTCCAAAAGTAACAATAACAACATTGGAAATGGTCCCATAGGGGAAAAGCAAGAATTTTGTGTATCCTAACTTTTATGATCTTGGCTTGCATTAGATATTAAAAGGATGCAAACTTGTTGAACTGTAAAGGTTGTTTCTGAGAGTAATACATGAAGGAAGTTGGCTTCAGCAATCCCCTTTCTTCCTTGATTATATAAGTAATATATATTGCTCCTTGAAGATTTTGATAGCAAAGTAGTTCTCATAAAGGGTCACAAAGTTCTAGAGCACTCACCATTCTCTAATAAGCATAAACAAATTATGTGCCTACAGTGAGATGTAACAAAAATGCACAACAAAGTGGTTCTATATAACCTTGAAAGACATCCGATAAAGAATTAGTAACAAGACAACAGTATTCTGCAAAACTTTCCATTGAAACAATATATTTCCATGCTCTTACAAGGAGACCAACAACAAATGGGCAAAACTTTCTTTCATTCAGCAAGCAGAGTAGGGGTTACAAGAAATGGGGAACTACAGAGACAGAAACCCTTTCAAGCTTTTTAGTAAATCACAGATATAGCAAATAGAAATAGTCTTTTTAGTAAATCACAGATATAGCAAATACTTTTTGTTCAAGACACATTATAATTTCTTTTCCCTTCAGATACTCAGTTTAAGTCCTCAGAGTATCCATGTGTCTTACATTCTTATTGAACTTTTACATGCAAAAAGTATGGAAAAATGTCTTCTTAGTCAATGGAGACAATATCTAAATCATACACGATAAAATAGTAAACAAATGGATACCTGGCTGGATGAATATCTGGAATCGAAACAGGACGAAGCTGGTCACTGTCCGAAAGCGAGTTGCAATTGCTGTGTATCCATGGATATATCGTCCACTCCCCAGCAGTCTGAGTACTAACAGAGCATAAAAGATACAATGAGCATCACAGAGAGAAATATTTAATTCCACGCACAGTAGGTATAAAGGCACTCTTACTGGTTAAGAATAAAACTTGAGCAGATCATCATGTAGTATGAGAATTCATTTCCTTGACTTATAAACCCTGTAAAGCAAGCAGGAATTTTAGACTTTGTGGCACATACTTCTATTTGAAGTGTGTAAACTGGAAAACATACCGAGAGATGATATTTCTAAAGCTAGCCTCCCAAGTCCGGCACCAGGGACTAAACAAGCAGGAGGACTATTTATCAAGAAACACTGTGTCAGAATTCAGTATTCAACAAGGATAGCACTTTTGCATCCAGAAGTCCACATAACACAATTATTTTTCAATTATGGAAATGTGGATACATCTTGAAGCAACAAAAAGTATCAGAAAGAACCTTTCTTTAGAGCGAGAAGGAAATAGCCGTTCAAGTTCTTCAAGAATGGGCTTGTAGCACTGATCACGTTCTCTTTGCCCCTTTAGAAGAAGAGAATCAAGTGATGGATAAATCTCCTTTGACTTCAAATACAGGAGAAGAGAAGAACATATTTAAAATATATATATATATTTCACGGCTCAAATTCAAGAAGATTCAATCAATACCTCAGTTGCCCAGTCTCGGACTATGTTCCTTATCATACAACGAACCTAGCAATAAAAAGGTTAAAGCATAAATGCATAAATACTATATTAAGCAAAAGTATACTAGTGCATAGGATACATAAGAAAGAATACACTAATTAGGCTTTCGGTTATAAATGACAGGACCCAATGAAACAAACAAGGATTTGTCCTCATGCTATTATTACCCACTGCTTAAGGAAAATAGAACATTAAAACAAAGGCCAAAACTTTCTGCTAAGTAGGACATTTGCAGCAACTCAAGCAACAAAGCATTACACATTAAATTTGATAATTAATCAGGTTTTCCATAGGTTTTCAACTATATTGTGTAACACAGTGCATGAGACAGACGCAGTCCACATAATTTGCAGAGTTCAAAATATCAAAACTAAAAGAAATTAATCAAGCACCACGACGAAGAACTTTCTATAATTGAAGTACAAGAAGATACAATTTGTTCTTACATAACAACAAAGTTTTAGGTGAAAAGAATTTACGGACACGCTGGTTAAATAAGGTCCTTAAAGTGTCCAGAAAAGACACTAAACTACATTGGACTTAACAAAATTAGTTAATAGCTACAAACAAAATATTTAGTGCTGCATGACTGGCAGATGATACCATCAAGATAACTCAATTTAATTTGTAAGATAAGACTGTCCCTAATATCAAATTAGCATTAGAAAGTATTCAATAATAAATGGTAATCATGATACTGTGGATAGAGCAAGTAGTTCAAAGAAACTCTTTTACTTCTGCACATGCTAGCAACAAATAAGTCTCACATAACAAAATAATAGCTGTTACCGGCAAGAAAACACAAACCTTATCAACATCAACTAATGGAACATGCAACTGCAATGATGGATCCAACCAATCAGGAGGTGATGAAGGTACCTAAAGAGGAATTTAAGCACAAAATGTAAGCTTGAAAATAATACATCCTTCCCAGACACAATTTTCAGTTCTTAATGATCTAAAATAAGTGCATATTTGTGATTCATCTGCAGAAAGGAATGCTCGGAATATCCTGGCTATCATTTTTTTCGTAATACAATTTGTGATTTGAATTGTACAATTCCATATGATTCACCAGGAAAAAGATTCGTATCTTAAGGTGAATCATAAGTCTCGCCTCGCAATGAATTGTAGCGAATCGTGAAAAATTGTACAAGTCGCCAAATCGCAGCAGTTCATATAAGACCAAATTCTGGAATTTTGTTGATGATCTACTTGAGAGAGAGATATTGAGCAAAGAGAAAATATACTTTGTCACGGCATGTAGTTAGTTGCAACTGATGCATCTCACAGGTATTTATACTTGTGAGTTAGGTAGAGTTAATTGTACCACATCATCACCATAACTAACTCTTCTATAATGCACACTGATACACAACACAGGGAGTGTTTCTCCTAACTGCCTGCTTATTCCTTTACATCCCCCCTAAAGCTGAGCATGGAAGAGCAAAGGGCAGCTTGGCTTCGAGTGTTGTAAACTTGGAATTGGGGAGACTAATATAGCTAGCCACAACCAAACCTTGCCCCACACCCCTCCCTCCCAACCCCAACAAAAAGAGGAAAAGAAAAAGCACAAGAGGGCATTTGCATCTCATACTTCAGCGGATCATATACAGAGAGCAGAAAAAGACCGATTACCAAAGACAATTGAATATAAGGAACAAATATCGCCATTGTAACCAATAGTAGAACACGAGATCAGCAGGTTATTCAGGCTCTTAAATACCTTAACGTTAGCATTTTCTTCCTTCTTGTCATGCAATGGACCCATAGAGTCCCTTTCACCATTGCATTTATTCAGAAGTTCCCCATTTTCCTCCTGTTGTAATCTACACAAGTCAAGTTTCAGGATGAAAACAAAATAAACAGAACGCAAACAACCATTCACAGTTTTGGAGAAAGAGAATGAAAGATGCTTCACATGACTGATAAGCTGTCACCACTTTAGATATGGGGAACATTACATTTCCAGCGTCCTTGCATCTTGGTTCATCAGATACCGCGCAAAACGCCCTCCCAGTTGTTGAGGCAGATTCACAAGCACAAAGGTTCTTTTCTCCAGAGAAGAGATGATTATCCCACATATTGTCAGGATGTTGTTGTTCACAAATATCAATGTCCTGGCTCATATCAAGCGGGGGCTCAAATGCCTGCCAAGAAGTGAACAATAAGGTCCCTCAGATGCTAGAACTTCACACAGATAACAATCTAAACAAATGAACTAGATGAATATATGAACAGAGATGAGGCATTAGAAGAGGAAGAATAAACAGGAAAGAAAGCCAATAGTTACCTTAAGCATTTCAAATATAAAATATGAATTTTCAGCAATACACCTGCAGCATATTGAGGAGGAACAGTTAGAACCCAAGATCTTGCAAAACTCCTATCAGGTCTGAAGCCAGTTAGAGGACTATAAGACCAGGAGCGTTAGAATCTATATATAGCAAAAACTCTATCAGATATAAAGCCAATTAACATCAAAATCAATGTAAGTTCACAAAATTCGGTACTTTACCAGACAACAGCCTTGAAGTTAAGTAAATAAAATAAAGAATGAAAAACTTCACAAGCCAACCTCATTCAAAACCAAAGTAAAACACTTAAAATATTGTTATCAGTGAGAGAATCAACAACATGCTTCACCAGTTGCAGCCACTGTGGAGGGCTCTAAACAATTTTCGGCACCCAAAAGGGGAGGAGACGGATGCTATTTTTTTTTTGGGAGAAATAAAGAATTTTGTTAACATGTGACAAAGGGATGCAATGAGCAACCCCACTATTAAATAAATACACAAGTTACTGAAGTTATCTATACAATCTTGTATACTATACATGTTAACTATACAAAACCTTTTGACCAAAACCAAATATTATGTAACAAGTGGGATCTCAAAATGAGCATAGAAGACTCCTTCCCTTCGAAGTTCTTCAATTTCTTTCTCTCCAAAGATTGCAAATATCGCTAGACGAATCATGCGTGTGATTTTTTTTGTTATGTTTAGATGTCTTGATCTTACCCCAAGTTCTGATTTCCTCGCAAAAGGACTTAGAAGCAACCCATTGAATCCCCAAGAGACTATAAGCCAACTCACAAAGTCTGCTAGCCCAATATACATCTTAGCAAAAGGTGCTCTTCAGTTTCCAAAAAATCTTTAGGGTTAATGACCCATTTAGTCCCTCATCTTTGGTTGGCTGACAATTAAATCCGTTATCTTTAAAACATGACAAATCAGTCTCTTATATAGTCCTCAGGTCAAAAATTATCAGAATTTTAACAATTTGGACACGTCAAAAAAATTAGCACAAACTATTCTTCCCATTTTAAACCTACCTAGCCCAACTGTATGTTCCCAAATCATTAATCCACATGTGTTCACATGTCCAAATTGTTAATATATTGATGATTTTCAGCTTGAGAATTAAAAGCATTACAAATTGCAAAGATAAGAAACTCAATTTTCGTGTTTTAAAGATAAGGAACTTAATTGTTAAAAGGATCAAAGGGAAGGGACTAAATGGTCATTAACCCTAACCTTTACAAACAAAACATCTATTAGCAACAATTTGCCCTCTTTTTGAGAGATTGTCCATCATCAATATTCTCTCCTATGTTGCTTCTCATCCAAAAAGGGCAACTCTAGCAGGGGCACTCGACTTCCAAATTTCTTTCCATGGGAACTCAACACGAATATCACACTCAACTTCATCAACAAGAGCCCAAATTAAAAGACTTCACCATGAAGACACCGCCTTTGGCCAAATTCTATTTAACCTTATCCTCCTTTTCTTGGATGATGCTAGAATTGGTTAGGCACACAAGAAATTGGTGAATTCCTCTACTTCCCAATCATTAGCCTCTCTAGCAAAAGTCATATCCCATCCATTTCCCTCATCCACCCAAATTATACTAGAGCGAATTATTGCATGTTTGTCATTAGCCAAAGAAAAAATATTAGGGAAGAGATCCTTAAGAGTAAAAGTAGAGTCATTCCATTTGTCAAACCACAGAAAATCCTTTCCCCATTACCCACCTCAGAGGAAATGTGATTGGAAATAAGAGTTCCATCCTTTCTCAATATTTTTCCAAAGGCCTACTCCATGAGTAACACTCCTATCATTCAACATCCATTCATTATGATTCTCTCCAAATTTTGCAACAATCACCTCCCTCCATAGGCTGCCCCCTCTTGTCATAAATTCGAGATAACCATTTGCCAAAAAGAACTTTATTGGAAACTAAGAAGCGACTTAATATCTAGCCCACCCTTGACAACAGGTTGTTTGACGACTTTCTACCTCACAAGATGATATTCAAATTCACTTCCCAACCTTCCCACAAAATCTCTTTTGGATATCTTCCAATCTCTATGCAATAGAGCTCAAGATGAGGAACAATGACATGAAATAAACCAGAAGGTTAGAAAATGTACCTTTAATGAGAGTAAGCCTACCTTTTCTGGCAGGAACTTTTCCTTCCACTCCACCAATCTTTTTCTCAAATTTCACAATGATAGGATTACAAATCTTAAGATCTCTACATATTTTGTCCCAAGAGGAAGACCAAAGTACGTCAATGGAAGAGATCCCACCTTACACCAAAGGGAAAAGGCAAGTTCATTCATATCCCCTACATCTCCTAGGAGAATCAACTTGTTAATACTAAGGTTGATCTACAAGCGTGAGAATGCCTCAAATAAGAGAAAAAGGCATTGGATGTTAATCATTTGTTCAACATCCACCTTGTAAGACAAAACAGTATCCTCTGCAAATAAAAGTTGAGAGATAGTAACATCTCTCCGATGATACCCCACCGGAAAGCCATGGAGCATATTATATAGAATAAAAATTCAAGATCATTCTACTTGATGTTGCCATTACCAAAATAAAGAGAAGGAAATAAAGAGAAGAGGAGAAAATCCACTTTGGCGTAACCCTCAAGAGGCAGAACAATACCCAACAAGTCAACCATTGATGATCACCAAAACTGAAGTAGAAGAGATGCATGTAGATATCCATTTGAACCATTTTTTCCCGAAACCCAATCTTTTTAAAAAATAAATAAGAGATCTTCACAACACATGGTCGTATGCCTAGTCCATATCCAACCAGCAAATGACCCATTCATTCTAGTCTTAGAGGGTGTTTGGCTTTGCTTTTTTGGTGCTTATAAGCACCTAAATAGCAAAAAGCATGTCTCTGGATGCTTTTTTCTAGATGCTTATAAGCACCTAAATAAGCAAAGCCAAACACCCTCTTAAGCTTTGATTCCACCACTTCGTTTACGTCTTCCCTTGTCTTGCACTTCCTTCATCCAGCAATGTTTTGTGCCCTTGTCCATTTCCATAATCTGACTCAACATATACGTACAAACATGAAAACCAACACAAAACCTACAACTATTTAGGCAGAGTCCAATTCCCCAGGCCTCTCCCTCTCGATCAAACGAAGAGATATGAATTCCTTTCAGGCTTGGATTGACCCCGTGTTCTCTCCTGGTTCTCAACTCAAGTGCCGTGGCAAAATCGGTGAATGTGTCCATTTGGATGCAGCAACAATGAGTTCTCATGGTTTTACACCAACACAGAGAGAGAGAGAGAGAGAGAGAGATGCTGTGCATTTTGATCACATGTTCTATTTCATGTGACAAAAAAGAAGACCATTGAATTTTATCACAACAACAGAAAGTGTCATCAGAATGTAGAACATATTGAAGATAAACATACCATCTCAGCTTCTGATACTTCAAAGGAAGGTGGCGCAGAAGAGCCTGAAAAGCGAACCAACCATAATCAGAAACGAAGCTTAAGAAAAACAGTTGCAAACCACTAATATACCAAAAGCTAGCTTCCAGAAACAATCCATATTCAACACAGAGAAGAAACATGGTTACAAAAAGGAAACCCTGATATTACTAAGTTCATTTTGCATGACTAACAATTGTAGGTGCTTTCTTTAGTATCTTTAGCCTTCATTTCAATTTCAACATTTTATATATTCCCAGTCGCCCCCCGGCAGCATTAAATTCTCCATTTTTTGGTCCTCATACTACTAATTAGTTGTTACTAACTAATTAAGCTCGCTTGCAAGATATAGGGCCTGTTTGGATTGGCTTTTTGGAAGGAAAACGAACTTTATTGAAAAAAAGTTCGTTCTTTTTGCAATAACTATTTGCTTGACTTAAAAAAAAAGCTGAAATTCTAAAAACGAAAAAAAAAAACTCAAATACAACTTTTTCATTAGCTAAAAATTTTTGGCTTCTCAAAAAACCATTTTTCAAAAGTTATTAAAAAAGCACTTCTAAAAAAAGCCAATCCAAACGAGCCCATAAGCAACAGCTACTGGAGCAGAAAAGTTACCTTGTGTGGTGGCGAAAGCCTTCTAAATGATCTTTCATATCTTCTAACATCCTCCTCTGCAGCTTCTGGGTAACTGTGGCGCACACATTCACACAACAATAATTAATTAGAAATAAAAAAATTATTTTAAAAAATCATTTGTTTTTTCTTCCTTCATTCTTTCTCACGGGGGAAAAAAAAAAGAACTAAAACCAAAAACACCAAAAATTGAAAGAAAAAAAAAAAGAAATGGACAGTTCGAAAATTGAAAAGCAGTGAAGAGTGCACATCACGAAAATTTAAGTATCAATTTCTCTAGTGAATGTGGTAGAAATGATATTAAAAATATATACTTTTTTCCCAAAAAAAAATTAAAAAAAAAAGGGAGGAGTTACTTGAGGTATGCGCTGATGATGCGTCTTAGGGATTTGACTTCAAGGGCTTCTTCAAGCTTCCTACGACGCATTTCTTCTTCTTCGCTGGTCGACGACATCTCTCTCTGTCTCTCTCTCTCTGTGATCTTGATTTTGATTTTTGATTTTTGATTTTTCCCACCCGCTCATTCTTTTCGCAAAAGGTTTTACTTCATTTATTTTAGGGGGTCTTCTTCCAAAGAACCCCTTACTTTTCTCGACAAGACCATCAACTTCTAAAATTTTGCCTAAAGCCCCCAACTCCTCTAATTGTCATTGCCGTCCCCAAAAAAGCCCTTCATAGTGTGGGTTTATGTGTAGGATTTTTTATTTTTTTGACCCAATTTTTAAAATACCATACAAAACTAACCCAATTTGTATTAAGTTTTCAAAAATAACTCAAACTGGTTCTGAAAACGAGCTTAACGCCTTCCCAGAAGGCGAAACGCATTCCCAGAAGATGGAACGCGCTCCAGGAGGGCGTTCGTATTCCCACCGTTTTCTAGGTTTTTCCTGCAACCCTAGCAGATTTGACTTGATTCCAGATTTGATTTAATTGTGTGGAAGAGAAATTATTCTTAGCAACGCATTCTGATAGTGCGTTTGCAGTATCCAAAATATATTCCCTGCCATCAATCATGCTTTAGTCACTTCACGTCACAGGAAATTTAAAAAATCGCACTCCCAGAATGCCTTTTTTTGCCTATATAAACCCTAACCCCTTCCTCCACCGGTTCATTCAATCCATTATCCATCATTCCACTTTCTACCAAATAAACTTTCTACCAAATTCATTCAATTTGTCAATATAAGTTTCTACCAAAGCACCTAAAAGAATGAATTCAACCGAGTTTCTATTCTTATATACTACGGTAGTCACACAATAATGACCGGTTATGATCTTGATTATAAAAGTCCAAATATACCACACAAAATCAAAATTCATCCCGATACAACTTACAATCAATTTGTTCCACGTGTAATTAGAAAACTAGGGTTGCGTCTGACCATTGATAGGGTTAACTTATGCTATCATAACCCTAGATGGGATGCTACATTGCAGTAGATTTATTATTATCCAAGTGCAATAATTACTGATTAAGATATGCGGGAGATGTACGGCACAGCTCGCTATGATTGGAACCGTTGTGCGGCGTACGTAATAATGAACGTTCAGTCTGACGACATGTATGTGCCACAACAAATGCCCGACGTCCCGTACCAGTCCAACATGCTAGACCTAAATGCAGCACCATCGTATGAAGAAGATGAACATATTAATATTGCAACAACAGCGGCAGAGTTTGCCACTTTTCCCCTTTCCCCACAACCACAATCCACTTTTGAAGTCAGAGGACATTCTCATCATAGTGGTGGCACGGAGGAGAGATGTGACATCACAGCAGATACTATTTTGTCAGAGGCAAACGAAGAAAACGAGGATGGTGAATTGAACGATCAAGAGGAAGATGTAGTCTCAGAAGCAAGTTTGAACTACCAATTTGAGAACGAGGTAGAAGGACTAGATGTCGATGCAGAGCCGGAGGTAGATAAGGAGGAAGTAGTGGAGTTCCATACTGTTAGGACTGAATTCTACACGACAAGCAGGCACGAGGTCACCAAACGTCCAATATGGGACCCCGACAGGATGGAACTGGCCAAAGGAATAGTGTTCCCATCCAAAGTGGATGGGATAAGGGCTGTTCAACAGAACGCGATAAAAATACAAAAGGAATATAAGGTCGTCAAGTCGAGTAAGACCTTGAGAAAGGTACGATGTAGGGAAACACACAGTGGAAGTGTAGCATGCCCATGATATGTACGTGTCATAAAGAAAGCAATGCATAAAGCAGTGGGAGATCACGCAATATGATGCCAGACATGTATATATGGCGCAAATAACTACGTCAGGGCATAGAAATTTGACTTCGGGTTTGGTTGGATATTTGGTAAGGCATTTCATAGCTAAGAAAGCTGATTACCAGGTCAGGCTTATCTAAGCTCACATGAAGGAGAAGCTAAAAACGGATGTCAGTTACGGAAAAGCATGGAACAGCCAAAATAAAGCAATTGAATTAGTGTATGGCAATTGGGACACGTCGTATCAAATGCTCCCACAGTTTCTTGGTACCATGATGGCTAAGAATCTAGGTAGTGTTATGAGATATAGGCTCGTGAAAGGTTCAACGCAGGCTGAAAAAATTTTCAACATGGTTTATTTTGCGTTCAGTCCATGCATCACAGTGTGGAGGCATTGTAAACCCGTGGTTTCGCTGAACGGCACACACTTGTGGGGAATGTACAAGGGTCATCTTCTAGTTGCATTAGCCACAGACGCCAACTGCCAAGTGTTGCCATTAGCTTTTGCAGTTGTGGATGTAGAGACAACTCGTACTTGGTCGTGGTTTTTACAGCAGTTACGTGAGAACTTTTTCACTAGGATGCCCTAAGTGCGTATCATTTCAAATAGGCATGCAGGCATCGTATCTACAATTGAACAGGTTACATGTGATGGTCAACTTGAAATAAAACATCGCATTTGCTTGAGACATCTGAAAAGCAATGTGATGAAAAGATAGCAGAATCAATTCATTAAAGACATGTGTTGGATAGCTGGCCGAGAATGTCAAGCACGCAAACATGTGCATGTAATGAACATGATCCTTGTTATGGACCTTAGTTAGAACGATGTTGGCAGACGAGTACACAAGTTCCTATCCGATATCCCTGCTGATACATGGACCATGAGCGATAATGGGGGATATAGATGGGGTGTGATGACCACAAATAATGTCGAATGCTTTAACAGTGTCTTTATTAGTGCAAGGGGGTTACCCATCATAACCTTTGTTACTAATACTTTTATGAAAATAAAAGGTCACTTTCATGATCGATTGGTCCATGCCATGCAGTTGGAAAGTGAAGGCCATCGGCTCCCTCCTAGTGTGAAGGAGCTCTTTAAAAACAGGGAAACCTCGTCACATCGCCATTATGTACTTAGTTTCAAAAAGGATGGCAGATGGCAGATGTCAACTAGGAAGAAAGTACATGTACTTGCGGTAAGTGGGTTGAATATCACTTGCTTTGCTCGCATGCATAAACTGTTACTCGGTTTAGGGAGTTTAATATGGAGAACATGATACCTCAACAACTGACAGTGGAATCGTACAAAGATACTTATTGGCGGACATTCGAGCCTCTTGAACACCAATTTTATTGGCCTCCAATGCCTGCATGGACGTTGCATCCAAACCCAAATCATGTTTGACAGAGAAGAGGACGAGCCGGAGGCCGGCGTATCCCAAACGAGATGGATCACTCGGATTGTCGTGGACGACGAAGATATACAGTATGTGGTCAACAAAGTCACACTACTACAATTTGCCCCAACAACCAAAATGCATAATCCGTTATGTTTACCAGTTGTCACAAGTTTTATATGTAATCGTTTTATGTTTATTTGTTGTGACGTTGTAATGTTATTGTGTAATTAAAGTTGTATGTCTACTTGTTGTGATGTTGTAATGTTATTGTCTAATTAACGTTGTCATGTCTACTTCAACCTTAGGTTACTCGTGCACAACGTAGTCAATTGGAAACATTAAGTACTCAATGGACCATAAAAAACATAACGTAGTCTAACATAAATAAAAAAAAACAACTGAAAGTCCAATCAACTAAAAATAACGTGTCATAAATATATATGAAAAAAAATGGTCCAAAACTGAATACATCATCCAAGTGTGTAATGATCAGGAGTGCAGTCAGGTAACTGACGTCTAACAGGGGATGGTGTGTTGTGTTTTCTGGATGAACGTGTCTGACAGCGTGAAGGCTCATGTGCCTGTGGCTATGTGGCTGGTGCATGGGTCGCATATGCCTCAGACTATGGTGATTGGTCTTGCTGTTCAACACCACTGTCTACCAATTGCTTATGAACATAGTCCCGGGACCCCATGTATCTGCTCGGAGACCCCCCGATGACTCGCTCTGCGTCGCCTCATCGTCATCTGGCTCATCAATCACCGGCCTAGAGGATTCACCAGCCTCAAACGTACCATGTCTACCGCCACTGCCCTGACCTATATGCAAGCTGGAATAGTCAACGGGGAACAAATGAAACGTGAATCGCTGCAATGGTAGCCGTGTGAGTGGACGATATACTAGCAATAGTTTATCGAGGATGAATGGCTGTGATGACCTAGTGGGATACATTGTAAGTACAATGCGAAGGTCGAGCATGCTGTGAATAATGCTCTCTATGCTGCTGCAATGGCTGCATTGAAGGAGCATCGGGTAACTCCCACACGGCTCTCTGCTGTATGAGATGCTCTTGGTGTGTGTGTCGGAATGCACTCTCACCATGCAACTACATGAGCTGCAAGTGTCGCATCATACATTCCATCGAATGTGCATCGCTGCGAAGGTCCCCCTGCTCGTAACGCTGCAGCAAATCACGGGAATGGTGGACCATAGGCTGAACAACTGATGCTTATAGGAAAACACAACATATTGTGGTTAATATCAACTAATAGTCCACAATTTTCATTGAGGAACATAAAAAAGAGTGCAAAGACAGCTCACCAGTGACGTCACATCACATGCAGACGCCATGTAACTATCTCTCCTATGACTTGTACCTGGATGACCGACATATAATATGGTCACCCGACAGCACCAAGTCATGTAAGTCCTTAGTGTTGCTACCGTCGGCGCATCCTCCACCTGTCCCATGTAAAACGTGCTACTACCAATTCCCCTACATAGCCATAGCCCCTGTCAGCGCATCTTCCTCAACCTTTTCCTTCCTGTCCTTGTGTTTCTCATGAGTAGGCAGATCATGAGAGATTGCCAACCATAGTCCAAACTGCCGCAAGACACGATTCAGACGGTGTCACTCAACAGCATGCCTAAATATCAGCGGGATCTGGGCACGCCAGACGTCACTATCACGAAGACAATACAGTGGGAGGTTGCCCAGTATCGTCTTGAACGGCTGCCATATGAACTATAACCAAAACAAGCATCAAATAGTTAATTACATGCATCACGAGCATGTTCAATAATACAGGATATGAATTTTAATTAAGCAACTTAAGTGTACTATACCTCGTCAGGCTGCAGATGGTCTATAACATCCCGACACTCAGCTTGCCCTGACTTTTCGGATGCATCTGTCATTTCCTTTTTCACGTAAAACATTGCACCTCATGGAACGCCAGGGAGCTGAAACACAAGCTGCAAATGATGCTACTGTCGCTGTAGCCGCTCTTGTGTGGGATGTAGGAGCTGAGGCCGAAATACCGTGAATCTATCCCATGCAAAAAATTGCAAGCATTAAACATGTGTTATATTATAATAACACTTGTAATAATAAAGTTAACATTCATAAAATCTAAACATAACTAACGTGATGCAAACCAATACCTGGACTAATGTCGCGGCTCTGCATACACCCTTACACTGACGAAAGGAGGCGCGATCAAGCTGCTGGTACAAATATGTTAGTACAGTTGTGCTCCAGTTGTACTGTTGAATACGCTAAAAGTCTGCCAATAACATCAACCAGGCCAAATTACTGTCATTTGTACTCATGTTCGCAAAACGGTGAAAGCAAATCACAAGAAATATCCACAGTCGTGCTCACTACTGTGCCTGACAGTGAGTGGGGTTATCCGAAGTACCCTGCATCACAAACTTGTCTCGCAACTGGACGAAATTTATCAAGCTCCCGACAATGTCTATACAGCCTGTACCGTCGTCCGCAACCGCATTTGCATCAATCCCCAACAAATCACGAATCGTGACAACCCAATCCTCCCTCAAGCGTGGAATCGTATCAAGCACCGGAATAGGAGTACCAGTCATAGGAAGACCCCAATACACGGCCACATCTTGCAAGGTGATGGTAGCCTTCCCTACAGGTAAATGAAATGTGTGGGTCTTCGGGTGCCACCTCTCAATCATGGCAGTAATCAATTCATAGTTAAGCTAATGGTAGCAGGATTTATAACACCCATAAAATCCTATCCCCACCAACTGCCGTTGTACCAATGGGTGCTTTGGATCATTAAACAAAGACCAATCTGACCTATAGCACCTAAAGGTACCCAAATGGTGTGAATCCTACAAATATTGCACTCAGTGCTCTAAAGAATGGCACAGTAACGTGGTGTCTACTGGTGCAGGTCGAGTATCCACAATGAGTCATAAAATAAAAAATAATAATAACGATTAACTAAGTACACTGGACTCTAAACATTAAATCTCTAATTTATCAAATAATAATAATGATAACACTAATCTTATTAATAATAATATCAATAATAGTAATAATAATAATAATAATAATAATAATAATAATAACAACAACAACAACAACAACTAAAACATAACATTAATTATCCATCATCATCATCATCATCATAATAAATAATGATAATAATATCAATAATAATAATAATAAAATTAATAATAACATCTAAAAGATAACATTAATCATAAAAATAATAATATTATTAATAATAATGATAATCTTAATAATAATAATAATAATAACATTTAATATTAATAATATTAAAATAGTAATTAATAATAATGATCATACTAATAATAATAATAATATTAATTCTATTTCTAATAATAATGCTGAAATTATGTTCAAAAACCTAATCTATAATTCTAACAACAATTATTCATTCCCTAAACTAACAACAATTAAAATACAAATTAACACAAACTAAAATTAACTATCAAAACAAAAATTACGCAAACTAAAAACAAATTATATAACTTAAAACGTTAAATACAATTACAAAAAATAACATAAAATAATAATAACTTACAAGATCAAGGCTATATCCTTCGCAATGAGGCTGGAAAACTAAAAGATTTCATCTGGGGGTTGGGGGAATTTTTTTGAAGATGCAAAGGGCGGAATGAGGAAAAAATGGGTGCTGTCGTGAATTTATGGAACGCGGCCATGTTCATGCAGCCGTTACAAATAAAGATCCGGCTTCTGGGAATACGTGCAATGTGTTTTTAGAACCAATTTGGGTTAGTTTTCAAAACGTTTTACGAATTGGGTTAGTTTTGCATGATATTTTAAAAATTAGGTTAAAAAAAATCCTTTATGTGTAACCTACTACTATCAAGTTGCACCTCTTTGGTTGCGTTGTCTACTTTGGAATTATATCACATCACATCTAATACACCACCTGCTCTCGGATTCATCACAACCCTTTGTTTCTTGTGCGTTTCTTTCATTTTCCGATAACATCATGAAAATATAAGCAGCTCATCTTCTCTTACTCATTTGATGCGACCTCCACCAACATTTAACCCTCCACATTCCAACGAACACAACGGTCGCTTCGTCCATTAGCTTTAGCTCTCAAACTTCAGTTGACGAACCGAAGAAAATGTAAGTTCTTCTCTTCTCCTTCCAAATCTTTTAGCCATAGCTAAGTTTTCTTATAGATCTTTAATTGTTCTTAGTGTCTTAGCATGCAGACTGCTTTTTAGGTCCAAACACCATTGTTTTATTTCTTTTATTTTCTCTTTAGTTTTTTTAATTTGTTTTCTGGTTGACATGCATATTTACCCTAGGTTCAACCACCATTGTTTAATTTCTGAGAAAACATGTATTTATTTTTTTGTTCTATTTTTTGTTTTCTCCTGACATGCATCCTCTGTCAAAATTTGTTGTTTTAGTTGGGATGTACCTTTTGTTTTGTTAATCTTTGTTATTTAGGATTCACAGTTTGTTCAAAAGAAGAAAGTCTTGCTCCAGATCATCACGTTTTTAGAAGTATAAGGTAATATAATTTGATTATTGCTATATTATATGGTTATTTTACTTCTAATTTTAAGTTTAACATAGTTAATATCTTTGTTGAAGGTTATGAAAAATAATATGAAGCTAATGGATGAGAAGATATGTAAAGTCGAGAAGGAAGTGATGAAGTCGACTTTCGCTTTGGAATGACAAGAATGCGTTTCTCGAGGGAGTGTTGGAGAAGATGGACTCCTTTGCCTATATGCCGAAGCCCAACGATGGAAAAAAAAAGGTCAACCATGAAAGGAAAGGTCAAACAAATGTGAAGGAAGACGACGAAGAGCTGAAAAAAGCTTATACAAGACATCAATGCAGTTGTTGAAGGCCTTAAATTTTTTCCAAAAGATTATGCTTCCATAAACTCTCCAAAGAAGACTTAAGCCCAAAAAACTTTAATTGATAAGTGGTTGTTAGCTACTTTTAAGATTAATGCTACTACTAATGTTGTCGCCGCCATTGAACTAACTGGTGACACGAATGCTGTTTACCACCACCTGCTATCATATCATCTTTTCTATATTTTGAGGAAGGAACGAGGTTGTTTAGAGATTATGCATATTTGAAAGACTTTCTATTTTCTGATCGAAGAGACATGCGGTGACTTAGTTAACTTATTTTAGTTTGAAGTCTTTGGTTTTTTTTTTAAGTTAATATATTAGTCTAATGTTTTGTTTACATCTTGCAGTGAAGTGTTCATTGACACTGATAGATATTTCCTAATGAGAGGCCAAATGAGAGATTTGTTGCATGATATGTTCATCTACTGATGCAATTGACTTACTTATTGGTCAATTATGTTTCTAATTAATAACTAAATAGATTATTTACTGATTGTGTTATTTCTCTTGATAGGTAATCTGATAGGTAATTGACTACTTTGTTGCCCAATTAAGTGAAGGTGCTTGACGTGATAATTCATTGATGCCTGGGTGGTATCTTCCATCTCGTTTTTTAGTATGTAACTTAAATATCTTGTCCCAGTTTTCATGCCTATTTCTATTTACATACATGGGATAGGGTGTTAATGTTAATTGTAATATATTTTAGCAATACATCTTTGTCGAGTGCCTATTACTATAGAAAAATGCATCCGACTACATTAGGGTGAAAGAAATTCACTGGTGTTTTAAGCAGATGCCGTCATGTATGTTGGAACCAACCATAGTGCTTTTACTCTGGCCTGGTCTACTTTACTTGCTAATTGAAACTTGCCCCTTACCCTTTGTAGAATTACATCAGCATACATTGGTTCTTGTCAACATTGACTTAACAAAGAAGAAAATAAATAAATATATATATATATATATATATATTTGTTAAAAATGAGGATCTACAGTGGTTTTCCACTTACCCCCACTGATGATAAGGAAATAAATATTTGGGATTCTGTTATTCGGATGATTTCTAGGAGCGCCATGAGAGAGATAGTTAAAAGATTGTTAAGTTCTTCTCGACTTTGTTCTATACCTGTTGTTTTAATTAATGCTTGCTTTATGTACCATTGCATTAATACAATCTAACATGTATAAGTTGGCTACCTGGATGGGTTGTTCTATGCTGCTACTCTTAAGATGCATAAGAATCTCCTTCCAAAACTACCATCATTTCGCATTCATTTTCCTTCTTGGTTTCCATCTCAAAGAGATACATCTGATTGTAGGATTTATGTGTGCCAACCGATGGTAACATCCAGGGACAAGTTGTATAGGTGAAAGAGATGAGCTTTGAGAAATTACAGGGGACTTGCCCTTTGACCTTTGGCGTCGTTAGTCAAACAAAGTCAATCCTCTTCATTTTGCATGAAGTCAACATTACCTCTGGTTGCTTGTTTTTTATCATGTTATGTTATGAACAATTTTAATTTCGATTTTTTGTGTTCTGGTTCTAGGTGTTTGGACAAATTATATTTGGTTTATGTGTCTTGACAAATTATGCTAGTGATGGTTATGGAGGTTAACCATAACTATTACTTCTATTTACATTTATTCTGAATGCACTTTATTTGTGTTTGTCTGTTTTAATGGCTTATTTTTCATGTTTGTTTTCTTATTTTTATGGCTTATATTTGGGATTTTGAATATGCCTATTATATTAATTTAATTTTTTAGTATGTGATTTATGGATTTCTACAATAAGAGTAAGTCTATCGTATGAATTTCAAATTTCAAAATTGAAATATCTATCCATTTTAAGTAACTCTTTTTCAAAGATACTTAAATTACACTTCTTTTTTCAGTTACAAGTAACTTTTCTTCAAAATATTTAAAATTTGAAATTACTTTGATTTTGTAAAAACTAAGTCATTTGTAACTACTCTATTATGTGAATTTTGAAGACAAACTAAACTTTTCTTGAAAATCTTATTTTTAAGGTGAAACTGCCTTATTATTGGATTTTTGAAGTCTAAGTCTTTCTTGAAATTCTTATTTCAATACTATATGTAGTCTTTTTCGCCTTAATTATAAAAACTAAGTCCATGAAATTACACTATTATATGATTCTCAAAGTCTAAGTAAATGATAAAATGAAGTCTATGAAATTACACTATTATATGATTTTCAAAGTCTTAAGTAAAAATATACTACATTAGCATAAGAAGAAGAGCATAAAATCACTACCATAGTTCAACTATAGTTTGACCAGGAAAAAAAAACTCAACCATGTCAAAGTTTTTGCATGTTTACCAAGAATAATACATAATCAGTAAACACAATGGCTACAACAACAAACCCTTACAACATGAAAATCATTTTCACCAATTTTTTTAGTCCTTTGCAGGCCCAAATTTGTGGCCTCCAGAATTCTAGCTTGCGAATTCGTCCCATCCAAAATCGTTTCTTTCATTTCTCTTATATGTTGAATGCTAGCCTCTAGATCTACTACATTATTTGCAGGTGTGCCAGAAGCATACTCTTCTTCATCTAGTGTCCAAAAGGTATAAAATGTGCACTGCAGATGCAAACATGTGAAGTACAATTTATTTGCAATTTTTTAAATTATAAACTATCTAAAATAATTTACGCTAAATTAAGATGGAAAAATAGCTTTCTTTTAGCATATTTTTGCTACTTCCAGAATGAAATTTTTTATGAAAACATTTAGATTTCCCACCAAATCAAAAAGTCAAAATAGTATAAATAGTTTTTTTCTTGTTTATGAAACCAAAATGCACTCTTTTTAGAAGTTCAAGATATTTAATGCCGCTGTTGAAAAGAAAATGGCCACAAGAATAAAACTTGAGATCTAAGAGGCAGAGAATTCACATTAGAAGAATTTGAAAGGTTCTGTGAAGATCATGGTATTCGACTCCCTCTGACAGCTCCTCAATCGCCTCAACATAATAGAGTTGCTGAGAGAAAAAATAGAGTGATTCTTAAGATGATATGGAGCATGTTAAAGACCAAAAGGAATGCCGAGAGAATTTAGGCTAAAGTTGTTAATTGTGCTGTGTGTCTCTTGAATCATTATGGTACAAAGAGTCTCTCTAACAAGACACCATTAGAAGCTTGGTATGAAAAAAAAAAAAAAAAACTTGGCATCAAGCATTTATGAGTTTTTTTGGGTGCATAGCCAATGCTCATGTTCTAGATCAAGTTTGATCCAAGCTAGATGACAAAAGCCAAGAACTTATTTTTATTGGCTACAAACGTTTCAAAGGTTACAAGCTTTATAATCTTATTAGTGGAAGGATTATTATTAGCAGAGATGTTCAATTTAATGAAGAAGCGGAATGGGATTAGGGCACTAATAAGCAAAAAGAAGATAAATTTTTACCTTTACAAAAGCAAGAAGTAAAAGCAAATAGAGATTCTATCTCTCCAACTCCTACTGCAATTCCAACTCCAACTCTATCTCCAACTATAGGTTAAGGAAACTACTCTGCAGCAACGGCAAGTCCTGAAGAAAGAGCTCCTCGCTATAGAAGTTTGAGTGAAATTTACGAGGTAACTCAAAATTTAAATGATGAGCTAACTCTCTTTTGTCTTCTTATTGATTGCGAGCCAATAACGTTCAAGAAAGCTAATAAGAATGACAAATGGAGAAAAGCTATGGGTGAAGAGATCAAGATGATCAAGAAGAATGATGCTTGGGAGCTTGCAACTTTACCCGAAAAACTCAATGCCATTAGAGTAAAGTGGGTCTACAAAATAAAGAGGAATGCAAAAGGTGAAGTGGAAAGATACAAGGCAAGATTGGTTGCAAAACGTTATAGTCAAAGAGCTGGCATTGACTATGATAAGGTATTTGCTCATGTTGCACTAGAAGATTTATTATATCTTTGGCAGCTCAATATAGATGGAAAATTCATCAATTAGATGTGAAATTTGCATTCCTAAATGGTTTTTTGAATGAAGAAGTTTATATTGAACAATCATTGGGTTATGTAAAAAAAGGATCTAAGAACAAAGTTTTAAAGCTGAACAAAGCCCTTTATGGCTTAAAAAAAGCTCCCAGAGCTTGGTATAGCATAATTGATGAATACTTCCGCCATAATAATTTCTCTAAGTGTTCACATGAGCATGCTCTCTGCACTAAGTGTGAAAATGGAGATATTGATTGTTTGCTTGTATGTGGATGACTTGATTTTCACTAGCAACAATCCAAGCTTATTTGAAGAGTTCAAAAGGACAATGGCAAAAGAGTTTGAGATGACTAATATAGGACTTATGTATTATTATCTTGGAATTGAAGTGAAGCAAACGGATGAAGGAATATTTATTTCTCAAGAAAGTTATGCAAAAGAGATCCTGAAGAAGTTCAATATGGAAAACTGCCAACCCGTAAATACTCCAATTGAACGTGAAGTACAATTGTCAAAAGATGATGTAAAAGAACGAGTATATCCAACATTATTCAAGAGTCTAGTTGGACGCCTAAGGTGCTTGACATGAACAAGACCGAATATTCTCTTTGTTCTAGGACTTGTAAGTCACTTTATGGAGGCCCTTACTAAGATACATCTCAAGCCAAGAGAATACTTCATTACATCAAAGGGACTCTTAATTATGGACTTTTATACTCCCAAAGCCATAATTTCAAGCTTGTAGGTATAGTGATAGTGATTGGGCTGGTGATCTAGATGACATAAAAAGTACCACTGGATTTCAATTCTTTATACGAGATACTACATTCACTTGGAGTTCCAAGAAACAACCCATTATCACACTCCCAACATGTGAAGCTGAGTATGTCATTGCCATATTATGTTTCTGTCATGCATTATGGTTAAGAAACTGGATGAAAGAGCTTAATGCCTCAAGAAGAGCCTATGGAGATCTATGTTGACAACAAGTCTGCAATTACCTTGGTGAAAAATCCAATCTTTCATGAAAGAAGTGAGCACATTGATACACGTTACCACTTTATTCGAGAATGTGTTGCAAGATAGGAAATGAAGATAGAGCATATGAAGTCTTAAGATCAAGTTGCCAACATTCTCACAAAACCTCTCAAGAGTGACGTGTTCATGCAGCTGAGAGCTTTGTTTGGAGTAACGAGAATCAAATTAGTTTAAGGGGGGATGTTAGTGAATAAACTTGATTTAGGATTTGGAGGAGTCCTAATTATATTAGGATTAGTTTATTTGTTATTTTCCTAGTCAAATTAGGACTAATCTATTAGCTATTTTAATATGTAAAGGATTGGTTTAACCAAATCTCATTTAGTTTTAGATTTCTAGAATAACCTATATATAGGGGTAAGAGCTTTCAGTTGTAGATGCCCAAGTTAGGAGAAATAATAAAGTTTTATATATTCTCTCTATATTCAAAATAGCCTCTTCACTTTCTAATAGTCCCATAGTATGAAACTATTGCAAGCAAGATCAATATTTGACATATCTTCTGGATAAGTTAATTCTGCAAAGTAATTAACAGACACACCAAAACATTATATCACATTTTCTTGCCAGAAAATGCTTTGCAACTATAATTGAAACAGATAGAAAAGAAGTAATTAATTAGCTTAACTTACTTACCATATATGCATGACTCTCAGGGGAGTAAACTTGTCTTTCAACCTTATTTGATGTGTCTAGGATGTTAACCCCAATGAAAAAACATAGAGAAATAGATTATTTGACAATGGAAAAGGTTGCATAGATCATGGCCTGGCTACCAATTGATTTGGCAATTTTTAGTTTATGCATTGCTAAATTTAATTGGAATTCGAAAAAGCACGGTGTCTTAAATATTATGGTCCAATTGAGAAGGGACTGCACTTTAGAGGAATGCTACTACTTACAGATACTCAAAAGTCTTTCAACCTTCCTAATTAACTTAGAAGGCACTAGCTTGCCAGAAAGCTTTGTATTTCCAAGATCGTTGTGACGAACAAAAGCATGTCTCTATCAGTGCTTGTTTTAATTAATTACTTCAAGCATTTCAATGTAAATCCAAGCCTGCTAAAAAGTAATCTATCTAATAAATTCTTATTTGCAAAGTAATTAGTTTACTCTTAATTTTCAACTAAACCATCGTATTTAAAAATCAAAATCATTTCAAGACTGTGGAATTATCACCACTTCTTCAAATGTAAACACATCGTGGCTGATTTAAAACTTGAGCACATAATAGAATCGTTGTTTTTTATCAACAAAGTAGAACAAATCAACACAAAAAAAAAGGCTGGTGAAACAACAAACTGATAAGCTATCCTACTTAAACTAATAAGTTAGAGAGATAGCAGAATAATAATTAAAGACTAGAACCCTTTTCTCAGCATCACAAGCTACAACAGTGCCAACCAAGAACATACAGAGAAATGCAGCAGCAGTTAAACGCGAAGGCAAAGCAAGTGCAAGCAAGATCCGATCTTCTTTGAAACATTACAACCGCACATGCACACACACACAAAAGATGAAGACGCAGTCAAACAAATACTTGCTTTTCAAATTACAGCCTAAACAAATTTTCTCTAAACAGGAAGCCTAGCCTATCAATGAAAGAGGTAAACTAACATATGATCAAAGTAATAACTTAATAAAAATGAACATCGTGATGTGTTGTACTTTCACCTAATCTGCTTCTAGAAGAGCTTCGTTAAAGTCCCTTATGGCTTTTTTAACATTTACCTTCTTGTGACCTCTGTGAAATCAATATTATAACATGGATAATGAATAAATTAAATCATCCAATCATTTGTTACAAGGTGGAAGAAGATATTTTGAATGTAGAGAGAAAACTAATTGAATTTTATTATTATTACTATTTTTTTTTATTTGGGAATCTACAGCTGAAACCTTTTTCTCTCATGCATGGGTTCTTTTAGGAATCAAAAACTAAAAAGGATTTGGTTCTACCATTTCTTTGCGTATTAAAATATCTAATTGATTAACCCTAATTAGACTAGAAAAATAACCAATAACCTAATACTAATTTAACTAATACTTAATAACAAATCCAAATTCTAAATCAAGTTTAATTACTAACATCCCTCAAACTTGATTTGATTCTAGTTACTCCAAACAAACCTTTAGCCGGATGAACACATCATTCTTGAATGAAGTGGTAACACGAATCACTGTGCTTGCTTCTTTCATGAAAGACTGGATTTTTTGCCAAGACAATTGCAAACTTTGTTGTCAACATAGATCTCCACACGCTCTTGTTGAGGCATTTTGTGCTAGAGTATTATTCCTCCCATATAGAAAGTTCAAAAAATCCAAAACTACTTAATAAGATCCTGGGTTACTCCACCTAATACCAATTGGTTTTAGGTTGAAACCTTAGGATTCTTTAGATATTACTAGAGCCTAGGTTATGGGCAAGTTATATTTCTCCACGTGTGACCCTTTTTCATCTACTCTAATTTGTCCACGTGTGACCCTTCTTTCAATTACCACCTAACACCAATTGGTTTTACATTGGAACGTCATGATTCTTTAGATTTTGAGCTTCTTGATCAAGTCAATGCCAACTCTTTGACTATTGCCTTTTGTAACCCATCTTGTCTTGTATATTTCCATTCTAACTATCCTCTTTATTTTGTAAACCTTCTTTACTCCAGTGACTTTGTAACCTTTGGATTTAGTTACAAGCTCCCAAGTATCATTCTTCATGATTGCCTTGATCTCTTCATCTGTAGCTTCTCTTCATTTCCACTCTTATTAGCTTCCTTAGATGTTATCAGCACACAATCAGCATAGAGACAAAAGAGAGTTAGTTCGTCATTTAAATTTCGAGTTGCATCATAAATGTCACTCAAGCTTCTTAAGCAAGGAACTTTTTCTTTACAATTTGAACATGTTACGGATAAGTTTTCTTAACCTATAGTTGGAGTTGGAGTTGGAGTTGGAGCTGCATTTGCGGTTGGAGTAAGAGTTGGAGAGATAGAATCTCTATTTGCTTCTCCTTCTTGCTCTTGTAAAGGTGACAACTTATATTCTTCTTGCTCATTGGTGCCCCAATCCCATTCTTTTTTTTCATCAAATTGAACATCTTTGTCAATTATAATCCTTCCATTAATAAGATTATTGAGCTTGTAACCTTTGAAGCATTTGTTGTAACTAATAAAAACAAGTTTTTGGCTTTATCATCAAGTTTCGATCAAACTTGATTTGGAACATGAGCATAATTTATACATCCAAATGCTTTATGCCAAGCTTCTTTTCATACCATGCTGCCAATGGTTTCTAAGAAGAGAGACTCTTTGTAGCACAATGATTCAAGAGATATGATGTGTGCACATCGAGTTTTACACCTGCAAGTGTACGAATCGTTCGTGGTATAGTGGATTCGAGTGCGGGTATCGTCTCCACAGGGAGGCTACCTTAGTTAGGTCTCTATGTGCTCGGGTACTTCAAATTAGCTACGTGCGTGTGTGTGCTTATTTTAGGATGGAAGGGAGCTCAAAAAAAGAAAATAAAAACTAATCTATGGAGGAATTTAAAGGAGCCTAACTAAGGAAGGAAACACTAATAAAGAAGAAGGGGACCTAGGGCGATTGCGTTGCAATAGGACTTGGGCTATGACAATGGATGAGGTCTATCTAAGGCTAGGGACTTCTATTGCTGTTGTGTTGATCGGGGGTTCTCTTAACCACTACTAGTGGTTTAACCCGTCAGTTGGATTTAAAGCTAAGGGTCAATCCCTCCTAGCCTACGCAATCTGTGCTTAGAACTTATCCTTTTGGCTGGATTTAAAGCCAAGGACTAGCATCTAAACACTACGTGACATTAAGGCTTGATTAACCAACACTAACGTGGGTGAAGGATACTCTAGTCTAGGTTAACTTATCCTCTTGGCTGGATTTAAAGCCAAGGACTAGCACCTAAACTCGACTAAGCATGGCATGTAACCTATTAGCTGGATTTAAAGCTACAGCCTACTCTACTAAGCAAAGCCATGAGATTAAGCACAATCACATCACCCATATAAGTAGATAAGAGCATTTGAAGCACGAATAATACATGCATATTCACTTAGGCATTTTAACAAACACATAGACATGTTTGATTTCCAATACATAGACATATTGAATCATGCCATATATTTATGTAAACAAACATATATTAAGAGCCAAAGATCTATACAAATCCATTATTCAAAACCCTAATCTAATATACAACAACAATCAACTCTAAATCTAGCATAATCAAGCAACATCTTTACAAGAAATAGAGAAAGAACAAGAAGAACTTCCCTAAATTCTTGCTTCCAAATCTGTACAAATCCTTCAAATCTTTGTTTAATGCTTCAATCTTAGCTTGGTGTAGGGTTTAGATAGTGATTTAGGGTGTTTTGTGAAATGGGTAAAGGGCTAAGGTTTATTAGGATTTAAGAAATAAAAGTTCCTCCTCTGAAAATGAGTTGAAACGAGCTTTTTATAGATTTCTTCAACGCATAACCAGTCAACCAGCCTCTTTCTTGCTCGACCAGCTTCAATCATGATGCTCTCTGGAATGGCCGGTCGACCGGCTCCTTGAGAAACTCGACCAGCTTAAATTCTTTATTCTTTGGAGCGGCCGATCGACCGTTCTTCTAAGTTGACTGGCTAGATCAGAATGATCTCTTCTTTATTCCTTTACTTCTGGTCTTCATCCGTTAGCTCATTTCTTCCTCGCTTAAGCTTGAACCTTTCTAAAACACTCCTAAAACATGGAATATAACACTTAGTGTAGTATTTATGCATCTAAATACATAATGTACAAATATTAACAAATATGCATAAACTTTGTACTAAGTGCACTCAATTATGCTCTAAACACCCTTAAATGTGCATGCAAAAACTAGATGCAAACACGCACAAATGACACACATCAAGATACATAGCATAGTCAACAGCTTCAACCCAAAATTCTTTCGGCAATCCTTTAGTCTTCAACATACTTCAGGTCATTTCAAGAATCACTCTATTTTTCCTCTCAGCAACTCCATTTTGTTGGGGTGATCTAGAAACTGTTAAAGAGCATCAAATACCATGATCTTTGCAAAACCTTTCAAATTCTTTTGACGTGAATTTTCTGCCTCTATCAGATCTCAAAGTTTTTATCTTATGACCACTTCTTTTTCAACTAAGGCCTTAAATATTTTGAACTTATCAAAAGTTTCAAATTTTTCTTTTTAAAAAATTAGACCCGAGTTTTACAGCTATAATTATCAATAAAAAGAATAAAGTACTTATTTTACCATAAGAACTTGGGTTCATAGGCCCACAAATATCAATATGGACAAGTTCAAGTGGCCTTTTTGCTCTTTATAGCCTTCTTTGGGAAACTTTTTCTAGCTTGTTTTTGGAGAAGGCAACCTTCACAAATTTTTTCTGGATGATTGATGCGAGCCAATCCATTCACCATTTTTGGGGAAAATGTGGTGTAAACTGAGATGAAATAAGGCCAACGCCTACCCACGGGCAAATGGAGAATTTTATTAAGACAACGTCGATAATAAATACAAGATGGACCCTCGCTCTAACTTTAAATGATCTCTGCTACTTGTCTCACATCTCTATCTCTCCCTCACACCTGTTACAACATATTAAGCACTTATTTGTAGGACTCAATAACTACAAGATATGACAGTATATAATTAATGTAGAAATACAAATAAAGCAGAATTAGAAGAAAGGCAAGACAACAAATATGGTTAGTCTTCCCATATTCTTTAGGTACTATTAAAATATAGGCCAGACCTTACAAATCTCTACACTCCCTATCGACCAACCACAATTCTCCTCTTCTTTGCCAACTAACCCCAACTAGGCTCACCATTTCACATTGGCTATACAGGTAATGCCTTGCAACTGTCTGAGCGACCTCTTCACTACCTTCCAATGTCCTCGTAATGCTGCATCCCTGCTACCTACGTTGCTCGCAAGTGAAACATCTCGAGCGTCTTCCATGGCATCCTTGACCTTGATTCTAACACCACTTGATTCAGGAACATTACACACATGCTCCACCCCATTCTCAGATCCATGAAGAGATTCTATCTCTTCACTCATAGTGCCTTTCAACTAAGCCATCCTTGGACCATCTCTAACCCCACCATGGAACCCTTGCTCATGCATACTTACTACAGCGACATTCAAAGCATAAGCCTCATCACTTGTTCTATCTTCAAGGGATTCTTCATCATGTCCACTTTGCTCAGTAATAATTCGCATTGCTCACTTCGAGATACACATTCACCTTATATCTCTTCTCGAACTGCACCTCTATTGCCATCCTTTAGAGGCCCAAGAGCATCACCACATAGCTCTGCTTGCTCGACGGCACTGCTCTATCCATCTTTCGCCTTAACACCCTTGACCATACAACCATAAAAAACATACAGACTATCTGTCAAAAATCCTCTCAAGAGCAAACAGGAACCCCTATGCACTTTAAGTACTCTATTCTTGTAATGAAACCTGCATTTGCGAGAATCTAACTGCCCAAGAAAAATTAAGTTCTTCTTTAGCTCAAAGACATGCCAACACTCAAAAAATCTGATAGTGCCATCAAACATCTTGATCTTCACAATGCCTATTCGAGCCACCTCCGACGTGAGGTTATTCCTAAGATAGACTTTTCCACTCTTTCTGGAACAAGTGAAAACCAATCTTTCCTAAGACACATGTGACGTGAAGCACCATAATCAACAATCTGTTGATCTTGTCATTGATTCCTGCTTACCTTTCTTTAGGCAACGGTGCTTAACATGACCTCGTTTCCCACTTTTATAACATGTCACATCTTTTGCTCTTGGTTTTGACTTCCATAAAGATCTCCCTTTCTTGTGTTTAACTGCTCTACTTACTAATCCCTCTCCTTGAAGCACCATTTCATTCCCCGGGACATTTTTCTTAAATCCTTGGAGTTTAATGCTGAACAAACATAATCCAAGCTGATCTTATCCCGTCCATACAATAGTGTCTACGAAGTTATCATATGAGAGTGATAGAGAACACATCAAAACAAGGGCAAGATCTTCTGAGCCACTCGTCACTCCTATATTCTTCAACTCTATTACAATGGAATTAAACTCATCAAGATGTTTTTTCACGGGCATACTCTCTTTCATATTAAGGGTATACTATCTCTTCTTGAGATAGAGACGATTTGTCAACGATTTAGATGCATAGAGATCCATCAAAGCCTTCCAGTCCTCGATTGCTATCTCCTTGTCAGCTATCTCCATTAATACATCATTAGTAAAGCTTATGTGTATTGCACTTATAACCCTTTCCTCTAATTCCTTTTTTTCCTCCGGTTCCTGTTCCTTCTTGATCTTCCCTTCAAGCACTTTCCAAAGTCCTTGCATGACCATGAAAGCCTTGCACTTGATCTTTCAAACATTGAAACTGCCTTTATCGTCGAATTTCTCAATCTCGAACCTCGCCAAAGTCGAACTCATCTTCATCTCTTCCAAAACACATACCTCATAACAAAATTTGGTCAAACCAACTGCAAAATCGAACTCAGCATGCCGAAAAACCCTAGGATACCTTTTTTAGTCAACTTCAAACAACTTGATCAAAAGTCAAATCCGTGGTCAAGGTTGACGATATCCTAAAACATGTACTTCAGAGCAAAATTTTGCAAAAAGGACTGCAAAAATAGACTTAGCACATCGAAAAACGTTGGGGTAGGTCCGATCAAATTTCGGTAAAATTTGGTAAACAATCAATGGTCAAAGTCAAAGTTTGGTCAATTCTGGTCAAACGTGGTCAAAGCTGTCACAGCAGCTCACACACACGCATTATTTTTTGACATCAAAAATATATTTTCAAAATTTATGTGCTCAAATCTCAAGTGCGAAAGCCAAGAAGTTTCTTTTACACAAGTTTAAAAACATTTGCTATTTCATTCTGGATATTTGTCATTGGCACTTTTGTTATCAAAAAATTATTTTCATCCCTTATTACACAATATTTATCTTCCAATAAAATTGTATAATTTTTCTCAAGAGCCAAGAAGTTGGCCTAGACTTAAAATATTACTTTTTTATTTTGACACATAATAAACTTCAGAAATAAGATGATACCTTCCATCTTTCAAACAGATTAGAATCTTATCTTTGATTTCCACAAAGATTGTAGATCTATCTCCAAATTTTGCATTGCCCTTGATAATTTCATCGAGCTCTACATACATATTCCTTTTCCCATTCATGTGACTACTAGTTGCTGTGTCAAGGTACCATGAAACCCCCTATCCATTAGGTTCACCTTGATGAGCCATCAATAAGGTTATCTTCTCTTCTCCTTGTTTCCCCATATAATTTGTTTTCTTAGCCACACCTTTAGGATTTTTTCTGCTTTCATAAGAATAGTGCCCAAATTTCTGACAACAATAACATTGAATTGATGATTTATCATACTTTCTTGAATTATTGCCTCTTCCACGCCCAGGTCCTTATATATTGTTCTCTTCTTGATTAAATTGATTAAATCATCTCTTCTACCACATCTTTTCCCTCTTTGTCCATATTCATGTCTATGTCCTTTTTGACCTCCATTATTTTTGGAGTTTTCTTCTTTCTTCAAAGTAAGATTGCTTTGGAGTACCTTTTTTAGGACTTCTTTAATTTTCTTTTTATGTCTTTCTTAATGGGCTTGTAACAAACCTATGGATTCATCAATCGACAAGATATCTAAATTATTTGATTCTTTAATGGCTATAACAATATATTCATATTCTGGATGAAAGGAATGAAGGATTTTTCGACTACACAGACATCTTTCCAATCTTCTCCATATCTTTTTAATTGGTTGGAAAATATCAAAACTCTTAAAATATAATCTGATATATATCCAATATCATTCTTATAGAGAGATTCAAACTCATCTCTTAAAGTTTGACCACGAACCTTTTTCACCTTGTCTACTCCCTTTTGGAATTTTTGAAGAATTTCCCATGCTTTCTTCATAGTAGTTGCACATGAGATCTTCTTAAACATTGCTTCATCCAAAAAATAGATGGATGATCAAAGGGCTTGTATCTTTTTCATGAGCTTTCATTAATGCTTCTTTATTAGCTTGACTCAAGGTTGTATCTTCATCAATTTCTATATAGCCTTTTTCCACAATTTCTCAAGCATCTTGAGAACCAAGAAAGGCCTTTAGTCGAATTATCCACTTATCACAATTATCCTTTATCAGGCGAGGGAATTGAAACAGAAGCATCCCATTAGCCATCATATTTACTTAGCTCTACATACCACTTTATTAGAAAGTGGAAGAGAATATTTTGGATATGAATACAAACTAACTAAATTTTATTATTTCTTCTAACTTAGGCATTCACAATTGAAAGCTTTCACTCCTATATATAGGCTCTTTTAGGAATCCAAAACTAAATAGGATTTAGTTCTACCAATCCTTTACATATTAAAATTTCTAATTGATTAATCCTAACTAAACTAGGAAAATCGCTAATAAATTAATACTAATTTGACTAAGACTTAATAACAAATCTAAATTGTAAATCAAGTTTAACTATTAACATCAACTTCTTAGAAATGTCTACATATATATGGAGCTTCATAGTAGTTATACTGTTCGACTAAATGGTTTGAGGTTATTCAATTTGCAGGAACTATTGAAACTCGTTTATTTTCTTTAACTTGCCCATATAATCTAATTCACTTTATAGTCTTAAAATCTATTCTATCAAGCATCTTAAACTTAACATGCAAAGCTTATGCATTTGATATAAGTTGGAAGCTATAATGAGATATCATGATGATCACATCATATTTGAAGGAAGATTGCATCTTATGTCACATCATATTTGAAGGAAGATTGCATCTTATGTCACATTTATAAGTTAACATATTTAAACAACTTCTCTGAAAATGAAAAGTCGCTTGTTTTGATGAATGTGAATACATTGAGAGCTAATTTCTCATTCGTTGTTTATTGTTCATCATCTTCATGCTGAAAAAAACTGGGCAAGAAAAGCCTTATTGCAACGTTTTAGAGTAACTCCAACGAATTTCCTAACCCCTTTTTTCCCTACATATAGAAAAGCATTAGTAAAAAACTCCTCCAACATATTACCTATAGTCATCCATATATGTTTATTTCATCCCTAAATTGACTTTAAATATCTTCACATGTAGGGATAGCAAACCCGAAAATCTCATTTTTTATATGGAAAGTTATAAACAATTGGGTGCCAATTGATTGTTGTCTTAAACAAAAAAGGCTGCAATTAGCTTCAAAATGTTATTGTTGTGCTCATGATCAAACATTAGAACATGCTTTTTTTAGTAGCTTGGTGGCATGGCAGATTTGGGATCACTTTGAGCATATTTCCAATATTAACTGCAATCATGGAATGGACATTAGGGCCTGCATCATGGCTTGGCTATTGTCTGGTAAGTTTAATAGCAAGGGACATGTGCATTCTATTATTCCATTCATCATATTTTGGTCTATATGGTTGGAGAGAAATGGAGCCAAGCATCCTGGTGTTAGATTTTCTTCCCATCATATCATTAAGAGGGTTTACAGTAAAGGTGTTCAACTGCACCAGGTGGGGGTCTTTAGTTTCTAGAGTTGGTAAGGGGACAAGAGTGCTATGGCATACTTCAACTATTCCATCCATTTGAAGGCGAATGCTAGAGTGCATTTAGTAAAGTGGATCCCTCCACCGTTGAACTACATCAAGCTCAAAGTGGATGGTTGTGTTAAGCAAAATGGGGAGGCTGGAGGAGAGGGCATATTTCGAGACACCAAGAGGAATGTGATCCTGGCTTTTGCTGATTATTATGGCTCTTGTGATATGCTTATGGCAGAGATTAATGCACTACTTATAGGGCTCAGGATATGTAAGGAGAAAAAATGGACTAAGGTTTAATTAAAATGGACTCATTATTAGTAATTAATTTCTTGCATAATATGGCTTCAGGACCCAGGGGTATCTGTCACAAGCTACAAACTGCAAGAAGCCTTATTAAAGACAAAGAGGGTTGTGCTTCTCATGTTTTGTGTGAATGTAACACGGTTACCAATTTGTTAACCAGTGTAGGGGTTTAGAACCAAAGGCATTAGTGCTTCACGTCACTAGATAGGCTTCAACACCTCAAAGGGTTAATTCGTGGAGATCAACTAGGTCTTCTGGACCTCCATAGGTAGGTTATTTCATGTAAGGGTAATAGTACTACCTAGTTTAATTTTGGTTTGCTTGCGATTGTAAGGGTAATAGTACTACCTTGTTTATTTTTTTTGCATCTACATTCATTTTTCATTTTGCTTGTATCTTGGTTGGTCTGTCAACTATCCATCCTTAGGAGTAGAGTAGAGGGTATGGTCCGGCCCTCTCTCTATGTATAATTTTTGCTCTTGTGGTAATAAAATTTCAAGCGTGTTGTCCCCCTTTTTGTTAAAAAATAAAATTCATCCCCTAAAACAATATAGTGAAAACGTGAAATAGATAAGCTGTTGGAGGAAAACAGAAGTAGAGATTCCCTTAAACAAGAATTTGATTAAAATGCAGGAAATTGTTGGAGTAAAACTGAAATAAAAAATTCTTGCATGTAAGGAAATTCTATAAATTTCCTAGATGTACAGAAAAAATAAAAAAATTGTTGGAGTTAGCCTTCCAAAATGACGTATGAGTGTACAAAGTTAAATATTCTTATATGAAATCATGTGTGTATTCATGATATATAAATTAATAATGTTCGACTATGATCTGAATTCAAGTTCAAAAAGGCAAGCTAGAGGTATCACTAAGCTTATGTATAAAGCCAGTGGTATCATGACAAATTGCGTCTAAATAAAGATTAAGAGATTATATGAAGTTGAATGCAAATAATACAAGTATGAGGTGTTTTCAATAGATGCCTACTTCCTTCGCTATGCAACCATCTTGATGTAGTGTAATAAAAAGGGAGAATGCCATTTTTTTCCCATGATTTTTAGCATATATTCCAAATTCTCCTATGAAGTTTTGAGAAAACGACCAAAATGGCCCTCTTTTATAAGTTATATACTAAAATGACAAACTTTGCAAAGAAACAAGCAAAATAACCACCTTCCTGAAATCATGTCTTGAAGACACGTTTTTCAGCAGAAACTACTTGCCTTGTCACAAGATGATGTGGAGGATATCTGTCATGTTGAAATCGTGTCTTGAAGACACACTTTCAAAATCATGTCTACAAGAAACACTTACAATTTTTTTTTTATTTTTTTACTGCAATCATGTCTTAGAGACATGCCTTTTTTTATGTTTCATTTTTTTTTCTCGTAGAAATTGAAGGTAAAATTAAAAAAAAAGTATTAGAAAAATTAAGGGTAAGTGAAAGATTTCTAAAATAACAATGAAAATGAATGACTTGAACATATAAATTTAAAAATTAGCTAAGCCTAAAACACTTATCGTAACTTAACTTATTCTTTTCACTATCATTACCACAAAAAAGTATTCATAACAAACCCTATGCCCTTAAAACCCTAAACTCCATACCCTAAACTCTAAACCCTAAACCCTAACTGCAAACCCTAAAATCGTAACCTTAAACCCTAAAATCCTAACCCTAAATCCTCATAACTCGTGGACATGAAGCTCACATTCTTGGTCTCACATCTATTCACTGATGCACATGAGCAAACATCAAACTCTATAACAACAATCACACGTATGCAAACACACTCATTAACCCGTAACCCATCCACATAAATTAGTACTACGGCTCTTGGACTTTTATTCATCGCCCGTCCTGAGAAGGCTAAATTTAAAAAACTTAATCTTACCCCATTGGATAGCCAAGAACAAATCCTATGGGTCTCTGAACTCTTGATTACCATCAGGTATAGATAACCCTCCCACTAGAGGGGCCAACATAAAACAATCACGCAATTAACCCCCTTGCACACCAATCCTACTATTCCTTTCTATTCATTATGATTGAATTGTTAACTTAAACGTCAAAGTGTCTTTGACTGACATTGGCGTCAAAGATTTGGCTCGCTCTTTTTGTTTTCTATCTCATAGTCCACTAGATTTTTAAATCTTTAAAAATTTTGGCATCATGTCCCCTCTTTTTGTGACGTTTTCCCTGTGAAATGGAACTCCTGGACATGATAAACAAATATCTAAATAATAATAAGAACCAAAGTATTATGTCCTAGTTTTTTGACACTTTCCATGTCAAATGGAACTCCTAGACGTGATAAATAAATATCTAAATAATATTAAGAACCAGAGCATTATATCCCTTGTTGACATTTCCTTGTCAAATGGAACTTCCGAACATGATGAACAAATATCTAAGTAGTAATAATAACCAAAACTTGACTAGAAACTTAACAACATACTACATATTTAAACATTACATGAAACTTTTTCAACACTAACATGATGGGCATAAATCACAAGCCTTCTTCTTCTTTTTGTTGCGACGGAGATGCTCTCTGTTATATGTAAAAATAATCGGTGGTCAAGCTTCTTTGAGAATCTTTGCACCAGTACCTGATAGATGATCTTGTGCGCTAGCCTCTTGAACAACATTTGGAACTTGGTCATGCAATTTTGTATTCACCTGTGTTACGTCTTCAGGGTCATCTGTAAAATCCTTGTCTAAGCCTTTACCATGAAACATGAAGGCGATAGGCTCGTACTCTGTACTAGATAAAGGCCCTTTGTAGGATGCCACGCCTGATATGTACATGGAGTGCATCATAGCCGGTGTAACAAAATCTGAATACGACATATCTGGCAAGTGAGATGTATGTCCAGGGTCAGCCTCTGTATGTTCAGCAGTTGATACTCCTGTAGTTTCACTTGCCACCTCTGACTATCAAGAGCATTCAGTACGTTGGTCCTCCAAAAACTTGAGTTGAAAGCTTACCTAAATATTACGAATTATATTCAATTCCAAGTGCACTTAAAATATTTTTGATAAGAAAAAAATAAGATCAAACCCCAAACTCTAAATCCTAAACCCTAATATATACACTTGATCTTTTAACTGGTCATGTTCCTATAAAAATATATAAGGACATCTAGCTATATTATATATGATAGTACAAAACTACAAACAACTTTAATAATTATAAATTCTTATTATGAGTTATGAACGAATTTGACAATAAATTTTACTTGACTTGATGTGGTGATAGAAGAAGAAAAACGAAAAAGAAAAGAAATAGAGAAAAATAAAAAGGAATGGTGGTGGCATGATTTTGACTAGAAGCTTTGTTGGGTTTTAGTAGGTACCAAGTTAGAAAAGCATGGCTTCAAACCTCTCACACATGTATAAAATACTTTATTCCATGGTACCACACTTGCTAAACATCAAAATTTTTTTCCCCTGAAAGTGAATGGACCACATTCACTAATTTACTAAAATCCAGACGTCATTAGCAATATATATATATATATATATATATATACACAAAACTTCACGAAAAAAACCATCAACTAAAAAAAAATCCATCAACTAAAACAACACAAAATGTATAATACCAAGCCTCACACCATCACAAACAACAAAAGAATTCTCAATCAAACAATAATTAATTTTTTTAATTTTACGATAATAATATGTATAAGGCAGTAAAATAAAGTTAAGAAAAAAGAAAAAGAAAAAACAGATGGTGAAGATAAATACTGTTTCTTGCCAGAGCTGTTGATTTTCTCCTCGCATTGAAATAGCCTGCACCTTTTTTTCTTTTTACAACATTGCAATAGAGAGAAACGAAGGTGAGGGAAAAAGCTTTTTTTTTTTTTTACAGGGAGGCCTGTTAGTTTTGCTAAGTATTAGGCCTGTTGTTTTGCTCTGTTGTGTGGTAAATATGGTGTAACGACCCAGGCCCAATTACTGGCCTGCCGCCACACTTGAGCCTAACCAACTAGCCCAAAATGCTTAAGCCGGTGATAACAGTAGTAGTGAACCTAAGTCATTATAAAGTGCACACAAATCTCACAAAGAACCGATGTGGGATGGGGCGTTACAAACTCTCCCCCTTAAAGACACGACGTCCTCATCGTGGCCCAAACACAATAACAGAACCGCGGCCCAAACACAATAACAGAACCACAGCCCAGAACCCCAGGCAACGTAGAATCTGCCCAGAGCCTGCTCTGATACCAACACTGTCACGCCCCTAAAACTTAAAACTCGAGACGAGACACGCCGTGGACCAAGAGGAGTGAACCTCTCGAACCACAAGGCTACTAAGACCTCAATAAACAAACAGAGCACTATATACCACAAATTATAGAAACAAAAACTACGAGCTCCAACATGTGGCAAGAAAACTCCAAATAACAATTACAAGTTTTTCGCCAAACCGGCACATCTAACATGGACCAAAAATACCAAAATAATGTCTTATCACTAAGATATAATTCTCAAATACTCATAAAGATAAGGTCATTCGCTATCGCAAACGTGCATCCTCTTACTCGTGATCATCTGTAAGAACATAAAAATATAAGGGTGAGCGAATCGAATGCTCAATAAGTAAAAGTCTTTCCCCCAAGATAGAACAAACGTGAATATCAGAATAATAGGAAAGCTAAAACAAGATAACACGTTCCCGGAAGGACACTAAAAAAATATGGGAGCGTATAGAATTAAAATTTATAATAATCATAGCAATAATTTAACTCGTAAAAGAATATATACTGAAAATCATGTAACCTGAGTTGTGACTATACTATAGCGATTTCATCATAATAAAGTCATGGTGAGGATACAAAGCCCTTAAATCTCAATCATGATCATATCAAAAGATGGGTATAAGGCCCCCACTGGCACACATGATATGGGTACAAGGCCCCCAAAGGCACACACATGATAGGGGAGTATGCCCCAATAAGCTCAAGCAAACATGAAATGGGATCCCAAAATTTCACAAGAAGGCGAGTATTCGCCAATCAAATCATATCATATCATGATATATCGTATCAAGTCGTATCGTATCATGATAAATCATATCAAGTCGTATCGTATCATGATAAAACGCTACATCATAGCACAACTTATATTTTTTGAGTCAAATTTGAACAAGAGAATAGTACTATGATAGGATAGTTACTTATGATTGAGAAACAAAGTGAAGGATTCAAGATGCATCATATGACAAGATGAGAGATGGATTGATTTTTTTCCAAGAATTGTTCATATATAATAATCCATCTCAGGAAAGAGAGTAACAATCAAAATAAAGAATTCTCTGGTGATAAGTGTTCAACATAAGAATGCTAATATTGAATTTGACTTTCAAGCTTGTAGGGGTGGATTACTAGTATATAGGTAAAATCTTAAAGCAAATCAAATCATTATTATCAAACCAGGCACGATGGCTACGACTCTAACTGGGAAATCAGATCATGAGAAAAGGGAAAATAATAATAATAGTACTGAAAAACATTCTTGGTAAAAAGAACAATTGTGATAAGATTAAACCAAGGGGTTTCAAGATAAGAGAAAGAAGAGGAAAAAGAACAAATTAAGATACAAAGGAAGAAAACGTTGGCTGAAAATGACCAATTGATCATACATTATAATTTTTTTTATTAGATAAAGGGTGGCTGAGTTTTTTTTTTTTAGCAATTAATCAAAATGTTCTCTTTCTTTTTAATTAAAATAAAATATAAGAAGAAAAACTTCTGAAATCATAAATTTTCAAGCAGAGATGAACAAATCAAGAATGAAAAATAAACAAATAAATAAATTGTTGGAAGAGGCCCAGCTTTGAAACCTTTGAAAAGTAACGCTTTCATTATTGTTTATCATATACATATACGTAAAAGAAAATAAAAACCAAGATACCAACAACTTTTTTTTTTCTCTTCTCAAACCAGAATTTGGCAACTCATTTTCTGAGATTCCAAAGGCTTTATTTTTCCTTTTATGTTCTGTTCTAATTCTGCATGGCCACGTTTTTTTTTTCTTTTGGTAGAAACTGGACCAAATACAAATAAAGAGAAAAACTCCAAATAATTGAGCTTGAGTAAGAAGTCACGACTAAAAGAAGCTTAAAGGAATTGGTATTGCAGCCATGCCTGAGAGTTGAGGAAATATATATATATATATATATATATATATATATATATATATACATAAAACTTGGTCAAAGTGAAACTATATATATAAGCAACAGAAACTTATGTGCGTTTGTATATTTCAAGAAACCCGTTGTGCACATACTGATTGGTAGTGTATAGGAGTATGATTTTGTAATTTAACAGGCGAGTGATGAGGAAAATACGTGAAGTTGATCAAATCAGCTGGAGGTAATATGATCATGATACAAAGGAAAAGCTCAAGATTAGCGTGTATCAAATAAATTCAACAGATTTTGGGGTTAACATAGAATTGATGAGGGAATTTTGAATAAGAATTGATCCCACTTACCTCGAATCTTAAATTCTGAATTCCTTCAATCTACAACTGATAATAACCTTGAGATTAGCCCTTAAAAGAAAGAATAAATGCCCAACTTGATTTTTTTTTCTAGGGTTTTTCGTATTTTCCTGAGAAGAGAGAAGCGTAGGAAAGAAAATATATATATATATATAATCATGAAGGAAGAATATATATATAAGTCTTAAGTCAAAGACTGCCTGGTCAAATTTTATCTTATCTATTTCATTAATTAATATACTAATATCATTATTTTAAAGAGTCCCCACTAACAACAACTACCACCCCTCAACTACCACTACTGAAACGTGTTTGTAGTGGTTGAGTTAAAAATAAATAAATAAATAAGTAACTGGTCCTTTCATTTTACCCCCCCTTAAAAGAAGTTTCGTCCTCGAAACTTACTCACCTTGATTCTCGAATAACGTAGGGTACTTGGTACGTGCTTCCCCTTCTGGTATCCATAAAGCTTCCCTTTCTGTTTGATCATGCCATCGGACTTTCACGTAAGGAATAGTTCTTCGCCTTAGAACTTGATGTTTATGATCCATAATTTCAATAGGTTCTTCTACAAAAGTGAGATCTTTCTGAACTTGCAGGTCCTCAGGTTCCATTACATGGCTCGGATCATATACATAACGTCTGAGTTGAGAGACATGAAACACGTCATGTATCCCTGCCAATGCTAGGGGCAACGCAACTCGGTAAGCCACCCTTCCAATTCTCTCTAGTATCTCATATGGCCCAATGAAACGAGGCTTGAGTTTCCCGCGTTTACCAAAACGAACCACAGCTCGAGTTGGAGACACCTTTAGAAACACATGATCCCCAACTTGGAATTCTAGCTCTTTCCGACACTTATCTACCCAACTCTTTTGACGATCTTGAGCTTGTTGTAATCTAGCTCGTACCAATCTCACCTTGGCCTCGGTTTCTTCCAACAATTCGGAATCCAACACCTTCGTTCTCCCATGTCCCAATATAGAGGTGTTCTACACTTCCTACCATATAGGGCTTCATACGGTGCCATCTGAATGCTAGCTTGATAGCTATTATTGTAGGCAAATTCCACTAGTGGCAAATATCTACTCCAGTCACTACCCCAATCAAGTACACAAGCCCTTAACATATCTTCCAAGGTCTGTATTGTTCTCTCAGTTTGACCGTCCGTTTGAGGATGAAATGTCGTGCTTAACTTCTGTTCAGTCCCTAAGGCCCGCTGCAAACTTCGCCAAAAAATGGAGGTGAATTTCGGGTCTCTATCAGACACGATGTCCTTCGGTACTCCATGCAACCTAACAATCTCTGCAATGTAGAGTCGTGCCAAGCTGTTAGTGGTAAAATCTGTTCTAACAGGCAAGAAATGGGCTGACTTCATTAGACGATCCACAATGACCCAAATTGCATCATTCTTCTCTTTAGTCCTTGGAAAACCTACAACGAAATCCATTGATATGCTATCCCATTTCCATTTAGGAATCTCTAACGGTTATAGGAGTCCTGAAGGTTTTTGATGCTCGGCCTTAACTTTCTGACGCGTTAAGCATTTCTCCACAAATTTAGCAATATCTCTTTTCATATTATTCCACCAAAATACACGCCTCAAGTCTCGGTACATTTTTGTCCCTCCAGGGTGAATAGAGAATCGACTATTATAGGCGTCTTCCAAAATCTCCTTCTTTAACTCAGGATCATCAGGTACACAGAGTCTCTCTTCAAACCTTATTGTACCGTCATCATGAATTCGAAGACATGATTTTTCTCCGTTCTCTAATTTCCTGTAGCAACCCAGGCCCAATTACTGGCCTGCCACCACACTTGAGCCTAACCAACTGGCCCAAAATGCTTAAGCCGGTAATGACAGTAGTAGTGAACCTAAGTCATTATAAAGTGCACACAAATCTCACAAAGAACCGATGTGGGATGGGGCGTTACAAACTCTCCCCCTTAAAGACGCGACGTGCTCGTCGCGGCCCAAACACAATAACAGAACCACGGCCCAAACACAATAACAGAACCACAGCCCAGAACCCTAGGCAGCGTAGAATGCGCGAGCACGCTCACGATACCACTGTAACGACCTGTGCCCACCATCGGCTGCCACCACACTTGAGCCTAACCAACTGGCCCAAAATGCTTAAGCCGATGATGACAGTAGTAGTGAACTTAAGTCATTATAAAGTGTACACAAATCTCACATAGAACCGATGTGGGATGGGGCATTACATATGGTCAATGAAGAAAAAGTTCAAAAACGTGGGTGGAGTCATGGTCAATGAAAATAAAGTTCAAAAACGTGGGTGGAGTCCACGAAATTCAATTTCGTGAGGTGCAGTCACGAAATCAAACTCATGACTTGATCTCGCACTTTCAAAAGCGTGGTTTTGCCTCACGATTTCGACGTGGCTTGATTTGTAGGTATTTTGCCGAGATAACGCGTCATTTTGAAATCGTGTCTTCAAGACACGATTTTGTAACATGGTTATTTTCCTCATTTGTTTTCTAAACTATCTATTTTCGTATATACTTTAGAAAAGGAGCCCATTTAACTCATTAACTTTGAAGTTTTATTTTTCCTCATTCTATCCCATAGTATCAAGCCTTGTCAAACAATGCCTTATCTCTAATTATTTTTTATTTTTTTTTATTTTTTTAAATGTTAGATCATTTATAAAAATTTATACCTAGAGCTAAAAAGTTAAATTTAGTTAGATACATAAACAAAAGATTCTATTTGAATTTTTCTCAATTTTGTGAATAGTGCAAATTTAGTATAATAAACTATTTTTCATTTTTTTTTTTGAAGTGGTTAGTTAGATGCTAAATTTAATGCACAAGGATTAGAGAAAATGATTTAATTTGAGATGTATATATTAGAAAAGAGTTTTTTCAAAATGAATTTAATTTCTCCCTAGTAGTGTGTATAAGATAATTTTTGTAAAACAAGTAGCATTTTACTCTTATTTTGAAATTATTTTTTGTGATTCTTTATTTTATTATAGAGTTAGAAGAATTAAATTAAATTTTTTGTAGTTATTTTTATTTTTTCTTTTCTTTTTGGATTATACAAATAAAAAGGATAAAAAAATTGCCTTTAATGTAAGGCTTTGTTTGACAAATTTAATATTATGAAGGAATACGAATTAAATTAAAATTTTATGAGAGAGTTTGGGATTTAAATTAAAACTCATGAGAAAAAATGAGATTCACTTGTATTATACTCAATTGAATAAAACCCAGCAAAGTATTTTTTTCTTATAGTCCTTAGAGATATGCAGGGGATTATTGGAACTTCGTGAGATATCTTAAAAAGATATCACACATCCCATATCGGAAAATAGACCTTGTAAGAGTTCATTCATTAAGTGGGCTTGTGAAAATAGAATAAGAGGTTAGACTCGCCTGCATGAGATTTGGACTGAAAGTTTAAAATGGTGAATTTGCCCCCCCCCTCCCCCGGTGTGCTAAATATACGCGAGGCCTAATCCACACCACTTTTTGATTATTTATTTTATGTCAAATTAATTTTTTATTTCTTTGCCTTACCAGACTTGGTTATATTTTAGCTCCTAAAATATTATATTGAATCAGTAAAAGTCATGTGCCTATTTTATCCCCTTTAGTTAGCCATTGCAAATTTATTCCTGGGCAGTACTTTCTCCACTTCTTTTTCTAAAGTTGTTGCAAAAATTGCTTATAAATAGAGGTTTTAGCTCTACACGTAAAACACACTGAAAAGGCCTAAACCTCTTTTGCTTTCTTGTTCTTTTTCTTTCATATTTTTGCATTCTTGCTGGGTTAAAATAATTTTATTATGTTTTTCTGTTCTTGCCTCTAGCTACATTAATCCTAGGAGATGCGCTGTTAGGTGAAATATCCTAAAAGGTAGTGTCCACAATACACCTCAAGCCACCATTTATAATAAATTAATTATTTTTATAACAAAATCATCCTTACCCCCACCCAATCTACATCCAAATATTCAGTAAGAGAACATATAGACGTTTTTCCAATTAATAACCTATAACGCAAAGTGTTTTTTCATGTATCCGTGGAGTCTTTTTGCAGCTGTCCAATGTGTTTGGCATGGGGTTTTGCACGAACTGAGTTAACTTATTTACTGATTAAGCTATATCTAGTCGAGTAATCACCAAATATTGCGAGGGACCAATCAAACTTCTATATTATGTTGCATTTGCTGGAAAATCACCTCCATGCTTTGTGAGAGTAGCTGAGTTACTCATGGGTGTTGGAGATATCATGGCTTTTTCCACACCAAATTTAACCAGAAGATCTGTAATATATTTATACTGAGATAAAAAGAGGCCAGAGGAACATGGCACAACTTCTATTCCAAGAAAATAAGATTACAGTGCTAGATATTTAATAGAGAACCAGCAACTTAAGGCATTAATTGCACTGCCCACAAGAACATAAGAATTTCCAGTGATCAACAAATCATATACATAAACCAAAACATATGCAATGTAGAATGATTTTTGAACACGGAGATGAATATGACTTTGTACTTGAGAATCCAAGAGATAGAATGAAATTCTGCATTTCACTAAACCAGGCACGAGGTGCTTGTTTTAAGCCATAGATGGACCACAACAATGTGCAGACATAATTAGGCTTTGAAGAATCAAGAGATCCTAGAGGTTGAGACATTAAAACCACCTCTGTGATATGCCAATGGACGAAGGCATTATTAACATCAAGTTGATGTACCTTCCAATATGAGGAAACGACTATTAAGAGCACAACTCAAATTGTCAAAGGTTTAATAATTCGACTAAAGATCTCTGTAAAATCAATTCCTGGTCTTTGGTGAAACCCTTTGACGATGAGTCAAGCTTTGAATCCAGCTATGCTGCCATCTAGATGCATCAACTCGAAAAACCCACTTATATCTGATGACATTTTTGATAAGGGATAGATAGAGTTTTGCATTATGCAGCCTTTGTTGTATCTAGTTGTTAGTGTTTGGCAGTTAGTTGATAGTAGAATGATGAGTTGGAAGTTGGTGCACGTGAGTGCTACACACCACATTAATTAACTTTTGTAAAGTCTAACTATAAAATATCCAGCTAAGCCATGTAATCATTAAGTAATGATAACACAATTTTCTCTTTCTCTCTCTTTTATATCAATTTTGACTTGAATCAAGCAATACAAGCTCCCATGTAGAATTATTGTGTAGTGCTTTTAATTCCTCTCCCGTGGCTTGTTTCCACTGAGGTTGTTGCAAAGCTTGTTTCACCGTGTGTGTGGTTCAAGTGCAAGTGGTTGATCCTATTTAGTGACTGCTAGAGAAAATATTATTTTTTTTTGGACGAAAGATATTATTTTTTGCCCTAGTCTGCATGGGAAAGGGTGAATTGTGGTTGAGAAAGGGGTGCAACATTATTTGGAGGATGGTTAAGCTGCAGACGCCTCAGCATTAGGACCACCAGAATTAGTGCCTTGACTAGCTATATTCATTTCTTTTTTTTTTTCTTTTCTTTTTTTTTTTTTGCTTTTTTTTAAACAATCGTGGTACAAAATTCTATTAGGGGATCAATAAATAGAAAACAGGATTGCATACATAACAAACTCAAAAAAGCAAAAGTTCCACCTCAACTGAAAAAGTCAACAAAACTAGTGAAAAAAAACTATAATGATCTCATCTAGCAAATTAAGGTCTTGGCCTCTCCTTCTTCTTCTTGAAGAGATCCAGAAGAGAGACACCTGAAACCTTCACCACCTTGAAAGCTAACACCGGGAATATCTCCCACGACATGACCCTTATGACCGAATCCAACAATCAATACCTCATCGTTTTCCTCAATGAAGTTCAAACAACCATCACAGGGGACGAAAGCAGCAATCTTCTTACCATTCTTATTGAGCTACACCCTAGCACATTTACACATAGCAGAGTTTGGCTGCTTAGCCTTAATACCCATCTTCTCAAGCACAATTCCCTTTGCATGAGATGAACCAACAAAAGGTTTGCTTATATTCATTTCTTAGTATACAATAAATATAGAAAAGTTACAGTTAAGACAAGTTGCTACGCAATTCAAACTAAAGTGAATCACAACTTTAGAACTTATCTAATTGTTGGATGTACGTACTACACCTGGTTACATAATTATGCACTACACGTATGTACGTACCTATGCACCTACACGCGTATATCTCTACGTATCTATGTCAAAGTTGATTGTGGATGACTACGAACAAAACAAATACAAAATGAGGAGGGATATAATTTTGGCTTCATTGGGCTACTACCCTCTCCTTTCAAAACCTTCCTAAAATATACAAGGACGGGACTTCTCAATAACTTAGTAGCTTGACAATAAATAATGAAATATATTATTAGTGAAGAATGATTTACTAGCAGAATAAAAGCCATGATTAGAGAGGAAATAGGTTCTTACCAGCGCTGGTGCATTAACCTCTTTGGCAATAACATGCGTTGGCCACTCTTATTGCTTACGCAAATTAAGAAATCAAGACTATCTTCTTCTGTTTTAATGAATCCATTATTCCATTTCCCATTCTCTAATCAATTTCCCTCTTATCATACTTCTTTATTATTCGAAGAGCTTTGTTGATGCTCTTTCTTTGACCATTAAGATCAAAAAAATGGAGAAATGACACATAATCAAATATATGAAGTGGATACATGGAGTTGTCAATGGTAAAAGTGACTCCAACGTGTTCTTATTCTTCAGGACCTGGTGCCCCTTCTGTTGTCCCTTCCCCAAAAATTCCTTTGGCTATATAGCATATTTCACATCATAATGGCACGATAGTGCTGTCTGATATGCCTTTACATTGACCACCCCTCCTATGATTGGGTTCGTACATTGTTTAAATACATACCGAACTAAATGGTAAGCTTCTTCAAATAACTTTTTATGAATTAAATACTGCTTCAGTAACAACACTTCTAATTTAACATTTCTTTTCATTTTCTCCACTGGTCATCTAATAGAGCAAAGACTACAGATAATTATCCATAACTTGTCCTGTCCGTTGATATATATACAAACAAGTCGAGATGAAAAAATCTCATCCTATTTCTGTCATTTGGAGCGCTATTTCTCTAGAAGTTACAATAACAATGTAAACACCCCTAGTCGAAACAAGCTATATCAATATTCATGCTGTTCATAGTTTTGTCGAGCTAGTTAAAAGTTGGTCTATTTGTAAAGAAATCAAACAAACATCCCAATAGTATGAGTCCTTAAGGCTCGATTGAAGACATGACGAATTGATTTGTTGATTGAGTTGTGATTTGAATATCAGAAATACTAAAATGATAGAAAGTATAAAAATGATTGACAAAATAATATCTATTAAGGAAATCATGTTTGCCATAATAACAAACAATGAGAAGAACATCTGGAGAAAATGAAAAAAGAAAAAGAAACAAGACAATGAGACATAGCTAGAAGGTTGATATGTGGACTTCAATCATAAACAAAATTGAGTTTATAACCAATTCGTAACTTTGCTTTTGTTATGAAACTAGATTTATACTCGTGCAATGCATAGAATAACTTTTCATTGAAATGCAAAAATAATTTTTGAAAAAATAAAAAGTAAAATATTATAAAAATTTGAATAGTAACACTAAAAGAAATATATATTTACAAATAGTAAAATTATTAAGTGGCAGTAAATCGTCCTAAAAAATAGTTGATCATATAAAATAATACACCATGAAAATAACTAATTAATAAATTTCATATATTATTTAACTTGCCTATAGTTGGACAAATTAACTAGTAAGTAATTTGATGTGGACATACTTTGAAGGACAACATTATATATAGGAATTATAAAAGAAAAAAGAAAGGATAAAACTAATCCAAAAGTAGGGTGAAATACAGGCTCGAGTATGTTAGCATTTAATAAAAAATTAACTTTTATTACTTTTGAAGGTGATTGTTAAAGTACTATAACATATATTTAGAAATATTCTATAACAAACATATATATATATAGCCATATATTCTGTTTCTAAAAAAGAACCTTAATTTTAACCTCCAAAGTGCAGAATATATTTATATTAGAAATTCAATACCTATCACTTTGGTTAACCATGAAGAAAAGTTAAAATCTGAATATCTAATTTTGAATAGAGATCAAATTTTCTCGATAACAAAAATAAATAGAAAAGTTTGGATAATAATTAATAAATTATTTATAATTAAAATATCTATTAAAATTTCACATAAAATTCAGAAAATCATACAATATCTACTTTATTAGCTAAGTAAAAAATAAGATATGATATGTAATAAAAGACTGTCATATTACACCAGTGTAATACCCAAAATAATGAGTGTTTTCTATAATTTTTATTTTAGATAGTCAATTTTTATATTGTATTTAAAGATAAAATATAACCATATTTTGTAAACGTAAATTTTTGGCAAGTTTTCCTCTCCTTAGTCACCGGGCAACATGTTTCTCTATTTATAATTATACTGTTGACTAAAAAATGTTTTCTAATTGACTTATTTTCCCGTACAATCAAAAACTGAAAAAAAAAATTGCTAGACAAATATTTTCCTGCAAAAAGACAGAAATATCATTCTCTAGCCAACTTTAATGTGGAATTTATTCTTTAGGACCAATTGGCGTCATATTTTAGTAACATCGAGAACTAATTATGCAATTTTTATAACATTTTGACTAAATAAAAAAAGAAAAAGATGAAAAATAACGTAACCAATATTGGTCATAGCCAGTGAAAAATAACTAGGATGTTCAGTGGAAAAAAGCAAGATATATAGCATTAAGAATGTGAGACGTGATAAGTTGAAACACTACAAATTTCATGTACTTGGAAAAGGATGAAAATTTGACATGCTACAACTATACAATGTTATACTGTTGCTTGCTGTGAAAAGAATTGGGAAAACAAAGAAAAGTTGAGACCAGTATCCTATCTCTCTACTGCACTTTGTGTAACTCCTAACCAATATATTTCAAATTTTGAGATGTTATGATTATCTTAACACCACAAGTTACAATCATAATACCTCTTTTTCAAGTTTTAGTACAGCCATGAACGCTTCCTGCGGTACATCCACTTTACCAATTGATTTCATTCTCTTCTTTCCCTCAGCCTGATGATAAGATGGCAATACAAGAAATGCGTCAACAGTGGACACCACAATACATGTCCAACGTAGCAATATGCTCGATAGTAAAATACACATTATTTTTTCATAAACAAATTTCCATATATTCAAAAGCTCATGAGACATCATAATTGTGTGCTAAAGTTACTTAAGTTAGCTTAAGAGGTAAAAGAAGCTTATATTATCCGTAGTCACTTGGGTTGCGTGATTCTATCACAATGCAGTATAAGTTGCAGCTAGGGAGAAAGAATAGGGGAAAAGAAAATGTGGAGCGAAGGATTCAAGGATATTGTGTGTTTAAATACACTTAAGAAATGGATGCTCGTAATTGAGGAAAGAGTTCCAAGAGGGTATGGAAGAACATAGAGGAGTCACCAACATAATAGAAAGATAGATGACAACATAAAAATAATTCCTAGAAGTACTGGATAACTTGGGATCAAACTGAAATCTCATGCAATCGGATGCACATAGCATGCTAGAGACTTCAGAAGAGAAGAAGGCAGTCATTATATAATAGAAACATCCCAACATTAACATCCACTGGAACGCTAGACCATTTGAAAATGCTAAAAAAGAAACTGTAATCTACCTTTGGTACTCAAAGAAGTAGAGAGCTATTTTTCTATCAGGTTATCGTTCTTTTGAATCCTGTTGGCGCAATAACTATAAAGTTTCATATTCAAGCTGTGTTTGGTACAAGAGAAAACAGCAAAGTGGGGGGGGGGGGGGGGCCAGGTTGGGGAAACGGATGGAGATCACATCCCTTGTTTGTTAGAAAAACAAGGTAGGCAGGGACAGGAAAAAGAGAACTAGCATTTGCGCCAAGATCTCTTTTCTTCAATCAACCAATTTGAGAAAGCACATTCTCAAGTATAATAGTGATATATCACAAAAGGGAAAAATTCTAAGGTTCATGATATGTTCCATTTTTATAGTCATCTTGGGTTTGAATTTAGTGGTTTGGTCTAGCAATTTCAGTCAAAATGTAGTGACTTTATTATTTTGCTTCATTTAGTGAGAGATAAATTGGGACAGTAAACTACTGAATTTATTGATTTATGTATTTTAGGTTGCTTCGAGAAGCTTGATAAAGTCTGTTGCAACAGGGAGTCAATTTTAGTTTTTATGCAGTAATTTTTATTCCTAATGCGCGTTCTTGCTTAATTGATTTCAATTTCTCAATAAGGAAAGGAAGAGAGAAGCTAGGATTCTTGTTTTTAATCAATTTTGAGCATGATTTTATGTGCTTTCGTACAACAAATTGATTTGAGGTCCTTCCGGGTAGGGGACCTATAGGTTAATTTGTGGCAAATTCATTTTCTGGAAGGGTAAATTAAATAGGTTCAACTCTTATGCAATTCAGTTCTTGAATGCTCCAAAGAGGTGTCTAGATTGAGTTGAAAATCTATTTCCTAAAAATGACTAGATAAGCTCTAATAAGAACCCATCAATTCTAAATCTAAATTTCTGAAGTAAAACCTACATCCATAGAAATCAGGATGGATTGCGTACCCTAACACCTTCTAGATAGTTGATTATTTTTCAAATTAAATCTTGTTCCATTTACTTTCAATCAAATTCTTTTTATCCTTACTTCCACTACCAATAATTCGCTTTCTCAAACAACGAAAGCCATATCAACAGTGATTGCCAACATAAAATTTTGATCCCTGTGAAAACAATATCTCGACTCTTTTTGACCTATATCACTGATTCGACTAGTATATTTTGCTAGTGTTGGCTGGGACATATCAATTCACCCACGTTCTCCTACCCTTTATCCTAGGTGCCTGAGAAAAAACAAATGGAGGGAGGAACCAAGGAAAAGAGTTCCCTCCACTTCCCAATCCTTTCCCCCTCACCTACAGCAAAGTTCTTTATGAGAATGTGAAGTACCTGTTTCTTGAGCAATTTCTTTTTTCTTGAGATGTCCCCACCTACATCAAATAGAAATATATGATTATAAACATTAACCAAGGAATATATGTACATATGTGAATAAGAGATACACAGTTTAGATATAGTCCACAAACATATATGCATGCATGAGAAATATAGGGATACATACATGCAGAGTATGAATTTATGGATTTTTATAGTCATATACATAATTAAAAGCTAGGTGCCTATATGCGTCAAAATAATGAATGTCATTGGTTCTACAGATTAGGGTTCCTCCAACAGCATGAAAAACATCTAAGCCAAAAGAACTTTGAAGATACTCTAGTGCCTGGAGAGTTGTAAAGTGCACGAAATCAATTGTATTGACAGAATGATAACTTTTAGATGCTCATCTTACCATAACATTTGGCTAGAACATCTTTCCTTATAGCAGACAACGCTTCACTGGCAATCACTTTGGAACCTATGCATGCCTGTCAGGGATTCATTATTCATGTCATAATTAAGTAGCCATGGCCATGAAAAGGGATGTAGAAGTTAATTAGAGAAGATGCCAGTCAGCAGAGTTTCAACAGACTTGCTTGGCCTTGCATTCTAGTCCCCATTGCTTGTAAAGATACTACTCGAATCTCTATTGCCAACCTAAGAAACTTTTGAGATTAACCTAAGAAATTTTTGAGATTGTCTGCAATCTAACGAGGCCATGTGAAGTATGATATTTTTGGGCCTTTTTCCTTTTTAGTCAACTGATAAAATGCAATGTATAGCAGACTTCCAATGAATATAGGATGATGCTTCCTCACACGATTCCAATTAGCCGCATATTCAACTCCATTTGGAGAAATATTCAATAAGGAAATAGGAAAACAGTCCCATATAAAGTGTTGCAAACATGAAATGACTTCAGAATTATAGCAAAACGGGGGTAAAAAAGACCAAACAAAACTAAGGTTTATCCATCCAAAGTCTCCCTTCGCCTCTCTTACGGTGGGGAACCTCCACATTTTCAAACTTTTTGACAAGTAGCTCCAAAGGTATCATCCTGTCCATATAATTGAACAGAGAGAAAGAGATAATCTGGTTTCATATTTTAATTATGACAACTATGTTTAGATCATCCCAGCTTAACTAGATTAAGGTACTTGCTCATCCTAGAAATGAAATAGAGTTTACTACTTCAGCTTTTTGCTGCTATAACTGTAACCTCTAGTTTATTACATCTAATTGGTCCAACTTTTAGAATTGAAGCATTGGACCTGGATCCACTGTCTAATAATCAGGATTGTTACTCTAGAACACAAAAATAGGAAATTTACCTGTATGGGCACTTTGAACATTTGTCTAGGAATTAATTCCTTCAGCTTTTGAGTTAAAGCCCTTCCCACAGAATATGCCTGGAAAAGATCACAGAATCAAATTTTTATTATGCTTGCAACACCAATTTCATTTACATTTATTTAATTTGTAAGAGAGTGAGAACATAAATGTAACTTTTAGTGTGTCTACGTGTACAAAAGGTCTAAATAAGATAAACAATTAGACAGTTAATTTTAACCTAGATTGCATTTAGATTTTCCTCTTGCCAGCTCTCTCTCAATATTGTATAGGAATGAGAGCACCAACTTTGGACAAATTCAGAAACAGTCAGAAATTCGTTTTAGACAACCCTGCAGCGACAATTATTTTTTTCTTGATCTTTTTCTCATTAAGCACTGTAAAAACATTATTTACAGAAGACAAATCTAAAATGAAAAGAAAAATCATTTGGTTACTATTTATGCTTAATTTAATCTAGATATTCTTTTTTTTTTTTCTGGAGAAATAAATAAATCCATTAATAGTAAAAGGGGTGCAAGGAGCAACCTCGAAACATTTACATGATCTAGACAAAATTAAAGCGAGTACATGTCTTTGCCTAAATAATTAAAAGGGGCACTTTTGTGCCCGGAAATGCATGACAATGCTATTAACTGCAGTATATATCAGGGGAAAATGGATGGTCATAATTAATGGCATGGGCATGAAAGTATGGTCCCAAACTGTACTCCAATCAAGAAAACACGTCTGTTGTTAGGGCCTAAGATTAAGATCCAGCAAAAAGGTAAATTGATTGGATAATACAGAAACTCTTTAAATGATGACTCATTTCCTATAATGCTCTGAAAAATAATCTCCACCATTAACTCTCCGCAGAATTTAAGTGCCTTGTTGATATATTGACAGATAACCAGACGAGTATTTTCCATCAAATAACCACTTCAGTGCTAACAGAAGCATAGAACATGAACCAGTTTCTGTAGAAGTGAGAGAGAAAGAAGAAGAAACATAATGAGAGAAAAAAACTGCATTTCTGTTAGTTACATTAGCTGATTATTTATAGCTGTACATGAGTAGTGGTGTCTCCACTGCCTAACTCTCATCAGTATGCCAGCTGGCATAACTAACTACTTAGCAACTCGTAACTACTATTATCAGCTATGCTAAGCTTTCCTTTAACATCCCCGCTCAAACTGATCTTGGCTGGTAGAGCTAAGGGAAGTTTGAACTTGAGAAACTCAAATCTTGCTGTAGGAAGAACCTTAGTGAAAATGTCAGCCAGCTGCTCTACTGTAGGCACATATACCACTGTGATCTTCTTCGCTAGAACCTGTTCCCTGATGAAATGATAGTCAATCTCAATATGATTGATCCTTGCATGATAAACAAGGTTGGAAGCAAGGGCCATAGCTGAGATACTATCAGTATACAATGTGGGTATATTAACTGGAATGTGCAGATCAGCTAAGAGATAGGTTATCCATTTGATTTCAGCAGCTGCTTGAGCCAAGGCCCTGAACTCAACCTCAGTTGAGGACCTGGCTACAGTGACTTGCTTCTTGGAAGTCCAGGAGAGAAGATTGGGACCTAAAAACACACAATACCCAGTAGTGGATTTTTTGTCCAAATAGTTAGTAGCCCAATCACTGTCTGAATACCCCTGCAAAGCAAAACTACTAGGCTTGAAATGCAACCCTGTGGAGATAGTACCTTTAATGGACCTGAGGAGCTTTTTAAGAGCTGCAAAATCTCCATTTGTGGAATTCTGCATATGCTGACAAATGGAGTTACTCAAAATGGAAGCTCAGGTCTGGTAAGTGTTAGATACTGCAGTGCACCCACTAAGCTCCTGAATTCAGTGGGATTTGCATAAGGACTGCTTGACTCTTGATCAGCCACTTTAGGCTTGGACAGAGAAGCATTAGGTGAAGAGTGACAGTCAATCATACCAGCCTTTTGTAATAACTCTGTAGCATACTTTGTCTGGTGGAGCACCATTGAATCAGCTATGTAGTGAAGAAACTTAGAGAAAGATAAGAAGATTTGAAGATATTTTCCATTAGCTTTGATCAGTAGAGTAGTAAAGATATTTATAGTGAGAGATATAGCTGGATGGAATATTCTAGAATCTGTTATGTGCATAACCAACTTCCTAACCACCTGTCCAGCTATTCAATCACGTGTGCATTTAGCCTGACTCTGCAGACTAATGTATTACAATGCAACTGTCTAACTAACTATTCTGTCATGTAGGAGACCTCCATCCAAGAAAATAAGACAGTTTACCCAACTCCATGGCAAATTGAGATTTCATAGTCTCAAAGATCCTTGAGAGCCGTAGTAGAACTGCCAGTGAGGATTATATCATCCACATAGACTAGCAGGATGATAGTACATGTAGATGTGTGTTTAGTGAATAGAGATGTATCTGCAGCACTACATTGAAACCCCTGAACAGAGAGAAACATAGCAAGCATGGAATACCAAGCCCTTGGGGCCTGCTTTAGACCATAGAGAGATTTCTGCCATTTACACACATAGTTGGGATTATGTGGGTCCTCAAATCCTGTGCTCCATGCAGAAAAGCATTAGAGACATCAAGTTGTTCAATAGGCCATCCATAGTGCAATGCCAGACATAAAACAAGCCTGATTGTGGGTGTCTTTACCACTGGACTAAAGGTTTTAGTATAGTCCAGTCCAGTTTCTTGGTGAAACCCCTTAGCCATTAGTCTAGCTTTGTACCCATCTATTGAACCATCACTATGTTTCTTGATTTTGAATACCCACTTATAGCCAATTGGCTGTCTATCTGGAGGAAGAGGAACAAGAGTCGATGTTTTCTGCTCCTGTAATGCTTGAAACTCTTCTTTCATGGCCTGGAAGCGAGACTTAACAGCCTCTTTATAAGTTGGATTTTCAGTGGTTAGTGGTGTTTGTGTGATTGTGTGTATAGGATACAGAGGAAGAGGGTAGGACCCTGTCTTAGATCTGGTTTGCAGAGGGTGACAGGGTAGTCTTTGATTTGGGCGAGGTGTAGCAAGTAAAGAAGGTAGAGAAGTAGTACTACTGGAAGTGCGAGAAGGCCCTGATGATTGAGCTGGAGTAAGAGTATTTGAATTTTGTGGTTCAGGTTGTGACTGTGGTAAAGAAGATGACGAGTGTGATTGAAGCGAAAGATTGGGAGATTGCTCACCTGAAGAGGAGGACTGAGACCCTGGATCTAGACTTGAGGCCAGGGGAATTTTGTAAGGTTCTGAAAATAGATGGAAACTGAATTAAGAGTGGTGGTTCATACTGTGTTTGTCTGCAAAAAGAAACTGATTTTCAAAAAATTTCACTCCTAGACACAAACACTCTTTTCGTAGTAAGGTCTATACACCTATAGCCTTTGGCATGAGGATGATAGCCCAAGAAAACACATGATGTAGACTTTGTTTGCAATTTGTGTTGGTTATAGGGTTTTGTCCATGGAAAGCAGAGACAACCAAAGGCCTTTAGAAAATAGTAATCAGGCCTGGTATTGTATAAAACTTCATATGGTGATTTGTTTTGCAATTGGGGAGTAGGTAACCTGTTAATTAGGTAGTTTGCTGTTGAAAGGGCTTCAAGCCAATAAGAGTTTGGCATATGACTGCGTGTAAGAAAAGCCATGGTTATCTCTAGTAAATGTGCATGTTTCCTCTCTGCATTCCCATTCTGTTGGGGTGTATGTGGACAGGTAGTTTGGTGTATGGTCGAGTAGTTGCATTTTATTTTTAACAAATTCGCCACCATTATCAGTTCAAAGAGTTTGAATAGTAGTATGAAATTGAGTGTGAACCAGAGCATTAAAACTTTGAAAAGCATCCACAACTTCAGATTTGAATTTTAAAGGATAAATCCAAGTGAAATGAGTGAAATCATCAGGAACGACGACATAGTATTTATAGCGCATACAAGAAGATATAGTGGAGGCCCCAAACATCAGTGCGTACAAGATGAAAAGGTTTGGGACTCTTAGATTCAGAATTTGAAAAAGGTTGATTGTGAGCCTTTGCTACACTACAATCCATAGTATTTACAGGAAGAAAGGAAGATAAAGCAGCAGTCATGTGTTTGGAAGGGTGCCCAAGTCTGAGATGCCATAGTCTGTCCGGTGATTGGGGAGAGCAAACACAGTGAAAAGCTGAGGATACGGGAGGAGATGCAGTGGTGATGTTGCTAGGGCCAGAGGGAAGTGGATACAATCCGCTTCCACAGGGGCCCCGGAACTTCACTGCATGTGTCGATTTGTCCAGAATTTGAACACCTTTATCATGAAAGATAATGGAACGATTATTATCTTTGGCCAACTGTTAGATAGACAGCAAGTTTGTGGAAATATTTGGAACATATAGGACATTAGATAAGACAAGATCAGAGGAAGAGGTATGAAGAATACCAGTACCAATGTTTGTCATTGGAAGATTCTGACCATTGCCAACATTGACAGAATCAGGGCCAGAATAGGTATTCATGTTTGAGATGTTGGTAACATGGCTGGTAGCCCCTGAGTCCAGAATCCAGGCCTGCCTGGGAGCTGGAACTTTATTATAGTTCTCTGTATCAAGCTTGTGCCAGCAGGTGATGGCAGTATGATTGAACTTGTCACAAATTTGGCACTGAATGGGAGAGGTAGAAAGATCAGTATTCTGGGACCCTCAGGGTTGGGATTTGGTGGAAAAGCTACAATGTAGCCAGGGGCTGCAGTGTAACCACCCCTATTATTCCTCCTTTGATTTCTACCCCTACCTCTATTATTGTTCTGACCAACACCTCTGCCCCTGGAATTTCCCCCTCTTGAGGCAGTATTGTTTGTATAGAGGGCAGTATGAGTATCTCCATTGGAGGAATCATTCAGAGTGAGATTTATTAAAGCTTTGATGAAGCTCTTCCTGAATAACGATGCTTGTAAGCTCCCTAAGAGTTATTTGTGTGGGCCTTATGCTAATAGAGGTCTTGACAGAATCATATAATGGAGGTAACCCTTTGAGCACTATTAATACCACATCTTCCTCTTTGACAGGCTCATCTGAAGTAGCAAGTTGATCACAGATAGATTTGACACTATCCAGGCCAGATGCATTGACATTTCCCCTTTTTCATTCTAGTTTTTGACATGGAAAGGAATGAAGCAGATTAAAGATATAATCAAATATCTGTGACTATGTGGTAGCTTTGCATATCTAGTTGATGAATATGTAATCTCCTCATTACACTGAATCTTTCCTCTAAGGCATTCCATGTAGCTGCTGCAGTATCCAAATGGATGACTGCTTGAGCCCTGAGGGAATTGCTTCATCTGAAAGGACAGCCATTGTTTGATACTTTGAATAAAGAAGTTGCGAATGATAGCAGACAGAACTTTGATGAAAACAGCTGAGAAGATGAATTAAAACCAGTAAAAAGGATCACGAGACTGGTGAAACAAAATTAATGGTGAGATTTGAGCAGGGAAACAGATTTGAAGGAGCAAATTGATGATTTAATGAAGGTTGATAAACCCTAAAATCGAGTAGTTAACGAAAAAACAGAGAATTGAAGTAATATGGGTGAGAAAAGAAGTCACGAGTATGAGTCGTGAAAAAAAAAAAAAGTATGGCCGAAGAGGCTCAGTTTTGTGCTGGTGTTGTCGCCATGGATGAAGCTTCAAGCTCCAAGAAAAGAGTTTCCACAGGCTCAAGATTGGCTTTGATACCATGCAGAAGTGAGAGAGAAAGAAGAAGAAACATAATGAGAGAAAGGAATTGTATTTCTGTTATTCCAGTTAGTTACATCAGGTGGCTATTTATAGCTGTACATGAATAGTGGTGTCTCCACTGCCTAACTCTCATCAATATGCCAGCAGGCATAACTAACTTAGCAACTCCTAACTACTATTATCAGCTATGCTAAGCTTTCCCGTAACAGTTTCAACTCAATCATAAAAGTGTGTTGCGAAAAAACATGCAAACACGAAGAATGCGAGAAGAAAACAAACACAAGAGAATTATGTGGTTCGGACTTAAAGCCTACGTCCACGGGCAGCAGAGTATAATCTATTATTGATCACAAATACTACAAGGCTTTCACTATGGTTTCTCTCACTCACCTAACACAATGAGTATTGCCACATATTTATAGTTCAAAGGTTTCCCAAAACCTATTAAGCAGAAAAGACAACTAATTAATTATGTACTAGAAAGGTAATAAGCTAATATGGTAACGTGCACAAAAGGTAATTTGTTATTCTTGTTGCCCAAGAATACGGGCCACATTCAACAAAGTGAATGCCTGAAACTAATACCCCCCCTCCAACCAGAAAAGGGAAAAAAGAAAAAGAAGCAGAAGCATTCTGGGTTTCTGGATTCGAACTGTAAGATGGCAACACCCAACAAACACATAGCATCTTCACTGTAGCAACTTCCACATATTAGGTTAACATTATCAGTGGATTTTCTTCTGTATTCTTTAACATTAAGAATTTGTTAAACATGCACCAGGAAGTGCAGACCAACAAAAACCAAAATTTACAAAATTTTGTAGGCTATTGACATTATAAATTAGAAGACCCCAATGCAAAATGATAACCTATGAACCCAACTTTGCTTCATATTAGCAATTGCCATCTCTTTCCCTTCCTTCCAAATTGACCAAATAATAGAAGGCGGGTATCCTTTGAAATACTTTTCTTGTTTGGCCAATTTAATCCTGTCCCAATCTCATGATAGGACTTGGCAGCGACCAACTGGCCACTGGGTGCCATCTAACAGAAGTACCAAGCCCAAGTACATCCAATAAGGTGTTCAACTGCCTTCAAATGATCTTCACATAAATAAAACCTTGTTAGTAAGGATCTGACCTCCTTTTCTGAAGATTGTCGATAGTGAAAATTTTTCTCCAAGTCAACTCCCAAGCAAAGAAGCCACTCCCAAAGGGACTTCCTAGTATCTTTCCAAGGGAAAGAATCACAAATATCTCTTTCATCCATATCGGCAAGAGTCAAAGGACTTCACCATGAACACTCTTTTTAGTTGAGTTCCGTTTAACATCAGCCATATCATTATATTTACAGAAACATCGCAAAAGATTGACAATGTCCTTGACCTCCCAGTCATTGGCCTCCCTAAAGAGTAGCACATCCCACTCCAGACTACCATCTATCCACTGCTCACAAGCTGATAATCACCTGTTTGTGTCTTGCCACTTGCCAAGGCAAAAAGATTTGAGTATAGGTCTCTCAATGTAGTCTAGAACTCACATTCCACTTTTCAAACCAAAAGGAAAGTTTTGCAGCCATTTCCAACATCAAAGGAGATGTGATTCATGACAGAGCTCCACTCCTTCAAAATATATTTCCATAAACCTACCTCATGCATGGACCTTCTCTCCTTGGTCCTCCACCTGCTGCGAGTAACTCCAGCGTTCATCTCAATCACTTCCTCCAACTGTTGTCTTTTTCCACCATAAACCTCCATAGCATTTATCCATGAAGCTTTATTAAACAAAGAAGGAGACTTCAACCAAATCCACCCTTATCAAAAGGTTTCTTAATCTCTCCTCATCTCACAAGGTCATAATTATGTTCTCTTTCCATCAGATGCCACAGAAACAGTCTTCGACCTCTTAGCAACAGAAGCCGGGATGGGAAAGAGAGACATTGAATAGACTGGAAGACTAAAGAGGGTACTCTTAGTCAGTGCAGTCTTCCTCGGAGAGGAATTTGCTTTTCCATCCAACTAATAACTTTTCAAATTTCAAAACAATAGGATCCCAAACTCTTGTTTCCTTGTCGATAGCCAAGAAGAAGACCAAGATAAGAAAGTAAAACAGATCCCATTGTACACCCAAGAACTCAAGCGAGATATCACCATTTTCACCATCACCCAAAGGAATCATGGCACTTCCATCAAATTAATCCTTAAATCAGAGACAGCTTCAACAACATAAGGCAGCACCTACTATTGACGATTTCCTCTTCTTCAGCTCCACAAAATAATGCTATCATGGGCAAACAATAGGTGGTAAATGTTAATATCCCACCATGACTACCAACACCAAAACCTTAAGAAAGTTATCTCTAACAATATTCAGTGTCATTCTACTCAAAGGGTGGCTGGGCTGAAAATGGAAATGCTGAGTTTGAAGTCATTTAAGCCTCTTAAACAAATATTGCACACCATTGCTAGTGTAGTCTCAAAAATTCTCAGACAATGAAAAGATACTTGTAAAAGATGAAGATCCAGTCTTTTAGAGCATCATCTTTGTGGACAAACAAAGAGTCATATACAAGAGTTTTGTCACCTTATCTTTGTGAACAATAGTTGCTAAAGGTTCCATATGATCACCATTGATTAGAATGTCAAGCTTTATCAAATCACTTTCCTTATACCTGACAAAAAAATAAAGAAATAGAATAAGAAAAAGAAAGAAGGATTTAAGGCATCTTCATGTAAAATGTATTATATCATCAGTACCATAAAGTCAAAAATATTCAAAAAATAACCTGCACCTTATTAAGACACAAAATGAGAACACAGATCTTCAAAGAAGGGAATGTGGATACCAAATAATATATCAACTTGGTCAATTTCAGTTCAAGATGATGGACCTGCTGGAATTTCTTTAGTGATCACAAAACTAATCTATCCTGTAACTGGTTAATATAGAACACATGACCAACAGAAACAATTATCTTAAGACTTTTAACTCCCAACGTTGCCAATTGAAAGAACCAGGAGGTTTTGTGGAAGGAAGACACTGGCTTATATTAATCATCACTTACTGCCACTTGGATTTTAAAGCAGTTGAATAATGATAATTGTTTCATTATGTTGAAATATTCCTCCCATATTGGAGAATGACCATTTTCAAGTTAATCATATAAACTCTTGGGCCACCAATTGGTTTTTAAGATTAAACCTCAGTGATTCTTAACATGGTATTAGAGCAAGGTCTTGGCCCAATTATTAGAACCTCACTGATTCTTAACACATTATAATCATTTTAATCTGAGGCAAGGACGCATAGGAGAACAGTGTTGTTTCCATTAAATAATAGTTCCACTTGAATAATATCAGATGATCATTCATCCAAACAAGCAAAACTGCAAATTTACTTATTAAGATTGCATGTGATGGTAACAAATGATAGAAAAGCTAAAACATTTATGATACTGGTTTCATGGTGGAGGAACGGCGGTCTCAGATTAGTAGCAATACTTCTTACAACTCTTTTTAAACAAACATGAGATTTGAAATGCACAAGTTACGTAAAGTTACCCAACAAAAGCGTACTCCATGCTAGCATAGCCTTTACTTCTGGACTTAAGTTGATCAAAGAAATCTCCAACCATCTGCAGAATAAATTACTTTAATTAGTCACATGAAGTAACGACTCATATCAGCCATGAACAGAAGAGACGAAGAACCTTATCAGACCATCAAACACAAGTTGCTTATAACAGCATATAAATACCTCAGCAAGTGGCAATTCGTAAATCAATGATGCACGATTCTCAGTGATATACTTCATTTCTTTAAAATCTCCTCTTCGGTCTTGCGCAAGTTCCATTAATGGCCCAATATAGTCTTTTGGTGTGAGCATTTCTATCTGCATTTATGAGATCATTATCATCACAATTACAAGCAATAGAGAAACTGGGGTTCTTGTACAAGTAAAGACGAGAAATTATGTTTGGGAACAATGAGCAACCTTAACAAATGGCTCCTCAATTGATTTCCTCTTGCCAGGTTCAGGAAGTAAGGATGGATTTGAACACTCAACCTGTGTCATCATCAGTCGCATAAGAAATTAGAAACAAGCTAAATAGTAAATTCTATTAAAGGAAATGAAGACAAAGGAAAAAATTTGACAATAGCTGTAAAAGCCAAGTGCAAATAAATTATAGTACATAAATACAAGAATCAACCATAGAAAAGAAGAAAGTGTAAGTAATCTTGAAACTGAAAAACACTCTCAAGTTTCTATTTACAGGTCTGCATGTGGTTTTGTCACTCAATATGTGAGCTTAAGCGTTGAAAATCTATTTTTGGTATGCATGTTGTTTCGTGCACCAACTTGACACCCTCATTTACATGTGACTGAAGTTGACTACAACTAAGGAAAGTAGCGAGTGACACCACCAGAAACCACAAAAATATGAGATCACATGCAAGCAGAGAATATCTAGCTTGAACTAACAGTAAAACCATCAAAAATATCAAATGACACTGGACAAGTTAGCATGAATGGTAAGATAGAAATGTCTTTGGACTTAAATCAGCAACGCCCCCACTACTGGAAGTGGATGGCTTTTAACTCCTCTCGGAAAATTTAGATGACTACAAATGAATGGGGAAGCAAAAAATTCCTAGAAATGGAAGGACACCAACTGAAAGAAGCTTACCATTAATCCTGCTATATGCTCTCTTGGGATGCAGAAAAACCTTACCCAGTATTCTTTTTTAGAAAATTTCAATCCGGGTCCCTAACAAAGAGGGTGTGTGTGTGTGTGTGTGTGTGATTTTTTTTTCGCTTGGATAGCTGCATAGGATTCTACTTTCACCGAAAGAGTTTTAGGATGAGAGACAGAATTACAGAAGTTGGTATATATATAGAGAGAGAGTGAGAAAGAGAAAGAGAGAGAGATACTTGTAGTGCAAGTACAGTTAGTTACAAGTGTTAGTTACGGTCATCATTGTAACTAATCCTAACTAACTAACTCTGCCTAATAATAACAGAATAAGTCATCACTGCAATAACTTACTGGCTACCGTTTATACTATAGCCCAATAGAGAACATTCTTCGTTCTGGGTATTTGCTATTAGGTTGTGACTTAGCTGCTAGACTCCATGTTTAGCCTTGCTGTGTCATGTGATGGCAGGATTAGTGAAGCAGATATGAACAGTGGTCAAACAAAACTCCAGGGGATAGAGCTAGGTGTAGAAACTTTGCATAGTTGCTGATGTAGGAAATTTTTGGAAGGACCATAAGGATGTGCGTCCAGTGGCATGAGGTGTTGCTTTTGCAGAATTCTCAGCTTCTGTTTGGCCTTTAATTTATGATTTCATCATCCCATCCCACTTCTATAGAGCACCCAATGGATTTTGGGAGAATATTAGTGGATCAAGAAGAGGTATCAACATAGCTGTATCAAGTAGTTAACCTTTTCCGCGGAAAGGAACTTGTTTATCAAATATAACTTATGTAATGTCTCCGACCGTTCTACATGGTAAGCACTTTTTTTGTCATTGTCTCTAGAACTTCCATATCTAGCTTACAGGAAGTAGCCACAATGAAAGATGAAACTCATGTGAATCAAACAATCACACACAATACCCAATAATACCAAGCCAAACTAAACATTATCCAAGCAGATGAGTTTGCCTATCTTGATCTGAAAATGCCATCCAATCCTATTGACTGTAATCTACTTCCTTAGCTCCATGGAAGCCGCATCTCATCTAAATTTCTTGGTGATATAAATATTATTAGGACTCCTTCTAACTCTTACAATGGGCAACTCCATACCTTCACACCTAGTGATTGGTGCCTCCATACATAACTTCTTACAAGGTATAAACCATTTCAAGTGATTCTCTCCCGTTATCCTTGATCAAAGCCATTCCCAATTTTCCTCATATAACATCATCTCTAATCTTGACCTTCCTCTGAATTGTTTTACATCCATCTCACTGTTTTAATGCTGGCAACGAACGTCGCCTGGGCATGCCCATCATCAAGATGAATTGAAACGGTAACTGAAGCCAAAGCAAATAGATAAATTGCTCCCTGAATCTTGAATACTGAATGTAAGATTTATAATTCCTCACTGTAATTGAAAAGGAAAATAAACCAAAGCAAATAGATATATTGAGCTTTGGACAAGTAGACATTACTGTATAACCATTTACACAGGTCACCCGGTAGACAACACTGGGGGCAGTAGTTATTAGAGTTAAATTGTATTCACGTTCCAGCCTTTCCTGTAAAACAGAAGATTAACAAAGTCAATAATGAATCACATCACAACAGTGCAAAATAATATTATCCACATGATGAAGAACAAAATGCATTCTCACCTGAACAATTTCCATGTGAAGAAGCCCCAGAAACCCACATCTAAATCCAAAACCCATGGCACTTGAGGTCTCGGGCTCAAACTGCAGGAGGAAAAAGAGAACAGTACACAGGAAAACATTAATTAGACATACTGTAGGCAAATCAGAAATTAGATTAGTCATACTGTAGGCAATTCAGAAATTAGATAATGGTTGCAGCAACTGCACACAGCCCACTGAGACTAAATTAACATGCTTTAGCAGCAGCATGTCGTGAGGGAAGCCAGAGAAGATTTGCACATTGAACTCTCCAGTTTATGTCACTCTATCTGAGTCCATATCTTCTACTGGCACAAGCTCTACAGTACTCCACTTCTTCAGGGATGCTCAAGGTAGAGGGAGAAATTCTTTGAAACGTGGAAGAGGTCAAGAGACAACAATATATCCTTCTCTTCATCACATTCATCTTTCACCAGGGATTGTGGCCAGCAGCAATGGAGAAGGTTCTGGTGTTGGCATGCTTTTGACTTTGTTGGTCACCAGCTTTTGATTCAATGAGGTAGGTGTTTCACGTTTGACTTTTTTCATTATGGTCAGACAAAACTTTATTATGGTTTGAACAAGCTTTTCAAAAAGAAAAAGAAAATAAAAAACATATGGAACATTAGTTATTCTTAAGCATATGTAACTAGTCTCGTTTAAGAACCTTGAGGCTTTGGACTTGGACATGACAGTGTATTAAATTATTACGACAACACGACCGCTAACAATTAGTTATTGTTAAGTACAATAAATAAATACACCAATATTCTCTCTATATGCTTAAACTTTAAATGAAGTAGTAATGACAACTGCGCCTTGGTGCAATTATATTTAACCACGTATGTAACCATCCACGTGTAATTCATATATTCCTATTCATCCACATGTGAGATGGTTACCCATCTAACCATCTTCCTTCATCAAATTAGGTCACACATGAGTAAGAGTGTTATAACATTATTCTTCCCACATAGAAAATTCACGAAATCTAAGATCAATTTATAAGATCTTGGGCTACTCTACGTAGCACCAATTGATTTTAGATTGGAACCTCAAAATTCTTAAGATGAATGATTTTTCTTTTTTTCCCTTTTCAATGCTTAACACCATTTCATTGTGAATGATAGTGGGTCTTCATGGACAACCATTAATGATGGTGGGCCTTAAAGACAGCCCTTTAATTAATTATTAATTATTTAATATGGTGGGCCTCCATGGTAATAACATAATTAATTAATCATTTCATATGCTACTAACCCTTAATGGGTTCGAAACTCACTACCACCAATCTAAAAACATTAAAAACATGCAAGGCTCTACACAAATTAAGCATGAACATAAAGGGGTGTGGTAAGCATAATAACAAATACACCAATATCTTCTCTAGAAGCTTAAGCTTTTAGATGAGGTAGTAACTTTAACATGGTATCAGAACAAGGCCCTTGATGCAGTTATATTCAACCATGTGTGAGTAACCATGATCATGGAAACATGTTATTTTTAACTAAACAAAAGTAAGGGCAGTACCAATGTAAAAACTTTAAGGTGCGATAATGTCAGAAAATGCAACCTCTTACCTTCAAAGCCGCATCATTTAGCTGCAGTTTCTCCAAGGCATCACGCAGCTCTGGGAATCTATAAATATCACAAACTGCAATAAGTATGCAACAGATGCAATTCACTAAGATCCAGTTTGGACCTCCAGCAAGGAAAGAGTAACATACTGGTCTGCATCAACAGGAAACAAGCCACAAAACACCATTGGAGTAGCCTCCTTATACCCAGGCAGTGATTCTTCAGCCTTTCTAGCATAGTGTGTAATGGTGTCACCTACCCTAGCATCTGCTACTGATCTAATTGAAGCTGAAAGGTAACCTACCTAAAATATAAATTAGACAACTTCACACATTAGAAAACATTTACATATTAAAAAAGGGAATCAGCCCAAGTGACAAGATAATTTTTTAATATAATGTAATTATCTTCATGTAGTTCTTAAATTGTCCTTCCCATCTAAAATATGCCATAGGCTTCTACTGACACATAAAGTAGTAGATAAGCAAATGCACTGCAAAATTAGATCTAGAGATGCTCATCTGCTTCATGGAAGTAAGAAAAATAAGATGGTAAATGATAAAAAATGCAGGCAAACCCAACTCCAGGACCAAGTCGCTATTGGTCCTACTAAGAGGGTGTTTGGTTTGGCTTTTAAGGATGGCTGAACCTGCTTAAAGTTCAATTTAAGTTAGTAGACATGTTTGTTTTATTAAAAGAAGTATTTTTTTAAGCGGCTTTAAGCAGAATTAAAAAAAGCACTCCACCCCCAGCTTTTACGCTTTAAACACTTTAGATAAAAGCAAGTTTGACCAAATCAAATTTACTATTTTCTCCTTACTTTTTCTAATATCTATTCCTAAACTATCTTTAAAAACAATTGAAACATTAACTTACAAATATTTACCTTTTGTATTTAATAATCTATATATTTATGTTATATAAGTCATAAATTAAGTTATAATATTTCAATAATGTATTTTTTAGAAAAAGTTAAACAATTATGTTTACATTGTGTTTTAACTGACATTCTATTTTTATGTCTTTAATGGTCATTTTGACGATATAAGTTAGCTTTCAATATTACTAACCAAACAGTTAAATGCTTATCTTAATAATTAAAATTCCTATTCAAACAGGTAACTACTCAAAAATTAAAAAAGTTACTTAAAGCCAAAGTTGCTTTAAGCAGCTTTTTCATAAGGCAATCCAAACACCCTCTAAATAAAATGAAAAGAAGGAAGAGCTCATAAGCACCAAAAGCTTATGCTCTACAGCTTATAAACTCAAAAGGAATAAAGATAATTTACAGCAAGAAAATTGCTTAATTGACCAGTCATGTGAGTTTATTTCTGAGAGTTTATCAGCTCAGAAAATTAGGGGAAGTGAGGAACTTATTAAATAAAATCAAACCTAAAATATCATGACAAGGACAATGATTATGATTAAGGGTAATAATACAATTCTAGCAGTTATGGTAGTGTAAAAAAAAAACAAAAAAAAGAAAAAAAGCAAACAAAAGCAAAAAACATAAAATTATATGCACAAACTAATGCATAGACACAAGAAATATTTCTCTAAAGTTCCAATCTATTGCTAGAACTTTAAAAGGTTTAGGGTTCTAGTCCCATCGCACTAGAATTGGCTTATAGTTTAAGATTTTACTGAAAGTCGTCCAACCAGCCTCTGCTGGTGGCTGACCAAAATAGGACATGTCATCCAATGGCCAATAAGTCATTAACTGTCTTCATCATTGACATCATATCACTTTGAGCACATCTGTGACAGATATAACCACCGTAGAAGTCAAGAAATAACCTCTGCAAAAGTCATAGTACGAAATTGAGAGATGAATAGACTTACGCAATTCAGATTAGGAAAAACATACAAGCTGCCACTGTGGACTAACTTGACATATAAAACAATCATATTTATTTCCTAGATGCTTCTCCACCACATAATAGATAGATCTCAATATGTTCAGCCAGATGGTATCTAGGTCATCCATCTTTTATGCATCTGGAGCCAAACAGAGGTATATAAATGAACTAGAAGTCTAGACAGCTATTTCCCCTGCTGTCAATGAAGTATAAGATTTGAAAGCTTGTTTCCTTTGAAACAAGAAGTTTCTATCAGTTACTACTTACTACATTATTTATATGTTGCTTCCATCCACTTAAAAGAAAAAGATGAAATGGATAACACATGCTGACAGAAAGAAAAGCTTAGGCATGCTCTCCGTGGCTAGTTACAGGGACTTTCAACTGAAAAATGAACCATTGACAACAGCTGATAAACAACAAACACTCAAGATCAGCCAATTCCAATCAGCAAAAATAAACAGAACTATATTAGAATGGCATTAATTAAAATCCGATATTTTACCTCTCCAGCATATAATTCATCAACTTGCATCTGATTGGGAGATAAAACTCCAATTTCATCAGCAAAATAATCCTGTGATGTACAATATATTATAATTAGGATTTTGTAACAAATATAAACAAAATAATTAAAAATTAAATTGACATTCTTGAGAAAACAAGAAACTTGGTCTCAAGCACCAGGTTGCTAAGAAGTATTAAGAGGGGGACATCACTAAGTAACTAAAAGATTGATGTAATACTTTATGGCCCAAGGGTTTGAGCATGCCACTGATATATTCAGGCAAGTAAATAGCTTAGAATTATTATATTAAATTTTAAGAATCAAATCTCAACTCCCATAACCTCCATTAAATAGCTAAGAATACTAGTGCAAGCTTTAAAGAAGAATAAGAAAAGACAGACCTTCCCACTGGCCATGAAAAAGATTCTGTCACCTTTTCTAATTGTCCCGTCAATGACTCGAAAATATACAATAACACCACGATAAGGATCATAGTAACTGCAGAAAGAGAATAAAAAGAAAAACACTATTATTGCTGGCATGTAATAAATCGAGATACTAACAAGACAAACAAAGGCCAAGTGATGAATTAACAAGTGTATTCCCCAAAGAAGAAGTAAAATTCAATTCCTACAAAAAGCTTTTCAAGCATAAGATATTTTACATTATTATAAAACCAAAAGAGTACTTATTGCAATGATGAATTAACAAGAATATCCTAAGGAAAAGTACAATTCAGTTCCTACTGAAAAGCTTTCAAGCATGAGATTTTTTACCAGCAAAATAGTTCTACCTAAGCAGAGTCAAGCGGTTCAAAAAATATCACATAACAACAATATCAGAGTTCGAAACTAGAGCCAATCGATATCAGGCACCACGGAAGACTTCAAATCCAGTTAAGGAAAGAGCGTAGAAAAGAAAAGAGAGACTTGGTAAGCCTCCAAGTCAACCTGTCAGAATTTAACCTGGATGAACCAACACAAGGGAAATCTTCATAATTCCATTCTCATATTAACCACCATAGTCTTACCAGTTGATGTAAAAGTTAACGCATTTCAATAATCAATGTCGCTATTGAAAATAATACTCTAAAATATGGGAGAAAAGAAAAATCATCAACCCGTTAAGAACCTTCCCTCAATGTTAAATATTTAGGCAATGTACATATATGCTAAAATCATATAAGCTGGGATAAGGGAGTAGCTTAAGTGGTTGAGACTACTTCCCTCAGAGACCTGGGTTCGAATCCCAGAAGGGGCAGGGGTTGGGTCGGGGTGGGGGGTGTAATAAAAATTAAAATGAAAGGAGGAGATAAGCTATTGGAACGGTAAAGTCTTAACAGTAAGTTCATCAACCAAAGCTTAATAAGATACCTATCAAATATTAGAGCCCTCAATGGGCTTTCAGCGGTATCTTGAGGTGAAGGGATTCTTTGAACAATAGCATTCAGAATTTCAATAATACCAATTCCTTCCTGCAAAAGGGGGAAAAAAAGAGAGAAACAATTGGTACCACCATGTCATGTTTAAATGAACATGATGAAACTAATATGAGCTTAGCTTCCTATGGGCTGCTACACAATTGTTTCTTGTTTTACAATACAATTTTTACTCCTTATAAGAGAAAAGGTCTCATGAAATACCAGCAGGAAAGGAGCCACATTTTCACTAGGAACAGAAAGAGAACTTACCTTTGCTGAACATTGAATGGCATTGCTACAATCCAGACCGACAACCTAGAGAGGAAGATGTTTTAGCTGTTTACTAAATAAGAAATTCTGGTAGCTTTCATAAGTTATTTCATCCTACCATGTACTCAGAGATGCAAAATATGCCCAAAATACAACTGCCTGTAAGCATAGCATGATTGCCATGAAAAGAGCCATAGTAAAGCAGAAATGAATTTTTGTTGTAAAGACTGAATTAGGCCCCATGATATTAGGAAAGAAATAGCCAGCGTAATTATCTTGATGCACCAAGCACGATCTAAAATGGAATGAATAGCTTTATTTCCCCAGTAGATGCTAAAACAATTAAGATAAGCACCAAATACCCTTTTCTCAGTGTAAACCAAAATCTCACAACATTACATTTCCACTCGCCTCTTTGAACAGACCTCTTCAATCTCATTGGAAACTCGACTTGGATCTGCACCAGGAAGATCTATTTTGTTCAAGACCTGCATAAGAAAATAATAAGTTACAAAAGCAAATTATAAACTTCTGCCAATAGGCATAATTTGAAGACGTTGCGATGAAACTGTTTGTTTGTTGGTGAGGATAACAAGTAGATAGTGAGGTGCACACTAACATCAATCGTCACATTTGGCCGTCCAAACATGCCTCAAATTTATCTATTTACCAGCATGTTCATCTAGCATTTTAGTCAAAAATTTGAAAGGCATATGCAGTCACAGCCTGATCAGAACTAATTGCCTATCAGAAATAGCTGCTAGTCCAAGTCCCATTGGCTAGTGCTTAGAATCCTCAAGCTGTTGGGGCAACTTGGACGCACTATATAAGCCAAAAAGCTGAGGAAATTTTCCATGCAGGACTAACCTTCTAATGTTTTAATTTTGAGAGATCCACAGTTAGCACTTCACTGAAGATATCAAGTAATCCCACAAGGCCTTTGAAGTTAACAGCAAGGTAAAGCTCCAGTAGCAACATTTATGTCTAAATTTTTATATAAATTAAAAAAATTAATTATAAAAATATTTAATAATTAATATAATCTCAACATCTTAATACATACAGGATGTAAATATATAATTAGATGGGATTAGGGGGTCAACTCGAGTAGTTGAGACTACTTTCCCTAGGAATGTAAATAAATAATTATAGTCATTGTAAATAGAAATACATTTGATAATTGTCCTAACATGACTTCATAATTTGAAATCATTGAATATTTAACTCACTGTCAAGTTTATTAAATTTATCCCTTTTTAGAAATACATTTGATAATTGTCCTAACATGACTTCATAATTTGAAATCATTGAATATTTAACTCACTGTCAATTTTATTAAATTTATCCCTTTTTGTATAAGTGACTAAGCAACCATTTATTGCGTTATTTCCTTTTTTTTCCCTCTCTCCGTTCATTTTCTCTTTCTATTTTTTACCCCCTTTTTTTTTGGCTTTTTGGCTTTTCACAACATAACGAGTTACAAATTTATATTCTTTTTGCTCTGAATTTATTTTAATCTTTTCTTTTATTGGTTAAAAACTAAAAAGAAAAGTAATAATAATATGTCTCACAATTAGGAGAGGATGCACTTTCTATGAGAGGGTACACTTTATATGAGTTGGTCACTCATTACAAAAGAAATAATAAAAACTAATGATAATGATAATTTCCTTTAAGAAAAAAAGCCAAGGGGTGCCTGCACACCACCAGAAGGATGAGTGGCTCGGCAACTGGCAGTCAGGCTAAATGCACCATTGGTAAAACTAGTGGACACCCCATAATCAAGGACAGAGCAGCACTTTTCCTCTGAAGTACTCAGAGCTCATTGTTTGTCTGTTGCATGAATGTTTATTCCTAATGGATGCTCAAAATTTATATAACCTATATATAAAACACAATCCACAAAGAAGTACTAATAGATCTTCAACTGCACCCCAGAACCAATGATTGCAGCACTATGATGCGTACTTGTCCCATGCTCTCCTCTTAAGTTTCTATCTTAAAGGTTGTGGTTATAAGATAACTTGTGTAGCTCACCTTTCTTCAATAAAATTATACTCTTGAATCTCTCAAAAAGCAATGAGTAAAATTTTATGTTCCTCTCATTTCCTAGCCATCATAATGATCAGACAAATGCTATATATCCATGGTACAGGTTGCAATACTTACTGGTGTTACTCCTGCTTTTTAGGTTTTCGCATGATTGTCTACATGAGGTGAGGAATGCATATCCTTATGCTATTTATTTCAGTAATCATTTACTAAAACAGCTCTTTCATCTAAAATTTACAGGCAAAATCCTGAATTATATGTGAATTTAGGTAAGCAAACAGAAAGGCATGCTGCTTCATTTAGATGCTTTTTCTAAAGCATAAGATACCTTGAGTCTATAATTCCTTATTTTTAAGGATTATTTTGACCAAGGGCAGCATGAGGGATTCAAAAGAATTGACTCCCAAACTGTATTTATAGGGAGGAAACATGGCTTCTCTTTGATGCAGTATAGATGAGTTACAAGAAAAGGTTCCCATTAATCAGTTACAAATATAAAACAGTTACCAATCACAAATTGTCAACACATCCAAGACAAAAAAGAAAGATTTGTTGCAAAATCAAGGATATGCATGAAAGTAGGTAAACAAACTTACAACTACAATGACAGAGAGCAAAGGAGAAAAACATTAAAAGAGGATGGAACTAACTCACTGGGATGATCTCAAGGTTGTTTTCCAAGGCCAAATAAACATTAGCCAATGTCTGAGCTTCTACTCCCTATAAAACCAGTATAAAACTGAAATGTTTTATGAAGGCAACAGCAACTAAGAAAGCATGACTAAGATCAGAACTGATAGAAGGTATAAAATCAGGAATTAACAACTGGAAGGATAAGCAAAATTAGGAGGAGAACAATTTACCTGGGAAGCATCCACAACAAGAAGAGCACCTTCACAGGCAGCAAGAGAACGAGATACCTAACATTTTTTCAGGACATGCAAAATAAAGCATCACATACTCCACGTATGGATCTTGCAAATTGGTATATTGTACACATTAGTATCCTTTTACCAAAACAATAAACCAAAAAAGAACCTCTTAACATAATCACACACGGTCATTTGGCCCATAGGAAAATCAGAATATCAATCATAAGAGATATACAGATATAACCAAAATCTAATTCTGGAATAAAAGCGAGTGGAGCAGTCGTGTGCAATTGATTCACTCGTCAATTCTAATGAACAAATGATTCAATGGGGCAAGAGGTCTCCGCAATTCGAATTATAAGAGTTAGTTTATCTCTCTTAATGCTATGACATTGTTTTTAAAATAAATTGAATCCATCAAGAGAAGGCACTACAGAATTCAAAATTTAAACTAGAGAATATACAAGATGCAGTACAGAGCAACAAAGAGATAGAAGAGGCAATTAAAGGAAGAGTAGGATCTAATAAGTTCCAACCTTTCACAGTATGTAACAAAGAACGTAATATACATTAGGTTTCTTGACACTGCAGTGAACCTAAAGGACTTCCTATGCACAAAACAGAAGCAAAGATTCTAACTTGGCAGAAAGAAAGCAGAAAGAAAACCTACAGTATATGAGAAGCTACTGCCATGCAAAAACGAAAGTAGATAATAAATTCATTCTGACATGCCAGAGTGAGGCAACCTTTGAAGTTACCCACTAGTTACTCTATCCTGAGTGAACAATAGATGGCTTGCATTGCCAAAAAGCACATGTAGTTCTTTGAAAAGTATATTTTGGCTAATAAAATGGGCTTTCAAAGGAAAGAAATTCTCTGTGTCTTTTCTTCAGCGTTATTGAATGCATGATCTTTGTTCTTGGAAGAGGTTATAGTATAGTTGATGTAGATAGCATATAACATTCAGCTTATGGATTTGTTATATACATTTCTGAATTGCACACCCCCTTGGGGCACATTACTGAAATTCTTTACTACCCAAAGGTGGGGAAGAGGAGAATACTTCATATCTGACAAGTTAATTATTATGGCAAAAATGTCCAACATGGGAGGTCATTAAACAAACATATTATTAATATCGCCCATGATATTCATCAATATGTACCAAGTGGTATAAGTAAAAGCACTCTCATATTAAATTCTACAGGTCCACCATATGAAAATTGGATCTCAAATAGACGCCTTATCTTGCCTACCGGCCACATGCCATGCCGTTAAAGTGTTAATTATTATTAGGACTAAGAAGGGGATCTTTTTAATTCATAGAATTTGTAAGCAGGCGTGAAGAGTTATAACATTTGATCCTTCTACATTAATATAGTTTACTTGTAAATTTACCATAACATTCTCTCAAACAGATAAGTGATCACAATCTTTTGAAATACAAGTTGGATCAACAAATTGTGTTAGCTTGAAATTATTCTAATTAATAGTGCAAGTACAACTAAAGTAGTAATTAACAATCATTATAGGTCAATTTGAGCGCCATACTATACCTCATAGGAGAAGTCTACATGACCTGGAGTATCAATGAGGTTTAGGCAATATGGTTTGTTTTGGTAAGCATAACGCATTCGAGCAGCCTGCAAGAAAAAAAAAAAAAAATCACAATTTGCATTTCCAAGTAGTCTCCAGAAAACAATAAGTGTGCGGTCATAAGGCCATTGGTCCTGCCATGAAGTCCTACTCTGGATACTCCAACTAAACATTGGGAACTAGTAATGAAGCGGTAATTTTATCAGAATTAATTTATAAAGGAACCTTTCAACAAGACTTGAAATTTATCGTTAAAAACAAATTAGAAGCCACACACACACACACACACACACACACATATATATATAAAGAGGAGGAGGTGTACCTGTAATTTAATGGTGATGCCTCTTTCTCTCTCCAAATCCATATTGTCAAGGAACTGGTCCTTCATCTCACGGCTGTCGACAGTGCCCGTTATCTGCAGAAGCTTGTCAGCCAGCGTCGATTTTCCGTGGTCAATATGCGCTATTATGCAGAAATTCCTTACATTCGACGTTGGCACCTACAATTTTTCCCATTTTTAATTTTCCATTGTAAACCTTTTTCTTCTTCTTTTTTTTTTTTTGGCTAAAGAAAAAACACACACAAAAACACACAGAAATACAGAAAGTATTAAAGAAAGAGTGAAGTTAGAGTTAGAGAACCTTCGAGAGACGATCTTTGCCGGCGGCGGCAACCTCGACGTCGTTATTGGAGGAGAGTAAGTTAGCAGCGGTGGTCTGGCAGTAGGTGAGCAGGCAACGACGTCGTTGTGAGCGGACATCCTTTTGCAAACGAAGAGATTTCTTCTCTGTTAAGAAGCTGTTGAGGTTGAAGCTGAAGGTGATGGCATTAGTAGGGTGGTGGAGTTGGTTGTGGTGGTAGGAGGAGTAAAGCGAAGGTGGTCTTGCGGATAACATTTCTTCCGTTTCCTGGTGTCGCCAATGGGCGCGCCAACTCTCCCCTCCTTTCTCTTTTCCATTTTTTATTTATTTATTTATTGATTTATTTATTTATTTCAAAACTTTTTGATGAATTTATTTATTTTGAAAACATCGCGGACCACAACTTATTTCAATGACAAGCCGCAAGAATGGCGACTTTCCTATTGGTCCTTTACCTTTTTCTTTTGTACTCTTTTTTTTTTTTTGGGGGGGGGGGGGTTAAACAGCCTTCTTTTTTTTTATTTTTTCTTTCCTTTTTATGCATTCCAGTATCAGCAAACTAGAAGACACATCAAATGCTAAGAATACGCACTGAGCTAAACCTGACCGCACATTGTAACCTGTATTTATAAGTAGTCTACTAGCTATACACTCTTTGGCCACCCAGACAATACGTCGACTAGCATCGCAGGGAATACAGTAAAAAAATAATACGAGTGCCTTCTCGCTAAGCTACAAATGGTTAAAAATAGTACAGCAAAAATATAAACTGGAATTTTAGAAATAAACTTTGAGTAAACTAAATAATATTTTATTTTAAATTCAAATACAGTAATACAATAATGTGTAAAATGCAAAAATTAAATCATTAAACCAAGGCTCGATTTGATTGATTTTCTTAATGGATTTACGCCTCCATAGTGCTGCCAATGGCTTCATGGCGTACCCCTCCCAAGATACAACAATTTTACCACTCGCTCAGGTAGCATTTCATAGTGCGAGCTTGCAAACTAGATATGTAGAATTTTCTCGAAAAAGACGAGATACAAAAGAACGCTAGCGTAAACTTCTATGTGTTGTGTGCTATTCAATATAACCCTAAAATCTATATAAGACCCAATATGTTGAAATGTCCAATTTATAATGCCATGGGAGAGTAGTCAGTAATTATTGCATTTAGGGGAGATAATGTGGAGTATTTGTAGCCGCCATTAACATGCCATAAAATGTAATGAAAAGTAACCTCCAAGAGCATTAGTGAGGCATTAGTAACCACTAATGATACCCCACAACTCTTGGAAGCATAATTGTACCCTTTAATATCTTTCCATTATGAACTATTGGTTTTCTGCTCGTTGGACTTCCTTAAGCAACTAAAATTAGTCAACTTTAATTACTAACTCATGCACCACGAGCCAGTTTTTTTATATGTAAATATATCATGCTCATTTACTCATAATGAAAAATGCAATGTACCATATTTTGACCCAAATGATAAGCGAGATCCGACCTAATTTCTGGGTCAACGTGGCTTTGACCTCTATGTCAAAAACCATAATTCTAACATTCCCCCAATTGAATGAAAATTAGCTGATCACAACGCATGCAGATTCAAGAGAGAGTTTGTAGAAAGATATTGTCTCAGGATAGGTGGCTTTTGGCTTTAAACCTTTTTTAGTGGATACTATCAAATTTACTTGTTGACCAGTGGACTCAAGGTCTTATCTTATTCAACTTTAGTGTAAACCAAGACAATAACTCAATACATTACCAGTTCTCGTGATTGTGTTCATTTTGGCCCTGAACAACTCCCAGTATTCATGAGTACTCAGAGAATTCAACCTTCAATTCTTTTAGCAGCAAATAATTCATATTGTAATTAAAATAATTCATGTTGTAACTTAATTTAAGGTTGATTTATATTTAGAATATATAAAAAAGTATAATGATGTATTTTTTATGTCAAATTTTGAACAATATTTTTAAATAAAAATCAACCTCAAATTAATTTGAACATTTGAACAAAAATAAAAATTAATCAACAAGCGAAGCAAAGCTCTCAGCAAGCTCACTGACCATGTCGAAGACCGTCAATTTGATTCTTGTGTCCAAGAGGTAATGTATTATATACATGTGTGTACACACACACACATATGAATATACATACACACATATACATACACACATATACATACATGCATACACACACATATATATATATATATATATTAGTGTATAAATATCTTACATTTGTAAATGTGTTAATATGTAATTTTTCTTTTTGCATATAATAATTCATAGTGGTGTACTTGAATATGAGCCCAAATATTTATCGTGAAAGTAATCGAGCAGTCTTTTTTCGTTTGACAAATGGTAGTTCATGGTGATATTATGATATACTCAAGCTCGAGAAATTAAATATTTTACAAGTTGAGTCTGAATTTCAAATAAATACATATATATATATATATATGTGTGTGTATATGTGTGTATAACCATTAATTTTTATTTTTGTTCAAATATTCAGATTAATTTGAGATTGATTTTTATTTAGAAATGTTACCAAAAAATTTGACATAAAAAACCACATCATTATACCATTATATATTCTAAATATAATTTAACCTAAAATTAAGTTAAAACGTGAATTATTTATATTCTAGTTGGTTAGGATATTTGTTATTTTAATTTGAGATTGAGGATTCAAATCTTTTTGACAACATGTTTTTGTAAAATAAAGAAGGATAATTTGGGTAATTTCGAATAATCATGATTAAATAAACAGTTTTTTAATGACCAAGGGGGGTTGATTCACTTTTATAGACCATAGGGAAGTTAAAGAGACTTTTTAGACCACAGGAGGTTTAATGCATTTTTGATAAACCACAGGGGATCTAGTGTATTTTACCCTTTTATTATGAAAGGCTATAAATATGAAATAAACCCTTGAGTCAAGATGGCAGCTGATCCGGCCCAGCCTGGCTGGATATCAAGGGGACCTAGGCCTAGCTCGTATAAGGGGCCAAACCCATATATAGCCAACTTGAGCTGGGCTGGACTACGCAAACTCGTGGGCCTAGTGATGGGTTGTCCCAAGCACGCAAAGACCGAATGTTGATGGACCAGGCCTAAGCTTTAATCAGGCTGGGTTGGGCCCAGCTAAGCTCACGGACCTGGTGATGGGCTGGGCTGGGCTAAACTTGGGATAGGTTGACTCACAGGCCTATGTTTTACTTAAAAATTAAAATATGTAAGGAACAAGGTTTGCACCCATGACCTCTTAATTAAATGTTTAAACTTTAACTATTAGACTGCAAGTCCACTTGTGTATTGTAATTACAATTATAATTATTTGATCATTTATTTAATTAATAATCTTAAAAATATCTGCAAGTCCACTTGTGTATTATTATTACAATTATAATCATTTTATCATTTATTTAACAAATAATCTTTAAAAGTTTATCATTTATTTAATAAATAATCTAAAAAATACCAAATATATAAGGGACAAGGTTTGAATTTATAACCTTTTACCTCTTATTTTAATTGTAAAGCTTAAACCACTAAACCACAAATTTTTTTGTGCAATAATTTTCACATAAGAGCTTCAACCATTAAATTGTAACTTTATTATTACACATATAATTATCCATTATTATATGAATTATTTGTGTGATATATAATAGACCTCTTATATATAATTGGTTTGTTAGTTCATTTTAATTAAAAAAAAATTTTAGTAGTGTTATATTGGTTCATTAATTTAATCTTTTTTTTAATAATTGTGTAGAAAGGGATTATAAGTCTAAATAAATAATATTTAATATATTTAATAAAAATATAGATAAAGTGAACATAGGACAATTTTATTACATAATAAATAAAAAAATTACATAAAAATTTTCATGTCCGTGCCATTAAGTTGTGGCATAGAGTATAATGGCCAATCCATGAAAGCAAAAAACTTCCGTGGGCAGGCCATTGCAGCAGAGTGATTTATGGCCAATCCATTTAATTAGAAAATTCTTGTAGCTAGGCCATGAAGTTACAAGTACGAGGCTAGCACATTAAGAAGTGGAATTAGACTAGCCCAGTTAGAAGTAGAGTTGTTTTATTCCTTCTTTTTAGGATTGGGATCTTAAGGGAGCATTAATAATCCTTTTTTTTTTTTTAGCTAGAAAACATGGAGGTTTGTTTAGATTTACATACAATTACATTGGTTTTGCCAATTTCTCTATACTTTTATAAGTGAAGCGTTTTGCGTTCCTTGGTTGCACCGAAAATTAATTTTCTTATCAAGGTATTTTTACTTTGTGGCAAATTATTTTCTTTTTATCTTTTCAACCCTATTATCTGTGTTTCTAATCTTTGATAAATTAAGGATTCAATAGAATGAGAATTTATCTAGGTTAATTTTTGAATTCAAAGCGTGCTTTTAGGGTTTCAGGATTGATATATATATATATATATACACACACACACACATATATATAGAGAGAGGGTTTCGAAGTGTCGTTCAAAACCCCAACACACGCTTTAGTTTCATAAATAAAAAATTCACATTACCCTATGTAATTTTTGTAATTAGCTGATCACCCTCTTGTGTTTTAAAACTTACTACATTACTCCATGTGCTTTTTAAAAGATGGCACGTTAACCTGTGTGATTTATCTAATTAGTTAATTACTCCATGTAGTTTGTCTAGTTAGCTAACTACCCCCTGTGTTTTCAAAACTTATTACATTACTCACTTGTACTTTTTAAAAAGTTGCACATCACCTCTTTTTTTCGTTATTATTTAGTCATAATTAGCTAAAAATTTATGTATTTTTGTGGAAATATATAACACATTACAAATTTTAATGACCATAGATGCAAGAAAGATGCTCATGATGCAAAATAAGTTAATTGAAATAGAAAACGCAAAGATAGAATATCATGTATTATCTTCTAAAAAGCACAGGGGGATATGTGGTAAGTTTTAAAGCTATCACAAGAGGTAATCAGCTAATCAACAAACCACAACGGGTTAACATGCATTTTACCCATCTTTAAAAAAAAAGAATTATTTGATCATTGTGGGTTTGTGCATATAGTTTGGACAATAATATATCAAGTTACGAGTATTCTTATTGATTTAGATTTTTTTTTTTGGCTGAGGATTCATAGACCCAACTAATAGCATGGGAATTGCAATCTTGAAGGACTGCGTCCTTACAGACCTAGTTGAATATCTAAATGGATGCATAATCTCGTAGGATAGGTTAGACACTTTTAAGTCAATTCTTGAATTTTGAAAAAGAGCTAAAATATTAGCCTATATATGTTACCTCAAATAAGTCATGGGGCTTACATTTATAGTCATTTGTGGCCCATAGATAATCCAAATCAACTCAGGTGACTAGCATTGCTAACTTGGTAAAGGGTATCAACCATATGCCTTCTAGTAATATAATGGGACATTAGGTGCAAGGGCAGACGCACATTGGTGGTGTGCCGTGGTGGCCACCATCCCTCATTTTTAAAATTTTTTATTTATTTTTTACTTTGTAGAATAAAAGTTTCGAATATATAAGTTTTGCCACGGCCCAAGGAACACTAGTAAAAGAAAAAAAGAAAGAAAGAAAGAAAGAACCCAGGGTCCAAATAGCACGTCACTTTAACATAAACAAGAAAACTAGTCAACACCACTACCCTTTCATCTTAAAAAGAAAAAAAAAAACAAGGTTCTTTATGTATGTGTATATATATATAAAATCATAAATCACTTTATTTTTTTCAATTTTTAAACATTTACAAATCGCTTCTTTTTTCAGTTTTTTAAATTTATTAAATATTTATTATCTCAAACTACTCCTCACAAGTTAAAACATTATTTGCAAATCACCATCGCAAAAATTACAAAAACCTCTCGCTTCGTGAATCAGGTTAGTGTTCACTTCAATTTTAGTTTTTAAATAGTTTTATACACATGACTCATGCTTATATATGGATATTGTTGATATTTTATATTGGCAAATCATTAATTTTATTTTTTTTATTCTTGTCAATGGTAGGAAAATAGGAACTTTCTTATTCTTTATTAATACTATATTTGTTATTAGCTTGTAATTGTTTTAGAATTCAACTTAAGATGTGAAAATAAATTTAACTTTATGTTTTAGAATTCAGCTTAAGATGTGAAAATAAATTTAACTTTAAAATGCGCAGATAAAAGTATATATTATCATAAAGCAATCTTTTCAACAATCAAAAATAGGTTTTTCTTTATTGATATATAATATTTTATTTTACAATTTATTATTATTTTAGAAGTAACTATCTTGTGATTTTTTTTTTTTTGGGCAGGATAACTATTTTGTGAGCTGGAAAGCTTTCTTTATTGATATATGATATTTTGTTTTAAACTTCATTATTATTTTAGAAATAATTATTTTGTAAGTTGGATTGAAAATTTGACCCGAATCATAATTTAGGGTAAAAATATTTTTCACCATTCCTAATTAAAAATCTTGGTTCTGCCACTAATTAGGTGCTATTGATGATGGTGTGAGGCCTAAGTCTAGGTCTAAAAGTGGAGCTTGGCTCTGGTGGAGGATTGATTGAGTCCTAACGTGCTGACTAGGCAAGTATTCCACTACTAGAAAAGTGATTTTTGTTGACTGAATCTAGTGATTGCTATACTATCGATCATAAAATGTATATTTTTGTGACCAAATTATCTTTGTTATCACCTACCTAATTATCCTAACCATTGTCAAAGTTGCATCTTCTGAAATACCACTTTAGTGTCTGATTGGATCATGATTCTCGCACCCATCACTTTAGACAGTTAAAAACTGTGAACAAATATACAAGGCAAATTTAAGTAGCTTTCTTCTTTAGAGATCTTGTAATTATCAAGATATTAAATGTTGAGCCGAGATTTCTAGATTGAAAAATACTTGATAATAAACTTTGAACTTGGATTAATAATTTTGAAAGAATCTTTAACAGGTCAAACTCGAGCCTAGCTACAGAATTCAAACAGCTTGTTTTTGTTTCACTGCAAGTCTACTATCAACATGTACTCAGAGAGTATTTATCTTTGCTTTTTCTAAACTGCTCATAAGTAATTGATACTTATTAGCAACTTTTGATGCTTATAAATAATAACAAATAAGTAGAAAAGTATTTTGATAAAGTGTGCCTATAAGCTACTGACATTATTGATAATATATGCTTATCAACAGGTTGCATTTATTAAAATAACTAACAAGGACATTTCATTAATTAAGGGGTAGTTATTTTTATGTTTTTTAAGAGGTATAAATATATATATATATATATATATATATATTTTGGTAAACTCTTATGGTTTATAAGTAGTTAACAAAGAGTTGGGGATGATTTTCTTTTAGCTGCTTATAAGTTAACTTTATCTGCTTATAAACCTGATTTGCCAAATGCATAAATCTTTTTTTTTCCTTATAAATAGGTTTGACCAACTTATAAGGACTCTCAAACACCCTCTTAAAATAGTCAATAAACATTTCTAATTATATACAACTAGTCTAACACTTGTGCGATGCATAGGGTGAACATTTTTCGAAAATAATATAATATAAATTTAGAAATTAAATAAGCAATTTATAGTTTTTACAGAAATGGTATAGAGGATAAAATAGTCAAGTTGGATGAAAAAAGGGTAAATACGAAAATAGCAAATATTTTACATATTTTTAAAAAAGAGTATTTTGATAATTATGGGTAAAATATATTTTTTTTCACTTTAAGGGAGGCCAAAGGCTGGTTACAACACACCTCTAACAAGAATTAATCGATGGATCACTCATAAAAAAAATTGAGAGGTATACCACTAGACTACTGGGTCTTTGGTAAGAATATTTAATAAGATTTCCCAAGTAAATATTTTATCAATACACGAATTTCCAATTCAGTGGCCAGTGAATATACTTTTGGATTAAAATATAAAAGGAAATAAAAAAGATAAAGTCAATCATCTTTATCATTATGCATGCAAAGAGCCTAAATTGATGTTCCAGCAAATAAGCTGTATACTTTTTATTATTTTAGTAATAAAATCATCAACAGATAAAATACACGTGTCGGCTATACAAATATAATCCTGTAGTTACATGGCAATTAACAAGATGAACATGTCAGCCAAAAAAGGCAAAATTTTGGGCAAAAAAATAAAAAATTTTATGATTATTTCTTTATCTATATTATATTGTATAGAAGAACCCTTTACAATAGAATAATAACAAGTGTCACACAAATAGTATTCTTAAAATTCTTTTGCGATGTGGCTCTCTTACATTACAATGATATCAACTGCTATATTTGGTGAGTAAATGATTTTGTTTTATTTTAGTGAGATTTATATTGATTTACTAATTTATTTTAATATTTACATGTTACATCCGAGAATTATGACATACAATCTGGATTGATTGCAGATATCTATGGTAACTCTCAATTTAGTTGTTATCAAATTATTACCTATTTTAATTATTTTCTATTACTATAATTGAAAATTACTGCAATTTACTTATTATATCATTATTGTATAATATCATTATTGAGTTTTGGTTAATATCGAGAAATTGCCTTTTTATTCATATGTTTTTCATATTCAAATCCTATATTCTATATTATGTTTTTTTTTAGTGAAACTTTTACCCACATATGCTATTACACATTGTAGATCTTTTAGACTTTTAATTTTATTTTGTCCCTTCGATTAACTGTCTTCTTTTGAAACTTCCGTATCGTATCTATCATTTCTTTCAAAATGATCTTTTTATTGCAAAATTGGTAGTATGTATTCCTTTATTCCTAAATAGCTTGATATTCAGGTACTTATCTCATGTTAATATTTTGTTTACTTTTTATTTTTTAGAATTTATTTGTATTTTTTATGTGTATTCTTATATGTAAAATTATTAGTGTTCTTATCCATTAATAACAATAATTTTTCTTATAAAATATCTACAGTAATTAAATAGGATACTTAAATTCAGAAAGTTAAAAAAGGAAAACAAAGGTCTTTGTTTGGAAAAAGAAAAGACGATATACATTTATTTAAGTTTAACTTATTGGTAGAGTTAAAATATTATTGAATTAGCACAGTTAGTATTAAAAGAGAAACATAAATTCTTTTTTCTATACAAATCCATGTGTATTTAATTCTTAAAATACAATTTGATAACAATGTTTAAATTAATATAAAAAAACTCTATTTTTTGAAAAAAGAATTGTATATTTCACAATTCGTGTTTGACACGGATGTTATACTAGTGTAATAATATAAGTGTTATTATTAAATGTGGATAGGTACTAGTTTGAGTCAATCTGCAGTTTAATAATTTGTTTTTCTTATAGTTGGCATGTGGTGAATCATGTTGGCACCTAAAACTGACTTGATTCACGGCAGCAAACTAGATTCCTTTTTGTTTGTATATGGATTCTCGCATCTTTCTTCACTTCATCTTCCTGTACGTAGTCAACTTCTATTTGTCTGTTTTTCTGGTGTTATTCTTCACGGAACTTGTACAATATATTTGTACTATTACGTGCAACAACGGAATTCATATAAATTTAGTTTATGTTATTAATTTTATATAATTTATTATATTAATCAATTTTGAAACATTCCAATTGATTAAGGTAATCCTTACATATCTATCACAACCCCGCTTACCAAAACTTAACCCTTAAACCAGTTTCTACCATATCAATTTCCAAGTTGTGCAGCATTATTACTAAAATCACTCTATAACTTTGACTATACAATAAATAAATACAATCCAATCTCTTTTATAAACTTAAACTTTTAGATGAATTGATAACTCGAGATACCTAAAAATTAAATGATCTCAATCACAAAACTCACAACACCAATTTAAAAATATTAAATTTTTTGCACACACGTTATAAACAAATCATGCTTCAACATGTTAACTATAATAAATAAATTAGGATAGACAAATAGCAGAAGTGTTTTTGAGGGGGAAAAAAAATAATTTCTTGACTTCTAATTTTAGTGTGTATAGACACATACGCATATATCCCCTGTTTAACTTGTTCAAAGCATTTACCAGCCATTGGCAATATACACACTACATCGCAAAGTGGCAGTAGAGAAGTCGTCGTGATGGCTTCCGTAGCAGTACCAGTAGCCTACCAAAACACGTCGGCGGCGACGCCGGAGTGGCTGAACAAAGGAGACAACGCATGGCAAATGATCTCCGCCACACTCGTAGGCCTCCAGAGCGTGCCAGGCCTAGTCATCCTCTACGGCAGCATAGTCAAGAAAAAATGGGCAGTAAACTCAGCCTTCATGGCTCTCTACGCATTCGCCGCCGTGGTCATCTGTTGGGTGGTGTGGGCTTACAAAATGTCCTTCGGCGAAAAGCTCCTGCCGTTCTGGGGCAAGGCCGGGCCTGCGCTCGGCCAGAAGTTTCTGATCAAGCAGTCGGAACTCCCTGCCACCACCCACAAGTTTCACAACGGGACGGTGGAGACAGCCACCATCGAGCCGTTCTACCCGGCCGCCGCGATGGTGTGGTTTCAGTGCGTTTTTGCAGCCATCACGGTGATAATATTGGGTGGGTCGTTGCTTGGGAGGATGAACATTAAGGCGTGGATGATGTTTGTTCCTCTGTGGCTCACTTTCTCGTACACTGTTGGGGCGTTCAGTTTGTGGGGTGGAGGGTTCTTGTTTCATTGGGGTGTGATGGACTACTCTGGTGGATATGTTATTCATCTTTCTTCCGGAATTGCTGGCTTCACTGCTGCTTACTGGGTCAGTATCCTTGCAACTTCTTTGATTTTGCTGCTGATGCTATTCATCATCAGCTCATCCGAGAGAGTTTCACTACAATATTATAACAAGCATGGTCATATATATATATATATATGTATATATATTTCGAACTGATCAACTTGATTTCTAATATTAATGAAAAGTTTTACAGTTTGTAGGGATATGGTAGGGGCAATGGTGTTTTGACCATGTTGTTGGAACCTCTTCTAATCCTTTGAATCATATTAAGAACCATTTTATGCTCCTCCGAGTGTGACCCGTTACTCTTATTGAGCCATAAGGCCAGAGTCTACCCTTTATTTTGCTAAGGGCCTGTTTGGATTGGTGTTTTTAAAATCATTTTTTTAACAATTTTTTTAAAATTAAAAATTTTAACTTTTAAAAAATAATTGTAATTGAGTTTTTTTTTAAATTTTTAATTTTTTTAAAGTCAAATTAAATAATTATTACAAATTTAATGTAATTTTTTTTAAAAAATATATATATATATTTTTAAAAAAAATCAATCCAAACATAGCCTACAAAGTGCCAAGTCGTACTCTAGGTCCATTTTGTGTAATGCCATGTCACTGTTCATTCTTCGCATGTGTCATGCCATGTTAGGTTTACTTGTCCAAGTGTCGCTCCTAGCTATAATGTGTTAAGAAAATAGTTAGAGGGCCATGTTTTAGTACTTAGTTTAACTGTAACTATTAATAGGCATATATGGTTAGAAAGAGAATGGTAAAATTTTCTCCAAAAAAAATGAAATGATAATCTTAATTTCTTGTTTGAATGCACACTGGTTAGTTAGCGTTTAGGTAGCACAATCCGCATAAAGTGAATACTTTTTGTACAAGTACTGTAAGACACTAAAAGAGAACAAAAAATTACAAGAGTACATTATTTTGCAGTGTTGGAGAAAAATCAAAGTTTTTATGATCAATAATATGTCATGCATCAGATTGATTTTGTCTAATCAATTAGGTTGGGTCTTTCACATCTATGATTTTATTGTATAATTTTTGTAGTATAAGATGAGAGGCTTAAATTAACATTCAATTCAACTAATTTTCTACTTGGATTTCCTAGAAATTATCACTTTATCTATGTAGGGGATTTTGAGCATTACAACTAAGTATTACCTTTTATATTGTTTTGAATTATCCTCTAAACGGGTAAGTAAGAACATTTTGAAATTAGTCAAAAGGGCAAAGTTGGTGAAAATAAAAAAAGATATGGGGGCAAAAACTAAACTCTATATTCTACTAAGGACTCGTTTGGATTAGCTTTTTTCAAAAGCGTTTTTTTTAACAGCTTCTAAAAAAATAGTTTTTTTTGAGAAGTTGAAAATTTTGGCTCCTAAAAAAAACTGTATTTGAGCTTTTTTTCAAAGTTTCAATTTTTTTGGATAACAAATCAAATAGTTATTGTAAATTTAATGTAACTTTTTAAAAAAAAAAGTATTTTTTTCTAAAAAAAAATCAATCCAAATAGACCCTAAGAGATGCGAACATGCCACTCTCAATAAAGAAGAGAAGAATGCAAAGCAATGCACCCTAATGAATATGAGATACTACTTTATCCCCTTACAATCAAAGACTGGGCAAAACAATAAATGAAGTTAAGAGTTCTCGTTTTAAAATAAGAGAGGCGAAGCAAAACTAATTTTTCAACCTTGTAACAGTTTGAAGAATAAAAAGTGCATCATAAGTTAGTCAAAGGGTGTCTAATGGACGAAATTAAAGCTCAAGACGGCTAAGTGATCACTTTGTACTAAAAAAATTTGGCAACTAGAATGAAATGTGATTTTTAATAGTAAATACCATCATTTTATACAATTTAGCTTTATATACTAAATTATTTTACGTCTAGTATCTAAGTGTGAGAATGTAAATCTCTCTATGAAAGAATGTAAATGCTATGCTAAATTAACCTAAGCTACATTAAACTAGGCTAGGCTAAGCTATGCTATATGTCCGGAAGGATAAAGTAAATTAAGTTGATGTTGTGTCGATGTTCGGGTGGAAGCCATTCATTCTGTGTTGTCTTGTCGCTTTTTATATATATCTATTGATGTACAAAAATTATAAATAACTGCTTCTGTAATCCCCATGCTCTACGTTATGAGCTTATTTTGAATTCTTTTTTACGATTTGCTAACTGCTGACAAGTTACAAACTCATTGGCATACTTGATAACGATGATTGAAGCCCTTGAACCACACTACGAACCCGTTTAGGCCCCTCCGGTTGCAATATTAGCTTCTGTCAAGTCTTCCAGCCTTCGAGCAAAAGTCTAGACTCTATATCACTAAAAGTGTCATGTCACATTCTTAGCCCACATTGTGTAATGCCACATTGATATTTGCCTTTGGCGCATGTCATGTCTGTTTCAAGTTCCCTTACTTATATGTCACACATGTGTCATGCCATGTCAATTATTATTTTTTTTTAGTGATAACAGTTTTAAAAAAAAATTGTCTCTATTAGCAATCCTTATTTCCATCTAAAAGATATCAAAATTTTAATGGTATTTATTACACTCATAAAAATTCAAAAAACTATATATTTAGGACCTGTTTGGCACAATTAATTATTGGGATAGCTGATTGGATAGCCTAGGAACCTGTATGTTTTATCTATCAACATATAGTTGTTTAGCTAACTGATTGAAGAAAATGTGCTCGATAAACTTAGTTGTTGGGAAAACTTATAAATGTAAAATTACCTAGAAGGACATAAGAGCCATATGGTCAATGTTATTATTGTAATCATTATTACGATTATCTAAATAAGATAACTCATTTTATAAGCAAATATATTTTTATGATAATTATCTCTATTAAGCATATTAAAATTAGTTTTTGATAAATTATTTGCATCAATACTATAAAAATATGTTTTAAATTAATTCAAATTCTTTTGTCAAACAGACTAACAAACTGACAAATAAAGTTTACAATTTTTAGTTGATTTTGGCAAGTTAGAACAAGGGAATAGAATTTGAAATTGAGTTTTGTGTTATTTCAAATGTATGTTTGTGAAAGAAGAAATAAAAAAGTAGAAATAATAGGAAGACAAAAGAAAGAAATCAGAGCGATAATAACTTCATTGGTAGAAGTGACAAGAAAAACCTAAAAAGCTCATTATTATAAAACATTAATATTTTTAACATTTGAGAAAAGTCAACTGAAAAATGTGACTCTTTTTTTAACAAACAACAATAACTTGATGAAGTAGTGTTTTGTCTAATCAAAACACTAATAGCTATCTAGCAAACTATTTTTAGGTGTGTTGGGCTTTAACTTTTTAGAGTTTGAAATCATTCTAAATATAATTAGTATGGCTAATAATTTTGTATAATTGACTGCATTTATTATTATCTCTAAAAATAATTCTTGAATTCAAACGTTAGATATGATCAATGATAATGGTCCACCAAATGTGAGACTATTATTGTTATCATCATTGTGACAATGAATTCTATCCTGTTGTAATCTTCTCATAAACACATCTGAAATATATTTTAATCAGTTAATTATTTATGACTAAACTAGCAAAAATGTATCACATAAAGGAGAAATGCATGCAAATAATAGGGTGTTTGGCTTTGTTTAATTGGTGCTTTTAAGTAGCAAATAGTAAAAACTATGCAGGAGGATGTCTTTTTCTAAGTGCTTATAAGCACATAAAATAAGCAAAGCCAAACACCCTTTAAATATCACAAGTAATTGAATCTCTCTTCAGTAGAGTAGAATTCTCAAAACTTGGGAAAATAGTATAGAACTTGATCGACCATGATATTTCAAAACTTAGAGGCATGCACTTATCATTACCATTGCATTTATTTCTATGGCGTGTTGCTTGTTTGACCTTGAAGTACTCCTACATAGTCTTTTCAAATTTGTTTCAAATAGTTCATCTTATAGGTTGGTCCGAGATTGAAAGATGACAGAGAAAGATTTCCACCAAACAACATACTGTTGACTTTGGCAGGAGCAGGTATATTATGGATGGGGTGGGCTGGGTTCAATGGTGGAGATCCATACAGTGCAAACATTGACTCCTCAATTGCTGTACTCAACACTAACATCTGTGCAGCCACGAGCCTACTAGTGTGGACTTGGCTAGATGTTATCTTCTTTGATAAACCTTCAGTCATTGGAGCAATTCAAGGGATGATTACTGGCCTTGTTTGCATAACTCCTGGTGCAGGTACCTTCATATACTTTTTTCAGAATGTATGCGGTAAACATTTCAAAAACCAATAACTATAGTCTTGATCTATCCTAGGCATATCTCAAAATTACTGGAGGTTATTAATCTGTTTAGTTGGAAATATTTCATCTCTATGATTCTTTCTTCTTTTGTAGGTCTTGTGCAAGGATGGGCAGCCATAGTCATGGGTATTCTTTCTGGCAGCATCCCTTGGTTTACCATGATGGTCACTCACAAAAGGTGGAAATTGCTTCAAAAAATTGATGACACTCTTGCTGTATTTCATACACACGCTGTAGCTGGCTATCTTGGGGGCATTCTTACAGGGTTGTTTGCGGAGCCTACACTTTGTGCACTTTTCTTGCCTGTTACAAACTCAAAAGGTGGTGTTTACAGAGGCCTTGGAGGTTTTCAAATTGTGAAACAAATACTTGGGGGCGGATTTATTATTGGATGGAACCTTGTTGTCACATCAATAATTTGTAAGGTAATAAGTTTGGTCATGCCACTCCGTATGCCAGATCAACAATTGAGGATTGGGGATGATGCAGTGCATGGGGAAGAAGCTTATGCATTATGGGGAGATGGGGAAAAATATGATTTAAGCAAACATGGTTCCCAATTAATAGATGAGAAAGAGCATCATAAAACATCAAGTGGTGTTACTCAAGTGGCATAGATAAAGAAAATTAAATTCTCAAGGTTGCAAAATATTGTAAAAAATGTTATAATATGTTGCATTTATCTTTTGGTGTCAAATTTTCAAATGAAAGTTTATATTCTTAAAGCTTAATGTGGTGATTTTACTTGCCTTTTATCCACAAGAATTTGTTTGAAGTGGATATGATAGATCAAGCCGTCTAATGGACCCTAAAGTCAATTCCTTCTTTAATCATGATGGATATAACATGATAAAGGGCATCTATGGAAAAAAAACAACAGAAAAAAAAAAGACAAGAAAGGCATAAGCCATTCAAAAGTAAATAGCATGTTAGAGAAAGCGGAATGTTACAGGAAGATTAGCTATTCTAGTTTACATAAGGATGTAGAGCTTTTCAAAATATTGATCCTTGATCTTGAGGCTTTATACTAAGAATGATCCCATTCTTTTGTTTGTTGACTTGCCTTAAGACCCCTTCATATTTGTCCAAGAAGGCCATGATTCTTCTCAGAATGTCTTTATTTGAAAAACTAAATATTATAACATCATCTGCATAGGCAAGATTTGTCACTAGTATATCACAAACTTTGTGGTAGTTTAGAGAATAGTATTTAGAGAAGATGTAGTTCAATCCCCTTAACAGATATTTTGCTGTTAGGGCAAATAAAGCAAGAGAGAAGGTTTCCCTGCTTGAATCCTCTTTCCACTTTGAAATATCCCACGTTCTCCTCATTTTTGAGGATAGAATACTACACATTTTGCACAAACCTTTTGATTTTGTCATTCCAATGATTGTTAAATCCCAAAGCTATCAGCATTCTATAAAGGAATTTCCAATTAACCCTAGCATATGCCTTACATGTTGGGATTAATATGCATTAAAGATCACTTATACGTAAACATTTTCTAGATATTGTACATGGTTATTATCTTTGTTGGCTAAATACTAGTTATTAATTTTGATGATGAAAATTTGATATGCATTCATAATTATTTGACTGAAAGCATCTTGTGAAGATAAGTGCTTAGATGAATAGGTAGATACTTGAAAGATGGAAGAAGATGAATAAATACGCGTTATTTGAAGAAAAAGAAGATGAGAAGGCATAAGGAGGAGAAGAGATGTCATAAAGGGTACTAGACGTTTTTTGCTCTTCTGTGAAATGCCTAAATATTGTTATATGTTTGGCTCAAACTTTCATTTTCATGGCTCAAACATTTTAAAACTCATGCATATTTGATTTCATAGAAGCACAAATGAATTTAAATGCACACATAGAGTAAATATGTATTTTTGAAGTGTTTCAAGTTATAAAAAGTATTTACAAAATGTCTTAAGGTGATTTGGAGTTATGAAAATTGCACTCAAAGTTTTTTGGCTAAGTTTGGCTTTATTTCACTCCCTGGAGTGGTCGAACGCCCCAGCTGGTCGACCGGATGATTGGGGAGGGTCGCTCGGCCAAGACAAAAAGTGAAGGGCAAAGTCGAACCCCCTAGCCGGTTGACCGGCTAAGACGTCCGGCCTAGTCAGTGAGGGCCAAGGGGAAACAGGACGAGCCAGCCGGTCGACCGGCTGAACAGGTTACTGTAATAAATGCACTAGCCGTTTATTACCGTTCTAGCCAATGTTTTCCTCTTTTCCTTACCTACCAAATCCCTACCACTCAAATCTCTTTAAATACACCTTCATTACACATTCAAATCATCAATTCAAGTATACAAAATCTCATATCATCATTCAATTAAGCTTTGAGCCATTCTTGCAAAATCTTTGAGTTTTCAAGAGCTTCATTCATTGCAATATCTTCTTTTGAGAAGAAAATTTTCAAATTCTCTATCATTTCTTATTCCTTTGATTATATACACACTTTGAGAGCTAAAGATCTTAAGAGATTCATTCATTAAAGCTTGTAAAGTGTGGGGAAATCCTAAAGAGTGGAACTCTTAAGTTCTTTGAAGTTATGCTTCAAAGAGGTGTAAGAAATTGGTTTTTGCTTCACCAAGATTTGAAGAAGCAATTTAGTGAAGGTTGTTGAAGTCCTAAGGGGAGCATCCTTGGGCGGTGGACGTAGGCTTGGCCGAACCACCTTAAATCATTTGTCTCTCTTCTCTCTATACTTTAGTTATCCTTATTTGCTTATATTGTTTACATTGTGTTTGATATATTGCTTGAAAGAGATTGTTAAATTTTCATAAATTTTTAAAAACAAAAATTAGTAATTATATCTTAATTCACCCCCTTTTAATATATTTACACCCACAATTGGTATCAGAACTAGGGTTCTACCTATAGTTTAACACCTAGTAGAATCTTAGCAAATATGGAGGAAATTTCTATTACGCAAGCACCCACTTTTGATGGAATAAATTATGCATTTTGGAAAATGAGAATGAAAGTATTTATACAATCACATGATTGTAAAGCTTGGAAAATTATAAAAAATGGACCTACCTTATCTACAAAATTAGAAAGAGATAGGAGAGTACCCAAACTCGAAAATGAATGGAAAGATGAAGATATTAAACTATTTGAGTTAAATCAAAAAGCATTAAATTATCTATTCAATGCTATGAATGTAACCGAATTTGCAAGGGTAATGAGATACACTTCAGCTAAAGAACTTTGGGACCAATTAGAAGTAACTTATGAAGGAACTAACCAAGTGAAAGAATCTAGGATTGCCATGATTGTACATAGATATAAATTGTTTAATATGCTTCCAAATGAAAATGTTGAGCAAATGTTTTTCTAGATTTGTTGAAATTATTAACGGTTTGAAAGTACTTCGAAAGGATTATTCCAATGTACAGAAATTAAAGAAAGTACTAAAGAGCTTGCCATAATCATGACAACCAAAAGTCACAGCCATCAAGGAAGCTAAGGATTTAAATATATTGGAGCTCAATGAGCTATTTAGATCACTCATGACTTATGAGCTTGAAATAAAAGTCCATGAAGAGGAAGAGAGAAAAGTAAAGAAGTTCATTGCGCTTGTTGCATCAAAATACACATCAAGTGACAATGAGGAAGATGATGAGGACTCAGAAGATGAGGAAATTGCACTTCTTGCCCGAAACTTCAAAAGATTCATGAAATTTAGAAAGATGAAGAAAGGTGCATCTTCAAGCAATACAAATTGGAAGAAAAAGGGAAAAGAAGGCAAGGATTTCAAGAGGACAAAAGATGCAAAAAGTGATGAATTGAAATGCTTTAATTACAATAAGTCAGAACACATAAAAGCAAATTGTCCAAAGCTTTCAAAGAAGAAAGAAGGCAAGACACTCAACGCCACTTGGGACACCTCTGAACGCGAAGAAGATGAGGAAGAGCAACATCAGGTAGCCAACTTTTACTTCATGGCCAATGAGGATAAGGTACTATCTTCACCTTCTCCATCTATTTATTATTCATCTAATGAAGCAGAGGAAGAGGAATATAGTTTTGATGAACTAAAAGATTCATTTGCTAAATTACATGATGATCTATCTCTAGCTTTGGCAAAAACTTATTCTTGATGAAAAAGAAATTTTAGAAAAGAAAAATGCCTCTCTTATAGAAAAGATGGAAATCTTGGAAAAAGAAAATTATTCATATGCTGAAAATTTTGTGAAATTTGAAAAAGAGGTTAAAGATTTGAAGAAGAAAAACATGGACTTGAATAGGATTATTCAAAAATTTACAAATGGCAAGGAGAATTTTGAAAAACTCCTTGGAAGTAAAAAAATGGCTTTTGATAAGAGCGAAATTGTGTACAAACCAAACATTAATCAAAAGTATTTCAAAACCTACTTTGTCAAGGCTTCTACCTCTACATCCTCCTCTTCACCAAAATCTAATATTACTTGTATATATTGTGAAAAGAAAAGACATATATCTACTCATTGTTACTATAAGAAATTTCGTGATAGAGGATCATATGTTCCACATTGGTAAAGACCTCAATGGGTGGTCAAAAACAAAAATTGAAACTAACGCATAGACCTAAGGTGTTGGGGACCCCAAAATAAAGAATTGCATTTGAATTTCATATGTGTAGGTATGCAATGAAAGCAAAACAAACAAAACGAAGTGGATCCTGGATAGTTGTAGTTCTAAGCACATGACGGGGAACTCTTCACTTTTCTACAAATAAAAAAAGACAAAAGAAGGAGACGTCACCTTTGGCGACAATAGCAAAGGAAAAATAATCAGAAAAGGAACCATTGGTAATTAAAACTCTCTTGCTATACACAATGTTTTACTCGTAGAAGGCCTAAAATTTAACCTACTTAGCATTAGTCAATTGTGTGACAAAGGTTATAAAATAGTTTTTCAATCCTCTAGTTGCATTGTCTATAAATGTGGAAATTATAATGTATTATTTGTAGTTAAGAGAAATAAAAATGTCTACACCATTGAAATTGATCAACTTGTATGTCAATATGTTAAATGCTTGTCTGTTGTGCATGATAATGCTTGGTGATGGCATAGAAGATTAGGACATGCTCGCATGAGCTTATTGAATCATTTGTCAAAGTATGATCTAGTTAGAGACTTACCAAAGCTAAAATTTGAAAAAGACAAAATTTGTGATGCTTGTCAACTAGGAAAACAATAAAAGATATCCTTCAAATCCCTAAATAAAGTTTCAACAAATAGAGCATTGCAGCAATTACATATGGATTTGTTTGGACCTATTAATGTGGCTAGCTTAGGAGGTTCTAGATATACATTTGTAGTAGTAGATGATTATACTAAATTTATATGGGTCATGTTTCTTGCACAAAAAAATGATGTCTTCAATGAATTTCCAAGATTGTGTAGAAAAGTGCAAAATGAGAAAAGCTATTTTATAACTTGTATTCGTAGTGATAATGGTACCGAATATATGGACACTCTTTTCATGAACTTTTGTGATGAACATGACATTGAACAGAACTTTTCGACCCCTCATACTCCTCAACAAAATGGGGTAGGAGAGAGGAAGAATCATACATTACAAGAAATGGCAAGAACTATGCTAAAAGAACACAACTTGCCAACATATTCTTGGAGTGAAGCCATAAATACCGCATGTTATGTACAAAAAAGAGTTTTGATTAGACCTATCTTAAATAAAACTCCATATGAATTGTGGCATGGTAAAACACCTAAAATATTATACTTCAAAGTGTTTGGTTGTAAATGTTTTATCCTAAATACTAAGGACTACTTGAGGAAATTTGATGCTAAATCGAATGAAGGTATATTTTTAGGTTATTCCACAAAGAGCAAAGCATAAAGAGTATATAATAAAAGAACTCGTGTTGTGGAAGAATCAATGCATGTTACATTTGATGAGATTAACCCATTTGAGCCGAGAAAGGAAATTGACGATGTCGGTTATCTTTTGGAAAAGACGACACTTGAAAATCCAACTCCAAAAGACAAAGAAAGTCCAACAAAACAAGAGAATGCAAAGCAAGAAGAAGAACATCAAGAAAAGAGGTCTCAAGCCAATATGGAAAGTGAAAAATGCTCAAACAAAGGAAATGTTGAAACAAAAGAAATGCATAGAGACCTACTGAAGAGTTGGAAGTTTGTAAGAAATCATCCTCAAGATCTAATCCTCGGTGATCCAAATGAAGGTGTAAGAATTAGGAGTAATATTAATGCTTTTTGCGAACATTATGCATTTATTTCTCATATAGAATCCAAAAATGTAAAAGAAGCCTTACTTGATGAAAATTGGATAATTGCCATGCAAGAAGAACTTAACCAATTTGACAGAAATAAAGTATGAAAGTTAGTTGAAAGGCCTAAAGATAGACCGGTAATAGGAACAAAATGGGTATTTAGAAACAAACTAGATGAAGCCGAAATATTAACTAGGAACAAGGCTAGACTAGTAGCACAAGGATACAATCAAGAAGAAGGAATTGATTATGATGAGACCTATGCCCCTGTAGCTAGACTTGAATCCATTCGTATGTTACTTCCATTTGCATGCTATATGGACTTCAAACTTTATCAAATGGATGCTAAAAGTGCCTTTTTTTTAAATGGATTTATTAAAGAAGAAGTTTATGTTGAACAACCCCCCGGTTTAGAAGATTCTTGTTTTTCTAATCATGTTTTTAAACTAGAAAAAGCATTATATGGTTTAAAACAAGCTCCTAGAGCTTGGTATGAAAGACTTAGTGGATTTCTTGTGGAAAACAACTTTGAAAGAGGAAAAATTGATCTACATTTTTTTATTAAAAGAGAAGGGAATGACATCCTACTTGTTCAAATCTATGTTGATGATATAATCTTTGATGCTACTAATGTTTCTTTATGTGAGAGCTTTTTTAAGTGTATGCACAAGGAGTTCAAGATGAGCATGATGGGAGAGTTAACATTCTTCCTTGGACTCCAAATCAAACAAGAAAAGGAGGGGATCTTCATCAATCAAGCCAAATACACCAAGGAAATTATCAAAAAATTTGAACTTAAAAATGCAAAAGAAATTGGAACTTCCATGAGCCCCTCAACAAAATTGGATAAGGGTGAGAAAGGTAAACCTGTTGATGAGAAGAAATACAAAGGTATCATTGGTAGCCTACTGTACTTAACTGCTTCTAGACCTGATATCATGTTTGCAGTTTGTTTATGTGCTAGATTTCAATCTAATCCTAAGGAAACTCACTTAGTTGCTGTGAAAAGAATCATTAGATACCTTAAGAGAACAATTACTCAAGGGCTTTAGTATGCAAAAGGAACTTTATTTGACTTATGTGGATTTCCTGATACTGACTATGCTGGATGCAAAGTAGACCGTAAGAGCACTAGTGGGACTTGTCAATTCCTAATACATTCCTTAGTATCTTGGTCCTGTAGGAAACAAAACAGTGTCGCTATCTCTACTACTAAAGCCGAATATATTGTAATTGGTAACTGCATAGCTCAAATTTTGTGGATGAAACAAAATTTACTTGAATATGGCTTGCAATATGATTATGTTCCTATATATTGTAATAATACTAGTGCAATTAATCTCATTAAGAACCCAATTCAACATTCAAAAACTAAGCATATTGAGATTAGGCACCATTTCATTAGAGATCATGTTCAAAAAGGAGATATCATACTTGAATTTGTTGATACTTTGCATCAAGTTGCTGATATTTTTACTAAACCATTGCATGAGAATCAATTTTGCAAGATTAGAAGAGAAATTAGAATGATAAAAAGTGGTTGAAATACATATATATGTGTTTATATGGCTTGGGCATGGAAAAATACGCATTTGGGCACTTTCTGACCAGGCTGGTCGACCGGTTGAAGCTATAGCGCGTCCGGCTAAAAAGAAAAATTTAAGGTGCTCTTTGATCCGACCGGTCGACCTAGCCGATCGACCCCCACGACCAGCCGGTCGATCGGTTGAACGTAGACAATGTTAAAATTGGGGGTTTTAACCCTAAATTCACTAATTACTCCCAAAATTTTCTAACCCTAACCAAAAACTCTCTCAAACCCACTTATAATCCTTCAATTTTTATCCAATTTCTTCCAAAATTCTTCTTATATTTTGATTACTCGCTTAAAAAAACTAGCTTTCACCGATTCAATTTTTCAAAAACAACACAAAATCATGATGAATTTGAGGGCTAGAGGTCAAGAACGTGGAAGAAGAAGAAAGAGGGTGAGAACACAATCTCCTCCACCACCCCTATCAAAGATTCAAGGAAAACACTTGATTTTATATGTTAAATTTCTTGTGGATTCAGATTTCGCTGGCACTGATGATCTTTCATTATTTGATGATTGGTTTATGTTTATGCACCTACATTGTGATGTTCAAGATAGATTAGTGATAGAATTTTATGACAATCTTGAAGTACATCGTAAAAGCCCAAAACTTGAGTTAACTTCAACTATTTGTGGAGTAAACTTGGTGCTTAATGAGGAAACTTTGTATAAAATCTTCCATGTGCCTGTAGAAGGAGAGGGACATTATAATAGTCAAGGGTGGCCGAAAGGTTGAAGGGTACTGATACGCCAAGAGAAGTTATAGATTTTATGTGGAAGGATGTAGGGCCTAAGGTTCCAGAGTTAATTCTTCCCTTATTGAAAGATGTTGATTTTAACAAGAGAATTGCATTCAAAATCATTAGTGAAGTAATTCTTCCAAGAAATATCAATGATGGGAAGATACCGATAATGGATGCCTATATCTATTATAGCTTGAAAAAGGGAATTAAGATTGCTCTACCTTTCCTTATTCTACAACACATGTTACATATTAGTGGAAAAGATGGAGGAAAAACAATTACTCTTGGATATGGTATGGCTTTGATGCATATTTTCTCACACTTCAAGATTTCCTCAAATGCTCCATTTAGGAAGTCTGCTTGGAATTTTGATATGCTTTATATAAATTTCATGGGTATTTATTGGTAAAATAGGGAACCAATAAATAAAGAGACCTTTAAAAGCTTATCACAAGATCTCCAGGCAGTTACTAAGGCCAAAACGAAAAAGGGGACAACGTTTACTAATCCTGTTTATGGGCCAGAAGCGCAACATGTGATGACATGTTTGAGGGAATAGATATAAACTTAGAAGAAGAAGAAGTACCTGAGCACGAGGGACAAGCTGACATAGGCATACCAGGAATGATCCCTATGGTTGTTAGTACCTCTGAAGATAAAGAATTAGGGCTTGAAGAAGCTACTCTTAGGAGAGTAATGAGAGAATCACAAGCACAGGGGCATATTGTTGAGCAACACCGAGTTGAAATTCAATGAGGTATAGGGTCTAGCTTAATAGGACAAAAAGAAGACCCCTCAATAATGACACAGATTTTTTCTCAGCTGACAGGGATGGGAGAAACGAGGACCACAATAACAAACCAATGGAATGAGCTCACTCTCTGAAGGGAACACATTGATTCGAAAATGGCGAGTATGCGTTCTGACATGCAGGAGTACTTCAGAAATCACCATGACTGTGCACATGATTTTCATATTTAAAAACTCATTTTTTAGTATTAGCAAACAATTTTTAGTTAACTTTTAGTTGGTTTAAACTTCTTAGTCTATTTTCAATTTCAGACTGGTTGTATTACATTTATTTCATGAATTAAACTCTTTCAGCTTATGCTATTTTTACTTGCATTTTCCCTCTTGATTCAATATTAATTTTTGATGATGCCAAAGAGGGAGAAGGGAAAAAGAGCAAAGAAAAAAGAGGCACATAGAAACTTGATTTGCTTGGCTACACATATAGCTTGACTCATGAGATGAGCACTTGTGTTTATATGTTGTGATTATATTGCTTGAACTTGAATTAATAGGTGATTTGCATGATAGTTGATTTACATTAGTTTGTTTTGATGATTGTTTTCAAAATATGCATGAGTTAAATTTGACAGAGGGAGCATTTCTTGAACAAACTTTTATTTGAAAAAGGAATGCTAATATTAAGGGGGAGTATCTTTGCTCATATCTTAAAAATTTATCATCATAAAAAAGGGAGAGATTGTTGGCTAAATACTAGTTATTAATTTTGATAATGAAAATTTGATATGTATTCATACTTATTTAACTAGAAGCATCTTGTGAAAATAAGTGTTTAGATGAATAGGTAGATGCTTGAAAGATGAAAGAAGATGAACAAATACGCGTTATTTGAAGAAGAAGAAGATGAGAAGGCATAAGGAGGAGACGAGATGTCATAAAGGGTACCAGATGTTTTTTGCTCTTTTGTGAAATGCCTAAATATTATATATGTTTGGCTCAAACTTTCATTTTCATAGCTCAAACTTTTTAAAACTCATGCATATTTGATTTCATAGAAGCACAAATGAATTTGAATGCACATATAGAGTAAATATGTATTTTTGATGTGTTTCAAGTTATAAAGAGTATTTATAAAATGTCTTAAGGTGATTTGGAGTTATTAAAATTGCACTCAAAGTTTTTTTGGCTAAGTTTGGTTTTACTTCACTCTCTGGAGTGGCCGGACACCCCTGCCAGTCGACCGGCTAACCGAGAAGGGTCATCCGGCCAAGACAGAAAGTGAAGGGCAAAGCTGGACCCCCTAGTTGGTCAACCGGCTAAGACGTCCGGCCTAGTCAGTGAGGGCCAAGGGGAAACAGGACGACCTAGCTAGTCGACCGGCTGAACGGGTTGTTGTAATAAATGCACTAGCCGTTTATTACCGTTCTGGCCAATTTTTTCCTCTTTTCCTCACCTACCAAATCCCTAACACTTAAATATCTTTAAATACACCTTCATTACACATTCAAATCATCAATTCAAGTGTACAAAATCTCATATCATCATTCAATTAAGCTTTGAGCCATTCTTGCAATATCTTTGAGTTTTCAAGAGCTTCATTCATTGCAATATCTTCTTTTGAGAAGAAAATTTTCAAATTCTCTATCATTTCTTATTCTTTGATTATGTACACACTTTGAGAGCTAAAGATCTTAAGAGATTCATTCACTAAAGCTTGTAAAGTGTGGGGAAATCCTAAAGAGTGGAACTCTTGAGTTCTTTAAAGTTAGGCTTCAAAGAGGTGTAAGAAATTGGTTTTTGCTTCACTAAGATTTGAAGAAGCAATTTAGTGAAGGTTGTTGAAGTCCTAAGGGGAGTATCCTTGAGTGGTAGACGTGGGTTTGACCGAGCCACCTTAAATCGTTTGTCTCTCTTCTCTCTATACTTTAGTTATCCTTATTTGCTTATATTGTTTACATTGTGTTTGATATATTGCTTGAAAGAGATTGTTAAATTTCTATGAATTTTAAAAAACATAAATTAGTAATTATATCTTAATTCACCCCCCTTGAGATATTTGTGGCCACATCTTTAATAAATTCATGAGATCCTTGCTTGCATACCTTTATTTGGTATGTATATGATGCAATTATAAACGTTCTTGAAACCAACTAGCGTCTTGGGTTCACAATGAGGCTAAACATACAGTAAATCCAGGTTTAGTTCTAATTGTGTCATAAATTGAATCAATAGCTGGATGGTAGCGGTGGATACCCTACCAGGATAAAGTTATAGCAAGCAAATCTCATTGTCGTGGTAGCACGTGTTGGACTCGACCATTGTCGATGTGTTTTCTAGAGACTATACTATCAAAAATAGAAACCATTGGACTCATTACTACTAAGTGGCCAATGCTTTTAATCTTGAGCACATGTGGATGAACTTACAAATTTAGAAGTTGGCATTTTGGTTCACTATAGTTGAAACATTGTTTAACTGTGGTGAACAACTCTGTTGTTTATAAGTAGCTAAAAGAAAGTTTGAAGAAGGGGTGGTGCTTTTTTCTTTTTCTTTTTTTGTTGCCTATAAGCTACCTACTTACTTATAAGAATAATTTGCCAAATAGGTAGATTTTATTTTTCTATTCAAAGCACTCCCACACACCCTCTAAAAAAGTTTTGAGATGGCTTTTATGTCCAGTTTGGTATACGGGAATAGTTTGTAAAGTAATGGTCATTCTAATTTTTAATTCCTATTCTTTAGTTTACTGAACAAGTCAAAGTTGGAAAGGCCATTCCACAGGAATGGCCTTTCTAGGAACAAGTTGGAAAACTCATATATTATCTTAACTTGTAAAAAATAAAAAATTTAAAAAACTGAAAAATTAAGAAATAAAAATTTTAAAATTTAAAATACATGTTTCCCACGTTCTCTTTTATTTTTCACCTTTTTCTAGCTATAGGACACGTCTTTTTGCTGACTAGTTAATTTTTCTCTCTCAATTAGGATAAAATAACAAACATATCAAAATATAGTGTCAAAATTAAAAATAATAAAGTGAGTAGTGCTATGCATTATTGTAGATCAAAAGATTGAAAAGATTATTTGTATTTATGTTAATATTACAAAAAAAATAGTCATCAAGTTTCTTTCGAATATTTAACTTCTTCTCTTCTTGAATTGTTTGGCAATATATTAACATATTAATATTGTTTCACTAGAATAATGATTTTTTTTGTTTTTATGTTCCACAAAATTTATAAATTTGTGAAGTAATACTGGATATATCCTTTTTTAAAGTTGTACAAAAAAAATTTAATTATCAAATATAAATTCAAATTTATGTCAAATTAAAGAATAATGTTATTTTGATCAATTGAATTGATTTTATTTCTATTTTAGCTTGTCAAATGTTTTAACAAGCACATGAAATAAATTAGACATTTCATTCTTTCTTTTGTTATTGTCTTAACCGAGTACAAGAAAAAGAATAAGTACATTATGCATATTCTGCCTTAAATTCTACTCTGAGTAGGATAATCATTTCTCTCCCAGCCATTTCATCATATCAAATGGACCAAGTGTTTTGACTAAGTCAAAGTATTAATTCTTCTAATTGTTGTCGTTCGATAAAATAGTATTTTATTGCTATTAGATGCAGTTTTAGTGTTTCAAATAAGTTCTGTGAAATGTTAAAGACATGTTTAACAATTCAAGTAGTGTTAATCATTTTAGCTTCTTTTGCTTCTTATCTTACCCTTAGCTTAGTTTTTTAAATTTTTTAAAAACTTTCTATCCTATCCTCTTTTCCCCTTTATCTTCTCTTTATGTATTAAACCTTTTTTCCCCCCTACAATATTCTTATATCTTATTTTTATTTTTCTATCTTATCCTTTAATATTCTTTTTTTTCCCCCTTACCATCTCCTCTACTAAAGAAAAATTATATGTTTTTAATATTAAAATAATTTATTAAAAATTATTTTACAATACTTCAATAATAAAATGATTATTAAATATAATATATCTTATTCCAATAGTAAGATGAAAATAACAACAATAGCAATACATTATTTTATTTCAATAATAGTAATAATAATTATAATAACCATAATAATAATAACATTATAAGGTCATATTGATGTGTTTTTATGTCATTTTAAATTTATCAGCTAATCTAACAATTATTTTTACTGAATACATCTTCTTTAATTAGCTAGCTAAATTGTTATTTGCTAGTCGCTAAAATACAATAATTTTTAGCTATTTAAATAGCTACCAACTATCCAAATAGTTATTAATCAACCTAAACAATTAATTTTCCTTAAGGTTAATTTCCTAAGGTTAATGATAATATACAACTAGTTTGGCATTCGTATTTTAAAAACTGCTGAATTCCAAATGAGCTGTTTAGAAAAGTTGTTTTATCTGTTTAATTAAATTATTGTTCTATAAAAATGCAGTTGATGATTTGTTTGGTTAAAATTACTATTTAAAGTGCTGTTCATGATTTAATTATTTTATTTCATTATTTTAGATTTTTTTAGTTTTTTTAATTTTATAAGTTTTTAATTTTTTAATTTTTAAGTTTTAATTTTCTTATTTTTTTAATTTTTTTTATTTCTTAGCTTTTGAATTTTAATTTTTAATGTTTAAAAAGGATTTTAGTTTTAAAATTTTTAATTATTGTAATAATAAAGAGAATATATATAAATTTTTTATTTGTAAAACATAGTTTGAGAAAAAGCAATATAATTGATGCTATTTCAAAATTCTGTTGTAAGCCTTTCAAGATATAGTTTTGTCCATAATCAAATATCTTATATAACTATTTCTTAACAATTTTTTTTTCCTGTTAAACCTCAATCCCAAACAGGTAGTATACAACCTTTTTCAAGCAAATTATTACTACTCAATATATTAAAATAAAACCTTTTTATTCATAAGATTTGATGTCATCAGACATATCGTTTTAAATAAAACTAGCATTGTCTAACTCCGTGCAAACAATAGGTCTCATGCAATGCAAACATATACAGTCTCACTTTTTTTTTTTAGGGAATGCCTTGACAAAAATTAATTGCTTTAAAAATAATTACAAAACTTTTAGTCTTTAAGTATAACACTTGGAAACTCCTTGTGTGTTTGTGATGAGATTGTATAATGAACATTCAAATTCAAGGTACAGAACATTGTGAAAAATTTTAAAGAAATGGTTAGCTTGTTTGGTTTCAGTTTTATAGGCATGGTTGGCGGGTTGGTATTGGCTTAATAGACAATTGTGTTTCATTCTTGAATTCTGGATGATGTTTTTTGGCTTGCACTTATTTGTTACACTACTTATGAGTGGTGTTGTAATTATGATTTCAAAGGTTTTGCAAAGAGACCTCATTTTCGAACCTAGAACAACTCAATTAAGGTAGCAATTCAATAAGAAGCTATTTGCATTTGAATTTATTTTTGTAAAAATCTTGAGCTGTAACAATTCAATAAGAAGCTATTTGCATTTGATTTTCTTTTGGTAAAAATCTTGAACTTCGACATTGAATTTATATTTATAAAATAAAATTTGAACATATATGATTAGTACTCACCTTGACTAAGCATTCCAGTATTTGTTCCTTTTTTGAATGACAATTGATTTTTTGTTCATGGATTGTAATCTTTGCTTATGCAAAATACACTTTTGCCTAATTCTTGTTAATTTTTCTAAGTCTTTTGGATTGTTTGACACCATGTTGGAGACAGTACTTAATATAACTTTTATAGTAGATAGTGAATCTCTTTTTTTTTTTTTTTTTTTGTGTATAACTTTTGTGAACTCTTTGTTTTGTTTTTTCTTTCTCAAAGATGTTTCTATATAAACATCTTTCCTCTATTAGAAATTTAAGTTGTCTCTATCTTTTTTATTATTAATGAGCATTAATATGCATTATATAAATTATAATCATGTAATGATTTTCTTCTAATACTTTAATTGTAGCTTACAACTATAAAATTTTTGTGTGACTCAAATGATTTGTAATTAAGATTATTTGGAAATATTAGCGGTTACAACTATAATACTTATGTCATGCCTTTAATGATTTGCAATAAAGAACATTTAGAAATACCTTTTCCTTATATTGGTATTTAGCTGAGTTGTCAACTTCATAGGAGCTGACATAGTATGTGTATTTGAACTCCATTCATAAGGACTTTAAACTATATATAAATAGATTGATGAAAGGTTAAAAGTTCAATTATTAAGAACTATAGTGCGCTTCGTATCTACAAAAATAATAATTAATAGAGACAAAAATACCTTCTTAGAAGCTAAAAAATGTATAGGTTATAAAAAAAGCATTTTGTGCTATCTTTATAAGTGTGGTTTTTCTAAAAAGTCAATACAAATACATATACATATACATACATACATACATACATATATATATATATATAAACTTAAAAAATGTGAAAGAATATATCTTTTCTTTGATTATAAAAATATTTTTTTCCCTCAAAATAAGTTAAATCCAAATGGGTTGGAAATGTAAAGATAACGCAAAACGGATCCCCCATGGTAACAAAATGTGGGCTTTTGGGGACTTGGAAAGTTGAAAAGGGCTTTTGGACCCAAATTTACATGTCTGTTTCTGCTCCATCCCTGACCTCAGCAACCAAACCACCCCCACAACACCTCCCCCATTTCATTTCTCTTCTTACTTCTTCTGCAAGAACAAGACATGAACTACAACTACATCACTATATGATCCATTGAATGATTTCCAAATATTCAAAACAAGAAAATTGCAAAAAATGGAATTGAAGAAAAAAACGAGGCTTCGCTTTGTCCTCATTCTCCTCCTCGCCGTGGTCACGCCGCCCTCCGCCTTGTCCTGGAAAAAAGAAGAGTTCAGAAACTGCAACCAAACGCCATTCTGCAAGCGCGCCCGATCCCGGAAGCCTGGCGGGTGCAATCTAATCGCCACCGACGTCTCCATTTCCGGCGATGGGGATCTCGTCGCCAAACTCATCCCCAAGCAGAAAAGCGACGCCCATGATGGTGATGATACTAAGCCCTTGCTACTCACTGTATCTGTGTACCAAGATGGGATAATGAGGCTGAAAATCGACGAAGACCCAAGTGGGAAGAAGAGAAGATTTGAAGTTCCCGAGGTGATTGTGGATGAGTTCTTGAGCAAGAAGCTTTATTTGCAGAGGAAAACGGATGAAAAGATCGATGATGACTTGGGATTTTCATCGGTTGTTTATTTGGGTGATGGGTATGAAGGCGTGCTTCGGCATGACCCGTTTGAGGTGTTTGTGAGGGAAAAGGAAGGGAAAAGAAGAGTACTTTCTGTGAACTCAAATGGGTTGTTTGATTTTGAGCAGTTGAGATCGAAGAAAGAAGGGGAAGACTGGGAGGAAAGGTTTAGAAGCCATGTGGATTCGAGGCCGTATGGTCCTCAATCCATCAGCTTTGATGTTTCGTTTTTCGGGGCTGATTTTGTTTCAGGTATCCCTGAACACGCCACTAGTCTGGCTTTGAAGCCTACTAGAAGGCCTGGTCTAGTTGAGCATTCTGAACCATACAGGCTTTTTAATCTTGATGTGTTTGAATACCTTCACGATTCGCCTTTTGGGCTCTATGGATCGATCCCCTTTATGATTTCACATGGGAAAGCCCGGGGTAGTTCGGGGTTTTTCTGGTTAAATGCTGCTGAGATGCAGATTGATGTTTTGGGGTCGGGTTGGGATAAGGACGCTGATGCTGCTGCTAATGGCTCAGAGGGCGTAATATTGTTGCCTTCGGATCAGAAGCGGATTGACACTTTGTGGATGAGTGAGGCTGGTGTTGTTGATGCATTCTTTTTTGTTGGTCCTCGCCCAAAGGATGTTGTTAGACAGTACACTAGCGTGACTGGGAGACCGGCATTGCCACAGTTATTTGCTACTGGTTATCATCAATGTAGATGGAATTATAGGGACGAAGAGGATGTATATCACGTGGATTTGAAATTTGATGAGCATGATATCCCATATGATGTTCTGTGGCTTGATATCGAGCATACTGAGGGGAAGAAGTATTTTACCTGGGACAAAGTGCTGTTTCCTAACCCGGAAGGGATGCAGAAAAAATTGGCTGCAAAAGGCAGGCACATGGTGACTATTGTGGATCCTCATATTAAGCGTGATGACTCCTATCACATACATAAGGAAGCTTCACAGAAGGGCTATTATGTTAAGGATGCGAGTGGTAAAGATTTTGATGGCTGGTGCTGGCCTGGTTCCTCATCATACATCGACATGCTGAATCCGGAGATAAGGTCCTGGTGGGGAGACAAGTTCTCCTATAAGAACTATGTTGGTTCTACACCATCCTTGTACATTTGGAATGATATGAATGAACCATCAGTCTTTAATGGTCCTGAGGTATGAGGTTTTATTCTGTTTGTCATGTTATTTTTAGTGCTTGTTTCATATCTCCTTTTCTCTTAATTGCTTCTACTCTGCTTAAATTATGGCCGCTACTCCTCTAGAGGTTCACAGTACTCCTGGTAGTCCTATGTTGTGCTGTCTTTTAAATTTCTACGTGTAGTTAATTTTATGATAATTTATGGAACAGCTATATGCAATTATTTGTTACCCTTTTTCTGTTACTACAGAGTGCAATTGCTTAATTTTGGGCATTATAGGGGTAAGCATTCACCTTTCGTTAGGCAGTCATGTTTGTTCCATTCATGTAGTCCTTTATAACATTGGAGAGACTATTTAAGCATACAGGGCAAAAGTTTTGGTGAATGAACTTAGTAAAAGGAAAAGCACTTGTGCCTATTATTTCTGGTGAAAAGTGCAATTGGATTTTTGAAATATTTAGTTTGTAATGGGGAGCCATTCTGAAACTGCTGAATGGAGCATTAAATGGTAGGATGATATTGCCTTATAGGAGGTGAAAGGGAAGACTGTTCTTATTCTTTGTTTGTTGTCCTGAATGTGGCGGTGCAGTAACATTATACGTCAATTCCAGCTTTTATAACCTGGTGGCTCATGTAATGTGTACTCACTGGTAGATATAGGGTAGAAAGTTCAAAGTAATTGTGATGTAAGGATGGAGAAGCGAGTTACTTTTTGGCAGTGGTAAATTTACTTCAATTGGTTATTCATTTAAAGAGGAATGCTGGGAACCCTGAGACTATTGCCCTACGAAGCAATAACAATGCCAAGAATAGCCTGAGGTTGTAGATCAAAGTGCAGTCTTATTTCACCCATCTGCTGATATCTATCATCAGAAAGCTCCTGGAAATTGTCTTCTGGTGCTCTCTATGATCAGGGGATACTCATCTTCAACGAAATGGCAATTTAACCCTCATGGGAGCACATCAATTTAACCCTCGTGCCACCATCGATTTCCTTGTCTTGCTGATCACAACTCATTCTTTCTTGAATGTATTACTAATGCCCTTATCTTTTAGAGTGCCACATGCATAATCCCTTGTTTAGGCAATTAAAATTTACAGAACTAGTGATCAGTAACAAAAGTGCCTGATCGCATCTTTACAAAAATGAAATATGTACATAAAAGTAAAGCATTTTATGAATAGAAAATCCTCATTTGACATCAAAACTATACTCCACCACAAAAAGTTAGCTATTATGATATATTAATGCTCTGGGAAAAATGTGCAGGACTTGCTGAAGAGATAAGGAATCAGTAGTATATTTTCTTCTAGGGGGAAAAAAACTGTTTAGAAAAGGGAAGAAACACACATTCAGGTAAAAGATGCACTCGAAAAGATTAAGGATGGGAAATTGTTGAACCATATAGTGTTTCCTTTGAGTTTTGTAGGTGCATGGGTAAGAAAGTCATAACTTGGCTAACAAGGCTTTGCTTATGTATTGATGGAAAGAAGATGCCTGAAATCTAATGGAAAAGTTCTTTGACACCCACTTACAGGAAAAGTGGGACATACAAAATTGTCTGAACTACTATGGCACTAAAGTGCATAGGCATACCATAAACTTCAAAAGTAGGTGGTCGAGAATAGATTAATTTATTTAGATGTTTCATGGAACAACTATCGTTTCATGATTTCAAAATGGATGATCAAAGCTATCCTTCTTCCTGAAAATATTGATAGAGCCATATGAGGGACCAAAATAACTTATGCAGGTATGACATAGTCCCAAGGATGTTTTTTTGGAATGTGTTGTGGAAGTATGATGTATACTGAAGGGATGAGAGTCAATGTAATGTAAGCGAAGCTATGACCTGTTTGAGGATGAACCTTGGAGACTAGTGCTTGTCAATCACAATTATTCACCAAGGATTAACCTTTAGCTTGTATTTATAAATTTGTTTATGGATGAACTCACTACGCACATCTGGGACGAGGTCCTGTGGTTCATGCTTTTTGTAAATCACATTGTTTTGATGTATGAATATAGAGGTGGTGTAAATGGTAAGAAAGAACATAGAGGGAGACTGTAGAAGCCGATGGTATTATGCTGAGTCAACCGAAGAGATAAAAGCTGGAATACATTGAATGTGTAAGAGTAGGCTAACAAGTGAGGTGGAAGGAAGGTCTGGTACAGAAAAAATAAGAAATTATACATTAAGGTCCATTGGATTGACGCTAATGTCATTTACCAAATCAAGGTGTAATAGACAAAGTGGATTGCAAATTAAGCATCTGGTCTGATTGGATAATACCTCGTAAGGAAGGATTATAAGATAGTTATGAGGTAAACTTTGTGATTTGGATAGGAATGGTTGGCTGTGAATTTTAGTAATATGCTTAGATGATTTTAATAGCCAGGATGAGAATGGCGGGATGAGAGTGCTGAGATAAGGTGTGACAAATTAGGAAGGACATGACTAAAACTAATATGGTTTAAAACTGAGGGTAGTTTCAGTTGAGTACAAGATGAAAAACCATTTGAAACTGCTAGGACATGTTAGGAGGAGGGCTCTAGCTACACCTGTTAGGAGATGTGAATGGAGACTAACTACCATAATGATTTTGTTTAGACCATGTTATTCATGTTTGAGTTTCAAGAAAATACAACATGACAAGAAAGAACTCAACAATGTTTTTCCTCATGAAGTTTTGTTTCTAATAGTTGCTGTGATTAATTTATAGCTGATCAGAGACTTACAGGATAATGTGAAACTACTCTGCATAGTTGTACAAGACCATATGGTGCACCCGGTAGCAAATTCAAATTAAAACAAAGTCTTATCCCATTAAATGTGTTATTTATATAGATATAACAATGCCATTCATCCGTGTCGGTAACCATATCCTTTATTAGCTCCGTGCATGAGAAATCTCATCTAATTCCATCTAACTCTTCATATGGTTGTTATAGGTTGTGTTGTATTTATCTGAAACTCAATATGAATAACGTGGACAAAGAAACTGATAGACAAAGTTGAATTTTTGTTCTAAAATTGACAATTGAAGTAAGACCAGAAAATGTTTGCTGGTTTACATTTGATCATTCGTTTGTACATCAAGTATGTGTTAGTTTTGGATATTGAAAGTTTTGAGAACAGTTCATATATATGATCAAGTTTGAGAACAATTTAAATATATGATCGTGTTATGAGAACTGTTTAAATATATGATCTTGCAACACTATTTACTAGTTTCTGTAATTAATTTTCCTTTTTTTTTAAAGTAATGCCTTGTTCGATATTTTGCTCTTTGTTCTACTTGACAGGTGTCAATGCCTAGAGATGCTTTACATTATGGAGGTTTTGAGCACAGGGAGTTGCACAATGCTTACGGTTACTATTTTCACATGGCTACAGCTGAGGGCCTCATCAAGCGAGGAGATGGGAAAGATAGGCCTTTTGTTTTATCTAGAGCTTTCTTTCCCGGAAGTCAGAGATATGGAGCTGTTTGGACCGGAGATAATTCAGCAGACTGGGATCACCTCAGGGTTTCAGTTCCTATGGTCTTGACTCTTGGTATTACAGGAATATCATTCTCTGGTAAGAGTTCTTGGCCAACTCTCTTAGCTGAAGCAATTGCTTTTTCTTTGCTATCACACATGATGGATATATTGACCATACAGGTGCTGATATTGGTGGGTTTTTTGGTAATCCTGGGCCTGAGCTGTTAGTTCGTTGGTATCAGCTGGGTGCCTACTATCCCTTCTTCAGAGGTCATGCCCATCATGATACTAAAAGGCGAGAACCTTGGTTATTTGGGTAAGAAATCTCATGCTTTATGAATAGTAAAGACATGTCAAAGAAATGAGAACAAATAAACTAGACTGGCAAGATATGAGGCATCCCGTTTCATGAATGGTTTATGCTTCTAAGTGAGCATTTCTCTGCTATTTGAGCTTGGTTACATTGAACTTGATTAGAATCGCTGCACTTATTTTGCGTATTCTTCAGAACTTTCTGGTGAAATATTTTATCTTTCTAGTACAAATTGTATCCTAGGTTGCATGTTTTTAGTTCTGTTCTTATATTTTTGGCATTTGGCCAAGTATTAAGCTAGCGATTAGTTGGTGCTCTATGTTTTTGTTCTCAGGCATGATAATTTATCAGTGACCATCGTTGAGTACACAATGCTGATACTCCTACTGAAACTGAATTCTAATATCCCCCCTCCTTTACCCTACAAACCCACCAACCTCTCTCCCACCCACCTCCTTCTCTGAGCTCTTTATTCCTATTGATGAAGGAAAGTCCTCAAATTTTTAGTTCTTTATGAGGACAAGAATTTTAGAGCAATAATGTTTTGGAGCAACCACTTTGTTTCCTCCATTTTACTCATCACTGCACTGCAAGTGTACATGTTAATACCACATCAATGATGTGTAATTCTCTTTTAGAAGATAATTTGTAACAGAGTTAATAGTCAAAATTAATAAACTAAGATAAAAGACAACAAATGCCCAATCTGTCATCTTGGTAATCCAAGATGATAAAACATTATATGAGGGAAAAGTATCCAGAAGTTCACACTGTTAATCTAAGTTAGCGTCGGTGGCCTAATGTGAACCATTTTGCCAGGGGGAAAACAGTAAGTAGCATATTTTATGAACATTAGGAGGTCTGCAGCTTGCTGTGGACAAGTTGCTCGTGTTTTCCCCAGTGTTTTTATCTAGCATGATTGCCAGATCCTTATGTGATAATACTAAAACTATGACTTTATTGATAAGTTATTCTCTTGTGTTGATGTCATCTGCTGCGTGGTCTTTTCTTTTTACAGGGAAAGAAATACAGAACTGATGAGGGAAGCCATACATGTTCGTTACATGTTTCTCCCCTATTTCTACACATTGTTTAGAGAGGCAAACACGAGTGGTATTCCAGTTGTACGCCCTCTTTGGATGGAGTTTCCCACTGATGAAAAAACTTTTGAAAATGATGAGGCTTTCATGGTTGGAAACAGTCTGCTGGTGCAAGGAATCTACACCGAGGTCACGCCACCTACTCTGTTATTTTTGTTCTGGGAACCTTTTATATTTTGTTGGTATCAATATTTAACTGATTATTTAAAATCATCTGCAGCAAGCTAAAGATGTGTCAGTTTATCTTCCTGGGGAGCAATCATGGTATGATTTAAGAACTGGAACTGCACATAAGGGAGGTGTCATGCACAAATTTGAGGTTTCAGAAGAAACTATTCCTTCTTTCCAGAGGGCAGGAACAATCATTCCAAGGAGAGACCGATTTCGTCGAAGCTCAACACAGATGGAGCATGATCCTTATACTCTGGTATGAATAAATATTCGGTTGAATCTTTTCTACCTATTGTCTTGCACTTTGGAGTTGATAAAATTTACTTCTTTTACAGCTTCAGTTGTAAGTTTATTTGGGATGAAGTCCAATTGTTGGTAATAAATCATCCCGCACCTTGTCACTTTCAGGTCATAGCACTCAACAGTTCCCAAGCAGCTGAAGGTGAACTGTATATTGATGACGGGAAGAGCTTTGAATTCAAGCAAGGAGCATACATCCATCGTCGTTTTACATTCTCGGAGGGGAGGCTTACATCTTCAAATGTGTCACCTATTGCTGGCAAAGGCAGAATTTCCTCAGATTGCAATTTGGAGAGGGTCATCTTTTTAGGACTCTCTTCTGGACCAAAAAGTGCTCTTATAGAACCAGCGAATAAGAAGATAGGTATTGAACTAGGCCCACTTCTACTTCGAGGAGGTTGGGGCCCATTGGTTCCAACTATTCGCAAGCCTAATGTGCGTATTGCGGATGATTGGACTATAAAGATTTTGTGAAAGCTAGCGAGTTCAGTAACCCATCCGGATTAGGTGGAATAGCCTCTGCTGCTGCTAGGATCGTATCATTAACTGGGGAAGACTAATTTTTTTGCCGAGGGCGGTTCCATCCGGAGCTTACTTGTTTGCAGTCTGGCCAGCATAGCAATGTCATTCGCATGTGAATCAGATAATGCTTGCAAGATGAACCAAGCATAGCATGAAATCATAGCAAATTGCTGAATGTGTTAAAAAAGTTTTTTAGTTTAATCCAGGTATTGGTGACAGGCCTTGAAAATCTATCCGCATTTCTGTTACAGTTTCAAGAAATTACAGTTGTGCCATGATCCTTTTCTCATCCACCTTTATGTGCCTTTTTTTTTTTTTTTTTTTCCCTTTTAATTTTATTTTTCGTTTTTCATCTCTTCTTGCATCATTTCTCTCCAAGCCCTTCTACACAGCTAAGTTGAAGGAGCTTCAGAGAAGGAGATAACCTATTCTGCTTTCTACAACAGTTGGATGCCTCGTAGTCCGCTCTGGGGACCATTACGACTCCTCTTTTTTCGAGAATCTATACATCCCTTGTCAGTGTATGGATAACAATCTTTCGAGCACAAGTTTAGGTTCTCCTCAATGGAAAAATAAAATGGAGCACCTAACGATGTATTTTCACAGACCAAGAACCTACAGAACTATCCCTCTCATTTTGGGGTGATGGAGGAATCGTACCTTTCGAGCAATTTTTTTTTTTTTTGTTTCATGCTTGTCCCGGAGGTTGTGGATAACAGCAACCTGGAGTTACTAACTAAATAAATCATCTTCAAGTATATATACGTTGATGGAGGAGAAGTTATAGAAATGGAGAATAGAAAATACCGTTAATGTTCACTTTTTCTCAAGTTTCTTACTTGAAAGACCAAAGAGAAATGTAACCAACCTCAAATAAAAGTTGTACACATGTACCATGCTGGTGAATATGCTAATTTGTTGAATTTGTATGAATGACCAAAAAGGGAAAAAAGATTAGGGTCTATCAATCAATCCAAGGGTGTGTAATCTTCAGTTGCCTTTCTTTTCCAGCCTTACCCTAGTGGTATGACTAAAGATAGAAATTCCAATTGCCCCTATGCTCTTCCCATTAGAGCTGAGGATTTCTGACTCTTCTTTGAAGAAGACCAATGTATATATATATATATATATATATATATATATATATATTGTTCCAATTTTAAGGAAGATGTTTCCTTGGCTTTTACGTAAAGCTTTTGGGGGGACCGGAGCAAAGTGGATCACTCTCTCTATTGGCCCCGGATCCTCCAAAACCCTAAGTGTCTCAGCTTTTGGGCCACTGGGAACTTTGATGGTGAAACTCGCCATGTGGAGGTTGATGGAGAGGAACAGATTTCTTTTGGACCACTGTTGGCAGGTGTTCGACGAAATGCCTCTTTGGACAGAATGGAGTTGGGTGCTCAAGAGGAGACTATCTCGAACACTGTCATCAAACTTGGATCTATTGAGAATTGCTGTGCTGACCTTTTTGAGAGCTTAACTAGCCAATCACTTTGGCTCCAATATCACAAACCCTTATCTCGCCAATAGGAAAATCAAAGTGAAACGACTCGAGTGTTGTTGAGAAATGAAGTTTGCTTTGGAAGAATGCTTTGGTAGGACAATTTTTGGACCTCCATCCTCCATTCTCACTCATTGTTGGCTTACTAGGATAGGGCTTGTGGAAATCAAATTTGATTGTATTCCTATCTGGGTTTTTCTAAGAATCTACCTTCTGAGTACTAGAGTCAAGAGGGAGGGAGTTAGGCAATGAGTGATATGTGATACCACTTCAATGGATGCTATTTTGGAGACCCAATTTAGGTTACCATTTCTATGAGTTTATACTAAGCTTTAATCCAAGATGACTTGCTTGAAGAGTTTGATGTTATTGATGGGGATAAGCTAGAACCCATAGTTGCCACTGATAACCTCAGTGTGCACCTACAAACTCTAGTATTTGGGAAAATTTCCCTTTATATCCTAACCTTCCTCTTCTCATTCTAATCAATGTAGTTACTCTTTTAGAATTAAGAGGGCTAAATAAGCCTTACAAATAGTATAAAGTTTCTAAGTTTTTGAGAATAAATAAAATTGATGCTTATCATCCTATTGAGACTAGAGTTTGACTGACAAAGTCATATATATTTAAGAAACTAAGTCTAGAAATTGGTCTTACATTTGCAATTAAGAAGTAGAATGTTATGGGAGGATTTGGGTCATGTTGGATCTTAAAGAGATAACCACAAAAAATTGATGTTACGAATCAAGCTATTTTGTGCTCTGTCTGGTCTGTGGATAGCAAGGAGTTCCATTTAATGGCGATGTATGCTAATAATAATGCCGGAATTTAGAAAAAAACTTTGGGACTTTGTTGGGAGATAGAGCCAAATATATTTTAATGCCCCATTTTTGCATCGGAGAAGATTTCGATAAAATCCTCGATATTGAAGATGGGAAGAACAATACTGCCCTTCCTTCTAGCTTTGAGGATTTTGTGGAATGTGCGGAGAAAGCTGGCCTTAACGAGTGTAGGAGTTTTGGCCTTAATTTTATATGGACAAGTATAGATCAGGGGAGTTTATTAAAGCAAGTAGGCTACATAAGGTCTTCACTGATAAGTCTTGGTTGGTGAATCTTCGTGACTTTAATATGTTGACTAATTCTTTGACACCTCTCACCATTGCTTGTTAACTTTTAGTCCATTTATGAAAAGGAGTAATTGTCCAAGGCCTTTCAAATTCTTCAATGCATGAACTAAGAATGAGAGGCTTTTGGATATTGTCAACGAAGTTCGATCTTTTGAGGTTTTTAGTTGCCCATGTTTCAGTCATTGGAGTTGTATGCCCTAAATACTATTTGTACACGGATATTGAACTAGATATCGATCATGGCATATATTTATAAGCATGCTTTCGTGCATTATTTCTAGTGTATGTGTGTGATACAATGTGTAAAGGTGCAAAGATATGAACCAATGACTTGGTTGCAGTGTGGCTCAATGTAGAATAGGTCCATGTCTAGCTTTGGATATATCATGAATGGGTTATAACCGGATGGTAGTGTTGAACGCTCTATCCAGATAAAGCTCTAGTAGACGAATCTCCTTGATAGGGTGATCTACATAGTTTATTGTAAGGTCTTTGTGGACTTCACTCTTAGTGCGTGTGGCATGCATTAGATACATAGATAGTGAGCATGTCTTTGGGACCTGTACCATCACATATACAAGACAACTTATACTCAAAGTTTTCGAGTGACCAACGTTCTTAATGTAGAGCATGTGTTATGAACTAGTGAAGTTAGAGTACAACAGTTTGATGTACCATGGGAGAGGTCTCTTTATGAGTAGATCATTTGCGTACGTTGGCTGTTGTATTCTAATTAGTTGGGGCATGTGTATGCAACAACAAAGTCTATGCCCCTTTGGACTGTAGGATCAATAATATTACATGTGGTCTATCCTAGTCTATATTTTCAAAAATATTCTACCAAGAAAACATGCTAGGAAAATAAAATAACCACATAACATACAGAAGAACATGCTTAAGAACATATAAAACATAACTAGTATTTGCAAAATTATGTAAAGCTAACCTCTTGAAGCGTGGGGTCTTTGATGAAGCTATAACCGTAACAAGCTTTGTTCCTGCTCACGAACAAGGTCACCAAAAGATTTTACAATAAGGGTGTCGCAATAGGCAACTCCCAAGTCTTCTTCCCTATGATTAAAAAGACTTACCTTGAGAGAATAGTCTCTTGTGTGGGAAGAAGCGAAATAATATGCTCTTTAAAATCTAGAGAAAAAACCACACAATAAGTGTGTACTATATATTGTAGTATTCTCTTACCAAAATGGAAGAGATCAACTACAAAATTTTTGGATGCTAGAAATGGTTTAAGGTCTTACCTATTTATAGGCAAAGTTTGGCACCTAAACCTTGTAAACTTTCCATGTGGGAAACTTTTTCTCAGTAGTAAACGTTTGCCACATGTCATGGAAGTTACTTGTACACTTTGAATTCTTCTTGTAGTAACTTTTTAGCACATCTCTTGGAAGATTGGGCTAAGCCCATAATCCAAGTCCAATACATAGTCCATAATCCATGTGAAGGCCCAAGCCTAATAAGAAACTATCCAAGCCCAATTAGATTATCTTGGACTCTAAAGAAAGCCTAAACACAATTCCAAGCTTTGGCCCAATAAGGCTACTACCACAATATAGAATTTTCTCTTTCAAGATTACTCTCTCAAAGTCATTTCAACTAGGGAAGGGACCAAGAAGACACAATTAACCTTAGCTTCCAAAAATAATAAAAAATGTCCTTTCTCAATCTAGGTGACATATTAATTATTTTTAACTTCGATCTATTCCACCATAAGATCAAAGTTGCACTCGAAGAATAATTGCTATTTCCTAAAAGCTTATCATAAAAGAATGTGAACTTTGTCTTTGACCTACTAAATAATCAACCATAATGCCCCTCTATGTATACCCATAGCTAAGGCCGGTCCTTTGGCTTGTGTACTATCACCTCGTTAGCTGCATCTTTTTTTGTTGGGTTTCTTGTCCTATTGCCAACCATCCTTGGTCATGGAATCTCTTGATCTAGAGAGCAATCCTCAAGCCATATGATCGATACACCCATAAAGGTAGTATGACTAGATCTAGATTCGAATGATAAATTTGGACAATCCCAATGGGGGCACATAGATTCCATATTGCATATGCATGTTCTAATTAATTAGAACTTAGCACTCAATGCACAAGGCTGTTGATCCTAATAAAGTAAGATCTCACCTACTGTGAATCAAAGTTCTAAACATTAACTTCATTAGTTCATCCATATATACTCAAGATTAAGAGCAATGATCATTTAGTAGCAGTAAGTATCTTGTTTTCTTTCTTTGATAGTACGTCTCTAGAAAACAGACTCACAATAGTCTTGTCCAATACGTGACACACGTACTATCAAGACAAATTCGAAAAGTCCTTCAATGACCTAGGTAGATCACTCTCAACGAGGAGACTTGCTTAGTATAACCTAATTCCGGTAGAGTGCTCAACACTACCATTTGGTTACGGACTCAATTTATGATGTGACTAACTCTAGACTTGGACCTATTGTGCGTCTAGCCTCACTGTACACCCAAGTCATTAGTTCAAGTCAAGGGACCTTTATACATATATCAATAAAACATGCTAGAGATAATACATAAGAAACTCATAGTGCGAGTTAACAGAATGATTATACATTGTTTAATATCCAAAATGTCATATACAAGCGAGCTTTTAGTTGCAGTGTGGCTTAACATAGAATAGGTCCAAGTCCAGCTTTGGATATATCATGAATGGGTTATAGCCAGATAGTAGTGTTGAACGCTCTACCCAAAGCTCTAGTGGGCAGATCTCCTTGATAAGGTGATCTATATAGTTCATTGTAAGGTCTTTGTGGATTTCACTCTTAGTATGTGTGGCATGCGTTAGACAGATACATAGTGAGTGTGTCTTTGGGACCTGTACCATCACATATACAAGATATCTTATACTCAGTTTCCGAGTGACCAACGTTCTTATTGCAGAACATTTCTTATGAACTGACAAAGTTAGAGTATAACACTTTGATGTACCATGGGAGAGTTCTCTTTATGAGTAGATCATCTACCCTATACGTTGGTTGTTGTATTCTAATTAGTTGGGGCATGCATATGCAACAAAAAAGTCTATGCCTCCTTGGACGTGTCCACATGATCATCTGAATCTATATCTAGTAGTATAACTTTTTGAAGGTGCGTCGGTCATTTGGCTTGTGTATCGCTGTCTAGATCAAAATATCTGTGACCGGTGGATGATTATTTTTTGGGTAGAGATTTTAAGGTTGAGATGTAGCCTTGGAGATAATGCTACATGAAAGAATTGACTTTGATTACGAGTATACACGGAAGAGCCTTTTAGTCATTTGATTTGGTTGGTCAAATGCAGAGGTCACTTCATGTGACGAGCTCGTGCTATGCTACTGATTATCCTTGGAATATGCTTTGCTTTTTTTATGGAAATAGACCAAAATCAAAATGGCCTTAATGTCGCCAAAGTGGTGGCAAGGACATTCTGGTCATTTTAGGACACAAGGGTAATTATTTCTTTTGATCCTTCCACTAGCTATGATCCTATTAGATATAATTAATTGATAAAGACTAGTTATGTGGGCTGTTTAATTAAGATATAAGTCAGGAATTAGGAAAAGTATTTAATTATTTGAATTTTCTTGATTTAAGTTATATGCATCTTAATAAGACAGCAGGTCCCACATGCATGATATTTATAGTATGTGAGGTATAATATTTGGATGATCTTATCATAAGAGAATATTAATGTCCTAGAAGGTTAAGGAGGGGTATTATTGGGAATGATAATATTCCTAGACCCTTACTATGCTAGGGTTGTCATATATTATATATAGCAAGCTATTGGCAAGGCCTAAGTATGCCTCTTTGATTACTCTATTGGTGTGTGTGTAGTAAATTTCACATAGAACACCAAGGACGCACACTAAATTCCATAGTTACAATTAAGTCATATTTAAGTGCTTGCCCACTACATAGCACCTTATATCTTAGCAATAGAGGGTTGAAAATAGTGGATAAGACCACTAGAAGGCTATCCTAAGGTGATATCATCCAACGAGGCCAAAGACAATACAATCACGCATCAAGGTTAACAAATCTAAACACTCTACTACTTCTATTATTATGTATTAAGCAAATGTGTTTAATGGAGTAATTTTTGCAATTTTTGCTTCCATTATTAATTTTAGTGTTTTAATTAATTTATGAAACTTGGTAATTAACTAGTGATGGCATTAGCAACTAGATTGATCATCAGCTTATTACCAAATTAACATACCAAAAAAAAAAATAATTGTTGGATTTCAATTGTGGAGTATTTTGACCGAATATGTAGAGGATGATGATCTTAATTAGAGAAGAAACTTAAAGTTCAAGTTAAAGAATTTGGTTGAAGTTGAATAGAGCATTTGGATGGAAAAAAGCAAACTATAGTGGCTCAAGCATGGGGATGCTAATACATCATTCTTTTTCAAATATGTGAAAGGAATGGCAACAAAAGATTCAATTACCTCCCTGATTAATGAACAAGGGTAGAGTTTGGACTTTATAAATGCTATTGGTAAAGAAGCAACGGATTATTATACCAAACTCATTAATATTAGGAATCATTTGAGGCATTAGTTTACCTCAAGAAGCATCAGAGTTTTACTAAAAATACCCTTAGCTAGAATGGTGCAACTAATATGGTAAAATAAGTCAAAAACCATGGAAGTCAATGGAAAGTTTCATATCGCCAGTCATAAGTATTTGGGGCTTGATAGATTTGACTTGTGTTGACCAGAGAATGAATCCAAGAGGGGGGATGAATTGGATTATTGACACAAATTATCACTTAAAAATCTAAACAAGTATTTCAAGCAAAAGTATACAATATACAAAGTAAGTACTTGGAATATAAAGAGTATAGGGTTAAGAAGATCAAACGCAACTATTTAGAGTGGTTCGAACTCCTAAGGGCCTAGTCCACCACTTAAGGTCTTCCTTTAGGGTTTTGGAAACTTTACTAGTGAATCGGCTTCTTGCTTAGTACATTGTAGAAGCATAAAATAATGGTCGTAACCGTTGCTTCACCACAAGGACCACAAGTATTAACCCAATACTTGAGGATTTCAACGATTCACTCTTGAGAGAAGTTCCTCACAACAATGCTACCTAAGAGTGAAGAAACTCACACCCAATGTAATAGTAGAGAGTTTGGTATACAAGAACTTCTTGTGAGCAAGTGTACAAAGGTATTTAAACTTTTCTATGTTGCTCTAACTAGATAAGCAATTTATGAGCTCAAGCACTTGATCAATGAATGCCAATAATATGCAATCAATGAAGATAGTAATAAATGAAGTAAGATTGCAGAAAAAAAAAATGTATTGAATGTTAGAAAGCTTGTGGATATATTTTGATCAAGTTATCTCTGAGTTGGGAGGAGAAGGTTATATTTATAGACCCAAAAAATAAGTCTCTCAACGGTCAAAATTTAAAAGCAACTCAAAGGGGCTGCCAGAATACTCTATCGGTCGACCCCCTGGGTATGCCAGTAGTTCTAGTAAGCTAAAGAGCCTTACTGAAACACTTTACCGGTCTACTGGTAGGCTCTTCTGATAGAGCAACAATGCTCGCTAGTTTTACTGGAACACAAAGTCGACCGCCTGTGTAAGCCGGTAGTTGTAGAATTTGTCAGAAAAGCTGTAACCTACTGCAAAAAGTGCGGCCATACTAAAAAAGGTCCATAACAGGTAGTTTTTTTTTTTTGCAGATTTTTGGAAGCTCAAGACATCTACTAATATAACATATATCTAATCTCATTACTGCAACATCAACCAACTTGCAAAACATTAAATATAAAGCTAAAACTTGCAAATAATGAAGATTTTTACATATTTTGCATAGGAAAGTGGTAAGTGCAAGTTGTTTACCTATAGATACACATATATTGTATAAGATAGCTCAAATATCTATAGTATAAAGCCTATATATGCACTTTTATTGCAAGATAGCTCAAATATCTATAGTATAAAGCCTATACATGCACTTTTATTGCAAAGCCATGCAGATATATACATATATACCTACATATAAGCATGTATAGTATCTAAAATATCAAGTAATGTATGTAACAATACATGCAACTTCCAAAAAGCAAAGATATAGACTTAAAAGTTGTATTTATTGCAGGAAACAACATTTGAATGCAGGTGTAAGTGTGCATATACTTATAATGATAAGAATAAGAAAATAGAAAGGATATATAAACATGTATTAAGGAGAAAAGATGATCAAGTATAAAAGGAACAAGACTCATGATAAAAATGCATGAAGAATGCATGCAATGCACTAAGTTATTGAGCTCATATCATTTTGCTTATATATCAAGATCAACTTAACATAAGACTAATAGAGAGGAAAAGAGCTATAACTACAATGTACACAAACTTCATGAACCATGCTCCATCTTTTTTCTTTGCTCAAGATTGCTATTGCACAAGATATTCAATATACTAAAAGTAGTATCAATTAGATAACAAAGCACAACTATGGCATCATTAAAATATAATTAATCATCAGTAAATTAATATATTAAACCAATATATTCAACATTCTCCCCCTTTTTGATGATGACAAAATTGTCAATCCTAGGAGGAAGCTCCCCTTGACTTCATGACTCCCCCTTAATCAAGGCATAGAGATAATATGAGGTTATAAGAATGATAGAACAATAGTATGAGCATCAAAAAGCTTAGAAAAACACTTAAGACAATACCCTTTCTCCCCCTTTGGTATCATCAAAAGGAATTATAAGAGCCATATAGAAGGAGGAGGAGAACAACGAGCCATGAATACTAGGAGGTATCATCACTTGGCTCTCATAGAAACATGCAAACATTGAAGTCCTAAGCAAGGATAGAAAAGTTTAAGAACAAATAGAATAAGTATAAGCAAGTAAAAATACCAAAAATAGTAACTAATAACATGCAAAGAAAAGAAATCATCCATCAAGAGTAAGTAGAATGAAATGAAATTGTTTGAAAAACATTCGAGGAAGTGGGATTGTGGGAACTAGGAAGGCAAAGAAAGGCTAATGCCTTGGACCGGCATCATCATTATTGGGGAGACCTATGTGTTGCTTCATCAACTTCACATCCCAAGCTAAACGAGCCATGGTTTGGCTTTGATCCAATGGTAGCAGGGCTATCAAGAGTGCTATGTTGATTTCCCATGATAGTAACCAATGCATCAACTTTCTCTCCTATATAATCAACCTTGTTAAAGAGTCGCTGCATAAGCCTATCATTGGCATTTTTGGATCGAAGCTTGTGGTATTGCCCTTGTTCTTCATTTTATTCTTCTTGAGCCTCTTCATCTTCTTCCATATCCTTCATTTCTTCATCGTCATTGTCATCAGCATGCCTACCAAGATCAAGCTCTCGCCCTTTCTCATCTTCGAGTGAGAAATCAAAGGTAGTCTTGTTTGTAATTATTTGACGGATGAGGCTCCTCACATATTGGGAAAAAGCTCCAAATTCATGCAAGTGCATCCATCTCTCTCTTCAATAGAATAACTCTATCCTTTTAAGGCATTGTAAATCTAGATCCCACATATGATTAAAAGAGCTCCTTGGAACATTTTCAAGTATGATACCCTTAGCTCTAAAGATCCTAGTCGATGCCGTTCCATATCCAAGCACTGCATTTCTAAGGACCACATCTTCATATAAGCTAGAATGGTTCCCGAGAGATTAACCCTATAAATGCCCTGTGAAAAGGACGAATGTTATTTAAGGGAGGAAACTCAGCATATTGAGGTACATGTTCAAACAAAAATCCATAAATGTTCCTTTCATGAATATCATCAGGAAATTGGAAAAATCTCCCAAAAGCAAATATTGGGTACTAGATATCATGTAAGGGAATATTAAAAATATTCCTAAGATCTTTCTCAGTAATCTCAATGTCAAATCCTCTAACAAGGACCCAAACTTTACCATACAGATTACCACAATTTAATTTTTCATAAAACTCAAGAACAAGTAGAGGATAAACGGGTTCTCTAGTAGTCATAAATTCCACTCAACCATTTATAGTACAAAACTTGATCATATTTAAGTTTTGAAGTTCATTCTGAATGAGGCATTTACCTAGCCATATTTTCTTGGTAGAATAATTTCTATTCCTGGGAGGTGAAGATGGTTGGGCTTTGGGCAAAGGCTACCTCCTTGAACTTCTTAAGCCCCTTAAAGAACTAGCCACATTCTTGTTCTTGGAACCAGAAGCATGAGCCTTTCCTTTACTTCTTGTATTTGCCACAAGAAAGAAAAAGCTTTAGGAGAGAGAAAACTAGGATTTTGATGTTAAAGTTTAAGAAAATTAAAGTGAGTAATATGTTTGAGTGAGAGATTTGAGATAAAAAGGGTTTGAAGAGGTGTTTTAGAGAGAAAATAATGATAGGAGATGAAGAGTTTTAAAGAAATAAAGTTAGAATGAGTTTCAACCGGTCGAGCCCTTCTTTTAAATCTAAAATTGCGACTACCGATCGACTAGTACCTGGGAGGGGTGTATGCCGGTACTGTCAGCCGGTAAAACAGTAGCTAAATAAGGCTACCGATCGACACAACTGGTATACTAGTAATAAGAAGGTGTATTCCGGTACAGAGTTTTGCAGAAAAATTAAGTTTTTCACAATTATAACATTCCTAACTCCCTTCTAATACTTAAAAATTGGATTTCATGCAAAGGTTTTGTAAAAATGTCAGCAAGTTGATATAGAGAATCAACAAAATTAAGCACAACATCACCTTTTTGCACATGATCACGAATAAAGTAATGTCTAATTTCTATGTGCTGAGTCCTAGAGTGTTGAATTGGATTCTTAGTGAGGTTGATTACATTTGTGTTATCACACATAATTGGAACATGCTCAAATATAACAACAAAGTCAAGCAAGGTTTGTTTCATCCAAAGAACTTGTGCAACACGATTTCCTACTACAATATATTCTACTTCGGCTGTTGAAAGTGCTACAGTATTCTATTTTTTATTTGACCATGAAACTAAGCAATTTCCAAGAAAATGACAAGTTCCGCTAGTACTTTTCCTATAAGTTTTACAACCGACAAAGTCAGTGTCGGAATAACCTACTAGTTCAAAATTTATTCCATTAGGATAAGGTATCTAAAAATCTTTTTAACAGCAAGTAAATGAGACTCCTTAGGACAAGAACGAAAATGAGCACACAAGCACACAACAAACACAATATCGGGTCTAAAGGCGGTTAAGTAAAGTAAGCTTCTGATCATACCTCTATACCTCTTTTCGTCCACTGGCTTACCATTTTCATCTTTGTGAAGCTTGGAGGTACTCATTGAAGTTCTAATCTCTTTTGCTCCATCAAATTTGAACTTCTTGAGTAGTTCTTTTATGTACTTAGCTTGGTTGATGAAGATTCCTTCATTTGTTTGTTTAATTTGAAGTTCAAGAAAGAATGTGAGCTCTCCCATTATGCTCATTTCAAATTTACTCCGCATGTACTTAGAAAAGCATTCACAAAGAGAATTATTAGTTGCACCAAAGATAATATCATCAACATAAATTTGTACAATTAGTAAATCTTTACCTTTATGCTTTACAAATAGAGTTGAGTCAAGTTTACCTCTTGTGAAGTCGTTTTTAACTAAGAATCCACTTAGTCTTTCATACCATGCCCTAGGTGTTTGCTTTAGTCATACAATGCTTTTTCAAGCTTAAAAACATGGTTGGGATAAATAGGGTCCCCAAAACCTAGAGGTTAAGCCACATACACTTCTTCATCAATATATCAATTTAAGAAAGCACTTTTCATATCCATCTGATACAATTTGAAGTTCATAAAGCATGCGAAGGCAAGTAACATTCTAATTGATTCAAGTCTAGCATCGAGAGCAAAGGTTTCATCATAATTGATACCTTTTTCTTGTTTATAACCTTGTGCAACTAATCTAGCCATGTTTCTTAGTTACTACGCCAAATTCATCTAACTTGTTTCTAAAAACCCATTTAGTTCTAACTATAGATTGATTTCTAGGCTTTTCAACAAGTTTCTACACATTGTTCCTTTCAAATTGATTAAGTTCCTCTTGCATGGCATTTATCCAACTATCATTAAGTAAAGCATCACGTGCATTTTTAGGTTCAATTTGAGACAAGAAAGCAAGATGATTATGTACATTTCTCAAAAAGGATCTAGTTTCAACACCTTTTGAGGTTTCTCCAATGATTTGGGAAGGGAGATGATAACCAACAAACTTATAAGTTCTCAGCAAGTTATCATGCTTATCATGTACATTTTGATCATCACTTTGCACATTGACATGCTCATCTTGTTTATCCTCATGACATACATCATTAGATTCATTTCATTTATCTAGGTTAAGATTGCTCATATTCTTTTGAATAGTAACAATATCAACATCATCACATTTAAAATCAAAACATCCTTTGTCAAATTTCACATTGATAGTCTCTTCAACAACCATGGTTATTTTATTGTAAACCCTATATGCTTACTAGATGAGGAATAACCAAGAAATATGCCATCATCGGATTTTGGATCAAATTTGCCAAGATTGTCTTTTTCATTTAAGATGTAACATGTATAACCAAAAATTTTGAAATATGAAATATTTGGTTTTCTCCTTTTCCAAAGTTCATAAGGGGTTTTGTTAAGATCCTTTTGAATGATGCAACGAATTATTACATAACATGCGATGTTGATGGCCTCGACCCAAAAATAGCTAGGCAAGTTGTTTTCACAAAGCATGCTTCTTGCAATTTCTTTTAAAGAGTGATTTTTTGTTTCAACAACTCCATTTTGTTGTGGTGTTCTTGGTGGCAAAAACTTGTAAGAGATACCATTTTCATCACAAAAAGATCTTAAGGTTTGGTTTGTAAATTCGGCATCTTTATCACTTCTTATAGTAGAAATTAAATAACCTTTTTCATTTTGAACACATTTGCAAAACTTTATAAACTCATTTGGTATGTCATTTTTGTGTGCAAAAAAAATTATCCATGTAAATCTAGATAAATCATCAACAATCACATAAGCATACAACTTACCACCTAAACTAGCAACTCTATTGGGTCCAAACAAATCCATATGCAAAAGTTCTAATGGTCTAGTGGTATAAATCACATTTTTGCTTTTGCAATATTCCTTAGTTTGTTTACCAAGTTTACATGCATGACATATATTGTTACCAACATATTTGACTTTAGGCAAACCTTTAACAAGATCAAGAATAGCAAGTTTATTTATGGAATCCACATTAGCATGACTTAGTCTCCTATCCAAAGCCATGTATTCTCATTCATAGCACTTAAGCATTTAACATTTTGATCATGCGAATCATCAAAGTCAAAAGTATAAACATTACCATGCCTCATGTCAACAAACACAACCTTCTCACATTTATCAACTATCTCACATGAAGAAGCTTTAAAATTAACAAATAAACCTTTATCACGTAGTTGGCTAATACTAAGCAAGTTGTGTTTCAAACCATGTACAAGTAAAACATTCTCAATACACAATTTAGACTTGTTACTAACATCTCCAATGCCGATGATTCTTTCTTTGGAGTTATCCCTGAATTTAACAAATCCACCATTGTTTTCCTTGAGTGGCAAAAACTTTGATTTATCACCTATCATGTGCCTTGAGCATCCACTATCCAAGAACCATTTTCCACTATATTCGGAGGATGTAAGGCAAACCTATATAATTAAAATCAAACATGACTTGGTATCCTAGAGTTGTTGGTTCCTTAAACATTAGTTCTAGTTTCCTTAGGAACCTACATTAAGTTGTATTTTTTCTCACCATGTCTTCTGGTAAAGTATTTATGTGAAACATGTCCATTTTTACAACAATAGTTACATGTGACTTTTGGAGTACATCCAAAACATTAACCTAAACACTCCTTTCAATCCCAAGCCCTAACTTCTCGAGATTCATGGCAAAGAAGAAAAGATCTTCTCCCGCTAGATCAAGTGCAAGGATCAATGCGAAAAAATCGACTTTGCATAGCTTCTCTTTTAAAGCTCATCAAAATAAGTTTGATTTTTTGGATGAGGTTGAGTCAGCTTCTTCCTTTTCTCTTGTTGAAAGTGAAGATGCCTCCTCAGCCTCAAAGGACTTAAAAGATATTTTTGGTGCTCTTGAATCGGGTAAAACTCTCAAGGAATTCTCGGATGAGCAAGACCTCACTAAAGGAAATCTTGTTAAGCATCTTCTAAATAGTTCAAAGATGAGTTCAGCTTCAAGAGAAGGGAAGGAATCATCTTTACCAAAGGAGGTTGAAGAGCTCAACATTGCTCAAATGTTATTTTCTTCTTCAACTTATCGAGAGCCATTAAAGGAGAAGACAAATGCTCAAACTACCCTCAAAGTCTCGGCTGGAGATAGAGAAGAAGATGGGATTGTTGGGGACAAGTCTTTACCCGATGGAAATTCTCTTCATGGACCGGGTAATAACATTTTACTTGAGACTTGTAGTACTTTTGCTGAAAAAGATTTGACAAATGGGGCATCAACAAATAGTCTATTGACAACTCATCTCTTGGAAACTAAAATATTGGAAGAACATGAAAATCCAATTCAAAAATCACTTGACTCCTTGGAGCATTTCCCTCCACTCGGCCAGACTCAACATGCTGACTTGCCAACTAGGATTAGTTGTGATGAGGTGGCTGCCACATCAAAAGCTAACTCCACATCAAATAACAAAAGTCAAGACACTCTCCTTGATTGAAAATATACTACTCACAAGAAGGAAGTTTGTGAAATTGATGCTAAAGCTGATCATGTCAAACTCGTTGAAGAGAAACAAAAACACAATGCTTGGATTCGGCCATCTAGACTAAGGTACACACCATCTCCTAATGAGCCTTCCCCAAATTGGGGAAATGAATTTGCTGAGTTCATAAGCACAAACTTACACATTGAAAAAGAATTTGAGGTTAGGGTTGAAATTGGTAATAGAGTGGTTGAAGACCCTCCAGCTGAGATTTATGATGAAGGAGAGAAACTTTGGACACATTGTCTTGTTGGGCAATTTATGGGGGCACCACCACCTTTTTATTTTATTAGGAATATGGTGGAAAAGGCATGGTGGAAATTTGGAAATGTTGAAATCATAAATAAAGGGAAAGGATTATATATTTTCAAATTTGAAGAAGAACTGCATTGTCAAAAAATCCTTCAGCAATTTTGGCATGTTAACAATCGGCCACTTCTTCTTAGAAAATGGAAGCCTAATCTTGAGTATATTAACTTGAGCTGCAAAAAAGTGCCTATTTGGGTAAAACTTAGAGACGTTCCAATGTCACTTTGGTTATGTTGCTTCATTTATTGGAACACCACTCCAAATGGATGCCATGACTGAAACTAGAAGAAACCTTGAGTTTGCAAGGATATGTGTTGAGGTCGATCTTGCGGAGAATCTTCTGGATGTGATCTTTCCCAAGTTAAGGGATGCGTCCAAAGCAAAGGTTGAAGTAGAATATGCATAGAAGCCATTAGAATGCATCTCTTGTAAGGTGGTTGGGCACATTGAGGAAAATTGCCCTTTGATTCCCAAACCTCAACCACTTGATAAGGCACACTTTCAACATTCCAAGATTGTTATTATGAGTAATGCACAAAGCTGTTACAAAAACAAAGCTCATCAAGAATGGAAGCCAGTAGGAAGGAAAAACATTGCTAAGAGAAATGAGGAAGTCGCTATTTCTTTCTTGCCTTCTACTTCTCGGCCATCTTCCCCAATGAAAGGTAACCTCTCAAATTCTCTTCCACATATGGTTCATAAAAACAACTTTGAAATTCTTGAAAGGAATGTTGATCTTGAAATTGAAGAAGGAGAATGTATCTCGTTGGATAGAAGGGAAGTCCAAAACAAGGAAGCTCTCTTGCAAAATAAACTTGGTGCAATGGTTATGGAGCATTCGACTCCAACAATTCAAATTTCTCAATGAATTTCTGTTCTTGGAATATTCGGGGATTCAATTCCCCGAACAAACAAAATGAAGTGAAAATTTTGATCAATAAGCACAACCTTGATATTTTGTGCCTTTTGGAAACAAAAGTTGTTAATTTGGATTGCACTTCTACCATTGGATTTTATTTTAGCAAAATGGGTTTTGAGAATTATGTGGATGAGAATATTAAAAGGTGCCTTTGGCTCTTTTGGAAGAAAGGTATCAATGTGAAGGTTGTTGACTCTTTTAATCAAGGCATACTTTGTTTTTTTGCTCATCTTAACCAATCTTTCCTTGTGGTCTTCATTTATAGGAGAAATGATGCCAAACAAAGGAACAAACTTTGGGAAAAGATTGGTCTTTGGGCTACTTGGTGTGAAGAGGGCTGTTTTTGTGTAACTGGGGACTTCAATGAGGTGCTTCATGTTGGGGATAGGTCTAATTCCCTCACTCTCCCTAATAGTGCTTGGTGTTTCAAAAATTGCATTGCAAATTTTGGTTTGTGTGAGTTAAAAGCTTTGGGGCCGCACTTTACTTGGACAAATAGAAGTTTGGGTTCCTCCTTCTTGGCAAGCAAGCTTGATAGAGCACTTGGAAATGATTGCTGGATGAATGAAATGAAGGATACTTTCTTATTGGTGGACGCTCCGAGGATCTCTGATCATTGTCCACTTGTTCTTGTATAGGATTTGGAACTCTGGCCCAAAACCATTCAAATTTTAAAATATTTGGTCTTCATATCATGAGTTCCTGCCTTTTGTTCAAAGTCATTGGAGGGCACGGGTTTTTGGCACTCCAATGTATATCCTTCTTCAAAACAAAAAATCCTCAAGAAAGCTCTTAAGGAGTTTGATAAGAAGTTTTATGGTAATATTCAATTCAACATTGGTGAACTTAGAAGCAATCTTGAAGATATTCAAAGAGCCATTCTCAATGGAGATCATGGAGCAAATTTAATTGAGGAAGAAAAAGCTCTTACTCTTTATATTGAAGAACTTGAATCCACACACAAAGCAATGCTTCATCAAAAGTCTAGAATTCAATGGCTCTAAGAGGGAGATTCAAATTCTAAGTTCTTCCATAATGCTATCAAAGGGAGAAAAGCAAAAAACTCGATCTGTGCTATTACAAATAATGAGGGGGTTCTTCTTTCTAAGGCCTCGGATGTGAAGCTTGAATTCATCCACTACTTCAAGAGTTTACTTGGATCACCTTCAAGCTCAAATGTTAGTGTGGCTGAAATAAAATACATTGTTGAAAAACAAATTGGTAATGACTCCCATCATGCTCTTTTGGCTTCTATCACTAATGAGGAAATCAAGGCCACTCTTTTTTCTCTTAACCCCAACAAAAGTCCGGGTCCAGATGGATTTTCTTCTCAATTCTACATGGCCTCTTGGGAAATTATTGGAGATGATGTCACAAGAACTATCAAATCCTTCTTTGACTCGAAAAAGCTCCTCAAAGAGGTAAATGCTACTTAGATTGCATTGGTCCCAAAAGTCCAAAACCCAACTTGGGTTAAGGACTATCGGCCTATATCTTGTTGTAACACTATCTATAAGTGTATTTCAAAAATTCTTGCAAATAGAATGAGACAATGTTTGGAAGAAATCATTTCTTGGAATCAATCTACCTTTGTGAAGAATCGGCTTATCAATGAGAACATTCTTATTGCCCATGATCTACTTCAAGGATATAATAGAGCCCATATTTCACCAAGATGTGCCATTAAAGTGGATATTATGAAGGCTTTTGACACACTTAATTGGAATTTCATTGAATTAGCCCTCATTGCTTTTGGATTTCCTAGAAAGTTTGTGGATTGGGTTATGGAGTGTATCTCTACTCCAAGTTTTTCTATTTCCATAAATGGATGCTTGGAAGGTTACTACAAAGGTGCAAATGGCATTAGAAAAGGTGACCCACTCTCACCTTACCTCTTTGTTATCTCCATGGAGGTTCTTACCTGCATGTTCAACAAGCTTAGCTTAAGCCCGGACTTCGGATTTCATCCCAAATGCAATCATTTAAAGCTCAATCATCTTTGTTTTGCGGATGATCTCTTTATCTTTTGCAAAGGAAATCTCAAATCCATTAAATGCATCTTTGGTACATTGGAGAAATTTTCAAGTTTTTCGGGACTAAGGATCAATAAGGCAAAAAGTGACGTTTACCTTGGGGGCATTGCTGTTGATGTGAAGAAAAGCATTTTGGAGGAAGTTAATATTAAAGAAGGTATGTTTCCCATTCGTTACTTGGGAATCCCACTTGTTTCTAGGAAATTAAGGAAAAATGAGTTTCTTCCTCTCCTTGGGAAAATCAATGGAAAATTAGAGAACTGGGCAACTAAATGGCTTTCTTATGCGGGTAGAATTGTGCTCATCAAATCGGCCCTTCTTCAAACTTGTGCATATTGGGCTAGTGTGGTTTATATTCCAAAGAGCATTATTTCTTCCATTGAATCAAAGTTTAAATCCTTCCTATGGAGAAATGTGGGACCAAAAGTAGCTTGGAAGGATATTTGTTTACCTCACAATGAAGGTGGTCTTGGCATTCGGAAACATGAAGAGATAAATCTTATTTACCTCCTCAAAGTTTTTTGGAGAATGTTTACTTGTAGGGACAGCCTTTGGTGCCGTTGGATTCATTCAAATTACATCAAGTGTGGATCTATATGGACTATGGATTGCCCAAGAAATGCTAGTTGGGTTTTTAAAAATCTTTTGAATGTTAGAGAAGATGCTAGGAAGTATATTAAGCATGTGGTTGGAAATGGAAGATATACATCCTTTTGGAATGATAATTGGCATCCAGCTGGTATTCTTTCTCATTTTAGAAGTAGTATCTTCTCTCAACCTCCACAAAATGCCTTGGTTTGTGAAATTTACTCCAATCATGGATGGAATTGGCCGATCACCCTTGTGCATATTAGTCCCCCACCTTTCGACCTCATTGAGGATCATAATGATGGGTTTGTTTGGACTCTTTCAAACAATGGATCCTTTTCTTTCAAGCGCACTTGGGAGCATCTTCGAGCAAAAGGTGAGGTCTTCCTGGGCTTTAACTTAGTTTGGTTCAAGGGCTTCAATCCTAGACAAGCTTTCTTTGCATGACTGGCTTTCAAAGACAAGCTTTTCACCAAATATAAATTGCTCCAATGGGGGCATTGTAAATAACCCTTTGTGCACTTTTTGTCACTTTGCATGTGAGACAAGAGATCACTTATTTTTCTCTTGTAGCTTCACGAGGAGAATTTGGAGGAAAGGGCTTCAACTCACAAAGTGTCTTTTACACCTCATTATGTGGGAGGATATTATTGATTACTTATCACCACATTTTCTTGAAAAGAACTTGAAGACAACTATTTTAAAGCACTTGCTTGGAGCTACAATCTATCATATTTGGCTGGAAAGAAATAGAAGAATCTTCAACAAAAAAATTCTTACTGAAGAAAGTCTTTTTGTTACTATTTATAATGATGTAAGATGTAAAGTTATGTTCAAAAGAAAGTTTCCTTCAACTAGAGCAAATGTTGAAATTGGTAGATTATGAAAACTAGAAAATATTTTTGTATAGTTTTGTCTTCTTGACATGTAATCCTTTTGTACATCTGGAATTTTAATGAAAAACATTCTTACTTGCCCCGCAAAAAAAAAAAAAAAAATTTGGAGCACTTGATGAAAATGCTTTTACAAAGTTCCTTTTACAATGATTATGTCTTTTTTGAAAACCTTTCGTACCTTTTGTAGAGTCAATCTTGGAAGTGCTTGGTTTCTTTTCAAAGAACTTTATATAAGATTTTTTTTTCAAAGACGAATCAAAACTAGTCTCAACTTTATCAAAAACACAACATTGTTTTCCAAGCAAAACATTTAAATTTTCAGTTCCATTTGTAAATTTTGAAACCACATTTTCTAAATCATTGACTTTTGCTTTCAAATCTTCATTTTCCTTTTGTAAATCAATGTTGGTTTTCTTCTTTTCTAAATTCTTCTTTAAATTCTCATTTTCCAAACAAACTTCATGCAATTTACTTTCAAGAGACAAAAAATTTTTCTGAAGCTTATTGTTTTTGTTAACCATTTTCTTGAACTCTATAAGCATTTCATTATACATTTCCTCTAATTCTTCATAAGAACTATTTTCATCACAAGAGACATAGTTTGGGCTTACCTCATCTTCCTCTTTTGCCATGAGACATAGGTTAGCAACCTCTTCTTCAATGGAATCTTCTTCTTCATCACTTGACTCTGTGTCACTCCAAGTAGCCTTCAAATCCTTCTTTTTGAATTTCTTCTCATCCTTCTTCCTTAATGGACACTTGGCTTTGACATGTCCTAGTTTCTTGTATTTAAAACAAATTAATTCTTTACTACTCTCACCTTTACTTACCTCTCTTCTTTGTCCTTTCTTTGGATTGAATTTTTGTTTTCTCATGAATCTCTTAAATTTGGAGAACATTGCCATTTCATCATCATCTTCACTTTCACTTTCACTTGTTGATTCTTCTTGTAGTGTGGCCTTGAGAACAATAGTTTTGTTGGCCTTTGGTTGTTTCTCTAGCTCCTTGAGCTCCATTTCATGAACCATGAGTGATCCGACAAGTTCATTCAATTGTAAGGTGTTGAGGTTCTTAGACTCCTTGATGGCTGTAGTCTTTGGTAACCAAGCCATTGGCAGGCTTCTCAAGAGCTTCCTTACAAGTTTGACATTCTCATAGTTCTGCCTAAGAGACTTCAAAGAGTTAACAATTTCTATAAACCTTGGAAACATTTGCTCAATATTTTCATCAGGAAGCATAGAGAACATTTCATATTTATGCACAAGCATGCTAATTCTTGTTTCTTTAACTTGATTAGTGCTTTCCTGTGTGACCTTAAGTTGATCCTACATCTCCTTGGCCATGGTGCACCCTATAATTTTGTTGAATTCGGGGAATCTAATGCAAGGTAAAGATAGCGAATGGCATTAGCATTAGCTTCAACTAATTTTATATCATCTTTATCCCATTCTTCTTACGGTTTAAGGACTTGTATATCATTTACTTCTTTGGAGGGGATACTAGGTCCATTTACTATGGTTTTCCATGCTATGTCATCATTGGCTTGCAAAAATATTTTCATTCTAACCTTCCAAAATGCATAGTTGGTACCATCAAAGTATGAGACTCTAGTGGTGTAGAGACCTTCTTGAACTCTATGTGCCATGATCTTTAGCTCTAGACTGTTAAGTCAAAAACATACTATTGCAAATAATCACATACTTAATGCAACTAATGTATAGGGTACTAGGCTCTGATGCCACGTGTTGCCCAGAGAATGAATCCAAAAGGGGGGTGAATTGGATTATTGGCACAAATTAGCACTTAAAACTCTAAACAAGTATTTCAAGCAAAACCATATAAAATATACAAAGTAAGTACTTGGAATATAAACAGTACAGGGTTAAAAAGATCAAATGCCGCAATTTAGAGTGGTTCGAACTCCCGAGGGCTTAGACCATTACCTAAGGTCTTCTCTTAGGGTTTCGAAAACTTCACTAGTGAATTAGCTTCTTGCTTAGTACGTTGTAGAAGTGTAGAATAACGATCGCAACCTTTGCTTTACCACAAGGACCACAAGTATTAACCTAGTACTTAAGGATTTCAACCATTCACTCTTGAGATAAGTTCTTCACAACTATGCTACCTAAGAGTAAAAAAACTCACACCAATGTAATGAAGAGAGTTTGGTATACAAGAACTTCTTGTGAGCAAGTGTACAAAGGTATTTAAACTTTTCTATATTGTTCTAAGTAGATAAGCAATTTATGAGCTCAAGCACTTGATCAATGAATGCCAATAATATGCAATCAATGAAGATAGTAATAAATGAAGTAAGATTGCAGAAAAAGAGTGTATTGAATGTTAGAGAGCTTGTGGATATGTTTTCATTAAGTTATCTCTAAGTTGAGAGGAGAAGGGTATATTTATAGGCCCAAAAAGTAAGTCACACAATGGTCAAATTTTAAAAACAACTTAGAGGGGCTACCAGAATACTTTACCGGTCGACCCTCAGGGTGTGTCGGTAGTTCCAGTAAGCTAAAGAGCCTTACCGGAACACTCTACTGGTCAACAAGTAGGCTCTTCCAGTAGAGTAATAATGCTCGCTGCTTTTACCGAAGTATAGAGCCGATCGACTACTTGTGTACGTTAGTAGTTGTAGAATTTGTCAGAAAAGCTGCTACCTACTACAAAAAGTGTGATCGTACCCAACAAGGTCATAACAACTAGTTTTTCTACAGATTTTTGGAAGCTCAAGACACCTACTAATATAACATATATTTAATCGCATTAATGCAACATCAACCAACTTGCAAAAACATTAAATGCAAAGCTAAAACTTGCACAAAATCAAGATTTTTACAGATTTTGCATGGAAAAGTGGTATATGTAAGTTGTTTACCTATAGATCACACATGTATTGTACAAGATAGCTCAAATATATATAGTATAGAGCCTATATATACACTTTTACTGCAAAGCCACGCAGATATATACATATATACCTACATATAAGCATATATAGTTATCCAAAATGTCAAGTAACATGTGCGACAGTACATGCAACTTCCAAAATGCAAAGATATGGATTTAAAAGTTGTATTTTCTGCAGGAAAGACATTGAATATAGGTGTAAGTATGTATATACTTATAGTGATAAGAATAAGAAAATAGAAAGGATATATAAACATGTATTAAGGAAAAAAGATGATCAAGTATAAAAGGAACAAGACTCATGATAAAAATGCATGAAGAATGCATGCAATTCACTAAGTTATTAAGCTCATATCGTTTTGCTTATGTACCAAGGTCACTTAACATAAGACTAATAGAGAGGAAAAGAGCTATAGCTATAAGGTGCATAAACTTCATAAACCATGCTTCATCTCTTTTCTTTGCTTAATATTGCTATTGCACAAGATGTTCAATATACTAAAAGCAATAGCAATTGGATAACAAAGCACAATTACGGTATCATCAAAATATAATTAATCATTAGTAAATTAATATATTAAACCAATATATTCAACAACTTGCATTTGTTTAGGCATGAGGCCTGGTTAGAGCTATCTAGTCTTTTTTTTTTCTCTTTAAGGAGGATACTAATGGAAATTAATACTATGCTTATGCTCATGCCTAGGATACTAAAACCTTCCTCTACGTCTGAATATAGGCCTTTTGCATATTGTAATACCATATACAAATGTATCATGAAAATTATGGCCAACCAAATGGGTTCTTCTATGCAACATCTAGGATCAAATATCCAAAATGATTTTATTGATTGTGGGAGAATTGTCAATAACAAGCTTATTAGTCAAGAACTGGTGAAAGGTTATACGAGTAAAGGGATCGGTGCTAGATGCATTACGAAAGCTAACTTGATGAAGATATTGTTAGAAAATGTGGTGTGTAATATTGGCATTAAACATGCACAGTAGTGTAAAATAATTTCATGATAGATATATTAATTTGTTCATAAAAATTGCTAACTATGAGATATCAAGAATACTTCTTGTGATGAAAAATTTGGTGAAGATGGATAAAAAATTCTTATATATCCCTATGTGAAGCCTCTAAGAGAATCCACACATAATAACGAATTAACTAATGCTATAACCAACACAAGGAGAAGTTTTTTCTTGAGAGATGGAAAATTGAAGTGCTAACTGTAGGTGCAAATATTTAAGAGGGGGAAGGGGTGAATTAATATATCTACTAATTTTTGTATTTAAAAATTGACCAAAATTATAGAATGTCTCTTAGGCAATATATCAAACACAATAATATCAAAGCAAGCAAGAAATAGAAATGTAGAGTAAAGGAGTAAGAAGACAAACGATTTTTAGGTGGTTCGGCTTTGCTTACATCCACCGCCCAAGGATGCTTCTCTTAGGACTTCAACAACTTCACTAAAATGCTTCTTCAACTCTTGGTAAAGCACAAACCAAGTGTTACAACTCTTTGAGACCACTTCTCAAAGAACCCAAGAGATTCTCTCTTTAGGATTTCTTCACACTCCTTGAAAGCTTAACAAATATTCTCACAAGGTTTTTCAAGCTATTTGAGTGTGTATACAATCAGGAAGATTGTGAAATAGGTGAAAGATAGATTGGTTCTTCTTACAAGATGATATAGCAAATGAAGCTCTTGAAAACCCAAAGATTTCACAAGTGTAGGTCAAAGATTTCAGCAATTGGATGATGATTTTGAATGTGTTTGAATGAGTATTTAAAGAGAATTTTGGTGTTAGGATTTGGTAGATGAAGAAATGAATGAAAACAAGGCTGAACGGTAATAAAACAACTAGTACATTTAATGCAGAACCCGCTCAGTGGGTCGACCTAACTTACCCTCTTTGTTTCACTGACTAGGCCAGACACCTTAGCCGATCGATTGGCTAGGGGGTCCAGGTTTTCCCTTGCATTTCTGTGTTGGTCGGGCAAGTTCCCTGGTCAACTGATCGACCGGCTTAGGGAGTCTGACCACTCCAGAAAAGTTGAAGCAAAGTCAAACAAGCCTAAAACATATTTTAAACCAATTTTAATAATCTTTCATAAAACCAAATCAACCTTCTACAAGTAAGACATTGTGTATAGCAAGAAGATTTTCGTTACCTATGCTATCTTTTCCAATTATTTTTCCTCTATTGTCACCAATGGTAACATCTCTACCTTTAGTTTTCTTTAATTTATAGAAGAGTGATGAGTTTGCCATCATATGTTTAGAAGAACCCGTATCCAAGATCCACTAAATCTTGCTAGTTTTGCTCTCATTGCATACCTACATATATGAAATTCAAATGCAATTCTTTATTTTGGGGTCCCTAACACTTTGGGTCCTTGACATTAGTATCAATTTTTGGCCTTGACAATCCATTTGGGTCTTTGCTAATGTGGGACATGTGATCCTCTATGTAGGTGCAAATATCTTAAGAGGGGGGTGAATTAAGATATAATTACTAAATTTCGTTTTAAAAAATTATCAAAAAATCAACAATTTCTTTCAAGCACTATATCAAACACAATATAAGCAACTTAAACAAATATGATAATAAAAGTATAAGGAGATGAGAAATAAACGATTTAAGGTGGTTCGGCCAAGCCTACGTCCATCGCCCAAGGATGCTCCCCTCAGGACTTTAACAATCTTCACTATAATGCTTCTTCAAATCTTGGTGAAACACAAATCAATTTCTTACACCTCTTTGAAGTCCAACTTCAAAGAATCCAAGAGTACCACTCTTTAGAATTTCCCCACACTTTACAAGCTTTAAAGAATTGATCTCACTAGATTTTAGCTCTCAAACTGTGTATATATTCAAGGAATAAGAAAAGATGAAATCTGAAAATTTTCTTCAAGAAGAAGATATTGCAAATGAATAAGCTCTCGAAAGCTCAAAATATATTGCAAAAATGGCTCAAAGCTTGATTGGATGATAATAATAAATTTTGCACACTTCACTTGATGATTTGAATGTGTAATGAATGTGTTTAAATAGATTTTGGGGGTTAGGGATTTGGTAGGTGAAGAAAAGAGGGAGAAATAAGCCAGAACGGTAATAAACAGTTAGTCCATTTATTGCAGTAGCCCGTTCAGCCAATCGACCGGTTGAGTCGTTCGGCTTGCACTTAACCTTTTCTGACTAGGCCGGACGCCTTAGCCGGTTGACTGGCTAGGGAGTTTGGTTTTGTCCTTCAACCTCTGTTTTGGCCGGGCGACTCACCCAGGTCAGCTGGTCGACCGGCTAAGGGGTCCGGCCACTCTAGAAAGTGAAGTAAAGCCAAACTTTTGCAAAAACTATTTCAAGTGCAATTTTCACAACTCCAAATCATTTTGAGATATTTTGTAAATATATGTTATGACTTGAAATACCCCAAAAACACATTTTTACTCTATGTGTGCATTCAAATTCATTTGTGCCTTTGTGAAATCAAATATGCAAGAGTTTAAAAAATTGTTTAAACAATGAAGAGGAAAGTTTGAGCCAAACATATACAATATTTAGGCATTTCACAAAAGAGCGAGAAAGAAAAGAATGCCTGGTACCCCTTATGATATCTCTTCTCCTCCTTATGCCTTTTCATCTTCTTGTTCTTCAAATAATGTGTTTTTCACATCTTCGTCCATCTTTCAAAGCATCTACTTATATTTAAGCATTTATTTTCAAAAGATGCTTTTAGTCAAATAATGCATATAGATTTTCATCATCAAAATTAATAGCGAATATTTAGCTAACCATCTTTCCCTTTTGATGATGACAAATTTTTAAGATATGAGCAAAAGCACTCTCCCTTAATATATGCATTCCTTAAAAGATGTATTTGGGAAAATACTCCCCTTGTCAAAATTTAACTTATGCATATTTTGAAAACATTTTTTCACCAATAATCAACCCATCAACTATCATGCAAACAGCCATATAGTCTTATAAGTATGTCATCATATAAGTGTCCAACTAGGTGAGCTATATCATCAACCACAACAAGCATATCACGTAGCAAATCAACAAAGCATATCAACATTATACCATTCTCCCCCTTTGGCATCGTAAAAAATTAATAGGTGGGCAGGAAAAAAATGAAAGTTAAGGTGGGATAAAAATAATATGATTAGTCAAAGATAAAAGCAATGTCAAGAGATTTAAAACCAACTAAAAGTGAACTAAAAATGTTTTTAATGCTAAAAATGAGTTTTTGAATATGAAAATCAGGGTGCTCGATCATGGTGATCTTTGAAGTACTCCTGCATGTCCGAACGTATATTCGCCATCTCCGAATCAATGTGTTCCCTCCAGAGAGTGAGCTTATTCCATTGGTTCGTCATTGTGGGCCTCATTGCCCCCATTCCTGTGTGCAAGGCTTGCAGTTGTGAAAGAATCTGAGCCATCATTGAGGAGTCTTCTTGTTGACCCATTGAGCTGGACCCAACACCGCATCGAATCTTTACTCAGCGTTGCTCATCAATGTGCCCCTGTACCCTTGATTCTCTCATCACTCGTCCAAGAGTAGCTTCCTCAGGATCTGCCTCTTCTTCTTTAGAGGTACTAACAACCATGGGTATTGTTCCTGGTATCCCTATGTTAGGTTCACCCTCAAGTTCTGGCCCTACATCTTCTTCTAATGTGATGTCTGTTCCCTCAAGCATATCATTAAGTTTTTATGCATCAGACCCATAGACAGGATTAGTGAAAGTAGTTCCCTTCTTAGTTCTATCCTTAATCGTTGCCTGAGTGCTTTGGGGCAAGTTCTTGAAAGTTTCTCGGTTTATAGGCTCCCCATTGTACCAATAGATGCCTAAAAAATTCATATATAGCATATCAAAGTTCTAGGCAAACTTTCTATATGGAGCATTCGAAGAAATCTTGAAGTGTGAAAAAATATGCATCAAGGCCATACCATAACCAGGAGTAGTGGTTTTTCCTCAATCCTTTCCACTAATATGCAACATGTGTTGAAGAATTAGGAAAGGCAATGCTATCTTAGTTTTCTTCCTGAGGCTATAGTAAATGTAAGCATCCATAACTGGAATTTTTCCATCATTAATGTTCTTAGGGAGAATTACTTCACTAATGATTTTAAAGGCAATTCTCATATTGAAATTAACATCCCTCAATAATGGAAGAATCAAATCTGGAGTCTTAGGTCCTACATCCTTCCACATATATTTTATAACCTCTCCTGGGATGCTAGTCTTCTTGATTCCTTCTGGCCATCCTTGACTATTATAATGTCCTTCTCCATCAACAGGCATATGAAAAGTTTTTTTGCAAGGTTTCCTCCTTAAGCACAAAATTTACCCCACACACAATTGAAGTTAACTCAAGTTTTGGGCTCCTACAACGTATTTCAAGATTCTCATAGAATTCTATCACCAATTTATCTTGAACATCACAATGTAGATGCATAAACATATACCAATCATCAAATAGTGATGGAACATCGGTGCCAACAAAATCTGAGTCAACGAGATGTTTACCGTAGAATATCGAATGCTTCCTTTGAATCTTTGATACGGGAAGTGGTGGAGGAGATTGTGTCCTTGCCCTCTTTCCTTTTCTTCCACGTTCTTGACTTCTAGTCCTCAAATTCATTATGATTTTGCGTTGTTTTTTGAAAATTAAATTGGTGAAAACTTGTTTTTTGAAGTGGGTAATCAAAATATTTGTTTTTTGAAGTAGGTAATCAAAATATAAGAAGAATTTTGGAAGAACTTGGTTGGAAATTGAAGAATTAAGAATGGGTTTGAGAGAGTTTTTGCCTAGAGTGAAAAGAGTTTGGGAGATTTTGAGTGAATTTGAGGTTAAAACCCCTAATTTTAACCTTGTCCGCGTTCAGCCGGTCAACCGGCTAGTCGCGGGGGTTGATCGGCTAGGTCGACCAGCCGGATCAGATAGCACAAAAAAATTTCCTTTTTAGCTGGACACTTAATAGCTTCAGTCGGTCGACCAGTCAGGTCAGAGAGTGCAAAAATGCATACTTTTCAATGCCCAAGCCATATAAACACATATGCATGTATTTCAACCACATTTTATCATTCCAATTTCTCTCCTAATATTGCAAAATTGATCCTTATGCAATGGTTTAGTAAAAATATCAGTAACTTGATGCAAAGTATCAACAAATTCAAGTATGATATCACCTTTTTGTACATGATCTTTAATGAAATGGTGCCTAATCTCAATATGCTTAGTTCTTGAATGTTGAATTGGATTTTTTGTGAGATTAATTGCACTAGTATTATCACAATATATAGGAACATGATCATATTTCAATCCATAATCAAGTAAATTTTGTTTTATCCATAAAATTTGAGCTACACAACTATCAGCTGCAATATATTCAGCTTTGATAGTAAAAATAACAACACTATTTTGTTTCTTACAGGACCAAGATATTAAGGAATATCCTAGGAATTGGCACGTTTCACTAGTGCTCTTATAGTCTACTTTGCAACCAGCATAATCAGCATCAGAGAATCCACACAAGTCAAATGACGTTCCTTTTGCATACCAAAGCCCTAGATTACTTACTCCCTTAAGGTATCTAATGATTCTTTTTACAGCAGTTAAGTGGGTTTCCTTAGGTTTAAATCTAGCACATACGCATACTGCAAACATGATATCAGGTCTAGAGGCAGTTAAATATAATAGGCTACCGATCATAGCTCTGTATTACTTTTCGTCTATAGATTTACCTTTCTCATCCTTATCCAGCTTTGTTGAAGGGCTCATGGGAGTTCCAATTTCCTTTGCATCTTCAAGTCCAAATTTTTTGATAATTTCATTGGTGTATTTGGCTTGATTTATAAAGATCCCCTCCTTTGCTTGTTTGATTTGGAGTCCAAGGAAGAAAGTTAACTTTCCCATCATGCTCATCTCGTACTCCTTGTGTGTATACTTGGAAAAGCTCTCACATAAAGATGTATTACTAGCACAAAAAATTATATCATCCACATAGATTTGGACAAGTAAAATGTCATCCCCTTCCCTTTTAATAAACAACGTTGAATCAAGTTTTTCTTTTTCAAAGTTGTTTTCAACAAGAAATCCACTGAGTCTTTCATACCAAGCTCTAGGAGCTTGTTTTAAACCATATGATGCTTTTTCTAGTTTAAAAATATGATTAGGAAAACAAGAATCTTCAAAATCAGGGGGTTGTTCAACATAAACTTCTTCTTTAATGAATCCATTTAAAAAGGCACTTTTCACATCCATTTGATAAAGTTTGAAGTCCATGTGACAAGCAAGTGCAAGTGACATACGAATGGATTCAAGTCTAGCTACGGGAGCATATATTTCATTGTAATTAATTCCTTCTTCTTGATTGTATCCTTGTGCTACTAGTCTACGTTTGTTCCTAGTTACTATTCTGGCTTCATCTAGTTTGTTTCTAAATACCCATTTCGTTCCTATTACTGGTCTATCTTTAGGCCTTTCAACTAGCTTCCACACTTTATTTCTATCAAATTGATTAAGTTCTTCTTGCATGGCAATTATCCAATTTTCATCAAGGAAAGCTTCTTTTACATTTTTGGGTTTTATATGAGAAATAAATGCATGATGCTCACAAAAAGTATTAATATTACACCTAGTTCTTACACCTTCATTTGGATCACCGAGGATGAGATCTTGAGGATAGTTTCTTACGAACTTCCAACTCTTTGGTAGGTTTTCATGAGGTTCTTTTGTTTCAACATTTCCTTTGCTTGAGCATTGTTCGTTTTCCTCATTGGCTTGAAACCTCCTTTCTTGATGTTCTTCTTCTTGCTTTGCATCTTCTTGTTTTGTAGGTTTTTCTTTGTCTTTTGGAGTTGGATCTTCAAGTGTTGTCTTTTCCAAAAGATAACCTACATCATCAAATTCCTTTCTCGATTCAAATGGATTAGTCTCATCAAATGTAACATGTATTGATTCTTAGACAACAAGAGTTCTTTTATTATATACCTTATATGTCTCATCAAATGTAACATGTATTGATTCTTCCACAAGAAGAGTTCTTTTATTATATATCCTATATGCTTTGCTCTTTGTGGAATAACCTAAAAATAGTCCTTCATTTGATTTAGCATCAAATTTCCTTAAGTGGTCCTTAGTATTTAGAATAAAGCATTTACAACCAAATATTTTGAAGTATGATATTTTAGGTGTTTTACCATGCTATAATTCATATGGAGTTTTATTTAAGATAGGTCTAATCAATACTCTATTTTGTACATAGCATGCGGTATTTATGGCTTCACTCCAAAAATATGTTGTCAAGTTGTGTTCTTTTAACATAGTTCTTGCCATTTCTTGTAGTGTACGATTCTTTCTCTCTACTACTCCATTTTGTTGAGGAGTACGAAGGGCCAAAAACTTGTGTTCAATGGCATGTTCATCACAAAAGTTCATGAAAGGAGTGTTCACATATTCGGTACCATTATCACTATGGATGCAAGTTATAAAATAGCCTTTCTTATTTTTTACATTTCTACACAATCTTGAAAATTCATTGAAGGCATCATTTTTATATGCAAGAAACATGACCCATGTAAATCTAGTGTAATCATCTACTACAACAAATGAATATCTAGATCCTCTTAGGCTAGCCACATCAATAGGTCCAAACAAATCCATATGTAATAATTGCAATGCTCTATTTGTTGATACTTTATTTAGGGATTTGAAGGATATCTTATGTTGTTTTCCTAGTTGACAAGCATCACAAATTTTGTCTTTTTCAAATTTTAGCTTTGGTAAGTCTCTAACTAGATCATGCTTTGACAAATCATTCAATAAGCTCATGCTAGCATGTCCTAATCTTCTATGCCATAACCAAGCATTATCATGCGCAAAGGATAAACATTTAGCATGTTGACATATAAGTTGATCAATTTCAACGGTGCAAACATTTTCATTTCTCTTAGCTACAAATAATACATCATCATTTCCACATTCATAAACAATGCATCTAGAGGATTGAAAACCTACTTTATGACCTTTGTCACATAGTTGACTAATGCTAAGTAGATTAAATTTTAGACCTTCTACAAGTAAAACATTATGTATAGCAAGAGAGTTTTCGTTACCAATGCTTTCTTTTCCAATAATTTTTCCTTTGCCATTGTCCCCAAGCGTAACGTCTCCTCCTTTTGTCCTTTTTAATTTGTAGAAGAGTGAAGAGTTTCTCGTTATGTGCTTGGAACAACCACTATCCAAGATCCATTTCATTTTACTTGATTTGCTTTCATTGCATACCTATACACATGAAATTCAAATGCAATTCTTTATTTTGGGGTCCCCAACACCTTGGGTCCTTGGTGCTAGTTTCAATTTTTGTTTTTGACCACCCATTTAAATCTTTGCCAATGCGGGTCATGTGATCCTCAATCACGAAGTTTCTTGTAGTAACAATGAGTAGATACATGTCCTTTCTTTTCACAATAGGTACAAGTGATATTTGATTTTGGTGAAGAGGAGGATGTAGAGATGGAAGCCTTGACAAAGTAGGTTTTGAAATACTTTTGATTAATGTTAGGTTTGTATCCAATACCACTCTTATCAAAAGACATTTTTTGACTTCCCAGGAGTTTTTCAAAATTTTCTTTGCCATGTGTAAATTTTTGAATAATTCCATTCAAATCCATATTTTTCTTTTTCAAGTCTTTAACCTCTTTTTCAAACTTCACAAAATCTTCGGCGTATGAATCATTTTTTTTTCAAGATTTCTATTTTTTCTATAAGAGAGGCATTCTTCTTTTCCAAAATTTCTTTTTCGTCAAGAACAAGTTTCAATTTTCTATGCGTTTGCTTGTTTTTTGCCAAAGCTAAAGATAGATCATTATGTAATTTAGCAAATGTATCTTTTAGTTCATCAAAACTATATTCCTCTTCCTCTTCTTCATTGGATGAATAATAGATATATGGATAAGGTGAAGATAGTACCTCATCCTCATTGGCCATGAGGCAAAAGTTGGCTACCTCATGTTGCTCTTCCTCATTTTCTTCACTTTCGGAGAAGTCCAACGTGGCTTTGAGCGCCTTGCCTTCTTTTTTCTTTGAAAGTTTTGGACAATTTACTTTTATATGTCCCGGCTTGTTGCAATTGAAACACTTCAATTCGTCTCCTTTTGCATCTTTTGTCCTCTTGAAATCTTTGCCTTATTTCCCTTCTTCTTCCAATTTGTAGTGCTTGAAGATGCCCCTTTCCTCATCTTTCTAAATTTCATGAATCTTTTGGAATTTCGGGCAAGAAGTGCAATTTCCTCATCTTTCGGGTCCTCATCATCTTTCTAACCGTCACTTGATGGCTATTTTGATGCAACGAGCGCAATGGACTTCTTTGCTTTATTATCTTTTTCTTCGGGGTCCTTTATCTCAAGCTCATGAGTTATGAGTGATCCAATGAGCTCATTGAGCTCCAATGTATTCAAATCCTTGGCTTCTTTTATGGCCGTGACTTTTGGTTGCCATGATGATGGCAAGCTCCTTAGCACTTTCCTTACTTTCTTTACATTAGAATAATCCTTTCCAAGTGCTATCAAGCAGTTAGTAATTTCAATAAATCTAGAAAATATTTGCTCAACATTTTCATTTGGAAGCATCTTAAATAATTCAGATCTATGTACAAGCATAGCAATTCTAGATTCTTTTACTTGGCTAGTTCCTTCATAAGTTACTTCTAATTGGTCCCAACGTTCCTTAGCCGAAGTACACCCTATTACTTTAGCAAATTCGGTTGCATTCATAGCGTTGAATAAATAATGTAATGCCTTTTGATTTAACTCAAATAATTTAATATCTTCATCATTCCATTCATTTTCGGGTTTTGGTATTCTTCTATCACCTTCTAATTTTGTAGGTAAAGTAAGCCCATTTTCTATGATTTTCCAAGCTTTGTAATCATGTGATTGTATAAATACTTTCATTCTCATCTTCCAAAATGCATAATTTGTTCTATCAAAGAGGGGTGCCTGTTTAATATAAATTCCCTTCATATTTGCTAATATTCTACTAGGTGTTAAACTATAGGTAGAATCCTAGCTCTGAGACCAATTGTAGGTGCAAATATCTTAAGAGGGGAGGGTGAATTAAGATATAATTACTAAATTTCATTTTAAAAAATTCTCAAAAAATCAACAATTTCTTTCAAGCAATATATCAAACACAATATAAGCAATTTAAACAAGTATGATAATAAAAGTATAAGAAGATGAGAGACAAACGATTTAAGGTGATTCGGCCAAGCCTACGTCCACCGCCCAAGGATGCTCCCCTTCGGACTTCAACAATCTTCACTATAATGCTTATTCAAATATTGGTGAAGCACAAACCAATTTTTTACACCTCTTTGAAGCCCAACTTCAAAGAACCCAAGAGTACCACTCTTTAGGATTTCCCCATACTTTACAAGCTTTAAAGAATTGATCTCACTAGATTTTAGCTCTCAAAGTGTGTATATATTCAAGGAATAGGAAAAGATGGAATCTAAAATTTTTCTTCAAGAAGAAGATATTGCAAATGAATAAGCTCTTGAAAGCTCAAAATATATTGCAAGAATGGCTCAAAGCTTGATTGAATGATAATAATAAATTTTGCACACTTCACTTGATGATTTGAATGTGTAATGAATATGTGTTTAAATAGATTTTGCGGGTTAGGGATTTGGTAGGTGAAGAAAGAAGAGAGAAATAAATCGGAATGGTAATAAACGGCTAGTGCATTTAATACAGCAGCCCGTTCAGCCGATCGACTGGCTGGGTCGTCCGGTTTGCACTCAACCCTCTCTAACTAGTCCGGACGCCTTAGCCGGTCGATCGGCTAGGGAGTTTGGCTTTGTCCTTCAGCTTCTGTTTTAGCCGAGCGACCCACCCAGGTTAGCCGGTCGACCGGCTAAGGGGTCCGGCTACTCCAGAAAGTGAAGTAAAGCCAAACTTTTGCAAAAACCTTTTCAAGTGCAATTTTCACAACTCCAAATCATTTTGAGATATTTTGTAAATATATGTTATAACTTGAAACACCCCAAAAATGCATTGTTACTCTATGTGTGCATTCAAATTCATTTGTGCCTATGTGAAATCAAATATGTAAGAGTTTAAAAAATTGTTTAAACAATGAAGAGGAAAGTTTGAGCCAAACATATACAATGTTTAGGCATTTCACAAAAGAGCGCGAAAGAAAAGAATGCCCGGTACCCCTTATGACATCTTTTCTCCTCCTTATGCCTTCTCATCTTCTTGTTCTTCAAATAATGCATTTTGCACATCTTCGTCCATCTTTCAAAGCATCTACTTAAGCACCTACTTACATTTAAGCAATTGTTTTCACAAGATGTTTTTAGTCAAATAATGCATATAAATTTTCATCATCAAAATTAATAGCAAATATTTAGCTAACACTCTATCACGAAGTTTTCTAAAATTACAATGAGTTGATACATGTCCTTTCTTTTCACAATATGTGCAAGTGATGTTTAACTTTTGAGGAATGGAGGAAGTAAAGATAGATGCCTTGACAAAATAAGTTTTAAAACATTTTTGGTTAATATTTGGCTTATACCCAGTTCCATTTTTATCAAAAGTCATCTTTTGGGATCCAAGAAGTTTTTCAAAGTTTTCTTTGTCATTTGTTAATCTTTGATCCTCATGTTTCTTTTTCAAATCCTTTATTTTATTTTCAAAATTTCGAAAATCTTCGGCATATGAATCATTTTTTTTTCCAAAATTTCAATTTTCTTAATGAGAGAAGCATTTTCCTTTTCCAAAATTTCTTTTTCATCATATGCAAGTTTTAGTTTTCTATGCATTTTTTTTTGGCTAAAACTAATGAAAAATCATCATGTAATTTTGCAAATGCTTCTTTTAGTTCCTCAAAAGTATACTCTTCTTCCTTTTCCTCACTAGATAAATAATAAATAGATAGAGAAGATTGTACCTTATCTTCATTGGCCATGAGGCAAAAGTTTGCAACCTCATGATGTTCTTTCATGTCCTCCTTACTTTTGGAGGTGTCCCATGTTGCCTTGAGTACTTTCCCTTCTTTCTTCTTTGTCAACTTCGGGCAATATGCTTTGATGTGTCCTAGTCTATTACAATTAAAGCACTTGAGTTCATCATTTCTTATTTCCTTTGATCTCTGGAACTCTTTAACTTCACTTCCTTTTCTCTTCTAATTATTATTGTTGCTTGAGGAAGCTCCTTTCTTCATTTTTCTAAACTTCATAAATTTCTTGAAGTTTTGAGCAAGTAATACAATCTCCTCATCTTCTGGTTCCTCCTCTTCGTCTTTATCTTCACTTGATGTGTATTTCAATGCAACAAGTGTTATGGACTTCTTCATCGTTTTGTCTTCTTCTTCGTGGTCTTTTATCTCAAGCTCATGAGTCAAGAGTGACCCAGTAAGCTCATTTAGCTCTAATGTGTTGAGATCTTTAGCCTCCTTGATGGCCGTCACATTTGGTTGCCATGATGATGGTAGGCTTCTTAGCACCTTTCTCATTTTTTCTACATTTGAGTAGTCCTTTCCAAGTGCTTTCAAGCCATTAGTAATTTTGGTAAATCTAGAAAATATTTGCTCAACATTATCGTTAGGAAGCATTCTGAATAATTCATATTTATGAACAAGCATAGCAATCCTCGACTCCTTAACTTGGCTAGTTCTTTCATAGGCTACTCCTAATTGATCCCATAATTCTTTAGCTGAGCAGTAGCCCATTACTCTAGCAAACTCGGTGGCATTCATAGCATTAAACAAGTAATGTAAGGCTTTTTTATTCAAATCAAATAGTTTAATGTCTTCATCATTCCATTCATTCTCAGGTTTAAGCACTCTCCTATCCCCTTTTAACTTAGTGGGCAAGATAGGTCCATTTTCTATAATCTTCCAAGCCTTATAATCGTGTGATTGTATAAACACTTTCATTCTTATTTTCCAAAAGGCATAGTAGTTCCATCAAAAGGGGGTGCTTGCTTAATAGAAATTCCTTCCATATTTTCTAAATGTACTTCTATTAATTATTAAACTATAGGTAGAACCCTAGCTCTAGATACCAATTGTAGGTGCAAATATCTTAAGGAGGGAACGAGGGGTGAATTAAGATATCTACTAATTTTCGTATTTAAAAATTCACCAAATAAATTATAGAATGACTCTTAGGCAATACATTAAACACAATAATATCAAAGCAAACAAGAAATAGAAATGTAGAGTAAAGGAATAAGAAGAAAAATGATTTTTAGGTGGTTTGGCCTTGCCTACGTCCACCGCCTAAGGATGCTTCCCTTAGGACTTCAACAACTTCACTAAAATGCTTCTTCAACTCTTGGTGAATCACAAACAAAGTGTTACAACTCTTTGAGACCACTTCTCAAAGAACCTAAGAGATTTTCTTTTTACGATTTCTTGATTTTCTCTTTACGATTTCTTCACACTCCTTGAAAGCTTAACAAATATTTTCACAAGGTTTTTCAAGCTATTTGAGTGTGTATACAATCAGAAAGATTGTGAAATAGATGAAAGATAGATCGGTTCTTCTTACAAGAATATATTGCAAATAAAGCTCTTGAAAGCTCAAAGATTTCACAAGTGTAGCTCAAAGATTTCAGCAATTGAATGATGATTTCAGATTTTGCAAGCTTAGATTGATGATTTTGAATGTGTTTGAATGAGTTTTTAAAGAGAATTTTGGTGTTAGGGTTTGGTATGTGGAAAAATGAATGAAAATGGGGCTAAACAGTAATAAAACGGTTAGTACATTTAATACAAAACGTGCTCCGGTCGACTGGCTTGCCCCTTTTACTTCACTGACTAGGCCGGATGCCTTAGCCAGTCGATCGGCTAAGGGGTCTGGCTTTTCCTTTGCATTTCTGTGTTGGTCAGGCGACCTCCATGCTCAGCCGGTCGACTGGCTTAGGGAATCCGACCACTCCAAAAAAGCTGAAGCAAAGCCAAAAAAGCCTAAAACACATTTTAAACCAATTTTAACAATCTTTTATAACAACAAATCAACTTAAAGCACTTTGTAAACAATTTTTCAAAGCTTGGGAACATCTTAAAACATTTGTTTATGCTATGTATGCATCCAAATCATTTTTGTATTTTATGAAAGACAATGTTCATGAGATTTAAGTTGTTTGTATCATGAAAAAAAAAAAGCTTGAGCTAGTAGTCACAATTCTAAGGTATTTCACAAAAGAGCAATATATCCGGTACCCCTTATGATGCCTCTTCTCCACCTTACGACTTCTCATTATCTTCTTCTTCAAATTTTGAGTAGTTTGATAGATAATGTTCTTCATGGCTCATTGTCTTCTATTTTCCAAGCATCTATCTTTACAATTCATATTTAACACTTACAAGATGCTTTTAATAAGATGATCATATTTATCTAAAATCAATAATGCATATTTGGTAAAATTTTGGTCAATTTTTTCATCATCAAAATCAATAACGAATATTTAGTCAACACTAACTTCTGTACTCTGTCCCACTTGGTATGAAAATCAATATTAAACATTAAGGTAGGCTTAAAGGCCAAAGTGTCCTACTTGATAATTAATTCTAACATTAAATTCTATATCTTAAATTATAGAATATATTTTTCTCCTTATTCATTAATTAATATCAGCTCTTTTCTCTGTACGACCTCTGAGGTTCATAATTAATTGGTAGCAAAATTAATTGAACAAATTAATTTATTTAAAAGTAAATTCTAATCCCTACAAGTCATGGAGATTCTAGTGATATATCATGACTACCTACTCAGTGATGAAGTGGGACTTATATGAGCCAAAACTAAAGATAATCCCAAATGAATATTTCCTCCTATCTTCTATCCTGATTAAGTCACCAGTCATTGTCAAAGTCAAATATTGACTTAATTTTTCCAAAGCCCTAATAGTTAGCAACTTTTCCATAAACAATTTCCAAAAGAATCTACATCAGTAAAGGATTTTTGTCAGCAAATAAAGGACAAGCTTAGGATGTCAAAGTTACAATTAGTTAACATATTCCATCTTGACTAACCATAACCTCACATGCATGAATTATAATTATGACCACATTGCACTAGATGTTTCTCATAAACAAGCTAGAATGTTAAGCACTAAGTAAATCATAATAATGCATGTAAGACTACAATGTTGCCATGGTCAAAGAAATAGTGTCATGACCAATCACTGACTTTAATTAAGTCCATGTGATTGTCATATAAACGATTAGGTTCAGTAAGTCATTGACTAATTAGTGGTGAGTTACTTATGTGATTGTTTTTGTCACATGAGACTCATTGACCTAACCATTAGTAATTTTTTTTTTTTTTGCTGAGTAAGTAAGATTTCATTAAAAGAAACGATCAAGTTCAAGAATCAGAAACAAGAGTGGAAAAACCTAAACAAGAATCTCATCTAATGGTGATTTTTCATTTAAGCTTACTTGAGATCATATTCGCAAGAAGGGTCATACAGTTAACTGGCACCATTTGGTTTGGCACAAAGGACATAACCCTAGACATCATTTGCTGGTTTGTTTTTCATGATCGGCTTTCAACTCTTCAAAAATTATTAAGTTGGGGACTGATTTTTAACCCACTTTGTATCTTTTGTCGCATGGGTTGTGAAACAAGAGATCACCATTTTTTCGAATGTAGTTTTACTCGCAGAATTTGGAGGCATGGTCTTGTAATCTCTCTTGTTTCAGAGAAGTTGATAGGCAGTTTAAATTCAAATAAGTCCCTTCGGGGACATCCGATAAAATTGGAACGATACAGAGAAGATTAGCATGGCCTATGCGCAAGGATGACACGCACAAATCGAGAAACCATTAGTAATCTTATACTAATCAAAGAAGTGAACTCACATGTTGGCTTTTAAGAATACAATGTCCAATTTGTATTTTAGTAGTCAAGAACCTATTTAGATCTAATTGCCAAATTAGACTTATCACTGACATTCTTAACTTCTTAGGAATATTTTTAATCCAATATAAATCTTTTGGACTTATTTCATAAAGTTATGATATAATATATACCCATTAACAATAATAATAATATTAAGATAAAACATTCTTAAATCAATTACAAATAATTGGCTTTAAAGCAGCAACTCTAACATTTTCTCACTTGCACTAAAGCTAACTGCTCTAAACTCATCTTCTAAAGATGGCACGTCTCTTGCTGTTGTTATATAACTTTATTAAAAGGATTTACAACATTAACTATTGAAACTATGTTTTTGCACAGCTATAATGTCCCTCCCAATTATTTTTCCTATATAATATTACCTCTATATGTGTTCGGCTTTTGGTGAGTTTGAGTTACAACACCATCATTATCACTATAAACAAGTAACGGCTCATTTGGTTTGCCTTTTTTCAAAAGTACTTTTTTAACAACTTTTAAAAAACAGATTGTTTTAGAAGCTGAAAATTCTGGCTACTAAAAAAAGCTATATTTGAGCTTTTTCAGAGTTTCGGCTTTTTTTGAAAGCCAACAAATTTAATGTAACTTTTTCAAAAAAAAGTACTTTTTTATGAAAAAAAAATTTTGGCTCGGAAACACAAAAGTAGTGTGCGTGCTTTTTTGAAAAGATTCGGCTCGAAATTATTGGAAGAATTTCTTACGTCAGAAGAACAAGTTCTTTCTTTGACCTTCCCAAGGGCTTCTTCTACTTTGCGGGGAGGGGGGGTCTATAGAAGTAGGATTTGGTATTTGGATATTATTTGTTTCAACGATCTGGTCAATCATCAACTTTCTGAGATTTGAAAATGGAAATTTTTCCTAAATGATGAAGACATAACAAAATTTTATTTCCACTATTCTGAAATGTTAATACAACACGGAAATGTAATCAAGTGAAATACCTAAAAAAATCGTGGTCGGGAAGGTTGTAGTAGTCAAAGCCATTGGAATTTTTATTTTATACATTGGAAAAATCCGTTTTGTTATTAATAAACTAGTAAAGGGGAAAAGAATAACTGAAAAAGAAGAAATCAATTAGTTATTCGCCAAAGTTTCATTTATTCAATGACCAGGTTATGACAATAAATCCAGTTTACTAATTGTGAAACGTTTAATTACTCGAATGTATTAACAGAATCGTTTTTTGATTTCTGTTAATGATTCTAACCAAAATCAATTTTTTGGGCGCAACAATGATTTGTATTCTCAAATGATATCAGAGGGATTTGCATTTATTGTCGAAATGCCGTTTTCAATACAATACACGGCACACCTATCAAAGTCGTAAAACCAGCTTCCTAATCAACTACTTCTTCTATACATTTGATGTTGCAATATATTCAGTCTCTATAATGAGATCTATTGTCGTATACTATTTGGAACCCTTTCAACTAAATGCTTTTCATTTACAAGTAAATACAAACCTAACGTAGACTTTCTATAACCAATATCAAATTGAGAATCTGTGTTGGGGAAAAATATGCAAACATGAAGAATACGAGAAGAAATAACGGACACAAGAATTACGTGATTCGGCTTTAAAGCCTACGTCCACGGACAGCAGAGAATAATTCTATTATTGATCACGAATGCTATAAGGCTCTCACTCTAGTTTCTCTCTCACATATAACATAATGAGTATTGTCACATATTTATAGTGCAAAGGTTTCCTAAACCTATTAAGCAGAAAAGGCAACTAATTAATTATGTGCTACAAAAGGTAACAAGCGAATAAGGTAATATGCTAACAAGGAGATCTGCTATTCTTGTTGCCCAAGAATACGGGCCACATTCAACAAATCTCCACCTTGACACGTATTCGCTCCAATCAATACACCATCATCCCTGCAGCCAACTGCCTTCAAGAGCTCAATGCTCCGCACCGCAAATAGCAACCAAGTCCAAGCAATGCTTAAACTTGCTGACTGGAACCACCTTAGTCATCATATCTGCTGGATTCTCATGGGTAGATATCTTCTGCACCGATATGATTCCTTATGTTACAACATCTCTGATAAAATGATATCTGACATCAATGTGTTTAGTCCTCTTATGATACATCTGATTCTTCGTCAGATGGATTGCACTCTGGCTATCACAAAAGACTGTACTTGTATCTTGCTGCAGTCCAAGATCACGAACCAGGCCTTGTAACCACATGGCCTCCTTCACGCCTTCGCAATTACCATGTACTCCGCTTCAGTAGTCGACAATGCCACAGTAGACTGTAATGTCGCTTTCCAACTGATAGCACATCCAGAGAGAGTAAACACGTAATCCGTCAGAGATCTTCTCTTATCAAGGTCACCCGCAAAGTCTGAATCACAATGACCCACCAACCTCGCGCAATTTCCAATCATCTTGTTAAACAGTAAACCTACATTTGCAGTGCCACGCAAATATCTCATTATCCATTTCACCGCTTCCCAGTGTTCCTTTCCAAGTGAATCCATATACCTACTCACAACACTAACTGCATGTGAAATATCAGGACGAGTGCACACCATAGCATACATCAAGCTACTAACAGCACTCGAGTATGGAACATGAGACATATGTTCCACCTCCTCCTCGGTTTTAGGTGACAAATCTGCAGACAACTTGAAATGAGCAGCAAGCGGCACACTCACAGGCTTAGCTTTAAGCATCCCGAAACGCTCCAGCACCTTCTCAATATAACTCTGTTGAGACAAGAACAGCTTCCCAGCATTTCTATATCTGTGAATCTCCATGCCAAGAATCTTCTTTGCTACTCCAAGATCCTTCATCTCAAACTCATCACCTAGCTGCTTCTTTAATTCGTCGATTGCAGACATTCTTTTAGTAGCAATAAGCATATCATCAACATACAACAACAAGTACACAAATGAACCATCTGGAAGCCTTTTGAGATACACACAGTTGTCATAGGTACTCCTTGTGTATCCAGCAACTACCATGAATGTGTCAAATCTCTTATACCATTGCCGAGGTGACTGCTTCAACCCATACAAGGACTTCTTCAGTTTGCAAACATGGTTCTCCTTACCAGGAACTATATACCCCTCCGGTTGACTCATGTAAATTTGCTCTTCAAGATCACCATGCAAAAACGCCATTTTCACATCTAGCTGCTCAAGCTTTAAGTCATGAAGAGTAACCAAGGCAAGTAAAACCCCGATGGAACTATGCTTCACAACCGGAGAGAACACTTCGTTGAAGTCAACACCTTCCCTTTGTGTATAGCCTTTTGCCACCAACCGTGCCTTGTATCGAGGACCTTCAACCCCTGGAGTACCTTCCTTTTTCTTGTAAACCCATTTGCAACCGACAACTCGCTGTCCCTTAGGCAATTCAACAAGCTCCCACGTTTGATTCTTATGAAGAGACTCAATCTCCTCACTCATGGCACCCACCCACTGAGCAGAATCTTTCCCAGATATGGCCTTTTTGTATGAATTCGGCTCATGTCTTTCAATTGTTTCGGTAACAGTCAAAGCATAAGCAACAAGATCAGCGTATCCGTACCTTTGAGGCTCTCTAATCTGTCTCCTTTCTCGCCCAGTGGCAATCTTTGTATACATTGTTCAGGCACATTTTGATCATGTACCTCAGTTGGTTGAGTCGGCTGAATTTGACTGCTACTATTGCCAGATGCAACATTTGGAACATCAGCAAATACCTCCACCTGCTCTTTGACACTGTGATCTAAACCAGCTACCGCTTTCTCCTTTTCTTGGTCTAATAAAGCAGACTCATTGAATATGACATCCCTGCTGATGAGGAAACCTGGAGACTTTGTATCTGTGCACCACAACCTGTAACCTTTCCTCTCGGACGCATAGCCTAGAAATATGCATTTCTTTGCCCTCGGCTCCAACTTGCCATCCTTCACGTGAGCGTATGCAGGGCAACCGAACACCCTCAATCGAGAGTAGTCAGCAGGCTTACCAGACCATAACTCAAAAGGAGTTTTCAATTCAATAGCTATAGATGGAGACCTATTCACCAAGTAGCATGCCGTTTTGACGGCTTCAGCCCAAAAGTCTTGACTTAAACCAGATTGGGAGAGCATACAACGAGCTCTCTCCACCAGAGTTCTATTCATGCGTTCTGCAACTCCATTCTGTTGTGGTGTCCTTACACATGTGCGGTGTCTCACAATGCCATGTTTCCTGCAGAACTCATCAAACTCTTTATTGCAATATTCCAACCCATTGTCACCCTAAGACGCTTAATTTGTTTACCAGTCTGCTTCTCAATCAACGTCTTCCACTCGACAAATGTTGGAAACACCTCATCTTTAGTTTTCAAGAAGTATACCCACACCATCCGAGAGTATGCATCAATGAAAGTGATGTAATACCTGGCACCTTTCTTGGAAGGAACTTTATTAGGACCCCAAAGATCAGAATGAATATAATCAAGTGTACCTTTGGTGTTCTCCTGCCCCTTGCTGAACTTCACCCTGGTTTGCTTTCCAAAGACACAATGCTCGCAGAATTCAAGCTTTCCAGTTCTTTGTCCACAAAGCAAATCCCTCTTACTCAGCTCGGTCAGTCCCATCTCGCTCATATGGCCCAACCTTTTGTGCCACAATTGCGTAGTGTCATTATCACTCTCCTCGGATGTAACAGCTACAACACCTGTAACTGTACTACCTTGAAGGACATATAGGCCGCCAGTCAAGTTCCCTTTCAAGAGCACAATTGCACCTCTGGTCACTTTTAAAACACCATTCTTACTTCGAAATTTGTATCCATGAGAATCCAAACGCCCAAGAGAAATCAAGTTTTTCTTCAGCTCCGGTACATGCCAACACTCGAGAGATCTTGTAATACCATCAAACATCTTGATATTTACGATGCCCATTCCCTCCACCTTCAACGAAAGATCATTGCATAGAAAGACTTTCCCTTCTCTTTTGGAATAAGAAGAGAACCAGTCGTGCCTAGGACAGATATGGAACGTTGCACCAGTATCAAGAATCCATTGATTATGCCACTGTGATTCACTCATAGTCAAAACTTCCCCGGTACTACTCGAGTTATCTCCATCACTATCAGCACTCTCCACCACATTAGCTGAATTCTCTACCTTTTTCTTTCCGTTTTTCAGTTTTCGACATTCTTTCTTAATATGACCCTTTTCACCACACTCGAAACAACGTAGCTTCTTTGCTCTTGATTTTGACCTTGACTTGCTTTTCTTTCTACCCGAAGATCCCCCTCTATTCTCTGATCTCCCTCTACTCACTAAACCTTCCCCATGAACTTCTTCCCTATGTCCCGGAATATGTGTTTGAAGATCCTTCGATTTTAATGAAGTAATCACATCTTCAAAGGTAATTTTATCCCTCCCGTACAACATAGTGTCTACAAAGTTCATATATGAAGGCGGTAAGGAGCATAATACGATCATAGCTTGATCTTTGTCATCAATTTTAACACCCACATCCTTCAAAGCAATAAAACAAGAGATAAACTCATCAAGGTGTTGTTTTAGTGAGGTACCTTCTTTCATTCTAAGATGATACAATCACTTCTTCAAGTAGAGGCGGTGAGAGATTTAGATGCATACAATTCCACCAAAGTATTCCAAGCCTCAACTGCTGTCGTCTTCTCAGCAATCTCTAGCAATACTTCATTTGTCACGGACATATGTATTGCACTCAAGGCTTTCCTTTCAAGTTCTTCTCTTGCTGCTGGTTCCGTCTTTTCCGGGATCACTTCTTCAATGACTTTCCAAAGTCCCTGCATTGTCATAAATGCCTTGAATCTGATCCTCCATAGACTGAAACTCATTCTCCCATCAAACTTCTCGATTTCAAACTTTTCACCTGTGGAAGACATCTTCGTTTGCACAAAACTCACACTTCAGGATGGAATTTGGCTCAATGGATCGCAAAAACGGATTCAGCACGTCAAAAAACCTTAGGAACACCCCTGGTCAACTTTGGTCAACACCGGTCAAAGTCAAACCTGTTGGTCAAAGTCAACACCGTCCCTAAACACGTACTTCGGAGCAGAATCTGAAAAAACAGAGCCCAAAAACAGACACAGCACATCGAAAAACGTGGGGTAAGGCTCTGGTCAAACGCGGTCAACCCTTAATTAATGGTCAACGGTCAAAGTCCACCCCGGTCAATGCGGTCAAACAGGTCAATTGGTCTCTTTTTTTTTTTTTTTTCAGGACTAAATCTAAGGCCAAATAAAATTTTTTTAAATTCTTTTGGCCTAAACTAAGTCCAAACCCAAAAAATAAATTTATTATTTTTTTGGCCTAGAACCCAAGCCCAACAAAAAATTAATTAACCCAAAACCCAAGACCTAGCCAAAATTGGACAAGGCCACTACCCAGGCCCGATCCAAATAAACCTAAAGACCCAAAGCCTACACACCCTAAACCTGCTTTACAAACTTGAACCAATTTTCAAAAAATAATACCTGAATACCAAAAACCAACCTCAAAAGCACATGCACTCTATCTTCTTCGCTTGTTCTTCAAACCCAAACACGAACCACGACCCGCCGACGCAAGCTTCCACTCCAGCCACCAACGCTCAACGTAGACAGCACCGGAGCACTCCTCGCCGAACAAATACCTTTGTTTGGTTAGGCACCGTTTGGTTTGAGAAATTTTGGTTTCACAGTGAGTTTTGATTTTTTCTTTTTCCCTCAAGCAGCGGATTAATATCTAAGCTCTGATACCAGTTTGTTGGGGAAAAACATGCAAACACGAAGAATACGAGAAGAAATAACGGACACAAGAATTACGTGGTTCGGCTTTAAAGCCTACGTCCACGGGCAGCAGAGAATAATTCTATTATTGATCACGAATGCTATAAGGCTCTCACTCTAGTTTCTCTCTCACACATAACATAATGAGTATTGCCACATATTTATAGTGCAAAGGTTTCCTAAACCTATTAAGTAGAAAAGGCAACTAATTAATTATGTGCTACAAAAGGTAACAAGCGAATAAGGTAATATGCTAACAAGGAAATCTGCTATTCTTGTTGCCCAAGAATACGGGCCACATTTAACAATCTGAGTATGTAAACCTCTCAATTTTCAATTTGTCTCCTATGTAAGTCACAAGACTAAATCCTTGATTCTTCTTAAGTACTTAGGACATTCTTAACTATCATCCTACTTATTCCTATAACGCCAGTGTTGTCTACAATACTTAAGCTATATATACTCTTCATGATTCTTACAGCTTGGGAAGACCAAGCAAGGCATTGTAGTAAATAATTCACCTTGTGAGTAAGGAGTGCATCATTCTTGTGAAAATACAAGGTCGTATTATCTGATAGTACTCATAAATATAAGGAGTTATTTAGAGCCAAAATTAACAAAATCACAAGTACTAAAATATGTCTAGGTAGGCGCTTTGTGAGTGCTATTATCTTGGTTTACACAAAAAGTGAAATGTTCAAGGCATCATGTTTTATTGATTAGTGAATGAACTGGATAATACTCACTGAGGAAAGTTCAGAAAAAAGCTACATATCCTAATACATTATATCTCTATTAAACTCTTTCTTGGATTTACATGCATGGCATTTAGCTAATTACTTTAATTGTGGGGGATGCTAGAAATTATATATATAGTTTTGACATGTGATTAGTTGCATTTCAACTCAAGTTTTGAGGTCTTGTTTGCTGAAATTATGATTGGATTTAATACTAGCGTATTACTCCAATCGAGTAGATGAATATAGGGATGGTAATAGTGCGGTGTAGGAGCAGGGTGCACTTACCATACTCTGCACTTTTAATAAACTCCTGCCCTATTCCTACCTTATACTTGGTATCGGAATAAGCTCCAACTTCCACCCCACCCTGTTAGATGAAAAATGCCCTGCCTCCACCCCTATGGAGTACCTATCAAAAAATTCAATAGTATTAATTTTTTTAAAAAAAGTACTGATACATAATAACATATTAAAAAATAAGTTACCTTTTACCACTAAATGAAATTAAAGAGATCCCTGATGATAAAAAGTTTATATTAAAATGTATTAGAAATATATACAAAATAGTACAACGTTTATATTAAGAAAATATAAGAATAAAAATAATAAATATACATATATATCGGAACAGGGCGGGCAGAGAAGGGTGGATAAATCTCTACTGTGCCCAGCCTTTACATCGAGGCAGTGGGAAAATGCTCCGCCCTTGCATCGAGGCAGGGAAAAAAGGACCCTGTCCTACCCAGAGCAGAGTTTGTTTTTACTGAAAACTCTGTCAATATTGCTACGGTACTCATGCGTGTTGGAGTAGGATAGGATACTATTGTCATTTTTAGGTGAATATTATACTTATACGCAAAAAATGAACGAATAGAGAATGAGAGAATTTTAACACTTTGGACGTCACCTTACTAGGTGCGTAATTACCTTTGCGTTGACTGGTAATAAAAGGTGTAGAGGAAAAAGCTCAACAATGGGGATCAAGAAATGAATCATTTGAGATTATTTTAAATTATTAAATTTATTTATTGTTGAAGGGGGCCGGCAAACGTCAGCCACAAAAGTACAAGTTACAACTTGAACCTGCCAGGTTTAGTGTGAAGATTCAGATGGAGACCTGTCTCACGTGCGACAAGTTGATGATAATTAATGCACTTAACAAGATTTTTTTCTTTTTATATTTCTTTCTTTTGTCGGTATACGCTTAAGAAAAGTTTTTCGGTTTTTGTTTTTTGTTTATTGGGAAACCTCTCTGATTGGCAATTTCTGAGAAAGGCGCCAAGGGATGCATGACGACACACACAGCCTCGTTTTTTGTCAAATGAGGTCGTAATGTGGGATGTGATGACTGTTGTGATGTTCATTATTATAAAATTATGTGCCTCTTTTCTTTTCTTTTTTTTTTTTGTGTCACAAACCTACCCGCACAGACACAGCATGCAATTGGCCTATTCATCCTCTTGTCTGTTGGTTTTACTTTCAAGTTGCATTAAACGTCCGTCACCATAATTAAGCCTATGTGAACATGCATTGCGCACACATTTCTCCACACGACGTAGCTAGACCAATTGTTGTACACACACCCCATCTGAAACATGCATGCTTTTGACCCAAAAAAAGAAAAGAAAAAAAAATCTAGACATGCATGCTTCCAATATTCCAAAAATCTTAACAGTTACGCCTCTAATTATGCCGACTTTAACAAACTCATCCAATTCCGTACTCGATATTTGCAGAATTGGATAGGAAAAAATTAATATACAATAAAATATTATTGTATATAACGAAATGTATAGATAACATGAAAATTAAAATAAATAGATGTAACAGTAAGAGACTTTTGAGATGGGTAAATGCCATTCTTTTCATGAATTTTAATTTAAATTCGAAACTCCCCCTATAAAGTTTTAGGTTCGCTCATATTCCCCACGCCTAGGGACAACGGCTGTATTTGGTAAAGAGTGGTTTTACTTGACACTACTCAACTTTTTGGAGAAGAAAACACATATACATAATGTAATAACAACTGGTTGAAAATTTAAATTGATACCATCAAATACATGGCATGAACCCGTAACTCGCCCCTTTTTTGGCTAATCATGAACCCGTAACTCGTCCCTGATAAGGTACTTTGCTTTGCATCCAATTAAACCATATGCTCCACTGTTTGTGCGGGGCTCCATCAATTTCTTTGAATTTCATTCTTACTCGTTCCTATGGAGAATTTTGAGGCTCCATCATAAAAACCAATTAGTTGGTGTGAGGAGTGGTTTAGGATCATATAAGGTGGCCTTATACTTTATAATTTTTCCATGTGAGACGAATGTATATTCCAACATTCTCCTCACGTGGGATTCGGACCCAAGAACAAGTGCTCGACGAGTCAAAGAATCAAGAATTATGTGTTCGAACAGCCAAAAAGGGTGCTCAATTAAGCCAAGGAACAAAGACGGATCACATGTGCAGGTGTGAGAGACTAGGTCAAGACCCAGCTCTGGTATCATGTGAAAAATCCTCAGATCTTATCATAAAAACCAATTAGTTGATTTGAAGAGTGACCTAGGACCTTATAAAGTGGCCTTATACTTTATAATTTTTCTATGTGAAAAGAATGTATATTCTAATAGTTCCAACTAAAAATATTGAGAGAGCATTTTTTTTTTTGGTTGAGTTGAGAGAGCGTTTTTGGTTATAAACGTTGTGAAGAATCAATTGAGAAATTAGATGAGAGATGAATTTATAAATGATTATTTAATTATTTTTGTTAACAGGGACGTGTTTGATAGTGTTGGAAATGGGGAGATTGTACAATGCCTTCAGAAGATAACACCGGGTTGATATCAATTATAATGTTTGTATTATTAAAGTATTCAAACTTTCGTATTTATGAACTATTTTCACATTAATACCAGAAAAAAAATTTCTAGCTCCGTCCATGCTCAGACCATCAAACTTTGCTAACCAAAGCCTTATATTAAAAACTAATTTGTGTTTATTTATTAATGTATAAAATAAAATAATTTGAAAAATCAGTCAACAAAAGATTCTACAATCAATTTGCAAACCATAAAAGTTTTAATCTCAAGATACAAAAAAAAAAGATTAAAAAATAATTTATTCATCAAATTTTTGTGAACAATAAGCTACTTTTACTTTTTTATTTCTTGTCTTTTTTATTTATTAGAAGAAAAATATTTTAAATAATCTAATAAAATAATTCAAAAATATCTACAAATCAAATACAAAATAAAAAGAAATTAATTTCAAAATATGACAAAATATACAAAATATTTTATTAACAAAATTTTCTTACCCACAAGATTAAAGATAAAAAAAGTTAGAGTTGATCTAAAGTCTACTTTTCAATATATTTATACACATGTCAAATAAAATCCACCCATTTTTGTATAAATTAATGCATATATTTTGAATAAACTAACTTTTAAGAATATAAAAATGAAATATACAAAGTTGTTTATTGTATAAAATTTGTGTTATATATGTGCAGGTGCAAATATCTTAGGAGGGTGGGGTGAATTAAGATATTAATACTAATTTTCGTTATTAAAAATTTACAGAAAATATACAACTTCTAACAATCAATATATCAAACACAAGATAAGCAAGATAAGTAAGTATAAGGAGAAGAGAAACAAACGATTTTAAGGTGGGTCGGCCAAGCCTATGTCCACCGCCCAAGGAAACACCCCTTAGGACTTCAAAGATCTCCACTAAGATGCTTCTTCAAAACTTGGTGAAGCACAAACCAAATTCTTACAACCTCTTTGAAGCCTAACTTCAAAGAACCCAAGAGATGTACTCTATAGGATTTCCCCACACTTTACAAGCATTAATGAATAAATCTTACAAAGATTATAGCTTTCAAAGTGTGTATGTACTCAAAAATAAGAAAAGATTGAATCTGAGATTTTCTTCAAGAAGAAGATGAATAAGCTCTTGAAAGCTCAAATATATTACAAGAATGACTCAAAGATGGATTGAATGATGATAAACACTTTAGCACACTTCAATTGATAATTAGAAAGTGTAATGAATGAGTATTTAAAGAGATTTAGGGGTTAGGGATTTGGTAGATGAAGAAGATTTGGGATTTTCGATCAGAACGGTAATAAACGGCTAGTACATTTATTATAGTTCCCGTTCAGTCGGTCGACCGGCTAGGTTGTCCGGCTTACCCTTTACCTTCTCTAATTAGGCCGGACGCCTTAGCCGATCGACCGGCTAGGGGGTCCGGCTTTTCCCTTCACCTCTCTGTTTTGGCCGGGCGACCTACCCAGGTCAGTCGGTCGACCGGCTGGGGGGTCCGGCCACTCCAGAATGTGAAGTAAATCCAGATTTTTGCAAAGTCCATTTAAAGAGCAAATTCCACAACTTCAAATCATTTTGAATAATTTGGTAAACACATGTTGTGAATTGAAACGCCCCAAAAACTCATTTTAACTCTATGTGTGCATTCAAATACATTTTTGCATATGTTATATCAAATGTGCAAGACTTGAAAATTTTTGCTATGAATAAGAAAAAGATTTTGAGCCAAGTCCACACAATATAAAGGCATTTCACAAAAAAAGAGCAAGAAGAAAAATAAATTCGGTACCCCTTATGGCTTCTCTTATCTTCCTTATGCCTTCTCATCTTTTCTTCCTTCAAATAAGACTTTTTACACATCTTCATATCTTTCAAAGCTTCATATTGATATCATTTTATTTTCACAAGAAGCTATTTAGTCAAATAATGCATATATATATTTTCATTATCAAAATCAATAATGAATATTTAGCTAACAATATGAAATTAAATAAATATTAAATTTAGATTGAAACCTATCTTTTTTATAGAAATACAAATACACGTATAACAACAAGCTAATATTTAAAAAAAAATAAAAATAAAAATAGTAGTAATAAAGTAAAATAAATAAAAAGATAAAAATGGCAAAATATCATTAAAGTTTGGCAAAGCTTGATGTTATAGGAGTAAATGGGTAAAATTAAAATTTTATAGAGAATTTTAGAATTTAAGCAAAAACTCATGAGTAAATGTCATTCTCTCCTAAAATAGAGTAGCTGTTTGAATGAAATTAAAACGAAAATTTTTTAAAATAAAAGTTTAATTAAAAGTAGGTAAGCTGTTAAAATTAAATTGAAATACAAGATTCCCAAATGCAAAAAAAAAAAAAAAAAGAATAAAACCCCTAAACATAAAAAAAAATAGACTATTGGAGTTATCCTCAAAATTCAGACACATGACAGCGGTTTCCTTTTTCACTCTTCTGATGTATACAATATGCATGCACATGACAAACTGATACAGTGTATAAACCCCAGAAACCAAAACCACAATAACCAGCAAACCTAATGCTTGATTTGTGTTCGGGCGCCCATTGTTTTGCACTGTATTTATATATAGAGAGAGAGAGACACACACACACACACACGCGAGTGCAGTAGTGTCATATACATGGCAGATCCATTGATAAGAAATGGCTGTAATCAAGACTTAGAGTCCTTCCACAAGTTCTTCGAGTGTTGGCTTTCCGAGCAAAACCAATACCTGGAAGAGCTTGTTTCTGCTCTAAAACAATACGAAACCAATAACAACAATAATAGTAGTAGTAGTAGCAGCAGCAGCAGCACGGATCAGCAAGAGAAGGAAAGATTGGTTTTGATTCCCTTGATTGATCGTGTGATGAAGCACTACGAGCACTATTACAATTCCAAGTCAAGGTGGTCGAAGAAGGGCGTGTTAGCAATGTTGAACCCTTCATGGAGGAGCAGTTTGGAAGATGCTTTCGCGTGGGTTGGTGGGTGGAGGCCCACCATGGCCTTTCACTTGCTTTACTCCATGACGGGTCTGCAACTCGAGGCCAGACTCGCCGACATGATTAGGGGACTCGCCACCGGCGACCTCGGCGACCTCTCGCTGAGTCAACTCAGTCAGGTGGACGAGTTGCAGAGGAGGACTGTAAGGGAAGAGAAGGAGATAAACGAGACTCTGGCTAAGCATCAAGAGGCAATTGCTGATCCGGCCATGGTGGAGTTGTCGCACCAGGTGACTGAGTTGATGCGGGCAGGGGAGACGAGTCAGGAGCCGTTGGGGGCGGAAGAGGAGCGAGTTAACTCAGCTCTGACAGCCAAGGAAGAGGGTTTGGTGGAAGCATTGCAAATGGCTGATGATCTGAGGTTGAGAACCATCAGGGAGGTTATAAATATACTGAACCCAGTCCAGGTCGTCCATTTTCTGATTGCTGCGGCTGAGTTGCACCAGAGGATACACGACTGGGGTACCAAGAGAGATGACGCCGCTGCCGCTGCCGCCCCCAACATGCACCACCGTGGTGGCGGCGGAGCTGCGGATCCATCATGACTACCAACAAATTAAAAGAAAACTTCCCCATGCTAGTAACTAACCACAGACGGTAATTTAATATTTTATGAATATTAATGTCTGTGGGAAAAGAATAACTTGCTCATTAGCTATTAGGTATCCTCCATTGAAAGGAAAACTATGTGTTTGAGTTTTGGAGTTGGCTGAATTAGAGTACTATATATTTTAGTGTTTGTGTTTACTAGATATACCACACACACACACACACACACACACACACACATATATATATATATATATATATATATATATTCAGCAAAACATGCTTCAAGTCTAGCCACTGCTTATTTTTTCGCGAGGAAAGTGAGTTTTGAATTAATGATGAATGTACAAAAATATTTACAAAAGTAGGGAAATGTCTAATCAATGATATCCTTTAATCCCAGCCTTTACATATTGATCTATTTAAGCAAGAAGAAGAAGTGAAATGCCTACCATTCTTACACTTAACACAAACGTGATTGTAAATGGCCAAAAATATTTGCTCTTTTGTCTTGGCACCACTTTTGAATTCTCGATTGCTCCTTTCCAGCCAAACAAAATAAATTGTTGCTTCCAAAAAGCGCTTCAGGATTGTAGCTTTAAAGTGCAAAAGGGGTGATGAAGGTTAAAACATGTTCCCACTCCTCCAACGAATTTGCAATCATTGTGAGTTGTAAACCCTTTTTCCAAATTCTTTTGGTAAACCCACAATGAAAGAAGAGATGATCTCTAGTCTCGCATGCCAAGTTGCAAAAGATGCAGTTTGTGTTGATGTTGAACCCCCAAGTTAAAAGTCTATATTTGGTGTTAAGCCGATCATGAAGTGCAAGCCATGTGATGAAAGCATGTCTTGGAGTATGCCCTTTGAACCAAACAAGATTATGCCAAGAAACTTTGTTTCTCTTAGTTCTTATATGATCCCACGTACGAGAGAAGGAAAAGATGCCATTAGGAGAAAAGTCTAGCCACTACTTAGATTATGGAAAACTTTGGGTTCTAGCTACTTCAATAATATTATGGACTTCATTTAGTTATAGAATAGCTTATTTAATTATTTCGGGTTTCTTTAGGTAATGATACTTTAGTTAGTGTATATCCAACAACAAATCTAATCATAATTATTACCCAATTCATGATCGAGGGGCTAATTGATGAGATCTCTCACTTTGTTAACTACATATATGTAGTTTTGGACTACTCTATATTTGATGGCCCTTTAATGAGGTTTAACCTTTGGGATGATTTCTATGATTTTATAAAGGGATCTAGATGGTAGAAGTTGATATGGTTGGTGTTTATTTCTTATATTTGTATCAAACTTTTCCTACTGTATTTTTGGTTTAATTTCGTAGCATGTTTTTGACGAAGAACAACCTTGAACAAAGCCTTCTCTCACCTTTGACTAAAAGTAAACTTTATATATGCTTTGTTTAGTTTATTTGTTGTGAATGCATACCTGTATAAATTAGAGTACAAGTGAAAATTCAAACCAGCGTAGAATAGCAATTCTATATCTGGTGGAATTAATTAAGATTAAGTTTCTTTTTCTTTTTTTTTTAAACCCTCTACTCTTATGGAATTCGGATCTAGGACCTTATTTTTAAGAAAAATAATCTCAACAATTTGATCTATCTCCTAATCTCTAAATAACTTCCCTACAATTTTAAGAATGTAAATGAAGTATATATAAGGAGGGGGGCTCCAACAGCTCCTCAAGAGACTCCCTACAATTATATAGAGCCCCAAAATATATTTTTGACTTGCCGAATATGACAAGCCAAAAATTACTCCTGTAAGTTTTGGCCCGTATTTTGATTGGTCATAGGAATATAAGGCCTTGGAGTTTGAGACCTACCTTATTTGATATCCTAACTAATCTCTAGTTTTACCATATTTGTAGTACTTTCATATTTGGTGTTTCTTGTACTCATAGAGGCTTTGCCTATTGTATTAGAGTGAGACAGAAAAAATTATAAGGTGAGATAGAGAGCAATGACCTTGAGGGTGAGGAGAGCATGATAGACAAGGGCCCCCAGGCCCGAGTCCTTTCTCTATGTGTCGTATTCGTTATTATTATTGTGGGATTCTCTTGTCTGCTCGTAGATGTAAGTCGAAGGCCAAACCATGTTAAAAATATTATATTCGTCATGTTTTACATCTTTCTCTATCTTGTTTATCTTCATTCCAAACTCCCTGAATTTCCAACAAACTGGTATCGAGAGCTAGGTTGTGGGTTAGGTATCATTGTCGTGGGTGTGCGTGAAAAACACACGGAAAATTTGTTGAATTTGGTGTGTGAAGTTGTGGCAAAATTTTGGACATATGAGAGCACAAAAAACATGAATAAAGAAGGAAAATCTAGTGTAATGCGTGTGTGTGAGCTGCTGTGACAGCTTTGACCATGTTTGACCAAAGTTGACCAAACTTTGACTTTGACCATTGATGTTGACCAGATTTAACCGTAGCTTGACCGGACCTACCCCAACGTTTTTCGACATGTTGAGTTCATTTTTGTGCTCCATTTTGCAAAATTTTGCTCCAAAGTATGCGCTTTAGGATATTGTGAACTTTGACAACGGATTTGACTTTTGACCGAGTTGACCAGAGTTGGCCAGAGGCAGTTCATTTGGCCAAATTCCACGTGGTTGTGTGTGTTTTTGGAGTGAGAAGATGGTTTTGACCTTTGGGAAAGTATGAATGTGCTGAGATTGATGGATAAACGTTTGTGTTTGTCTTTTTAGATGAGTACGATCACATGTGTCGCATCGTGGAGAAGTGATGAGATGCTATGCTCTTGTGGCGATGTGGGCCACGTGTGAGAGAAGGACTAACTACGAGAACTAGTAGGTGCTATGTTGCGGGGAAGACAAGGAGACTCATGTATGGTGAGTGTGTGTCTTGGGCAAGCAGATATAGGCCTAGTTCGGTTGAGTAGTCATGTGGGTTCCTTTTGGAGATAGTGATTACTTGTTGATGCGAATTTACGAGGTGATCGATGGGTATTAATGAAGACGATAAGCGTTCTAACAAGGTGTCATGTTAAGAGCAGTGTGCTTCTCTTGGAGGACATAGGTTGGAAGCTTTGTGTGATGAGTTGGGTGAACTTTTTTGGAGAAAATTGGAACTTTCTCGGTGTTGCTATGAGTCAAAGATTTGAGACTGAGGAGCGCTACTAAGTGATATGATCTGCCTCCATAGCTTCTAGAGGTACTTCTCAGTGTGGTTGTCTTGCTGATATGTTGCTTTGCTCGCTTGGAGGATGACAAGCTGGAGGTAGGGAACAATACGTGTAGGACGAGATTTTCTACTATAGTGTTCAGAGAATGAGTCTTCGAGATTTTCAGTAGAGACATGTGGGACCACAAAAGGGACTGAGAAGCAGTAGTTGTCGAATCATGGAATAAAGGAACAGGTGAAGTTGGCGGGCTCAAGAGTTTCGTCAAGTAGCAACTAGAGCAGTCTATGTGACTCAGCAATCAGTGGTACACGGTAAGGTATATCTTGGAGCTGATTTGAACTACGGTGCCAGAGAGTAGGTAGAGCTTGTTGTAGAAGCTCAGAGAGTGCTTTAGGAGATGGCCAGAATCACGTTGACTCAACATATTGAAACGGGTCAGTCTCATGGATATGGCAGTATACTGAATGATAAGAAGATGCCCTAAACCCTAGTTCTAGTGAGATTGAGTAAGTTGTTACCGTGGACACAAATCTAAGGAAAAGGTGGTACGATGGAAGCATTAGCTACTAAGGATGCTATAAGTGCTCAGAGGAGTTCTTTAGATTGCTGCGGAGCATTGCAGATGTTGGTTCGATCTTGAGGTAATCGTGAGAGACCAAGGAGATACCACTGGGGCAAGTTTTAACAGGTGGTTTGGGACTTGGGAAGTATTGCAATGCATGGCAGTGGGCCTTTTGTGGAGCAGATTTGGTAGCTTAAGCAAAATGGATTCGAGGTTGTTGTTGAGGAGGAATATGATCTAAAGTGGAGATTTGTAAGATTTGGCCCGTATTCTGATTGGCCATAGGAATATAGGGCCTTAAAGTTTGAGACCTACCTTATTTGATATCCTGCCTAATCTCTAGTCTTTCTATATGTGTAGTGTTACCATATTCGTAATACTGCAATATTTTGGCATTTCTTGTACTTTATAAATAGTGCTTTGCCTATTGTATTAGAGTGAGACAAAGAAACTATCAAGTGAGATAGAGAGCAAGTAACCTTGAGGGTGAGGTGAGGATGACGGCTCTCGCCCTCTCTCCATGTATTGTATTTGTTCTTATCATAGTGGAATTCTCTTGTCTATCCATTGATGTAGGCCGACGGCCGAACCACATTAAAAATATTATATCCATCATGTTTTACATCTTTTTTTATCTGGTTTATCTTTGTTCCAAACACCCCGAATTCCTAACAACTCCATATCTCCCTCATCATTCGTGACTAAAAAAAATGAAAATGTTTTATTAGTTATATTTATAAGGTTTACTAATTTTAATATTATAAAATATACTCATTCATATTTGATTAATATTAATTTTAATTTACTAATTTTAATGTAAAAAATAAAAAAATTAAATTGGAAAGTAATATTTAATTAAAATTTTAACATGTTCTTTATATTTTTTAAAAAATTATAAAATTATACGTATTGAAAATAAATAATAAAATGCTAAAAAGGAAATCATGTAAGTAGTAGCAGAGTAAGGAGATTGTCCGAGCAAAATTGAGATAAGAAGTCTTTAAAAAGAAAGATGAGGAGGCTACTGGATGAACACTAGAGAAGAGAGACCCTCGATACGGAGAGGTTAAATATGATTCCTCACATATCAAGGAAAAAATAAAGAGACTATTGGAGTTAGTCTTAGATTCCTATAAACAAAAAAAAATCTTCTAGCTTGTAATTGAAGAGACGACCTTAGAAGCTATAGTTTGCAGAGGTTTAGACTTTTTCGTCAGCCATATGACGAAGGTAAACTATAACCTCCACTATTGTTGAGTAATGGATTTATCTTACAGGGAGTTGTGGATGTAGAAAGAGGGGAATCACATTAGAAATAAAATAAATTACAAATATGAATATATGAAACTAATATTTTTTAAAATTAAATAATAATATTTAATTATATCTGATTATAATCAACAATTCTATTAAGATTTATAAAATTAAAAAATTATAAAATTTTTTCAAAATATTTTTCACATTTATATTTATTTATACTTTTCATTTATTTTATAGTTATATATTTTTATTATTTAATTGGTATTTATTTATTTTAATTTTATTTAGATTTATTTATTTACTATTTATATATATTTTGTAGTGAAGCATGCCAAATATGAAAGTAGTAGAAAAGTATAGAAAGTTATTAGAGAATAATTATACTGTATAACTACATTAATTTACACCTCCCTCATGAGAATTAGAGAATGGCATTGAGTAGGTTCAATTACGATCTATTCACCTTTAACCAAATAATTACCTGGTTAGACAAATATACCTTACTGTATAACTACTCCCAACTAGTATAATTCCCATGTGATACACAGGAGAAATTTATTTTTTGCATTTATCATTGACGATTATTTTTATAGTCATCCATATGAGAATAAAGTATAAATACATTTTGTAAAGTTTAATTTTAGAAATTTTCAACAATAACATATTCTCTCATGAAATTTCTATAGTAATTGAATTGGATATTTGAATTGGGAAAAGTAAAACCATAAAACAAAGGATTTTATTTGGAAAAAAAAAATAATAGAAGATGAACAATGCATTCTATTAAATTTCTTGGTCTTGAAAAATCTAAATAATTTTTGAGACAAAAATTATGAATAAAGTAGATAGATCCAAGGATGAAATATAAGTATAATTTTCAGTAAGTTTTTAATAGTAATTACTTTTCTGTTTTTTTTTTTCATGAGAGATATGAAGTAATCGAAAACAAAATACAAATCAGTTGATATGGGAAAAAAAAATAATATAAGTATAATTTTCAGTAAGTTTTTAATAGTAATTACTTTTCTTTTTTTTTTCATGAGAGATATGAAGTAATCGAAAACAAAATACAAATCAGTTGATATGGAAAAAAAAAAGTAATAGAAGAAGAATTTCTTGGCTTTGGAGAATCAAATAATCTTTAGAAAAATAAATAAATAATGAAATAGATAGATGCAATTCCATGTTTAATGAGTATTTTAAATAAGTGGATTAGCAAATATCTTTTACATGAATCGAAGGAGGTTGAGTCAAAGTCTTTTAGAGATAAAAATGTCAAGTCATGAAGATATGTGCCATTAATTAAAAAAAAAAAAAGGCAAAAACCTTAAGTTTAAATATATGGATTAACCAACAATGAGTCAATGGTGAAAGACAAGTATGATTTTATTGTATTTAATCTAGTATACTATACAAAAGAAGGTAAATGCGTTTTTGGTACGTGCCACATGTCATCTTGCTAAGCCATTTTCTATCCAAGAAAATATTTAATTTAACATTCTCTGTGTGTGTGTGTATATATATATATATATATATATAATTTCGATTTATTCAATCAGCTATTAGTAACACTATTTTCTTATCCAAAATAATATTCATAAAACATCTATTGCTTTTTTCCCATATCAAATTATATTTTAAATTTATTTTATTAAATTAAATATTTTATTCAGTTACAGAGTTTTTTAATGAAAACATTATTAGTATTAAAAACTTACAAGAACTAAATTTTGAAAAGATATGTTTGTATTTCATTCCTGTATAGAATGTAAAAGTTGACTATTAATAAATATGCCCCTCAATCTGAATAGGATGTAAGCATAGTAAGATTGGTCTTAAATGCATGAAAGTGACTAGACGATAGAGCCTTGGTAAATATATCTGGAAGTGGTGGCACTGTAGGAATTAATTTGCCAAGACATCTCCTTGAGCAACCTTTTCCTAGATGAAGAGAAAATCTAATTCAACATGCTAAGTTTGAGCATCTAAAATTGGATATGCAAACATACACGTAGCAGATATATTATCACAATACAAGACAAGCATGGAAAATAGAATAAGTCACCAGTCTCGCAAAAGTTGGCACATGCAATAAGTCTTTGCAAAGGCATAAGCAAAATATCTATATTCTGCTTCTTCACTGGAGCGAGATACAGTATGTTGCTTTTTACACTGCCAGGAAATCATATTAGAACCCAAGAATAGAGCATAGCTTGTAGTGGAACAACGACTATCTAGACATCAAGCCTAGTCAGCATATGCATAAACTACAAGTGAAGAATTAGTAGTAACAAATAAGGCTAATTTTCGTCAATAGTGCCCTTCAAGTAGCAAAATATTTGTTTGACAAGCTACAGATTCATAAAGCAAGGATGATGCATGAATTGACTCATTGGATTCACTACAAAAGCTAAATTATGTCTAGTCAAAGTCAAGTATTGTAATCCATCAACCATGCTACAAAGACAAAGGCGATTTGGATTGGAGTGATGTTTTGACTGGCTTAGCATTATGCATGGAGAACTTTGAAAAAGGTCCTATGTATACTTGTGTTGGTTAAATACTTGCTATTAATTTTGATGATGAAAATTTATATGCATTCATAATTGTTTGACTAAAAGCATCTTGTGAAAATAAGTGCTTAGATGTATAAGTAGATACTTGAAAGATGGAAAAAGATGAACAAAAACAAATTATTTGAAGAACAAGAAGATGAGAAGGCATAAGGAGGAGAAGAGACGTCATAAGGGGTACTGGACGTTTTTGCTCTTTTGTGAATTGCCTAAATATTGTATATGTTTGGCTCAAACTTCCTTTTTCATGGTTCAAACATTTTTTTAAGACTCTTGCATATTTGATTTCATAAAAGTACAAATGAATTTGAATGTACAAGTAGAGTAAAAATATGTTTTTGAAGTATTTTAAGTCATAGAAAGTATTTACAAATTGTCTTAAAGTGATTTGGAGTTATGAAAATTACACTGAAAAAAGTTTTGGCAAAAGTTTGGCTATGCTTCACTTTCTAAAGTGGTCGGACCCCCCAGTTGGTCGACCAGCTGACCTTGGTGGGTCGCCCGGCCAAGTCAGAACTGAAGGACAAAGCTGGACCCCCTAGCTGGTCGACCAGCTAAAGCATCCGACCTAGTCAGTGAGGTCCAAGAGGAAGCCAAACGATCCAGCCGGTCAACCGACTAAACGGGTTGCTGTAATAAATGTACTAGCTGTTTGTTACCATTCTGGCCATTTTTTCCTCTTTTCCTCACCTACCAAATCCCTAACACCCAAATCTCTTTAAATACACCTTTATTACAATTTCAAATCATCAATTCAAGTATGCAAAATCTTATATCATCATTCAATAATGCTTTGAGCCATTCTTGCAATATCTTTGAGCTTTCAAGAGCTTCATTCATTGCAATATCTTTTTTTTTTAGAAGAAAATTTTCAGATTCTATCATTTCTTATTTCTTTGATTATATACACACTTTAAGAGATAAAATTCTTGAGGGATTCTGTCATTAAAGCTTGTAAAATATGGGGAAATCTTAAAGAGTGGAACTCTTGGGTTCTTTGAAGTTAGGCTTCAAAGAGGTGTAAGAAATTGGTTTGTGCTTCATCAAGATTTGGAAAAGCATTTTAGTGAAGGTTGTTGAAGTCCTAAGGGGAGCATCCTTGGGTGGTGGACGTAGACTTGGCCGAACTACCTTAAATCGTTTGTCACTCTTCTCCCTATACTTTTGTTATCTCACTTGCTTAAATCGCTTATATTGTATTTGATATATTGCTTGAAAGAGATTGTTAAATTTCTGTGAATTTTTAAAAACAAAAATTAGTAATTATATCTTAATCAACCCCCCCCCCTCTTAAGATATTTGTACCTACAATTGGCGTTAGAGCTAGGGTTCTACCTATAGATTAACACCTAATAGAATCTTGGCAAATATGGAAGGAATTTCTATTAAGCAAGCACCCCCTTTTGATGGAACAAATTATGCATTTTGAAAAATGAGAATGAAAGTATTTATACAATCACATGATTATAAAACTTGGAAAATTATAGAAAATGGACCTACTTTACCTACAAAATTAGAAGAAGATAAGAGAGTACCCAAACCCTAAAATGAATGGAATGATGAAGATATTAAACTATTTGAACTAAATCAAAATGTATTACATTATCTATTCAATGCTATGAATGCAACCAAATTTACAAGGGTAATGGGGTGTACTTCGGCTAAGGAACTTTGGGACCAATTAGAAGTAACTTATAAAGGAACTAGCCAAGTGAAAGAATCTAGAATTGCTATGCTTTGTACATAGATATGAATTGTTGAAGATGCTTCCAAATGAAAATATTGAGCAAATGTTTTCTAGATTTGTTGAAACTACTAACAGTTTGAAAGTACTTGGAATGGATTATTCCAATGTAGCGAAAGCAAGAAAAGTGCTAAGGAGCTTGCCATCATCATGGCAACCAAAAGTTACGGCCATTAAGGAAGCTAAGGATTTAAATACATTGGAGCTCAATGTGCTCATTGGATCACTCATGACTTTTGAGCTTGAAATAAGAGACCATGATGAAGAAGAGAGGAAAGCAAAGAAGTCCATTGCGCTCATTGCATCAAAATACACATCAAGTGACGAAGAGGAAGACGATGAGAACTCGAAAGATGAGGAAATTGCACTTCTTGCCTGGAACTTCAAAAGATTCATGAAATTTAGAAAGATGAAGAAAGGGGCATCTTCAAGCAATACAAATTAGAAGAAGAAGGGAAAAGAAGGCAAAGATTTCAAAAAGACAAAAGATGCAAAAGGAGACGAACTAAAGTGTTTCAATTGCAACAAGCCGAGACACATAAAAGCAAATTGTCCAAAACTTTCAAAGAAAAAAGAAGGCAAGGCACTCAAAGCCACGTGGCACATCTCTAAAAGTGAAGAAGATGAGGAAGAGCAACATGAGATAGCCAACTTTTGCCTAATGGCCAATGAGGATGAGATACTATCACCTTCTCCATCTATCTATTATTCATCTAGTGAAGAAGAGGAAGAGGAATATAGTTTTGATGAACTAAAAGATGCATTTGCTAAACTACATGATGATCTATCTATAGCTTTGGCAAAAAATAAGCAAACGCATAGAAAATTGAAACTTCTTCTTGATGAAAAAGAAATTTTGAAAAAGAAGAATGCCTCTCTTATAGGAAAAATAGAAATCTTGGAAAAAGAAAATGATTCATATGCCGAAGATTTTGTGAAGTTTGAAAAAGAGGTTAAAGACTTGAAAAAGAAAAACTTGGATTTGAATGGAATTAGTCAAATATTTACAAATTGTAAAGAAAATTTTGAAAGACTCCTTGGAAGTCAAAAAATGGCTTTTGATAAAAGCGGTATTGGATACAAATCTAGCATTAATCAAAAGTATTTCAAAACCTACTTTGTCAAGGCTTCCACCTCTACATCCTTCTCTTCAGCAGAATCTAATATTACTTGTACATATTGTGAAAAGAAAGGACATGTATCTACTCATTGTTACTAGAAGAAACTTCGTGATAAAGGATCACATGTTCCATATTAGGGTGGTCAAAAACAAAAATTGAAACTAACGCTGAGGACCCAAGGTGCTGGGGAGCCCAAAATGAAGAATTATATTTGAATTTCATGTGTGTAGGTATACAATGAAAGCAAAACAAGCAAAATGAAGTAGATCTTGGATAGTGGTTGTTCCAAGCACATGACGGGGAACTCTTCACTTTTCTACAAATTAAAAAGACGAAAGGAGGAGACATTACCTTTGGCGACAATAGCAAAGGAAAAATAATTGGAAAAGGAAGCATTGGTAATGAAAACTCTCTTGCTATACACAATGTCTTACTCATAGAAGGCTTAAAATTTAATCTACTTAGCATTAGTCATTTGTGTGACAAAGGTCATAAATTAGTTTTTCAATCCTCTAGTTGCATTGTCTATGAATGTGGAAATGATAATGTATTATTTGTAGCTAAGAGAAATGAAAATGTCTACACCGTTGAAATTGATCAACTTGTATGTCAACATGTTAAATGCTTGTCCGTTGTATATGATAATGCTTGGTTATGGCATAGAAGATTAGGACATGCTAGCATGAGCTTATTGAATGATTTATCAAAGCATGATCTAGTTAGAAACCTACCAAATCTAAAATTTGCAAAAGACAAAATTTGTGATACTTGTAAACTAGGAAAACAACATAAGACATCCTTCAAATCCCTAAATAAAGTTTCAATAAATAGAGCATTGCAACTATTACATATGGATTTGTTTGGACCTATTGACGTGGCTAGCTTAGGAGGATCCATTTGTTGTAGTAGATGATTATACTAGATTTACATGGGTCAAGTTTCTTGCACATAAAAATGATGCCTTCAATGAATTTGCAAGATTGTATAGAAAAGTGTAAAATGAGAAAGGCTATTTTATAAATTGCATCCGTAGTGATAATGGTATCTAATATGTAAACACTCCTTTCATGAACTTTTGTGATGAATATGGCATTGAACATAACTTTTTGGCCCCTCGTACTCCTCAACAAAATGGGCTAGTAGAGAGGAAGAATCGTACATTACAAGAAATGACAAGAACTATGCTAAAAGAACACAACTTGTCAACAAATTTTTGGAGTGAAGCTATAAATACTGTATGTTATGTACAAAATAGAATTTTGATTAGACCTATCCTAAATAAAACTCCATATGAATTATGGCATGGCAAAACACCTAAAATATCATATTTCAAAGTGTTTGGTTGTAAATGATTTATCCTAAATACTAAGGATCACCTGAGAAAATTTGATGCTAAATCAGAAGAAAGTATATTTTTAGGTTATTCCACAAAGAGCAAAGCATATAGAGTATACAATAAAAGAACTCTTGTTGTAGAAGAATCAATGCATGTTACATTTGATGATCTAACCCATTTGAGAGGAGAAAGGAGATTGACGATGTGGGTTATCTTTTGGAAAAGACGACACTTGAAGAAGAACCAACTCCAAAAAACAAAGAAAATCCAACAAAACAAGAGAATGCAAAGCAAGAAAAAGAACATCAAGAAAGGAGGTCTTAAGCCAATAAGGAAAGTGAACAATGCTCTAACAAAGGAAATATTGAAACCAAAGAAACTCATGAAGACCTACCAAAAAGTTGGAAGTTCGTAAGAAACCATCCTCAAGATCTAATCCTTGGTGATCCAAATGAAAGTGTAAGAACTAGGCGTAATATTAATGCTTTTGTGAGCATCATGCATTTATATCTCATATAGAACCCAAAAATGTAAAAAGAAGCCTTACTTGATGAAAATTGGATAATTGTCATGCAAGAAGAACTTCACCAATTTGATAGAAATAAAGTATGAAAGCTAGTTGAAAGACCTAAAGATAGACCGGTAATTGGAACAAAATGGGTATTTAGAAACAAACTAGATGAAGCCAAAATAATAACCAGGAACAAGGCTAGACTAGTAGCATAGGGATACAATCAAGAAGAAGTAATTGATTACGATGAGACCTTTACTCCCGTAGCTAGACTTGAATCCATTCGTATGTTACTCGCATTTGCATGTTAGATGGACTTCTAACTTTATCAAATGGATGTTAAAAGTGCCTTTTTAAATGGATTCATTGAAGAAGAAGTTAATATTGAACAACCCCCCGGTTTTGAAGATTCTTGTTTTCCTAATCATGTTTTTAAACTAGAAAATTCATTATATAGTTTAAAACAAGCTCTTAGAGCTTGGTATGAAAGACTTAGTGGATTTCTCGTAGAAAACAACTTTGAAAGAGGAAAATTTGATTCTACTTTGTTTATTAAAAGAAAAGGGAATGACATTTTACTTGTTCAAATCTACGTTGATGATATAATCTTTGGTACTACTAATGTTTCTCTATGTGAGAACTTCTCTAAGTGTATGCACAAGGAGTTCGAGATGAGCATGACAGGAGAGTTAACATTCTTCCTTGGACTCCAAATCAAACAAGCAAAGGAAGGGATCTTCATCAATCAAGCCAAATACACCAAGGAAATTATAAAAAATTTGGATTTGAAGATGCAAAGGAGATTAGAACTCCCATGAGCCCCTTAACAAAGTTGGATAAGGATAAGAAAGGAAAACCTGTAGGCGAGAAGAAATACAAAGGTATGATTGGCAGCCCATTATATTTAACTGCTTCTAGACCTTATATCATGTTTGTAGTGTGCTTATGTGCTAGATTTCAATCTAACCCTAAGGAAACTCACTTAATTACTGTAAAAAAGAATCATTAGATACCTTAAAGGAACAATTAATCTAGGATTTTGGTATGCAAAAGGAACTTCATTTGACTTATGTGGATTCTCTGATATTGACTACGCTGGTTGCAACGTAGACCATAGGAGCACTATTGGAACTTGTCGATTCCTAGGACATTCTTTAGTATCTTGGTTAGGCTAAGCATATTTCGGTCATAACCGAAAACCGAACCGAAATAATAATTCGGTTCAGTTATTTTGGTAATTCGATTCGGTTTCAATTAGTGTTTTTTCAATTTTTCGATTTCGGTTTCGGTTATTATACAAAAATTTCAGTTAAGAACCGAATTAACTGAATTAGCAAAAATTACATTGTTTGCCTATAAGTAATCCCATTAACAAAAACCTTATCCTTTATCCCTTATTCCCTATCTACTTTTAGTCCTTAGACAAAAATGCCTCAGTCTTCACGCCAACAGCTACGTTGCTCCTCTACCTTATTCTCTTAAGAGTGACTCTCAAGAGTTAAGCCTTGGCCTTACAAATTGCAACAACACGAAGCTTGAATCGAAGAGCACAAGGCTACTGAGGAATCCATTGGGTATCATGGCGTCTCCATTTTCTTTATTTACTTTTCTAAAAACTTTTTGTGTTTCTTTTTTATAATTTGAAGATCTAGTCATCTTGATCTTCATTTGGTGCTTTTTTTTTTCCTAATATGCTATTTTTTTAACTTAAAATTATAAATATTAGCTTCATTTCATTGCCGACTTGCAGATAGTTGTTTTGTTAAGGTTTTTGTGAACTTTTTGTATTTTGTAAACCTTCTGTCAAACCCCAACCAAGAAAGAAAGAGAGCAATTTAAATTATAAACTTTAGTTTGATTCAACTCTCTATTTTAATTTGCAAATTTGGTTATTGGTTGGTTTAGCTGGATGGGGAACTTTATTTTTTGCATTTTAGATATTTCGGTTATTAACCGGAACCGAACCGAAAAAAATTGGTTCTAACAATTCGGTTATTTAGCTAATTCGGTTAGGTCTCGGTTATTAAAATTATTTCAAATTTGGTTCTCGGTTATTCGGTTCGGTTATAACCGAATGCTCAGCCCTAATCTTGGTCCTTTAGGAAACAAAACAGTGTTGTTATCTCTACGATTGAAGCAGAATATATTGCAGCTGGTAGTTGCGTAGCTTAAATTTTGTGGATAAAACAAAATTTACTTGATTATGGATTGCACTATGATCATGTTCCTATATATTGTGATAATATAGTGTAATTAATCTCACTAAGAACCCAATTCGACATTTAAGAACTAAGCATATTGAGATTAGGCACCATTTCATTAGAGATCATGTACAAAAAGGAGATATCATACTTGAATTTGTTGATACCTTGCATCAAGTTGCTAATATTTTTACTAAACCATTGCATGAGGATCAATTTTGCAAGATTAGAAGAGAAATTGGAATGATAAAAAGTATTTGAAATACATATATATGTTTTTATATGGCGTGGGCATGGAAACTACGCATTTTTGCACTTTCTGACCCGGCCGGTCGACCGGACTAAAGCTATAAGGCGTCCGGCTGAAAAGAAAAATTTTATGTGCTCTCTAATCTGGCCGTGACCAGTCGGTCGACCGGCTGAACGCGAACAAGGTTAAAATTGGGGGTTTTAACCCCAAATTCACATAATCACTCTCAAATTTTTTAACCCTAAACCTAAAACTCTCTCAAGCCCACTTGCAATTCTTCAACTTTCATTCAATTTCTTCTAAAATTCTTCTTATATTTTGATTACCCACATAAAAAAACTTGTTTTCACCGATTTAATCTTCCAAAAATCACTCAAAATCATGGTGAATCTAAGGACTAAAAGTCAAGAACGTGGGAGAAAAGGAAAAAAGGCAAGAACACAATCTCCTCCACCACCTCCCGTATCAAAGATTCAAGAGAAACATTCGATATTATACGGTAAATATCTTGTTGACTCAGATTTCGCTGGCACTGATGTTCTATCACTATTTGATGATTGGTATATGTTTATGCATCTACATTTTCATGTTCAAGATAGATTAGTGATAAAATTTTATGAAAATCTTTAAGTATATCGTAGGAGCCTGAAACTTGAGTTAACTTCAACTGTTTGTTGAGTAATATTTGTGCTTAATAACGAAACTTTGCAAAAAATCTTTCATATGCCTGTAGATGGAGAAGGACATTATAATAGCCAAAGGTGGCCGGAAGGGATTAAGGGCACTAATAAGCCAAAAGAAGTTATAGATTTTATGTGGAAGGATGTAGGGCCTAAGGATTCCGAGTTAATTCTTCCCTTATTGAAAGATGTTGATTTTAACAAGAGAATTGCGTTCAAAATAATTAGTGAAGTAATTCTCCCGAGAAATATCAATGATGGGAAGATATCGGCCATGGATGCCTATATCTTTTATAGCTTGAAAAAGGGGGTTAAGATTGCTCTACCTTTCCTTATCCTACAACACATGGTACATATTAGTGGAAAGGATGAAGGAAAAACAACTACTCGTGGATGTGGAACGGCTTTGATGCATATTTTCTCACACTTCAAGATTTCTTCAAATGCTCCATATAGGAAGTTTGCCTGGAACTTTGATATGCTTTATATGAATTTTATGGGCATCTACTGGTACAATCGGGAAACTATAAATAGAGAAACATTTAAAAACTTACCCCAAGACACCCAAGCAGCGATTAAGAATATAACAAAGAAGGGAACCACTTTTACCAATCCTGTTTGTGGGCCTGATGCATAACAACTTGATGATATGCTTGAGGGAATACACATTACCCTCGAAGAAGAAAAAGGGCCAGAACATGAGGGTGAAGCTAACATAGGTATACCAAGAACAATCCCCATGGTTGTTAGTACCTTTGAAGATGAGAAATTAGATCCTAAAGAAGCTACTCTTAGGAGAGTGATGGGAGAATCACGGGCACAGGGGCATATTGATGAGCAACGCCTAGTTGAAATTCGACGAGGTGCAGGGTCTAGCTCAATGGGTCAATAAGAAGACCCCTTGCTGATGGCTCAGATTCTTTTGTAGTTGCAAACCTTGAACAAAAGAATGGAAGAAATGAGGGCCACAATGACGAACCAATGGAATGGGCTCACTCTCTGGAGGAAACACATTAATTTGGAAATGGCGAGTATGCGTTCTGACATGCAAGAGTACTTCAGAGATCACCATGATTGGGCACCTAATTTTCATATTCAAAACATCATTTTTAGCATTAGAAAACAATTTTAGTTCACTTTTAGTTGGTTTTAAACTTCTTGTCTTTGTTTTTATTTCTGACTGGTCGTATTGTCTTCGCTTTTATTTCACAGATTCAACTCTTTCAGTTTATACTATCTTTACTTACATTCTCTTCTTGCCTCCCTATTAATTTTCAATGATGCCAAAGGGGGAGAAAAGAGAAAAGGCTAAAGGAAAGCAAAGGAGAAGGCTGCTTAGGCTGCTTATTATTGATATGGCTTAATTTTTTTTATGATTATATTTTCCTACTTTCCTACTTTGATTTTTCTTGGCTGCTTATGAGTTGATATGGTGAGTTGCTTGTGAGTTGATATAGCTCACTAGTTTGGATGATTATATGGATACAACTTACTTCCGGTGATTATATTATTTAAACCTGAATTAATAGTATATTTGCATGATAGTATCATTTGTGCATTGAGAAAAATGCTTTGATGATTGCTTTCATAATATTCATGAGTTAAATTTGACAAAGGGAGTATTTTCCCAAATACATTTTTGTTTGGAAAAGGAATGCATATATTAAGGGGGAATGCCTTTGCTCATATCTTAAAAATTTGTTATCATTAAAAAGGAAGAGATTATTGGCTAAATACTTGCTATTAATTTTGATGATGAAAATTTATATGCATTCATAATTGTTTGACTAAAAGCATCTTGTGAAAATAAGTGCTTAGATGTATAAGTAGATACTTGAAAGATGGAAAAAGATGAACAAAAACAAATTATTTGAAGAACAAAAAAGATGAGAAGGCATAAAGAGGAGAAGAGATGTCATAAGGGGTACTGGACGTTTTTGCTCTTTTGTGAATTGCCTAAATATTGTATATGTTTGGCTCAAACTTCCTTTATCATGGTTCAAACATTTTTTTAAGACTCTTGCATGTTTGATTTCATAAAAACACAAATGAATTTGAATGTACACCTAGAGTAAAAATGTACTTTTGAAGTGTTTCAAGTCATAGAAAGTATTTCCAAATTGTCTGAAAGTAATTTGGAGCTGTGAAAATTGCACTGGAAAAAGTTTTTGCAAAGGTTTGGCTTTATTTCACTTTCTGAAGTGGCTGGTCCCCCAGCCCGTCGACCGACTAACCTAGGTGGGTCGCCCGGCTGAGTCAGAACTGAAGGACAAAGCTGGACCCCCTAACTGGTCAACCAGCTAAGGCGTCCGGCCTAGTCAGTGAGGTCCAAGAGGAAGTCGAATGACCGGTTGAACAGGTTGCTATAATAAATGCATTAGTCGTTTATTACCGTTCTGGCTATTTTCTTCCTCTTTTCCTCACTTACCAAATCCCTAACGTCAAAATCTCTTTAAATACACCTTCATTACACATTCAAATCACAAATTCAAGTATGCAAAATCTTATATCATCATTCAATCAAGCTTTGAGCCATTCTTGTAATATTTTTGAGCTTTCAAGAGCTTTATTCATTGCAATATCTTCTTTTTGAGAAGAAAATTTTTAGATTCTATCATTTCTTATTTCTTTAATTATATACACATTTTGAGAGCTAAAATTCTGGAGGGATTCATTCATTAAAGCTTGTAAAAAGTGAGGAAATCCTAAAAAGTGGAACTCTTGGGTTCTTTGAAGTTAAGCTTCAAAAAGGTGTAAGAAATTGGTTTGTGCTTCACCAAGATTTGAAGAAGCATTTTAGTAAAGGTTGTTGAAGTCTTAACGAGAGCATCCTTGGGCAGTGGATGTAGGCTTGCCCGAACCACCTTAAATCATTTATCTCTCTTCTCCCTATACTGTTGTTATGTCACTTGCTTAATTACTTATATTGTGTTTGATATATTGCTTGAAAGAGATTGTTAAATTTCTATGAATTTTTAAAAACAAAAATTAGTAATTATATCTTAATTCACCCTCCCTCTTAAGATATTTGTACCTACAACTTGTTTTTAGTTAAGAGAGCTAGCAGTGCAGGTATCATAAATACCGAAGAAATAATATAGGTCCCCCAAATCCTTCATGGTAGTACTAAGAGTGTGAATGAACTTAAAAATGAGAGAAGCAAAATTACCCATTAGTACTATGTGATCCACATATAATAATAAAACAAGTATGCTATGAGGTTGACAATAAATAAATACAGAAGTGTCAGCCAAGCTACAAGTAAAACTGTGTAAAAGGAGAAAAGAAATGAAGCAATGTAACCAAGTGCTTGTTTTAGGTCATAAAAAGCTTTTTTCAATTTGCAACCATGATTTGGGTGCTAAGGATCAACAAAACTCTGTAGTTTTTTCATGTAAACTTCTTCATTGAGATAACCATGTAGAAAAGCATTTTTGACATCAAGTTGCCAAATCACCCAAGAACAAGATAAAGCAATAGCCAAAACGATTCTAATGGTAGTAGGCTTAACAACAGAACTTAAGGATTTAAAGTGACCAATAATTGTTTGTTCATAAAACCCCCGAGGCATAGGGTGTACTTTATAACACTCAACAGTGCCATCAAAATTACATTTAATTGGATAAATCCATTTACAACCAACTAAGTTCTTGTTTGGGGATGGAGGTACAAGTTCCCATGTATAATAATTTGTGAGGAGGGCATGAAGTTAAATTTGGGAAAAATGCACAACCAAAAGGCTTGATGCAAATATCAACAACTAAAACTGCAAGACCCTACAACAATACGTTAGGAATCAACCCAGGAATGTCCAAACAACAATAAAAAAAAAGGTAGAACTTGACCCGTTGGTTATAAGGAACCAAGAACCAAAGTTATAATTTGGTAGAGTGAAGACCCCATAGCTATAAATGAGCTAGGAACCAACACTATAAAGCGAATGGTGTACTTGAGCATTGGAGAAAACACCGAAGAACGGTAAGGGAATAATTGTCTCACTTAAAATTATGATATGAAACTTGTCCTACAAAGGCCATAGGCACTCTTTATATAGGCATAAATGAAACCCTAGTTTCCTAATTAGAAAAGGAAATCACATAAATAAGACCCTGACTTCTTGATTAGAAAAGGAAATAAACATAAATGAAACCATAAGTCCCTAATTGCAAAATAGCCAAATAACTTAAAGTTTAATGAAACTTGTGCTAGTCACATGCTTTTAAATGAAAGTAAAACTAATCTTGAACCTAATATAATCAGGCCTTTCTAAACTTGGGCCTAAAGTAAGTTAATGAGTCTTAGCTTTCCTTCCAAGCCCATGTACATGTCTCTCTTAAATTCTTCTCCAAGTTGATTCATAATAAAACCTCAAATAGATTTGTGATGATACTCTGCATTTCAATGAATTCCATCCATCTTGCATGTCGTTGGTTCAACTTGCATTCCATTTAAGATGCTTTAATGATTGGTGATCTGTGTGGATGACGAATTCGTTGGACAACAAATGATGTTGCCATGTTTGCAATGCCCTTACTAATGCATATAGCTCTTTGTCATAGGTTGACTAATTCAAGGTAGTCTTATGAAGCTTCTCATTGAAGTAGGCTATTGGCCGCTTCTCTTGCACAAGAGCGGCTCTTATACCAATACTAGAAGCATCACATTCTACCTCAAAAATATTTTAAAAGTCAGGTAAAGATAGTAAAGAGGCTGTACTTAGCTTTTCTTTAAGTGTATCGAATGCCTTTTGCTGTACTTCTCCCTATTTAAAGCCAACATCCTGTTTGGTTACTTCAGCTAATGGAGCAGCAATTAAGTTAAAATTCTTCACAAACCTTTGGTAAAACCCTGCTAGGCTATGGAAGCTTCTCATCTCTGAAGGGTTAGCTGGTATTGGCCACTCTTTCTTACGTGCACTACTTTTTCAATGTCAATATAGCAGTAGAGTTCAACAATATTAGCAATTTCTTTGTGAAGGCTGCAGATAAACCTTGCCATGGTGGCTTCTCGATCTTCTTCTATGTTAGCTTTAACAAGAGCTACTTCTATCTCCTTAAAATATTCTTCAACTGATTTGGATCCCTGTTTTAAACTTCGAAGTCTAAGATATATGTCTCAATAGTAATGAGAAGGGATAAACCTTTTTGGCACTACGGATTCTAAATCTCACAACATGGTGACAGGCCTCTCATGATATCTTCTTTGGTTGATTAGCACCTTATCATATAGCTTCACTTTCTTCTCCACCGAGTAGTTATGGCAATCAAAGATAAACTCAACTCTTCTTTCCCACTCAATGTAAGCATCGAGATTGTTGTTACCTTGGAAAGGGGAAATTGTTCACTTGAAATTGCCAGTTGCTACTATCATCTTGGTCTCTATCACATTGGCCTACATTGTAGTATCTTGGCCTCTCAGTTCTTTCTCTTCTTGGTTTTTTCACGTTCGCCAAAGATCCCCATCCACCATAATAACCCTCGACCTCATCTCCCCATTCTTCTTCATTATGCGGCTGTTGGGGTTGTGGTTGATTTTGACTCTTGGATTGTATGGCTTGGTTAGTTCTTATGGCTTGAGTTGCTTGACTTTGCTCAATTGCTGCTACTTGAGCATCAAACATTGTGTTGAAATGCTCAAATTGCTTATAGATGGCAGCAAGGATAAATGCTTGGTCGACAAGCCTCTTCTCTTTATCACTGTCTTTTATACTTTTTTGTGGCATCTTTAGTTCATTTAAAAAAATTGTTAGCAAAAAAAAAAAACATTTTGGACCTCACAACATTCCCTCACATGTTTCAGTCTACCAATGGAAGGTCACTCATGTTTACATTCTAATTAGCTTTTTTATATTGTGAACATTCTTGCCTTTTCCATTCTTGATATTCTCTTTGCATTCTAAAGGGCTTACTCAAGGTGCTTTAAGGGTATCAATCGAACAGGCACAATATGTTTTACCTTTAGCTGCCATATTTATAGCAAGAACATCTTAGTGTTAAAACAGGAAACCAACAAGTCTAAATAGGTAATATCCACGCCTAGGAATAGCAATAATTTCAAAACATGCAGTCAAAGCAATTTGAAATGACTAGGACAAAGAAGGAGACAAAGAACTGAAAAGTAGGAAAGTTCGCAAAAAGGAAGGAATAAGAATAAGAAACTAAAATAAATGAAAATAACCAAAAAAAAAAGGTAAAACAAAGATTGAGACACAAGGAAGGTTGAAACAAAAAGGAAACTGTTTAAAAATAAATAGGAAATAGTTCACTAAAAGAAAAATAAATGCGAAAGTATAGAAAAGGAAGAAACTCAAAATAGGAAAGTGTGACAAAACGGGGAAGTATCCACAATTAATGTGGAACCTTTCAAATCCTTGAATTAAATTATTAGCAAGTTCCTAAATTCATTTTGGAAACTGTCTCTTTCTCTCACTCTTTTGGCCACTTTTTTTTTTTTTTTCTCTTAAGTTTGATTTTTTCCCCCCATGAAAATTCAGATTATGCGCTCTTTTTATTTACACAATTTTTTTTAAGAAACGGATTAGACAAGCAAACTAGCAACAGAAAGACTCATAGACAAATGCAGAAACAATCCAGAAATATAAAGAACACGATTGCAAGGAAAGCAAAGATACATAGGTGAAACTAGATTGAAAGCTGGCTCTGATTACTAACTAATGCGAACCTCAATGACTGAAACCACGAGACTCCACAACAATATGTTAGGAATCAATCTAGGAACGTCCAAACAGGAATCAAAATGAAAAAATAGGCGAAACTTGACCATTTGGTTATAAGGAACCAAGAATCAAAATTATAATATGATCGAATAAAGACCCCATAGCTATAAACGAGCTAGGGACCAACACTATAAAATGAATGGTGGCAAGAATCCACTTGAGCACCAGAGAAAACACCAAAGAACGGTCAGAGAATAATTGTCTCACTTAAAATTATGATATGGAACTTGTTCTTAGAAAGGCCAAAGGCACCCCTTATATAGGCATAAATGAAACCCTAATTTCCTAATTAGAAAAGGAAAAAACATAAATGAAATCCTAACTTCCTAATCAGAAAAGGAACAAACATAAATGAAACCTTAAATCCTTAATTGCAGAACAACCAATTAACTTAAAGCTTAAAGAAACATGTACTTCTCACATGCTTTAAAAGAAAATAAAACTAATCTTGAACCCAATACAACTGAGCCTTTCCAAACTTGAGCTTGAAGTGAGTTAATGACTCTTAGCGCTCCTTCCAAGCCCGTGTACGTCTCCCTCTTAAATTCTTCTCCAAGTTGATTCGTAAAAAACTTTGAATAGATTTGTGATGATGCTCCAGATCAAGAAAAAAAAAGTCATCAGGCATCCTATTAAATAATAGTTCAAAAGGTGATTTGTAGGAAAGAATTTCGACAACAAAATCTATTTATAAGAAAAATAGTCATGTATACCAAACCTAACCAAACTCATATGTCATGGATGCATGCAAGAAAAAAGCATGAGCAACTTCAAAAATATGACACTGTTTTTGTTTCGCTATTCCATATAGAAGTATTGAGAGTCACACCTCAACTAGGGTGTTTTAGTATGCATTTATATACAAGTATGCTTTATACATGTTGGAATATGCATCCCTTCTACATGAAAAAATCATAAAGTATAAGACCACCTTATAAGGTCTTAGGCTACTCCTTGTAGCAACCAATTGGTTTTATGAGTACAAGTTACAATCATAACATTATAGTTATAAGGTAATATAGGATATATTTACCTATTGTCGGAGAAGTTACCCAAGAGCTTGAGAGCTTGACACGTCAGCTGAAAGATATATTAAATTTTCCTAAATATTATTAATGATATACAATGGATCAGACTAATTCTAAAGTCAATGTATATCACACTAATTTCAATCAAATAAATACAATAATACATTTAGCAAAATGTATTGACATCAAATATTATACACATTGTGTAGAATTTAATTCAACAATAGATAATATGTTTATAGTATTATTCATGAATATTATCATTATTGTGGTGATGGTGAGAAAAAAGCCACATAAGAACTTGAAATGGTTATGAGATATTGTCTTATTCTAATCATAGATGTGAGTACAAATCATTTGCTAAGGATATACTATTTTTGAGTTTTAAGTCAAGTTATCATTTTTCTATATAAATACGTATATATATATATATATAATAAAAATTTTGTTAATAAATAATGTTAACAGTCCTTATTGTTAATTTATAATAATAATTTTATCAAGTATTTTCTAATACTACTTGAAAATGAAGTATGACTAGATTTGGGTTTTATAATTAAAAATATATTAGAAACTAAATGCTAGTACACTAATATTTTTAAGTAAAGCATTTAGCAAACTTTGTTTAGCTCTTTCTTCAACTACATCGAGGGAAAATGTGAAAAAAACAAGAACTAGCTTTTCTAAAATGTATGGTGCCACAACGCATTAAAAAGCTTCAATTTTGGTATTTTTGGTTGGTATAAAACATAGGGAAAACACTTGGAAAATGGCTTCAAGTCATGCTACAAACGTCACTTTCCTTAAGGATTATTTGCCCCCACCAATCTGATATGCAAAGAAGAACATGCGAATATCCTCTGTGATATAGTGAAGCCAACAACTTGAATCGGTTTGTACTGCTAATCCAAATTCATATCACTCACCAGAAGATGACAGGGATATCAAATGCTTGAAATGAGTTTTTTGCAGTAAAACGTACCCAAAAGATGAGTCTAGTAGAAAGTTAGGTAGAATGGGATTGGTAATAGATGTTTTCCATGCACTTGAAGGCCTCTAGGAATGTCTATTTATGGAGCATTTTGTTTCTAGTACCAACAGACATACCTATTGGAGGTTTAGTTGCCAATACCTATTCAAACATACATCAATTGTCATATTCTGACTTTACCAGTCAAGCCTATAGGTCATCCTGTATGACTAGTGATATACCTGTGACTTTTGAAAATTACTTCAACAATCCACCTATTTTCAAAATGTCCAGATTATTGACATCCTTGGAATTTTATGCATAAATAAATATATCTAATACATTTGAATCTTTACTTAGTAAAATATGCTACCATTAGTCAGAATTGTATAGTTGACTAAGTATTGAACCAATGATTCTCTTTGACTAGTTGGGCACAAATCACACTTAAAACTCTATTCCATTGACTGACTAGTATCAAGTTACAGTTTAAAGGCCATGTGTCATATCTTTCATGAGTGTTATTAGAGCCAAGCTAAAACCCCTAGAAGCAACCACACTTCTCACCCATATAGGCATTCCTATAAGAGTTTCCCTATAGCTTAAGTAACCCAACAAACTGGTTATAGGTCTATTAAGAATGTAAGTTGAACTTCTCCTCTAATAGTTACAATAAACAAACACTTACACCTTAGAATGGGAAAATAACAGTTAAGTGCTTTCCAGTCACTTGGTGATGTACTATGGCTCATTGAACTTAAGACTTGTAGTAATAACAAATGATAAATCGACCTTCCATCATAAATGACTTTTGGTATTGGCTTGAGTCTCATCCCTGTTGAGTCTTAGAGATCAAGTCCCTTGACAATGCTTTTATGAGCAGATCCTCTAAACTTTGCCCTAATCTTATAAAGCTTACTAATACCACATCAATACTGCATCAGTGCACCACACCATGTCAAGACCATTTACTATTATATATTTGATTCTTGTATGTGAAAAGAACTAGAATAAGAACAATGTAAATAATCAGTAAGTAGTAATCTTATTACTTGTTAATTGATAGAGTATTTAGTTTGAACATTCCATCAAACAACTACCTTTCTTGACAAATTGACCTCCTTTTGAAAGGATAAACTGATCAAACTCAAATACAAGTTTAAAACCAAACTTGTTCAACAAACCACCAAACACTAAATCTTCCTAACTTTTGGAACATAGTATACATCATTTAAAACAAGAGTTTCCCCAGAAGTAAACACAATTTCAACAACCCTTATGCCTTTGACTTGTGGAGTAACAGAGTTTCCCACATAGGGAACCAAAAGCCTTCTTCAACCGTATCATGTGACCAGAATAGTGCCTTTTCCTTACACATATGCTTTGTTGTGCTAGAGTCAACCCACCGAGTTGTATCATCTCAGACAAGATTGATCTAAAAAATCATGACCTCAAGCTATCGTTTTTGTTTTAATGGTTCTTATTGAAAGTTGACCATGTCCTCAAACTTGATGTGTCCATTTTTGTCACAGTAGAAGTGTAGTCCTTTCTTCTTCTCTTTTTTTTTTATTCTTATTTTTTCCAAAATCGTTGTTCTTCTTTTTCTTGTTAGGTGGTCCTTCTTCTACGACATGGACCTTTGACACTTCAGGGCATTTTTGCTGAAGAACTTTGTCTTTCACTTCTTCTGTTTTGAGTTCTTCCTAGTTTTAGTATTCTTCTTCTATGTGAAGATAATTACCAAGCTCCTCTAAAGACATTTCTTCTTTTTTATGTTTCAAAGTTTTTTTTTTTTTGTGTCTTTCTAGAAAGGGGCAGTTTGTAAATTTATAGGAGATACAACAAGCACATCATCCATGTATAGTTTATATTGCTTAAAACTATTAAGGATTTGACATATCTCGTGAAATTGATCCATTATTGAGTGATTATCAACCATTTTAAAGTTATTGAAACAACTAACCAAGAATTTCTTGCTAGTAGCATGTTCAATTATGTACTTGACAATCTAATCTGTCTCGTAGATCTTTTGCAGTGGCTTCATTCTGGTATGTGTCAAATAATGCATCTATCATGCCATTTAGAATGTTACCACTATAGATATAATAGACATTGTCCCACTTTTGTTATGCACGAACTTGTTTAAGCATCTCTATATCATTTGGCTCAGGTCGTGCATTGGTTAAAACATAGCCACCTTGAGCATAGTGAGAAAGAAGTGCATCTTTTTCTCCCAATGAATGAAATCGCCTCCTTCAAAGCGATTAAATTTCACAAAATTGGTTGTCATCTCTTTTAGGGAATCCATTTTCAAGTAATAACAAAATAATCCTTAAGAGTTTTGGTGTAAAACGTGGGGATGAAAAATGGGTTGAAGGCGTCCTGCAAATGCCACTTTCCTTAAGGATTATTTGCCTCCCCTAGTCTAGTATGAAAAAAGGAATTTGCAAATCTCCTTTCAGATATAATCAAGCTAACAACTTGAAATGATTTATTCTATCAATTCAAATTCCTAGCACTCACACTGAAAGATGGCAAGATATCAAAAGCTTTAAGTTTTCTACAGTAAAACGTACTCAAAGGTTAAGTTGGTGAAAGATCAACAGAATGGGATTGGTAATAGATGTTTTTCATGTACTTGAAGACCTCTAGCAATGTCCATCTATAGAGAATTTTGTCTCTGGTACAAAAAAACATACTCGGTGGAATTTTAGTTGCCAATACTTGTTCAAGCAGACACCAATGATCATACTCTAACCTTACTGGTCATCCCTAGGGGTCGATCGACACCGGTCAAGTCTATTGGTCAACCAACACGACCAGTGAACAACCAATAACTTTTTATAATTACTCCAATAATTTTGGCCTCCAATTCATCCAAATATCCCAGAAAACACTTTCCACTTCTATCATTCAGAGTTTGAAATTGAAGCTTCAAACAAGCTTTTTGAATTGAGCTTTTCATCAAGGACTTGAATCCAACTTAAGAGAGGCCTTTGCTATTCTTGTTTTGGTATTTTGTGTTAATTTTCCTTGAACTTGTTTAATCAAACTACTTGTCTAGGATGGGATTATTATGCTATGACCTTCGATTTAAAATTTGATGTTTGGTGAAAAGTACATGTTTACTATCCTTTACTATTCATTACTTAGTTTTGACTACATAAATAGTTAATGTACAACTTGAGGCTATCACAGAAGTACTAATGAGTCTTTTGGCACATCTCATGATGCTGAAAGACATTGACCCTTATGTACTATTTTTCGCGCCTTAGTAACTTATCATCTATTGTACATGACAAGGCATTTAGGAAAACAAGCTGACTTTGGTTCCTACTTCATGAGAAGCTGGGTGCTATACTTAACTCTCTAACTCGATCTTTCCTCAATTTCTTGGATTTGTTCAAGATAAACAAGTTAACTACCATGGGTTACTTGGGTTGGTGTAGACTATTGAAAGGGACAAACACTTAAGAAACATGTGAATGCAATGGGAGGTGCCTCATTCTTGAACCAATAGAATTCTTCTAAAAGGTCAAAAAGAAGAATAAGAAAGGTTTTAAAGCCCAAGGTGCAGTTAAAAAGCTCACATAACAACAACAGCTAACGCACAAGCAAAAGGATGACAAGAGCCAGAGTGTTTCTTTCTTAAGAAACTTTGGCATTGGAAGAGGAACTATCCTCAATGTCTAGTCCTTAGATCCAAAAAAGACGCAAAAACACGATCTGTTACTCAGCAACAAGGGCTATACATGATTCTCACTTGCAACTTCAATGTTCTAAACTTAACAACCTATATATTAGATATAGGCAGTCCTTACCATATTTTGTAATTCTTTGCGTGGGCTGCAGATCATTAAGAAGTTTGAAGATGGAAAAAGTCACCTGAATGTTGGGAGTGGAACTCTAGTCTTAGTACTAGCGTTAGGGTGCTTAGTTTTAGAAGTTAGTCCAAGAATCTAGTTCTCTTAAATGTTCACTATTGTCCCAACTTTGCTTCGAACATCATCTACATTGGGATTTTTAACCAAAAGTGGATATTGTTCTTCTATAGTCAACAATGATTTTAGCATTATTTAGAATAATGTTACTACTCCACATAAAATACATAAGATGATATTCGATTAATTATACACCACAACCTTCACACATTACTGAAGTAAATGTTTTAGAAGAGACTACCTCATTTTGAAAATTACAAAGGAGATATTAGGTGAGTTTTTAAAGTAAAAGAGATCAGTAGTTAAATGAACAAATTATTGAAGGCATATACATCTTTACCTACGAAGAAGACTATTTTTTATCTTATGAACAAGAAGAAGAAAAATGAAAGAGAGGCCTATAGATAAGATTGTCGAGAGTTGAAAATCTGAAACAATCTTTTTACCCCTAGTGTTGAAAAAGCTTCAAGAACATGTAGCTGCAACGTCATTTTCCGGTCTTGCAATCCTGGAGCACGTACAAACACACACAAGACTTCCAGTACACGTTCAGCAAGCGCCATCTTAAGCAACTAGCATTTGCGCCAAAAGGAATCTTGTTTCACTTTTCTGATCCATAAATCTCAACAAGCTTCATCTGTACTCTTAAATGTATAAACTGATTTTCCACGGAACAGAACAGATGCACAGCAGTAACTTAATGTCAAGACAAATGAAAAGATACCAATAAGCTTAGCTTGTCCAAGTATCCTCCGGAATAGGAGGAACTGCAATCCAAGAGCAATGGGCAGCAGTGCATAAGAAATGATACTGCTGGGTGCTTTATTGAACTGGAACCAAAGCCAATAGCATGAAGTTGAGAGAGAGTATGACAAGAGAATGACATAATATTCATCACCAACATATATTTCTTAGCGCAGACTTTCATCTGCATAATCCAACGTCTGTTCTCCAAATTTTAACAACAAAAATTTTCATGCTGTTCTGTATCTCCTCAATGCTAAGCTAGGAAGCAGGGACCCTAAGGGATCCAACACTGAGCACCAGTGGTAGAATCTGCAACCACGGAGCATCCAAGGGTTAAAGCATTCAGAATGTCAGAGTGGTCAATGCTCGACAAAACTGAACTAAGAACCTTACCTCACCAAGTCGAGCATTTATCTTTAAAGGTACAAAACCATCAGCTCTTGTCTCACCCATATTTACTATAGCAGTTGCAGCACCGGCTTCATGAGCAGCCCTGTAAAAATTATATTACAGGGTTATCTCTTCTGACATCAAAACTTCTTTTGTTTGTCTTTTTTCTGGTGTGTAATTTCTACAAGAGTTCCACAATAGTTGCATGTTTACTTTCTCATCTCTCTCCACACACCATTACGCGTAGGGCAACTGACAATTATGCATTCAGAAAGTCACTCCTGCCTATGGACAGTTTTCTTGATGCTGAAACACCATCTAGAACATATAGGCCTATAGGTGGTTTTCTTGATGCTGAAACACCATGTAGAACATATAGTGAAAAAATCCCATCTTCCTTAACAGAGAACTTCTCTACCAACTGGAAGTACCCATCATCAAGATTTTATGTAGCATGTCACCTTGCTGAGCTACACCTACATGCAAAATCTTATACTGTACATAACATTTTTATCTATTTTATCACTAGCTGCTTCTTTTATTTTTAAGCACTGAGGTTTCTCTGACATATGAGATCATTATCAAGTATTGCTAAGCACCAAATCTCTATCCTTAGTTTAGTGAAACCAGAGAAATTTGTGACTTTACAATGCTTAGTTGTGTAAGTTGGAAAAGGATCAAAACCCATGGTGCTTCTGTTTGTCTGCTTCCCTTTCTAATTTTATAGATGATAATTGCTTTAACTTTTCACTGCATCCATGTTATCGGACTTGCTCAGACATGTTTTTGGCCTGTAATAAAACGTCATTCTTAAATATGTGACTGCAATCTGAGCTTTTCTTATCTTCCTTTATTTTCCTTTTTCTTAATTATTTTTTCTTTTCCCGCAATGTCTCTTCTCGTCTTCTTTCATCTTATCTTTTTTCGGCTTTCATCTCAGGCATCTTTTAGGTTTTAGGCAAATAATGTCCATACTGCTCATTTTGTTGTCCTTTATTGCCCACATAGCAATGAAGAAGAGCTATAGTCACAACAAAAGTAGTCGTTGTAAGAGAAATAGTAGCAGTAGTAACAGTAATTGTTGCAATACAAATAGTGATTTATTACTAATTTGACATTTCAAAATTTACCCATGCCCATAAGAAGTGCCCCAAAATTTTCAACTGTACAAGGTGAAGTTGACAATTCAAACTATTTTCCGGTATACAAAACTGATACTTCCTAAATTAGCTGGATTGCCAAAGAGGATCTCAAATTATAGGATGGAGGGAGGGGAGTAAGCATAGAGCCTAGCAGTAGCAACAGATTTAGCTTTGATGAAATCTATGACTACTATTCTCTAACATTCGCCATAGTCAATTCTATTATCATTTTAGCTATTATTGCTACTGGTAATGCAATCATGCTACTATTGTTAACTTTTTATTGCAATTGAGTTGCAATTATCACTACTATTTGGATAGCTCTTGTTATTAATGTTGAAATTGCTATGTTATTGATAGAATGGATGTTACTGTGGTCAAATTATTATTGATCTTGACACGGTCACGTCACCAGTCCAACTATTCTAGCAAAAACAGAGGAGCAGCAGCTAGCAAAGGAGAGAATTAGTCTAAGAGGTTTCTTATAGATTAAAGATGCAAGGATTGAATTTCACCTAACAAGCCGGAAAGCAGACATGGTCATCAAAGATGAACCAAGTACAAGGAAAGCATCGCAAGCCTTTGCAGCTTCCATTGCTCTGTCAGCTCTATCCTTTGGAACATTATCACCAAAGAAGACAACCTGCCACGAGATACGAACATCAGGACACCAAGTCATGAGAGCACTTTATACAACATATGCTTAAGCAAAATAACTATGATTTGCTTAGAAGCTGAGATTTACAAAGATAAGCTGTCCAGAAAATTCTATTATCAATCATTTTATAGTTAATGAATAGGATACAATCAAAAAGCTAAGTTTCTGAAGCTAAAATCTTCTGAAAGTTTAAGCCACAGCAAGAAATAATGGAAGTCCAAAAGCAATGGAGATCTAAGTTGTCCTCCAAGTAATATCTGTGACAAAGAAGTAGAGATTCTAAAACACAAAAAGATTGCAACTTCAAGGCGTATACTTCAGCCTTCAGCTTGATGTCAGCAAGCTCAAATCAAACTCAATTTTGAAACCATCAACTTCTCTAATTTTCAGTTTAGTAACCCTATTTTACTAGCTTTGGGATATTTCAAGCATCTTCTCTCTTTTTCCTTTGTGGTAAAGAAAATTTTATCAGTAAAGCTCCAAGAGGTCACACACCACTTACCATGGTTGCAACAGAAGGCGCCAGGCCTATCTACCTTATATTCTAGATACACAGTCATCTAGTATACACGAATTGGGTAAGCTTCTTTCACCCAGACCAGAATATCATGGAAAATCCTCTGTGCAACTCCACTTCCCCTTTTGTTGAAAGAGACAAGACATTAGGATCGAAGAGAATGGCTTGGTACATATTATGTACTTAGCCTTATTTATAACATTGGGTAATAACACAAAGTTTCCAAATCCTCCATGTGAGAGAATTACCACAACACTATTAACATTACCATAACGGAGACAACAAATATTAATAACTACTAACACCTTTAAAGGCCCTTCTACTCCATTCCAATCACTTTTTGAATTTAACTTAATTTCTGTTTTATTATTTAATTTTAGAACAAAAATGACGCACAAAAATTGACAAGGCTGCACATCTGGAACACAAGAAGAGCACTCCCCCTCTCTTCTTCCCCCCCCCCCCCCCCTCATGAGAAAATCTCGACTGTTTGTATTTATGATTCCAACTCTGAAATGCACTCCGGGTTTTAAATGTGTTGTTCATATCTGTTGCTTTCAAGTCCCGCAAAGTTTCTTGATATTTTCCCTAACCCCTCGCAGGTCTTAACATTTACTGATTTTCATTGCTACAGTTGACTTACAGATTTATGGATATATCCATTACAACATTTTAGACACAAAAGAGGAAATGAAAAGAAAAGGATTGAAAAGCTTATAACAACAGATAAATGTTGACTGTTCTTCATGTCTCAAATGTGAGCATCAGATATTCACACATTGAGAATTACAAGCCATTATCCTTGTTCTGGAAATAAAACCCAACCTTTCAGCAGAATATTCAGACCACATTTAAGCATGAGGAAGAAAGGTCTTACATCAGGTTTCAATATCCCACTACATCTCCGACAACCAGGAATCTGGAATTCCTCCTCCCAGAATTTCTCATCAATTTCAATATCACCATCAGGCCTTATCTTCATGCCGAAGTTCTTATCTGACCGGCTGTCATAGTCTAAATTTTCGATAGCTTCCGCCCACTGCAGTTCCATATAGCATCCACTCAGCAATATCCAGAAAAGGAAATACCCAAACAGAATAAAATTTTCAATTTTTTAAGGGGGAAACAACTTAGACAAAAGAACAGGACACATATCAGTCTAAAAGAACTCATAGTCATATAAATTAAGCAACAAGGAGGGGAAAAAAAAAAGAACCAGCAACAAATTTTCAATATTTGCATTGTACTACATGAACAATGAGATGAGATTCTCTTTATATAGACTTCAATTTTTAACACAATGTATACCCAGAAAGAGAAATTGGGGGTCGTCTTGTGGGGTGCGGGAGAAAAAGTCCCAGAATTCTACTTAGCAAAAGAACACCATCATATTCTACAGATTTTAATTGATTTCAAGAAGTCGGTGTTCACAGGATAAGGGGGGCAAGGGAGAGTCCCAAGTGGGAGACCAATTTTATTTCCAGAGAGACGTTCTCTAGCCTGATTACCAAAGTAAAAGAAAGCTCAAATAAAGAAGTCCGGAGTTGGTTAAGGATGTCCATATGCAATTTAGCCTAGTTATCAGGAGTGAGATCAGGAGAGAAGCATTCATCTCTTCATTTATATTGTCCAGAGATTATTCATACACTGCATCTGAATATTACAAAAAAGATATGGAACTATTTATTCTAAATTCATGAGGACAGCTTAATATTCTGGTACTTTTGCACTCCCCAGATTTCAGGGACGCAAGTCTGAAAGCTTCAGTTTTGAGAACAGCACAAGCAAGATTTTTAACATAGTGACCAACATCAACATAAGCATGTTAAGCATCTAAATGATAGAGCACTGCAGATCATACATTACTGTAGCTGTTAGTAGTTATTAGTATTAGTTAGTAGTGTTATTGTAATTCTCCCACATCGGGGAATTAGGAAACTTTGTGTCATTACCCAATACTATAAATAAGGCTACGTACATAATACATACCAAGCCATTCTCTCCAAAACTCTAATGTCTTATTTTTATTTAATATGGTATCTAGAGCCAAGTTTTGGACATTAGGGTTTCTTCCACCCAAAAAACCTTCTTCTCTAAAACCCCAATAAACCCTAAAACCACCCACTAAACCCAAAACACCCACCCACCCTTTCTCTACTTTTAATTTATTTTTTTTAAAAAAAAAAAACCTGCAGCACTGTTCACTGCCAGCGACGAAACCCCAGGCCGGCATATCCATACAGCAAACATGCCTTACCCATTCCATCCCTTCCCTTCGGCGACCTCCAGAACGCCGGCACCATCCACATTGTCGCCAGCAACCCCTCTTTCTAACACCTAGGGGTTTTTCTCCCCTTAAATCTCAAATCTACTCCAAACTACAGCCCCTCTTAACACGAGACACACCATTAGACTCTTTGCATCGATACAAGCCTACTGGTGTCACGGCGTGACTATCAGAGCGGCACATTACTCATACACGCCAACCTTGCTATGCATGACCCACATGCGCCGACCAACCGGCGCCAGCAGCATGTGCCTTCGACTCTCCTTGCTGCTTCAAACTAGTTTTGTGCCTTTTTTTGGCTTTCTTGCTATGTTTTTTTATGGAAATTTGTGGTCTTGTTCTCTAAAAAGAAAAAAAAGAAAGAAGATGTCATGACAACAGGTTGTTAGTCCTCCTTTGTTTTCGGTGTTTTCTTTTGGTAATTCCGTCTTGTTGCCTTGCCCTTTAGTTTGTTGCATTTGGTCTTCTCAATGGTATGGATACCTCTACAGCTACTACTATGGTGGATACTGAATCAGCTACTTCCATTGTTGTGCCCACATTCAATGGCACCCGTGTAATTACGACGACCAAACTCACCAATCGTAATTTCTCTTGTTGGAGTTCTGCCGTTATGTCATGGTTTAAAGGGCAAGGTTTGGAAGATCATTTAACTGAGAATGCCCAGCTACTCTGTTTGTTGCAAATATATGGCTTTGGTGGCGCGTCGATGCCCAACTTACCAGTTTACTACTGCAATCTATTGACTCAAAATTGCACAATGTCTTTGATAAGTGTCTATCTTGTAAGGCAATAAGGACCTTGGCGAAAGAGATGTACACCAGCAATGTTAGTCGTATCTATGATGTCGTCAATGATCTCTTCCAAATCCAGTTGGATGATCACGGTCTCTTAAGTTTATTTTGGTCGCTTTCGACGTGCCATGTCTGCATACAATGATATCTTCCCTCCTGATACAGATATTGCACGGAAACAACATGAACAATACTTTGTAGTGCTTATGCTTCATGGCCTTCCTCCTCAGTACGAGTCAATTCGTTCTCAAATTCTTTTTGGTCAGGCACTACCATCAATGCCTGAAGTTTATTCGCGCCTTGATCGTGCTTCTATTGTGAATCCCTTCTACAATCCGTCAGACCAATCCACTCCGGTTATACAATCTCAGCCTGGTGGGCGACAAGACAATGCTTCCCGTGATGGTCGTGGTGGTGGCCGAGGCGTTGATCTTGCAGGAAGGCGATCCGGTAATGCTTCTCGACCACAGTGTACTTATTGTAACAAGATGGGTCATACTAGGGATAAATGTTGGGATCTGCATAGTCGACCCTCTAGTAGTGTTAATGCCGCCCATGTAGACAATGAAGAACCCTCTCCGACAGCTCTACCACCTCAGCAGGCCAACTCCAATTCTCCTACCTTTATCTTGTCCGAAGCAGAGTATAAGTGCTATCTTCAACTTCAAGCATCACAGCAAGCTACCCAACGTTCCACTGCTTCTTTTGCACATGTTGCCCTTTCTACATCTGTAGATCTTTCTCATTCCTCGTCCAATATTGGTAAGTGGATTTTAGACTTCAGTGCGCCGAACCATATGAGCAATAATCGTTCTCTTGTTTCTCATATTCAACCTCTTACATCAATCGCCCCTGTCAAACTTGCAAATGATTCTTCCACTACTGTGTCTAGTATTGGTTCCTTGTGTCCCACATCCTCTATCTCCCTTCCTTCAGTATCATACCTTCCTAATTTTCCATGCAATTTATTGTTTATTAATAATTTAACCAAAACGTTTAATTGTTCTGTCACCTTTACTACCTTGACGATGATTCTTCCACTTCTTTCACAGTTGCCTCTACACCTGAAGTAATCCATAGCCGTCTTGGTCATCCCAATCTTTCAAGTCTTGAGCACATGGTCCCTAGTTTGGGTAGTATTAGGAATATCAATTGTGGGTCTTGTCAGTTAGGTAAACATAATCGTACATCTTTTGTTAATCGTGTCAATAAGAAGGCTAATGCCCTATTTGAATTAGTTCATTCTGATATTTGGGGGCCTAGTTGTCACGTCTTCAAATTTGGGTACCATTATTTTGCTAGTTTCATCGATGACTTCTTTCGTGTTACCTGGTTATATTTAATGAAAGACCATTCAGAGTTGTTTTCCATGTTTTCCTTTTTTTGTGCTGAAGTGAAAAATCAGTTTAATGCGTCTATTCGTATTTTGCGAACTGATAATACCAAAGAGTATTTTTCTACAACTTTTTCTTCTTTTCTTCAAAATCACGACATTATACACCAATCTTCTTGCACTTATACCCCTCAGCAAAACGAAGTTGCTTAGTGCAAGAATAGGCACCTAATTAAGACTGCTCATACCCTACTTATTCATATGAATGGTCCTTTTCATTTTTGGAACAATGTTGTTCTTACTGCACGTTAACTTATCAATCGCATACCCTCTTCTGTTCTTCAAAATCAAATACCATTCTCTATTCTTTTCTCTCATCAGTCTATTTATTTGTTACCACCTACGGTGTTTGGGTATGTTTGCTTTGTTCATATCTTGACTCCTGGGGCAGATAAGTTAGATTCACGTGCCATTAAGTGTGTTTTCCTTGGATATACTCGTCATCAAAAAGACTATCATTGCTACTCTCCTAAGTTGAACAAGTTTTTTTCCTGTGCTAATGTTGCATTTTTTGAATCTCAACCCTTATTTTCTTCTACATCCTATTCCTCTATGTTTGTGATTGACGATCTTTCTCGTCCTATACCCCTCTTTAGTGCTCCGTTAGATGTCCTACCTTTGCCTGCACACTACCATCTCATGATCTTGCTCGGTCTCGCTTGGACTGTCTAGACCTCAAGACCTATCACCGGCATTCTCGTGCACCTATTAATGCTTCTGTGCCACCGGCTTCGCCCTCTCTAAATCCTTTGCCTCCTCCACCCTTTAACTTGGATGTTCTTATTGCACTTCGTAAAGGTACTTGTTCTTGTACTACTAAACATCCAATCTCTAATTTTGTTTCTTACCCCTCTTTGCAACCTTCGTGTCGATCGTTTATTGCTTCTCTATCGTCTGTGTCTATCCCGTCTGATTTAACAGAGGCACTTGGACATTCGGGTTGGCATGCTGCAATGGTGGAACAGATTTCGGCTTTTCAATGTAATGATACATGGGATTTAGTTGATCTATCTCCTAGGAAGATTATTGTTGGTTGTCGTGGATCTATACACTAAAGTGTTCTCCTGATGGCACCGTCGATCGCTTATCGCAAAAAGATCTACACAGGTTTATGGTGTCAATTATAATGATACCTTTTCCCCTGTTGGTAAGATGCCTTTGGTTTGCATTGTTCTTGCTTTTGCAGCTATGTTTGATTGGCCACTTTATCAACTCGACATTAAAAATGCTTTCCTTAATGGTATACTTGAAGAAGAGGTATACAGGAAGCAACCACCAGGGTTTGTTGCTCAGGGGGAGTTCAGTAAGGTCTGTCGGTTAAAGTCTTTGTATGGCCTTAAACAATGACCTCGGGAATGGTTTGGTCGATTTAGTGAGGTTGTCATCAAGTTTGAATTGACAAGATGTGGGGTTGATCATTGGGTCTTTTATCGACACATTTCTACTGGGAAAAGGTTGTTACTAATTGTTTATGCTAATGATATTATCATAACTAGAGATGATCTTACAAGTATATGTGACTTAAAGGCATGTTTACATTAGCACTTTCAAACAAAGGACTTAGGACAATTACCCTAATTTCTTGGCATCGAGGTTGCCGTTCAGATCAAGATATTTTTATTTCTCAACATAAATATGCACTTGATATGTCGACTGAAACAGGAATGTTTGGGTGCAAACCTTATAAGTCACCAATAAACCTAAATGTCAAACTTCTACCAAATGAGGGGGAGCCATACAAGATCGAGGAAGGTACAAAAGATTGGTTGGCAAACTCAATTATCTTACTATAACTCGCTCGGATATTTCTTTTGCGGTGAGTGTGGTCAGTCAATATTTGAATTCTCCATGGAAAAGTCATTGGCATGTTGTCGTTCAGATCCTACAGTATATTAAGAGTGCTCCAGGAACAGGGATACCATACAAAAAGAGAGGAGGCATGAGTATTGTTGCCTATTCTGATGCAGATTGGGTAGGATGTCTTGATGATAGGCAGTCCACTTTTGGCTATTGTGTTTTTATTGGTAGAAATCTCATCTCTGACAAAAGTAAGAAACAACTAGTCGTAGCTCACTCAAATGTAGAATCTGAGTATAGAGCTTTGGCATTAGCGATACGTGAGTTAATTTAGGTGAAACAATTGTTGGAGGAACTTGGAGTGAATTGCTCTCAATTTATGAAGTTTATATGTGACAATCAAGCAGCAATGCATATTGCAACCAACCTAGTCTTTCATGAGAGAACCAAGCACATTGAAGTAGACTGTCACTTTGTGAGGAGTAAAGTGTTAGCTAAAGAGAATGTTACATTACATGTTAATTCAAATGATCAATTAATTGATCTCTTTACTAAATCCTCGATAGGTCATCGTATTGAGTACATTTGTAACAAACTGAGCATATATGATATCTATGCTCCAGCTTGAGGGGGAGTGTTAGTAGTTATTAGTATTAGTTAGTAGTGTTATTATAATTCTCCCACATCGGGGAATTACAAAACTTTGTGTTATTACCCAGTACTACTAATAAGACTACGTACATAATATGTACCAAGCCATTCTCTCCAAAACTCTAATGTCTTATTTTTATTTAATAGTAGCTATAGCTTTGCCTTCGGAAATCAAAAATATCAAAATCCCATGAACTTTATGTCTATATCCAGAAAATGATTTAGTTTGTTGATCGCCCATCACTATTTTAACAAGACTTGTTATTTCTTAAGTGAACCGATGATTACACTGCAACTCAAATTTAGTCAGAATGGATTATACATGGAGCTATAAACTGAAAATCACAATCAACAAACTAACGTCAATGAGCCGATTCATTACATTTGAAGCAATAACCAATATAGAACCAAAGAAAGATAAAAACTGAGAAACCCAATTTTCTGTAGTTCAACCTTTAAGCCTACACCCACGGGCAAACAAGAGATAACCTATTCAACAAACGAATAAATTGTGGACTGTGCTTGTGCTTAAAGCTTTCACCCCTTCCTCTCTTCTCACTCTATCTCACACCTAATTCAATAGGCTAAGCTAGTAATTATAGAAAAGGAGAAGCTAATTCTAGTAGGAAACGGTTTCCTAATTTGGCCAAAATCAGACTTCTGAGGCCAGTCCAAAATACAGGCCACTAACCATACAAATCTCTACCTTGGACCATATTTACTCCTCATCAACAACTTCGACTTCATCTCTGCTTCAACTGCTATACAACCCCACAGAGGCCATTGCCATGCATTGCCCATACCTCACAAGTCCCTAGCCACACTCCTAGCACTTGTGCTGGAATCTCCTTGGTCATCCAAAGATTGAACCAACATCTACAATGCCCAGCAACAATTTGAGGAACTCATTCACTACTTTCCAATATCCCTATAGTGCCATGTCACTTCTACAAATATTGCCCGCAAGTGAAAAGTCAATTAAGCGCATCCCTTATAGAATCTTTAATAGCCTAATGCTACTATTATTCCCCCTCATCCTCAAATCCGTAAACATGAAGTTCCTTGTCTTCATCAACGGCATCAACCAGTCTCTCCAAGACTATAACCAAATGATCTCACCACAGCAGTCTAGCTCATTCATACCCATCATTGCAAGACAGAATATAAGTCTCTAACGGCAATACCTCATATCCTCGTCCACTCCTCATTTGGTGCCGCATCATAATGCACATCCTTGAGACACTCATCTCAACCTATCAATTTAGCTAATTAAACTATCTCCTCTACCATTTCTTGGAACCATATGAGCTTCTCTACTAGCTCCACTTGCTCCATGGCAAAATAGGCTAAACCAACTCAGAGATACACCTTATCATGCACCTTAACCAGATTACTACAACTCGTGTTCTCCATGAAACGTTCACCAATCTATTTCTACCACCATCTCCTACTCGACACCTTTTTGAGAAAAGCCACCATATTCAAGTACCCACTAATCACCCACACGTATGCATCCGCACAAGTAATCTCTACCTTTGAAAAGAATCCACATGATTGCCCTACTAAACTACGCTTCATTTTGTTTTCCCAAGACACACACTCATCAAATTATGCCTCCTTAAATACTCTCTGCAACACGAAATCCACTAATTCCTCACATTCAACTCCTTCCTGCATTTGTGGCCCATATCTCCACAACCGCGTAGTGTCTTCATCACTTCTCTCCAATGCAACTGCTACCCTAAGGATCGTACTCATAAGAAGACCAAATAGTTCATCTAACAATCTCACTAGCTTGAACTCAACAGTCAAGACCGTCTTAGTTTACCCAAAAACACACAATTCCACTCAAAATTTGGCCAAACAAACCACAAATTCGAATTCAGCATGTTAAAATAACTTACGAGCACCTCTAGGAAATGCTATCAAGACTCAATCTACCCAAGATCAAACTTCAACTTCAGGTATGCAAAACAGCAACTTTAAGGTCAATTTTTTAGCAAATCCTGCATCCAAATGCCAACAGCATAAATATAGTTGTGCTCCTTTCCTTAAGAGAATTCTAACGATATACTTTTTGTGACCACAATCTATGGATGAAAAAAATTCAATTTCTAGGCCCAAATTCCGAATGGTATGTGTTTCAACCATGTCATCATGCTAATTCTCCAAACCAAGCTCTGATACCAACTTGTTAAGAATTTGGGATGCCAAAACAAAGATAAAACCGAAGAAAGATAACAATGAACATTTTAATTTTTAAGCCTACATCGACGAGCAAAAGAGATGGTTTTCACTATGCAACAAATGAATGCATTATGGAGGGGGCTCCAGGCTTGAGAGCCCTCATACCTCTCTCTCTCTCTCTCTCTCTCTCTATCTCATAGCTAATACAATAGACTAATCTAGTATTTATAGATCAAGGAAAAGCTAATCCTAGTAGGAACGAGTTTCCTAATTTGGCCAAAATCAAGATTTCTAAGGCCTATCCAAAATATGAGCCACTAACCCTACAATGAGAAACCATATAATTTCTCTCCAAACAACATCAAACTTTAGATGGTGACACGTATTCTTGCAAAAAGGTTAGCACCTCGTAGTTCTTGTATTCTATAAAGGGTATAATCAATACAGGCCATAGTTCGTAAAGCTCAGACCATTATACTTCTCAAACATGTCACAAATTATTGAAAGGAAACAGCAAATATTAACGCAGAAGGGCCTTATTTTAAATTGGTAAACCAAATGTCAAAGCTTTATCACAATGACTAGCCTTTGGATTAAGATCCGTTACATTATCTTGAAATATATTCCAAGAAATGGAGTAATAGCGATTTCTACAAACAACAGTATATACAGTCCCATGTAATTCAAGATGATTGCTGCCTGCCCAATGATGCAGCCTAGAAAAAATCCATTTTTAGTAAACCAAGCTTATTAAGATTGACAATGCCCACACAAAATATGAGGTACTAACCCTACAACGAGAAACCATAGAATTTCTTTCCAAAAAACAACAAACTTTTAGATGATGATATATATTCTTGCAAAGAGGTTAGCCCCTTGTAGTTCTTCTATTCCATAAAAGAAGGAAAAAAAAAAAGGCCATAGTTCACAAACCTCCGACCATCATACTTCTTAAACATGTCAAAGACTATTTGAAGAACACAGAAAATATTACCACAGAAGGGCCTTATTTCGAATTGATAAACCAAATGCCAAAACATGGTCATAATGACTGACCTTTGGATTAAGATCCTTCACGTGATCTTGAAAAATATTCCGAGAAATGGAATAATTGCAATTCGTACAAACAACGGTATATACAGTCCCATGTAATTCAAGAGGATTGCTGCCTGCCCGATGATGCAGCCTAGAAGAAATGCATTTTCAGTGAACCAAGCTTATTAAGTTTGACAAGTGAGACCTAGAAAGACCTCTTACCTATCTACATTTTGTGTAATCATAAAACTTATACGACCTGCATTCTCAAGAGATGTTAAAGCAATATGAGCAGCACTAGGCTGTGATGCATTGAACCGTCTCCATCCAGCATAACTCCTTGCCCAATACCGTCTCCGCGCACGGCTTGAACGAAGAAATTCCTGGACACAATAAAACACATTAGATCTTACAAGCCACGCACATATAAATTTTTAAGGGTTATGATGTGTAATGGTAAGGAATGCGCATAGCTCACATGTGGGAGCGAAAGAAAGGGAAAAAGAAAGGTCAAATCTTGTTTAGCTACAAAACTGGAGAAAACAAATCACAGAAGGAAAGGTGGTTCATCCACGGGAAATTTCCCAATACCTACATTATACATTCTGGCTTTTGAGGTTTTTTATCTTAACAAATAAACATAAGTAGTCAATCCAGTTAAAAGGAAATAGAAACACATAGATTTCTTCTTCTTTGTGTTTAGTTAACCAAATATCAATTTTCTTTCTTTTACTTCACACATCCTTAAAAACGAAGCAAGAGATGGACAAATAATTTTCTCCTTCCCTACCATTTTATAGCCATCCACTCATTTGTTTCCCTATAACAAACCCCCAAAACATTTCCATGGACTAAAGTCCATGGCAAGCAAAGTGCACAATGGCAATAGGATGGCTAAATTAATATGGGTAATACAAGTGAACATATTTATGAGATATTGAAAAATATAATTGTGAGGACCATCAAGAAGAAATAAAGAATGGACAAACATGTACCCAAGAACCTCAAGAAAGAAGCAGCAAGCAAAGAGTATTATTTAAAATCTTCTTCCACATTTTGTGCATGAAATAACCAAATCAAAGCAAACAAGCTTTATTCCACTAGTTTGGACCCTCTATACAGATCAAAGAATGCCATTCATCTTTCTCCGGCACACCCTTCATTAGCTCCATGGACGCTAGTTATTGTGTGAGTGTTTCCGTCCAGCTCATCTAGATCCTCCTATACCCTTTTAAAGTGTACTACATCCATATTTCAACACCTTTTAACAGGCGTACTAGAAGTAATTATGAGGCCGGTCTGAACAATATGAAAGCTCCATATGTTAGTCTCACAAACAGAATAGATTGAAACCTTCTCAGGATGTTTGTCATCCTTCCAACCCTATCAAAAGAAACCAAACCAAGCCTTATCCCACTAGATGAAGATGCCTATACACTAGAAGTAATTATGAGACAGGTCTGAACAATATGAAAGCTCTATATGTTAGTCTCACAAACAGAATAAATTGAAACCTCCTCATGATGTTTGTCATTCTTCCAACCCTATCAAAAGAAACCAAACCAAGCCTTATCCCACTAGATGAAGATGCCTATACACCAAGACTATACATCACTTGCCTGCACTAAGGCACCCTCCGAACTCTCAAAACTCTCCTCTATATCCTCATCCCTACTCATACTCTACGAAATTTGTGAGAAACCTAATCATTTCACCTCAAATGTTTGGATACAATGAACCACTTCAAACCCAAAAAGCAAGCACTTATTGCATGTTAGACCTTCGTCGCTCTGTTTACCAACTTACCAAAGACCACAATTGCACTGTTGTGTTCAATTCTTAGGAGGTGGTCATCCTAGACAACATTACACATATGGTACAGTATCAAGTCCTCTATGACAAGGGACTCTACCCATTATCTTCGAACCTTTCTTCATCTTCTTCGCCTCCAAGCCAACTTCTTAACTACACCTACAACGCTGCTTCTCCTGACAGACTATGGCATCCCAGGCTCGGCCATCCATCCAAGCATGCCACTGATATAGTATCTTCTCACTTACACGTGGATTTAGGTTATGCCACCAAGAAATACATTAACTATTCAACAATAAACTCTCACAAACTTTCATTTCCTAAATCCAAAAATAGACCCACTATTCCCTTTCAATTAGTCCATTCATATGTATGGGCCCTATTCCAATCACTATATGCATGAACCAGAAATACTATATCTTATTTCTAATGATTACACTAAATTTACATGGATTCACCTCCTAGATTCTTTAGACGCATTCTCTACTTTATAAGCTTCATGGTTGAGAAACAATTTAAGACCACCATTCAATTATTTAGATTTGACTATGGAAAATATATAAAACATAAAATATGAAGAGAAAATATGAAAGTTTTCAAGATAGTTGGAGCCACCCCGAACGGTGGCTCTAGAAGAGAAATACTCATAAAACACTACATTGTAAATTCTTGATGTTTCATGAATACAATAGAAGAACCTATTTATAAACATGATAACTTGGTGAGCAAGACTAGAAGCTAGACTAATAAGGTAACTAGAATTCTAAGGAAACTAAAATAATAAGGAAACTAATTTGACTAACTACCTAATCTAGACTATTGCCCAATTTAATACCATAAGATAAGAAAATACATTAATAACCAAAATATTCTTCAACAACCTCCCTCAAACTCAAGTGGTCTAATAGAGACCAACTGGAGTTTGATAACCGAATTACTAAGTATTGTCTGCAACGTTGAATAAGCTGATCATGTAATGAGTTCATCTATGTCGAAACTCAAACTGGAAGAACGAGAAAACTAGAACACCTAGAATGCGACTTGAACTTGAAGGTGCATCTAGGACGAGCTACCAGGAACAAGAACCATGAATGCCAAGAACCTTGAACAAGTGCTAAAACGAGCCAAAACCCAAGAACAGGTGCTCAAATGAGCCAGAAACCAAGAATAATGCTCAAACGAACCAAGAACCTAGAATAAGTGCTAAAACGAGCGAAAAACCAAGAACAGCCAAGTGCTTATATGAGCCAAGAACTAAGAACAACCAAGAATAGGATTAAGCTCAAATGAGCAAAATCAAAAATCTTGCAAAACCAAGAATAGCCAAGAATCAAGAATTAAGAGTTCATACGAGCTAAAGCCAAAACCCAAGAAACCAGGAACCGCGAACGGAATGGTCTAAATAAGACTATAGCGGAATAGCAATAGAAACAATGAGATAGTAATGACACAGGCCACCAAGATGGTGGCTCTGATACCATGCAGAAAATATATAAAACATAAAATATGGAGAGAAAATATGAAAGTGTTGAAGATGGTTGGAGCCACCATCAACAGTTGCTCTAGAAGAGAAATACTCATAAAGACTACATTGTAAATTCTCGATGCTTCATGAATATAATAGAAGAGCATATTTATAAGCATGATAACTTGGTGAGCAAGACTAGAAGCTAGACTAATAAGGTAACTAGAATTCTAAGGAAACTAGAATAATAAGGAAACCAATTTGACTAATTACCTAATCTAGACTATTGCCTAATTTAATACCATACGATAAGGAAATACATTAATAACCAAAATATTCTTCAACATTGACAATGGAAGGGAACATTTTGATCACAAATTCAGCCATCTTATCCAAAGTTTAGGCACAACAAGAAAAACATTCTCGCCTTCATACACCTAAATAGAATAGGAAAGGTGGAAAGGAAACACCTTCACCTCACTATAAACGCTCATTTCCTAATCAAACATAGCCATCTTCCTTCTCACTTTTGGTTAGCAGCATCTGTAGTGGCCAATTTTCATATTAATAGACTTTCTACTCCTAGACTAGGTAACAAATCCTATTTTCAATTGGGTGCATTACCATATCTCCCAATTACTAGAGCTGATCTGCATTTTGCGTTCAATATCATTTTTCAATACATGCATTCACTTACTAAGAGAGATTTTTCTATCCTCAAACGTATTCTTAGATAAGTTAAAGGGACCTAACCCATGTAATCTCCTCAACACGACCACTTCACTTGCAGGCCTTTTTGGATAGTGACTAGACCAGCAATCTCCCAGATGAAAAGTCTACAACAAGCTTTTTCATCAGCTTAGGTTCCAACAATCTTCTCCACTACCCCTAGTAGGACAAGTGGCAGACATCTTCACCAAGTACCTATCTACAACTCAGTTTTCTTATCTCAAGAAGCTTCCCCTGGCTTTCCCAGGCTCACCTTGAGAGTGTTGTGAAGGAGTAAAGTTAGTCAGGCAGTAGCAAAGTTAGTCAAGCAGGCAGTAGCAAAGTTAGTCAAGCAGGCAGTTAGGCAAAATTCAGCTTATGAGTTGGATTAGTTATACTTATAATGTTGACAGCCATCAATTATGAGCTGTCAACTGACATAACAGAAAGAAAATTTTAGAATCATATACTCATAACTCAGTTAAATTCAAAACCATGAAAATTAAGATACATGCATAGAACTTCATTGCGAAAGTATATTCTCTCCAAAGGCTAGAAATCTCATCAGTTGCAGCAATTTCCTCTTAAAGGAAGAAGAAAGAACTGAAAGCACATGCCTTCAGGTCACCTGATGAGTTATTGGCTTGAAACCGGTACTGTAAGCTCCATTTGGGCTGCCAAAAGAACAGGAAAAAGGGAAAATCACTATAAATAACATTTCACTGATACAACTATTATAAAGGAAGCTTCTAATACAGAAATAAATTTTATGTAAACAATCATCAGTTACAGTCACAGAAGTCATCATCCATGCACAATTCAGTATATGGAGCCCCACTTTCACAAGTACCGAGAGTTGATGGCAGATAGTTGAGAGTTCTAAAGCTGATAAATCATATCTAGATAATTAGTGTTGCTTTCTTGTCTTCTATGTATTTAGATATATCCAGATACAACTGGGCTATACTTTTATGTGATCCAGTAACAGAATACGAGTGATAAGAGTATTCTGCCTAATAGCTGTGCAGTAATTAGCTGTACAGGAATGTACTATAGTTGGATGCACAAATAAGAGAAATGACAGCTGTTCAAGTTAGTTAGGCAGTTAGAAGATATTTTCATTAGCTCAACGTTGCTTCTATAATAGCTGTACTAACAGACTTTACACTTAATGAAATTATCTCATTTCCCTCATTTTCTCTCCCCTATAAACTCTGTCAATGAGTTACTGATGCACAGAGAAACGTAGTCCAATTCTGGCAATTTTTGATCAATTTAATTCAATTCCAAGTCTACTCATTTCTGGAAGTGGCTATTATTCCAATGCAAGTATATAGAAGTCAAATCTGGTTTACAGGTTATTAATGAGAGATATAGCCAAAAAGGGGGCAACCAAACCAAAAGGAAAATTGGTTGGAACATAATAAGGCAAAGGACAGTTCAATGCAAAGCAATATCATGTTAAAGATAATAAAAGCATTTATAATACAGTTGGCTAGTTGTATACTTAGGAGTTAGTTTCATGTGCTGGTTATAGCTAGTGGACAAACAACTAACCGTGACATGTGCTGAGATGTAACAGAGTTAGTTATGAGCTAGTCAGCTATAAATAGCTGCTCATTGTTTGCAGATTATATTTGAAGCAATGCAATTCAGTTTCAGATATTTTTCTGCTCTCTCTTCTTTTCCTTTCAGAACAGATCAAATGAAGAAGTTTGGGGACCAATTTACTAAAGAAATTCAGCATCAAGCCGATTGAGGCATGGTGATATTGATAGACTCAAGTCATTGAGTAAAATCCATCTTGAACTAAGCAGTAAAGAGTTTACCTTTTGTGGTTCAATCTTCAATCACAAAACCAGCAGCCATTGGTGATCTTGAAGATTTAAAAACAAAAAGTTCAAAGCAGGATTGATGGATGAAGTGCCTCCAGGGATTGTGAATTATTTTCCTTCAGTATAGATTTTAGATGCATTTACTTGGTATTCTTTTTTTTTTATGAGGTCCATATTTTGCTGAGCAGCTTCTAGAGTTGAAAAGCAAGTCGTGAACATTTAAAGCTCTAAGAGAACTTCATGGGAAGATTAAAGTAGCAAGTAGAAAACTAGATAATATGGCTTATTTAGCTCCTAAATATTTTGTCAATGTTCAACTGCAAACCCTCTCACAGAGCATTTATGAGGTTTATGCACAGTTAATTTATTTTCATGATAATGAATGATTAAAGAGCATTAAATTAGGGAAGAAAGATGTAAGGCTAACGTGGAACACCCTTTAGTGAATGGTTGAATCAACATCTTAACTTGGAAGCTAATGAAATGACGATTAGAAGAATCAGAAGTAACACAACCACTGAAGGTAATTTTCTAATAGTCATCATGAAATTGCAATAACCTGAAGATTATTAAGAATATATAAACTTCATGATGAGGTGAAGGTACCTGTGCAATGCCTATAGAGCTACCAAAAAAAAAAAATTCAATCATGTTCACACTCGAAGAATTTTAGCAAACAGAAATTGATCTTCTGCATAATTCATAACAACGAATATCTTGAGTAATAAAGGAGCTAAGTATAAATAGGTTAGGGAGATAACAACCTTCTATAATCAGGAATTCCACTCTCGGTGCTGATCCCTGCTCCTGTCAGAACAACAAGCTTCTTGCTGCACAAATTTTAGAAGGAAATTAGTGAACGACACATCAATAACATACTTAACTGTTCCCTCGTAGATAAGAATGTTTCTGAGAAAGCATGAGACTGCAAAAGTCATAACTGAAGTTAAATGGTTTTATGTGTGAAGAAGGAATGAGTATAGTTTAATGATTTTATGTCATTTCAATGTAGGCACCACCAGCTTTTAAGTACCCATTATGTAGAAATGGCACATCATACATGTAAGATTAATGAGATATTATCTATCAATGTGAAAGTACTCTCTGAGCCTCAGCATAAATAACTCTAACACTAAATGCCTCATTTTCCACCCACCGCGTTAAAAGCTTTGATCAAATAAACCCCAAGAGCTCAAGCAAAGTAGGACAAAACCATACCGACACTCAAGAGCTTCCTTCAATGAGAAAAACCATTCAGGACTGGTAATATTCACATGCTGATTCGTTACAACTGAAGACCCTAAACAGAGATATAATTAGAAATACAAAGTATGCCTTAGTTTGCTAATGCAAATGCCAGCCTCATTTTGTCTTCAGTTCATAAGACAGGCTTATCAGTGAAGTGCCCCATTTACAGAACTATCTGTCATCATAGCTCATTAGAGCACAAGTGTTTAAATTGGAGGATAGAGAGTTACTGTTTGAATGAGGTGCTTTGTTTGATCATACTTCCTAATAAGAAAACAAATGGAAACACGAAAAGAAATACCTAACTAAACTTTGACCTGAAGTCTATGACTTCCCCAGTTTCCTGACAGGGAAAAGGAAAAGCTTTAGTTATGTCTCCCGGCCTAAAAAGACGGATACAATTAAAGGGTTAATTTCACAAACGGTCCCCCTTGTTCTCTCACTTTTTAAATTAGTCCTCGTTGTTTTTAAATATTCAAATTAGTCCTGAATGTTTCACAATAATATTCGAATTAGTTCTCATTGTTTTTAAAAGATGGTCAAACTAGTCCCTACTATTTAAAAATTTTTATATTAGTCCTCAATGTTTCACAAAAATAATCAAATTAATCCTTGTTGTTTGGAAAAACATTCATATTAGTCTTCAATATTTTACTAATCCAAATTAATCCTAACCTTTTTTACTCATTTTTATTTAAACAGGACTAATTTAAGAAAGTTTGTAAAACATTGAGGAATAATATGAATGTTTTACCAAACAATATGGACTAATTTGACTACTTTTGTAAAATATTGAGGATTAATATGAATTATTCTAAACAACAGAGACTAAGTTGACTATATTTTTGAAACATAAAGGACAAACTTGAATTATTCAGAAAATGAAGACTGATGTGAAAAAATGTGACAAAAATAGGGAATTATTTTGAAATTATCTGTACAATTAAAAGAAAGTATAGAATCAATTACAAGTTTAAAGTAAGATGGTGTCAACCATTTAACATGCAACCACTCCACCGTACCTACGATCAAAGAATTGATACAGCAAGTTGACATCTTCAATCTCAGGAGGATCAGATTCGGGAACCATTTTTTTATTCCCAGAGAAATTTGAGCCCAGCTTTTCTTTACTAGCTGAACTGGTACCAGGAAATGATATTCGGCAACTTGTCTGGACATATTTCATAGACCCCCAGATACGTGGAAGCCTTCTCCTTCTGCAGAAGGACTTTCCATTCCCACAAACTGATTGAATAGGATCTAGAAAGGAGAAGGTAAAATCATCATCAGAACACACAATAGAATCTAGGAGAAGATCAGAATTATCAAGAAAGAAATTCTCGCCTGACGGCATACATACACACAAACACAATATATTTCATTTAAGTTAATGTAGGAGAAAACCGAGATTATCACGAAAGAGACACACCTGACAACACTGTCACCAGCAGTCCTTCACCATAGATAGATTTCTGCAGATTCAGGTAGAAGAAACATCAGAAAGCTACAGAGAGCCAAACTGTAATGAGGCCACCATGGGTAGAAAAACTAATTCCAAAAAAAAGTGACTACTATGAATGCATTTCTGACACAACGTAAACACATTCACATAATTTTATTTGGCAATTATAAGCTTTAAGTTGTCTTGTTTAATCACTAAGCCTTCATAAAAAGAATGAAGCATAATGAGCAAATATAAAGCCCAAAGGATCCAAAATGACATAACAATAGTTTCTTTCAGTTTATCAGTTACCTACCCCTTTCACAAATAAAACCATAAGAGCAAGCACAGTTCATTCTCTCTTGTTTCTCAAATTTTTCAATTGAATCTAAGAATGCAAGCTTAGGCTATACACAGTGGACACCTATGCATAATGGAAGCTATGGTAGCAGGCTGCCATTTTCGAAAATGAAACAACAATGTTTGACATTGCCAACTCTGGATTTCAGTTGATTAAGGAATTACAAACAATATCATCATTTTTTGGTTTAAAGAGTTTGAGACTTCCATATGATAGAAGTGCTATGCAAACACCAAAAAGGTGGACCAGAATATGCTTCAGTACACTCTACAAGTCCAGCGACACATAGTTTGCTAAATATTAGAAGAAGTCGCAAGAGATATTACATATTACAATGTCTATACAGCATTCCCTGTAATCTGGGTTTCTTTCCATTTTTTTTTTTTAGAAAAATGTGTGAATTTTAGCTTTTCAGTTAATTGGTCCTATAGTCCCTCCCTAAACTATTAACTTTGTCTTATTTTAGTCCCTCAACTATTAAAATGAACCTTTTTGTTCCTCAACTTTTATTAGTTAGACGTTGTTAGTTACTTCAAGGAAAATCCATTAAATTTTTAGAGGAAATGTCAGATCAGCTGACATAAGCATCAGGTTTGAGGGCACTTTTTGAAAATGACTCTTCAATGTCTTTTCACACATGCCGGTTAGTCCCTCAACTTTTATTAGTAGGATGTCATCAATCTTTCATGCCATATTCATACAAATACTAACAGAAACTTCACGTAATAATCAAGTACATTCTAAAATATTATATTTCAAGGGAATAAACTTGCAAATTTAACCATATAACAGATATGCTACCATCATAGACACATATATGTATATACTACATATATGCACATGTATATACACACATACATATTTGTTAGTTGGGTCTTTGATCAGCTAGTACCAATTCATTCTCCTCTATCGGGACCATACACTAGCAATCTCTTATTAGTGATACAACCTTAAACTATTGTAATTCTGAAAGCCAATGCCAATGGATTGCAACTTTCTATTTGGTGAAACAAACAGCTTTTTCCAACGACTTGACTACCGCCAAAATACTCCACCCAGATCAACGGCATAATTATTATTCTTGGTTAGATGGAGTTTTAACAAAAACCACAAATTTGTAAATCGTAAGCAAATCGTCACTATATATCTTCTTGGTCAAATCCAATGTCAAAAAGGAAAGAGATAAATGGTTAAATTTACAAGTTTATTTCTTTAAATATAATATCTTTTAATACACTTATTATCACATAAAATTTCTGTTAATTTTTACATGAAAATGGCACAAAGGAATAATTTCATCCCACCAATAAAAGTGAAGAGACTAAAAGGTTTTGTTGTAAAGACGTTGAACACGCCGAAATGGCCATACTGAAAATACCCTCAAATCTACTCAATATTTATCCACACATGCGGCTCACATGCTATTTTTGTCCCCAAAAAAAAAAAGAATTTTTGTCTAGAAAAGTTAGCGGCGTCTAACTAAAAAAGTCCAGCGACTAAAACGCTCATTTTAATTCTCAGGGGACTAAAATGAGATAAAGGTAAAAGTTCAGGAATTAACTCTTAGCCCCTTAACAAAAGCAGCCTTCAATTTACACCAAATGCGTTGTGAATGAACCATTTGAGATACAAGATTAGCAATTACCATCATAATCGAAACAATTACAAACTATACGTATAGCAAGAAATGTGCATGGCCTACCCATATTTGAAATTTCATAAAACTAATAGAACCAAAACGTATTGGATAAATTGAGAGAGAGAGAGAGAGAGAGAGAGCTTACAGAGATGAAGGGTTGGTGAAGTAAACGCAGAGCAGCAGCCATTGTTTTACCATCCGCCGTAGGAAGATGAAGATGAGTTACCCAATGGCATTCATGGGATTGTATGGATTTTGGGTGTTGTTGATTGTTGAATATTATTTTATTTGGTTTTTGTTTTTCCACGTTGTTTATGTCTCCACCCTAACTCTTCCTCTCACATGATGACCCAAAAAAGGAGGACAAAAAAAAAAAAAAACACTAAAATAACCTCATTTGCACTTCGTTTCCTATGATGCTATTTTTGGTTTTTTGTTTTTGTTGATCAAATATATTTGAAAAATGTGTTCTGAAAATAATTTTTAACAATAAAAAACTAAGAAATTTATTTGGTTGCATATGATTTTAATTTTTTTCTCAATTGAAGTAAACAAGATATTACTCACATAAAATTCTTTTTTCAAGTTAATTAGATAAAATAACAACTATACTATTCAAGAAATCAGTTTTTAATTAAACATTGTAATCGATTTTGTATGTAGTATTTGATTAGACAAAACAATGTATTTGAGTAGATACATGACTTATGAGATCAAAATTTTAACATAAATTAATACAATCATAACAATGAAAGCATGTGATTCTAGATACACCTATATAATGAAAAAATTGTGAGCACGCACTAAATTCAAAATATTATATAATACTTTGAGTTGATGGTATAATTCGAGATTAAGAAACGAAGGAAAAGGCTCAAGAAGAGAGACAAAAATGGTGAGTTTGTGAAAAATTGATAGGATTTTACGAAATCACGATATTGTCGTTACTGAAAAAAAAAAAAAAAAGGACCTACTTGTTTTCTGACTCCAGAGAATGGAAAAATACTTAAAATATCTAAAAGGTGTTTTCATTTTTTTACTATCTTTAACTGGTTCTTTACCGAATCTAATGGGTTCTATTTTTCTTTAGGATAATTATATGCGATATTATGAGATCTAGAGATGAGAAAGGAAAGTTTGATATTTAAAATATAACCACTTGCATTGTAGAAAGGGTTTGGTTTGCAACAGAATTGAGTAGAACTATCAAGTTTGTTGGAGTACCAAGATTCATGAAGAAACTTGACAGATTTTAAAATGCTCTAAGTATAAAAGATAAGAGAGAATTCCGAGCAAAGATAAGAGAGAATATATCACAACGCTTGCTATCTTATTTAGTCAAAATTCATCCTAGTTAAAGTTATAGTTTTTGTAGAATAGCTTACCTCTATAGCTGTAGCGTAGCTTAGATCTCGACAAAAAGAGTCCTGGTCGTAGTCTAAAAGCATTAATGATGCAAAGATGAGACATTTATTATGGTCCTTCATTCAAATTAATTGCAGTGCCCTCAAGCTACGCTCGTGAGGCATAAATCTAGATGATCTTTTGACATGCCAAACTCAGCTAGCACACCAGTAGTTAGATGAGGGGAATATCATAAACTGTGTGCAGTAATTTGAGGGCACTCGGACGCATGCCAATCCGAAGGTCTAGTTGGCACGCCATAGCTATTAATTTAGCTAACTGTCAAATAGGCAACAAGATAACCGCATACCAATGTAGCACAAGCTCCTAGACCTATACAGTTTGGTGCAAGAAAAAAAAAAGATTCTCATTTAAAATTGGTTTGTGCAAACATCGGGTTGCCGAAAACAAGGCCGGACGACATCATCGAAGAAAATCAAAGTTTGGTCAAAGAAGTGATCGAGTACGTTCGACCTTAAGAAAAACTTTCCGCGCGAACACCTCTTGATCCTTTATTCTTGTCAAGGACATCTTCAAATTACTATAATTTCACTATTAGAAACTCTTGATTTGAGACGGAAACTTTTAGAGCAAATTTTTTAATAAACGAATACAAATTTGAGACGGAAAAGCTTCCGCCTCAATTAGAGACGAATTTTTCGTTTCAAAATTTGAGACGGGAGTTTTTGAGACAGGATTTTGTATCGTCTCAAATTCAAAATTTTTTTTGTAGTGTTTATAACACAAAAAAAACAACTAATGATCAATTGATACATTCCTCTTTGGGTCTGTGTTCTATAACGCATTGGACGACTAAGAAAGAAAAAAAATAATAACGCATTAAATATGTCACTATATTGCATGCAGTCCTATAACCGCAACGAGGCCCCATTCCAGCAGATCTCCCCTGCTTTGACCTTTGGGCTTTCAGTCTTCAGTTTCGTAATCACCCAAGTCCCCCTCTCACACCAGAATCATGTAGGCCCAGCTATTTTTTGTCAAGGGTTGGCGGTTGGGCGAATCGATTGGAAGAATTTTCAATTAATCAATGTTCCAACAAGATTTCAACTATTGCATCACCGCTAACATGGGCAAAGACAGAGATTTGCGGGGTGGCCAATCCCTTCCCTTAGAGCCAAAAAAGAATGTTGTTGTTTGGCTAATTAATTGAGCCACTAACAACGCAACAAACATATACATGCCAAAAATATATTCTTGTGTAGTGATCCAACTAGAAAGGCTTGTGCATGTAAGTGAACATGTCTTGCAACGTAAAGAATCGGTGGTTGTAATTATACTGCATCCCATTATGAGAAGCAAAAGGATCGTCTTGAAAGCCATCCACGTAATTGAGCTGATAATCAAGGGCTCCTCTCATGTCCGTGTCATCCCATTTCGGGACACTTTGAACCTCCTTATAATCGGAGTTGTTGAACTCCAGCGAGGACAGTACTTGGTCCTCCCCGGAGCCACTTGATTCGGCGTGCATCAACCTCGGTGCAGATTCAGAGTGGGTGTCAAAATGCCCGTATTCATTCGTCATCACTTTCGATAGTGGCATGGACGCCGTCCCTGTCGCCGCCGGAGAGAGAGGCGACACTGCTGCTTGTGGCGGCGCCATTTGATTGTGTGAAAATGTGGTGAGTTTGGGCTTCTGTTCCTCATGCTCGAACAATTCCATAGATTGGTTGTTATGATCAGTAGCAGCAGAACGCTTTTCGATGATACCTTTCTTGTTATATATTCGACACAATACCCAATCATCAAGCTGCAACGACGTATGAAAATATTGAATTAATAATTTGTAGTTAATTCAATTAATTAAAGTAATTGAAAAGCCTGAAAATTAAAATTTAATGAGGAGGTACCCTCAAATTCTTTCGGTTGGCAGCAGCGGACCTGTCGACGTTAGCCAACCGGTACTCATGCATGATCCAATTGGTCTTGATTCCCTTGGGGGCTTTGCCAGTGTAGAACACGAGTGCCTTCTTTATTCCCATTGGTTTAGGCTTCCCCACAGGCTTATCAGCTCCCGTGGCCTTCCAGTAACCCGTCCCCGCCGCCCTGTTGGGACGCGAGCCGTTGGGGTACTTGCGGTCCCGGGGCGAAAAGAAGTACCACTCTTTCTCACCATACAGAGCCATACCTAATACATTAATGTATTAATTGAACGTCAATAAAAAAAAATAAAAAAAAATTGTCCAAAAATACGATCAATGAGTAGCCAATTGGCACATTGTGTGTGTGTGTGTGTGGATTCATATATATATATATATATATATATATATATATATATATATATATATATATTTACCGGGGAGCTGCCAGGGATCGAACTTGTAGAGATCAATCTCGGCGATGATCGGGACGGCGATTGGTTGGCCGGCGCATTTCCGGCACAAGTAATGCGTCACCAGTTCCTGGTCCGTGGGGTGGAATCGGAACCCAGGCGGCATTTCCAACTTCTCATCACCACCTCCTTTCATTACTCAACTCACTCTTCTCGTTGCAGCTCTTTAGTATATATCTACTCGTTGTTGCTAATAACGTTGTTATGAAGAAATTCCTTGGCTTCAAAAAACATGCAACTAGTGTCTGCCATGTCTATATATATATATATAGAGAGAGAGAGAGAGAGACAGAATTGAATAGTTTTAGGCATGTGATAAATTGCACTTGGTCGCATTTGCAAGTGCTGAATGTGCTTTTTTTGTTTTTTTGTTTTTTTGTTTTTTTGTTTTCTACGGAGGCCAACTTGATTGAAGAGTCAAATGCGTTGTCACTGTGTGTGTCGCGTGTGTGATTGTGTGCTGCTGCTGGGTCGTAAGAGTTGACCGCAGCCGTGGAAAAAAGTCGGGTTGAGGGAAGTCGACTGGCTAATAGACCCCATACACGTGTGTGTCATGTTGTCACTTCGTTCGTCGTTTCTTCTTTGGCCTTCGGAGATATCTCCTGAATAAAGGAAAACTTTTTCTAATTTTGGGATTGCTTGGAATGATTTATTCAAATATAATAGTTTTTATATCATTTTTTAAAATGTTTTTCAAAATTTAAATCCGCGACATTTTGAAAAAGTTTATTTTGAATTTTTTAATAGTTTCTCAATTTATAAGTCTAGGAGAATTTTTTTTTTTTCAAAGAAGTTTTTCTTTTAAGAAAAAAAAGGAGATCGTCTAAATAGATTCTCAAAGCATATTTTTATCATTTTTCCCATGGTAAATTTGGTTTTTTTTCTTTCTTTGGTTGAAAATATAATCATTTATACAACATAACAAGAAAAATTCTGGTACGCAACAAAAGGATAATTACTAATTACATGATAATTTACATATAACGAAGGTAATATCATTTACCTCTTTTGAGATTTCTACCTCCATTTAGTAATTATTTTCAATTAATTGGTAATTTAATGGTCCATTTGGTGTAATAAAATGATTGAAAATGAATAATTATTCAAGGCAGAATACAATTTAGAATCCTTAAAGCTTGTCTGGAAGTGATTACAGAAGCAGTTTTCTTGTCGTTGCTTATAATTATAAAGAAAAAGTTGAAATATAACGTTTATTTCGTTTTATGTGCTTGGTAAAAATATTTTACAATTTAGAATAGAATCAGAATCAATTTAATTCACCAAAATACTTTTATTTTTTTTATTCGACATAAATATAAGTTTTCGCATGATAATGAATTTTTTGTGTAACTTATGAAAAGGATATATTAATAGTATTATATCATAAACTTATGAATATTATTTGACATAAATAGTCATTATCTAGAGAATATGAATATTATTTAACATAAATAGTCATTATCTAGAGAAACATTACCATCATATTGTTGATGTAATTATATTTTTGGACATAATTTAGTACTTTTTGGAATTAATTGTGCATACTTACGAAAATATTTTATCACTTCATTTTGTTTTTGTGTATATAGACTTGAGAAGGAAATAAGCAAATTGAAAGTAACATGTGAAAGATGAGATGAAGAAAAATGAAATAAAAAATTCTTAGAAGTGAAGTTTGAAAGAAATAAGTAAAAAGAGAAAGTAGAAAATAAAGTAAAAAAAATAGTAGCTTGGCTTTTTGACCAAGGTGGCCAAAAGGCCAAGACGAAAAAGGCCAAAAACAACTTTGCGCCATGTTATTTTACCCTTCATACACACACACATACATGTATAAAATATACATACATACATACACACACACATATATATACATATATACATATACATATATATATATGCATATATGTATATGTATATATATATATATATTTGCATGGGAATAAAGGAGGACCCGAAAATGACGGCCAAACAGAAGCATGGCCAAATCGGAAAAATAGAGAGTTTTTTGTTTATTTTTTTCTTTTCACTTTTTATTGTTTTTGTCTCAAATTAAAAGCATAAAATACTTCAAAATCGAGTTGCGAATAATTTTGAACAAATTTTACGTTACTTTGGGGGGGGGGTTTAATTTTTCTCGTAATTTTGGTTTATTTTCGTTAAAAATACCTCAATAATTTATTTGTTTAGGATAGAATTATTAGTGACAATTTTAGTTTTATGGTCTTGAATTTGAATGGATTATTTTGAATTTGAATGGATTATTTTGATGTGTTATATTTATATGATTGATGAACTTTATTATTTTAATAAATAGCTCAAGTGGTTGAGGCTATTTCTTTGATGCGTGAGGTCCTGGGTTTAACACAAAAAAAATTATATTTCTATTAATGTTTGATAGATCTAATATATCCAGTTATATAACTATTTGTTTGAGCGTTATTGCAAAAGCTGTAGTTTGTAGTATAGCTTCTATTACGTAATTAATTAATAAATTGGCTTAATATTATAGGACAAAATTATGTTCCAACTAGATAAAGAGCTTGGGGGTAGAGTTGCACTTTTAAGTTAGGATTGATTTATTAGTTAATTAATTTTATGTAATCAATCAATTAGGTTTGTAGTCTAATTTAATAGTTAAATAAGAATTCCTAAGTTTGACCCTAAAATCTATATTTTACATAGGAATTCGATCCCTAAACTTGTTCCAAACAGTTTTTGCATCTTAATTTTGATTTTTATTTTTAGTTAAGCTTAACTCATTTTAGTTTTAATTAATTTTAATCCTTATAATCAATTTCTCAATTAAATTCCCAGCAATTCACTTAGTTATTCTTTTGCAAATTTCTGGAATTGCTTCTATGTGGAGCCAACCTCGCATTTTCTGCATTGCACTACAATTACCCGAGCATTTGAGAGTTAAAACTTGACTTCAAAATTTGCACTTAATTTCCTATTATAAATTAAGAATATCATTGCTAAACAATTTTAAGAAGCTAAATATTCAAAGAAAATTTGGTCAGCAGTTTTTTTCACAATAAACATAAACTAAACCTCGCTTGTCAGTCTTTTGATAAAAAAATACATATCATTACTTATTTTTGTCATTTTTTATTTTAATATGATAGTATGATCTATTTTTTTTTTTTAACATAATTGAGAGCGGAAAATTAACTAGCCAATAACAAGACAAATGTCTTTAAAATAGAAACGAACGAAAAATGGAAGAGACACATATAATTTTTTAATTTCTAATTTTTGATTTTTAATTTCGTTTTGTTTTTCCATCTATTCCTTATGAAAGAGAGAAATACATACACAGGTAGATAGAAATTATGAGTACCTCAATTTTATGAGGTAGAGGTTTTATACTAAAATAAATTATTGAAATTTCTTTAGAGGACGCATAAGGGATAACTTATTTATTTTTTTATTTCTAATTTAATTTTTATTTTTGTACTTCAAGTTGGAAAATCCATTCATTTTAACTAAGATATACTAAATGAGTTTTTTTTTTTCCTTTTTTCCCTCTTCAAGAGAGGCCAAAGTCCAATATCATATTATGTCTAACTCTATATATGGTACCAAACTAACGAATGAGAATCATGCCAATTACATATTATATCCAACTCTATATATGGTACCGAACTAACATAAGTTGCAATATTTATATTTATTTACGTGTTATACTAGCAAAGCAAACGAATCTTTAAAATATAACTTTAAATTATATTTTTCAAGAAAAGAGACATCTACTTTGTAGCTTTTTGGAAAAAAAAAATGTTCTTTTTGTTATATAAAACAAGTATTTTCATTAAAACTCAACTGATAGTGGTAAAAAAATAGTACAAAATTAGTTGATGAGCAGGGATTCAACAATATAAGGTGCCTCACATTCCATAACAACAAATAAATTCATGTGAGAAACAAGTGGAAAATGGAAACACGAGTACACATATAAAGATATGTATATTTTAGTTGGTATGTTAAAAGAAAACAAATAAATAAAAAAAATTATTAAATCAGCATGTTAAGTAATAACTAGCCATTTTTGCATACGCCCAACACGACTTTCATTTTCAATAAGATTTGAATTTAGGATCTCTTTCTTGGAGAAAGTAATTAGTATGCTAACTAGGCACATGCGCAAAACAATTATAAATGAATGATAAAAAAAAAAGTAGTATATAATATTTCTCTATTTCTTTATGCTCTTTCTTTAAACTATGTGCCAGTTAGACTTAAAAAAAAAAAAAGCAGTAAAACTATCTAACTAAAATTCTTGAAGGAATTCCACCCCAATAAAACGTAACTTTTTGATGATAAGTATTAAAAAAATGCATTATCAGTATCCATGATTTTTAATTTTGTTAGGCGGTACTAGAATTAGTTGATTATAGTGATGACATATTTGCGTCCACAGAATTTTTTTTTTTTTTTTGGCCAATGAGAAGGTTGAAAAGCACTATATATAAAAGGAAACAAAAAAAAAAAAAAAACAGAAATAGAGCTTTTGATCGATCAAAGCATTGCCGCTGCTTGGATAGCCGCAAAAGTTGTCATTGTCAGCAGCTTATGATCGATCAGAGAACAGCTCAGTACCAGCTTGACCAAATATTTATACAGGAGAAGGTCCAATTTTAGGAAAAACATCAAAACCAGTCCAGTCAATTTTTCCCCCTTTAATAAAAAGGGGACCCGCATGAATTTTTTTTTTTTTTTTGACGCACAACTTGTCGATTGAAAAAGCAAACCCACAATTCTAATAGCCTGTTTGGATTGACTTTTTTAGAGAAAAGGACTTTTTTTCTTGAAAAAGTTATATTAAATTTACAATAATTGTTTGATTTGTCATTCAAAAAAATTGAAACTCTAAAAAAAACTCAAATATAACTTTTTTTAGAACCCTAATTTTTAACTTCTCAAAAATAATTATTTTTCAAAAATTGTTAAAAAAAACACTTTTAAAAAAAACCAATCTAAACGAGCCCTAAAACCAAGAATGGTGACAAGTAGGCTAAATAATCAACCCTCGATAATTGTAAGTATAGGTAAACTTGGGGAAGGCAAAGAATTGAAGTGCAGACACTGGTGCAGTGTCCAGATGAAGGCTCCCCCAAGCCTAACCTCCCCCCAGCCACCAGAAGGGAAAATGATGAGTGACCCTTTTTTTTCATCTGAAATTTGACTAGGTGATGACGTGTTCCGTGACATATCTTTGATCGATGATATGCAAATTGCAACCCCAGGAAGCTACCATGATGCTGCTATTGTCCCTGGACCTCCCTGTTCTGGAGACCACTATTCACTTTCACATCTGTTATTCTTTTTTCAATTTCTCAGTGCCAGATGCACCACCACCATACTTTATTGGGCTTATTATCCTTCCGTTGGTGTCATGTCTATTGTTTTTGCAATCTAGTCTCTTATTTTTTTTTTGGATAAAATACATGTTATTTTTTCATAATTTGTGTAATTAGTTAATTATCCACCTATATTTTAAAACTTATCACATTTTTTGCCTTTGATTTTTAAAAGTGGCACACTTATGCTGTGCTTGTTATAGTCTTATTTTAATATACTTACTCTATTAAAATGAGGGTACATCTTATAAGATTTAAGAAATCTTATCATACATCCTATGAAAATTCAAAAAATATATATACTTTTTATCTTATAAGAAATAAGTGATCCATCATATCTTATTTTTTACAACTATAAAATGCACGGTGCATGTGATAAATATCTTAAATCTCATAAGATATCTCCAAATTTCAATAGGATAAGTATCTTAACATAAGATCATTCCAAACACACTATTAATCCTCTCTGTTTTATCTAATTACCTGATTACCTCTATGGTTTCTGTTCTTAGTTGATTACTCCCTATATTTTCAAAACTTTACACATAACTCGCCTTATACTTTCTAAAAGGTCACACAATTACCCTTTTTTTTCCAGTTAATTCTAATTGTCGTAACGGTATTTTTCTAAAAATATATAACACATTACACGTTTTAATGCTTATAGATGCCAAAAAAAAAAAAGGGGGATGTTTATATGCACAATAGGTATGTTAGTCTAAACTAAAAAGGTCAAAGTAAGATATTATCTATTATCTTTTGAAAAGCACCAGGGGAGGGGAGAGTTGTAATGTGGTAAGTTTTACAATATGAGAATAACCAACTAATTAAACAAATCATAAGGGAGTAATGTACATTTTACCCTATTTTTGTTAATAATACTTTTTTTCTTTATCTTTTAAAAATTGTATTGTCGTTATTTAATTTTATGCAAGTTTTTGTTAAAATGCAAACAAAAAGTCACGTGGTTAGCACATGATTGTGCAATGATTCATTATTAAATAGAGTAAGGTGACAAGAATGATAAACATGTAACTAAGGTGACAAAAAAGATGAAGATGTAAGACTAATGAGATAAATACATCATGATTCGAATATACTTTAGTATCAATGTATAGTGACGAGGCCACCACTTGTTAATCATTGTGGGAAAATTATTTAAAAAAGAAAGAAAAAGAGAAGGAAAAACAAATGAAGAATTTTGTCTGGAATAGGTTAACATCATATAAATAGAGATATTTTACTTTATGATGAGGAAGTAGTATTGAGCACGTCCGACTCGCTGCTTCTTTTGACCAATCTCAGGCGTCCGTCCAAACATTTTCCTTTCTTTCAATGGGATTGAAAAAGTAGAAGAAGCAAAATAAAACAATGTGGAGAATTGATGGGAGAAAGACTCTTCCATTGTTAAGGCTGCGAGAGAGAAAGTATTAAAGTGGATCGATTGTCTTTAAATCGCTTCCATCCACCATGTTCGTTTCTAGAACTCATGGTAATGGCGGTGTTCATTTAAGTAACAAAATAATCATTTATCTAAGCATCTTTTGTACCATTACGTAATCTATTCTTTACAATTTTCATAAGGATAATAATATATGAAATTTCGGGGACCAATATATGTTGGTAAGTCTTTGGAATTTGTTGCAAAAGCTGAGAGAACACATGCAGTTATTTACAAGTAGGGTTCATAACAAGTCCCTATTGTCGTCATCATTTTCAAATTGATTCCGATTATTTTAAATTATTTAAATTAGTCCTAAATGTTAAATTAGCTCCTATTGTTTAGGAAAAAACTCATATTAGTCTTAAATGTTTCATAAAGATACTCAAACTAGTTCAATTGTTTGAAAAAGAATTCACATTAGTCTTCAATGTTTTACAAATTTTCTCAAATTATTTCTTGTTTTAAGAAAAATAACAGAAAAGATTGGGGCTAATTTGAGTAATTTTTAAAACACTAAGGATTAACATGGTTTTTTAAATAATGGGGATTAGTTTGACTATTTTTATGAAACATTATGGACTTATATGAATGTTTTTAAATAATAGGATATTTGTGAAATATAGAGGACTAATATGAATCTTTTTTTGTGAAATATTAAGCACTAATTTGAATATTTTAAAACAATAGAGACCAATTTGAAAAACTTAACAAATAATGAGGAACTATTTGTGAAATTTCCCTTTACAAGTGTGTAATTCAAGTGTAGTACAATGCACACACTAACTGCTGCAAATTATATTATGCTCCTGCAGACACACTAAAACAAGAAGAAAACAGAGCAGATCGTGAATCTTTCTCTCCTCTCATTTCTCTCTCTTCTTCCCTTCTCTCTTTTTCTTCGATCATCACGCCACTGCCAAGCCACCATGTCGCAAGCTTTAAGCTCTCTTTGGTGCCGTCTTTCTCTTTCTCTTCTCTCTCCTCTTCTTTCTCTCTTATTCTCTTATCTCTTCTTCTCCGATCATCATGCCACCGCCAAGCCACCATGCCGTGAGCTTCAAACTCCCCTCGATGCTGCCTTTCTCTCTCTTCTCCTCTCTCTTTTCTCTCCTCTCTGTTCTCTCTTCTTCTCCGATCATCACATCACCACCAAATCAACATGCTGCGAGCTTCAAGCTCTCTTTAGTGCCGTCTTTCTCTCTCTCTCTCTCTCTCTCTCTCTCTCTCTCTCCTCCTCTCATAAGTAGTTTGTTTAGTAAAATCTACAGATCATCACAATATCTGTTGATGAGTATAAAATTGACAAACATCAATACATAAAACACAGTTATAGATGTTTGTTCAGAATAAAAAAAACTATTTATTCAATATTCATAAGTTGTTTGTCTAGTAAAATCCATAGATCATTACAATATTTGTTGACAAGTGTAAAATTACTAAATATCTATACATGAAAACAGTCATAAATATTTGTTCAGAATAAAAAGACTATTTACTTAGTAGTCATAAGCTGTTTGTCCAATAAAATTCACAAATCATCACAATATTTGTTGACAAGTGTAAAATTGACAAACATCTATATATGAAAACAGTACAATTGCAAATGTTTATTCATAATAAAAATACTATTTTTTAGTATTCTTAAGTTGTTTATCCAGTAATCCATAGATCATCATAATATCTGTTGACAAGAGTAAAATTGACAAACATCTGTACATGAAAAGAGTCACAGATGTTTGTTCAAAATAAAAGGCTATTTGTTCAATATTAATAAGCTGTTTGTCCAGTAAAATCCACAGATCATCATAATATCTGTTGACAAGTGTAAATTAACAAACATTTGTATATAAAAACAGTCACAAATTTTTATTTAGAATAAAAAGACTATTTGTTCAATATTCATACATTGTTTGTTCAGTAAAATTCATAGATCATCTGTGTTCAGTACTGATAAACTATTTGTTCAATACATTCACAACATCCAAATTAGTGTAAAGAGACAAACACATGCACAAATTCAGTTCGATTTTTGCAGTATGTGAAGTTCAAAATACTATGAACAAACACAATTTGCGTAAAAACTATTTGTTCAATTAAGTTTGATTTTTGCATATGTTGATTCCTCCATGTTTTTACTTTAATCGATGTGTTTGTAGCAAAGAATTGCTGCTACGATTTGAAGAATTGAAGAATGATTATAGCTCAGGGCGAAGGAGATTGTTGTAGCAGATTTGTAGCTTAGGTTTTGTTTAAATTGTGAAACAGAGGGGAGAGGCGAGAAATTTTAATTTAGAAAAAAAAAGAGGTTTATATAGCGTGTAATTTTCACAGCCGTAAGTACACGTTGCATTGTGCACCTGTGGGTTCATGATATAAGTTCCCCTCTAAACGCCACCTAATATAAGCCAAGGGCTGCTTAAGGCTCAAGCAGAATAAGGTATAAGGAAGAACCTATATATAGTAAATCTTTAACTAATACAAGAAATCAACCAGATCAATCAATTATACAATTACAATTGTACAATTCTATAATTATACCAACACCCCTCCTCAAACTCAAGGTTGAACAAATAACACAAGCTTGAATTGCCATTGCAGGAAGGTAGTTAAAGATGAGTAGCTACAACAATCCCCATTATGGTCTTAAATCATCGGTAGTCCCAAACTTTTTTTTTTATTTCCAAATTTGGAAAACCAAAACTTTTTCCTTATCTCCCTTTCTCTTTGACACCAACGATCAATTTGATTGTTATGATTATTGTTGACTTTTTAAAAAATCAAAAATATTTTTTTAATTATACTTATAAACTATACTAGTTTTAAAATTAATATACTTAATTAATATTTTATTAATATTAATTGTGATTTACTAATTTTATTACTAAAAATAAGAAATTAATTAAAAATCAATATTAATATTAAATTAATACTGTCTTTAATTTATTTTTGAAAAAGTTATAAAATAATACATATCGAAAATAATAAGAAAACGGTAAAAGTAAAATGTTGCCTGGACAATGAATCCAAGAAGGGGGATGAATTGGATTAATAGCAAAATTAAGCACTAAAAACTCTTTTCAAATATTTCAAGCAATCAGACATACAAGATATACAAGCATAGAACAATGTTCATATCCCTTGCTTCACCACAAGGACTACAATTGTTCTCCCAACACCTGAGAATTTCAAATCTTTCACTCTTGATGGAAAGTTCCTCACATATTAAACTACCCAAGAGCAAAGCACTCACCTAATGAAATAGTAAGAGTTTGGTTTACAAAACTTCTAGAGAGCAAGATTATATGAGGCATTTAAACCTTCCTATATTGCTCTATGTAGATAGGCATTTATGAGCCCTAGTAACTTGATTAATGAAATGCAAATGATGTGCAATCAACAAAGATAGCAATAAATGAGATAAATGAGCAACAGAGAAAGCTTTCAGTGCTATTACATTGCAGAAAGTGTTTTGTTAAAGTTGTAGCCTGAGTTGGGAGATAAAATGTGTATTTATAATGCCAAAAAGTGAAAATCCCAAAGGTCATATTTTAAAAAGCTAAAAGGGTCTACAAGTTGATCATATTAGTCGACCATCTCGCTCAGCCGATAGTAACAGTGAGCTAAAAGGCCTTATCAGTCGACTCTACTTGTCAACCGCCTGTCTTAGCAGGTACAGAGAAATTGCTCTTTGTTTATGCCAGTTGACTGAGCCGGTAAACCAGTTGTCTCAGCTAATACCTACAGAAAAGCTGAAAAGATGCTACCTACTTTTACAAAAAGTAACCTTTTTTACCAAACCAATAGCCCCACTTTTTAAAGATTTTTAATAGCTCAAAAGATACTAAACACTTATAAAATCATATCACCATTAATACTACACCAACCAAGCATGCAAAACTTTTGATGCTGTGTTTAAACTATTACTCAACTCAAGATTTTCAGATTTTTGGGAAGAAAAAGCTTTTGCATGCAAGAGTATTGTCCTATAGATATTTATCATGTACAAGAATACTCATATACCTATAATGCAAAACTTATATTCATGTTGGTTGCACTTTTATTGTAGAATTTTGAAGATATAGACATATATATATACTTACATGCTCTCCTATAAAGATAATGACATGATGTTTGAGAAAATACCAGGTACTTATATTAAGGAGAAAAGATGATCAAATATAAAAATCTTAGAATCATAAGCAAAGTCAAATGAGTATGCATGCAATGTAAGAAGTTATTGAGCTTATAGTATTGCCTATGTATGAAGATCAATTTAACAAACTTAAGAAAAAAGAAGCTGCACAATTTCTTCCAAGTAATCTTCATAGCTATTCAATCTTCAAGAAATGAACATACTCCATTCTCTTTCCTTGCTCAATTGTCTTCATCTTGCTCTATAAACAAGATATTCAAGATACTCTAATAACAACAATTAGTTGATAAAATAAAATACAATTATGGTATCATCAAGACATAAATAACATAATTATTACCAACAGGTTCAACATAAAATTAAATAGGGAGTACAGAAGTAAGGAGGTTGTTGGAGTAAATTGGGATAGGAAGCCCTTGAAAAGAAAGAAAAAATAGGGAGGCTATTAGATTAAAATTGACATAAAAGGCTCCTAAATGCAGAAAGGTTAAATTTGACTTGCTAAATGTAAGAGAAAAATAGAAAGGTTCTTGGGATTAGCCTAAAAAGATCAACAAGAGATTCAATGAAGGGGGTATATTAGAGTTTATTAGTACCATAAGGAACATGCTCATTGATAATGTAAAGGTTAACCTAAAACTCTAACCATCAACAACCCCATTCCTCTCAAACATTAATCACCCTATTCATCCCCCCTATGGAACACTTACTAAATTTGAGTAACAGGGTCCAGGGGCAAAAGCTCTGCTTTGGTCCACCACTAAATCTTCTTTTTGGCGGCTTTTTAATTGTTTTTATGAGTTAAATCCCTCTCAATCCCTATCGGTCCCAGAGCACGTATAGCTTGATTAAAGAACTCTTCCTTACATGGGAGGTAAGTGCCTTTCTCAACTCATCCGGACAGTATTTGTTGGTGTGATTACTTAAAATTGTTTTGATGATGAAAATTATAGTAAATTTATGCTACTAATACACATATACCTTGAGAGCTACTTTGTTCAGAATCTTAGCTAGGTACATGTATGAAAGGGAAGGATGCAATGCTTGTGGCAAAAGGTTTCACACCTGAAAAGAAGCTTGCATGGAACAAGAAAAGGAAGAGCTCAAGAATCATGCATGAAGGAGTTATAAGGCAGAGATGAGACGACATAAGGGGTACTAGTGTTGCTTACTTTTGCTTGACCTTGATTTATGCTTATTATAGCTCCTTATTTGCTTAACTTTGTCGAAAACTTATATTGAATGCTATCTCTTAAAATCTTGGTTGTGAAAATCAAACTATCTTGAAGGTGATCTGATATCGCTATTTGAGCACAAGCCTAAATAGCCTGCAAGTGCACGGGACATGTGTAGTGTGTGCAAGTGCGGGGTCGAATCCACAGGGAGGCTACCTTAGTTTAGTCTCTATGTGCTCGGGTGCTTTAAATTAGCTACGTGCGTGTGTGTACTTACTTTAGGATGGAAGGGAGCTCGGAAAGAGAAAAATAAAAACTAATCTATGGAGGAACTTAAAGGAGCCAAACTAAGAAAGGAAACACTGATAAAGAAGAAGGGGGCCTAGGGTGATTGCATTGCAGCTAAACTTGGGCTATGATAACGGATGAGGTCTATCTAAGGCTTGGGACTTCTATTGCCGTTGTGTTGATCGGGGGCTCTCTTAACCAATACTAGTGGTTCAACCCGTTAGCTGGATTTCAAGCTAAGGGCCAATCCCTCCTAGCCTACGCAATCCGTGCTTAGAACTTATCCTCTTGGCTGGATTTAAAGCTAAGGACTAGCACCTAAACACCACGTGACATTAAGGCTCAATTAACCAATACTAACGTGGGTGAGGGATTCTCTAGTCTAGGTTAACTTATCCACTTGGCTGGATTTAAAGCCAAGGACTAGCACATAAACTCGACTAAGCATAGCATGTAACCTATTAGCTGGATTTAAAGCTAAAGCCTACTCTACTAAGCAAAGCCACGAGATTAAGCACAATCACATCACCCATATAAGTAGATAAGAGCATTTTAAGTACAAATAACACATGCATATTTACTTAGGCATTTTAACGAACACATAGACATGTTTGATTTCCAATACATAGACATATTGAATCATGCCATAAATTTATGTAAATAAACATGTATTAAGAGCCAAAGATCTACACAAATCCATTATTCAAAGCCCTAATCTAATATACAACAACAATCAACCCTAAATCTAGCCTAATCTAGCAACATATTTACAAGAAATAGAGAAAGAACAAGAAGAACTTACCTAAATTCTTGCTTCCAAATCCGTACAAATCCTTCAAATCTTTGTTTAATGCTTCAATCCTAGCTTGGTGTGGGGTTTAGATGGTGGTTTAGGGTGTTTTGTGAAGTGGGTAAAAGGTTAGGGTTTATTAGGATTTAAGAAATAAAAGTTCCTCTCCCGAAAATGAGCTGAAATGAGCTTTTTATGGATTTCTTCAGCGCACAGCCGGTCGACTTAGCCGGTCGATCGGCCCCTCTTTCTTGCTCGACCGGCTTCAATCATGATGCTCTCTGAAATGGCCGGTCGACCTAGCCGGTCGACCGGCTTCTTGAGGAACTCGACCGGCTTCAAATCTTTTATTCTCTGGAGCGGCCGGTCGACCGTCTAGGTTGACCAGCTCTTCTTCTAAGTCGACCGGCTGGATAAGAATGATCTCTTCTTTATTTCTTTTCTTCCGGTCTTCATTCGTTAGCTCATTTCTTTATCGCATAAGCTTAAACCTTTCCAAAACACTCTTAAAACATGGAATATAACACTTAGTATAGTATTTATGCACCTAAATACATTATGTACAAATATTAACAAATATGCATAAACTTTATACTAAGCACACTCAATTATACTCTGAACACCCTTAAATATGCATGCAAAAACTAGATGTAAACATGCACAAATGACACACATCATGATCTTATCTCCTTGAAAATTCTTGAAAACCTCAAGTCATTTGAAAAACAAGTTTTTGATCTCAAACTTTGCACATGACTTGATCTTTGAAAAGTTTATGCTTAACCAAAACCTTGATACCTTCATAGATTTGTTTGCAAACTTGTGTGTGTCAGACACCCCTTGTTGGTAGACCGACAAGATGTTTGGGCTATTGGCCACTTCAGCAAAACTGGGCAGCCAGAAAATAGCTACTAGAGTTGCCGATCGCCCTTTGTCGGTTGACCGGCACTACCAGTGAGCTAAGTTCTTCTATTGAACGCCTTGCCAGTCGATTGGACCATTGACCAAAAGAGCCTGCTGTAATAAATGCATTAGCCGTTTTTAAAACGTTGCAACCCCTCTTTAAGTACCTTTTCACCTACCTCTTCCAGAGAGCAATCAAGAGCGTTCAATCCTATTTCTAAGCCAATTCCAAAGATTTTTCTAACATCTTTAAAACTTAGAAATTATCCATTGAGCTATAATTTGCTATATCTTTCAAGCAAGAGTTTGAGCTAACCTTTGGTATATCTACTCTTTGAGCTGATAAACCCTAAATTGTAAAATCCTTCAAATTATTCCATTGCATACACTCTCTTAGGCTTTGTGAGATTGTGAGAATCATTGTATAGCTACGAAAGAGTGCGGAGAAATCTTTGGTGTGGATTCACTAGGGTTCTTTGAAGTTGGGCTTCAAAGAGGTGTACTACTTGGTTTTTGGTTCACCAAGTGTTGAGTATACACAATAATGAAGGTGTTAAAGTCCTAAAAGGGGCATCCTTAGGCAATAGACATAAGCAAGGCCGACCTACCTAAAAATTGGTTGTGTTCTTCTTCCCTCTCTTTACTTTTAGCTTACTTGTTATATTTGATTGCTATGTGTTTGTTATATTGCCTAAGTGAATTTGCTTTTTTTTTTAATTATTTTTAATTAAAAAAATTAGTCAATATCTTAATTCATCCCCCTCTTAAGACATTTATCCCCAACAGTATTCAACTCAAACTTTTGAGATATGCTAGACAAAGAACAAAGAGAGTGTAGAGTTACTTGGGACAGTAGTATGGTGCTACCCAATAGGAGTCCAAAGCTCACGCCAATAAATATCCTAATTAAGGATGCAAGTGAACAATAAATGGAAGGCAAGTGAATGTGCGTGTACCTAAAGCGCTGATCTTAAAATAATTATGAACTAAATACAGAGGAATTTTGCAAAAGTTTGATAATTTTTTTGTGATTTCGTTGAAAATTAAGAGAAATATAAGTGGATTGATACAATAGGGATACATTAGATGATTGAGACAAAATGCAAACGTTATAAAAGCATATGACATGCGCGTGCTACAGTCTATCAGTTAGTTTCTAACAGAAAGTGGATGGAATGGTCAAAATGGAACCATTTTAATATATTAATAATTCCTTTAAAACTAAAAATAATTGAACGGCCAAAAGTTTAATGGCCACAGGAACTTTTACCCTCTATACCGTAAAGATTACTGGTTGGGGTTTTGCCTACATTATTGAAGGTCGCCAGGAGTGACCTAAATGCCTCTTGCACATATATTATGTGAAACACATACACCTTGGACGCTGTCAGAAGCATGCAGGAACACAAATATAGCCTTGCCATTACTTGATCAAGAGCTTGCGCCGTGTTATGTTTGGAGTCTATGAGATATATACATATATATACTTGTGAAATGAAATCCCACTATTTAACAATACATAACGAGTGACAAAAGAGAACATACAGTACATTAAGGTGGGTACACCAAGGTGTGTACACCATGATACATACTTACATTTATAAGAAAACAGAAAACTGAGGTCCAAAGAGCTGCAAGTGAGACTTGATTTCTGTCCAGTCTTTGACAAAACGAGTGTAGCTTGAATTTCTGGCCAGAACATCTTTGGACACCTCCTTAATCTCAATCAGCTTTTTAGCATACTGTTCGAACTTGTTTATATTGTCCAGCAACAAACATTGCTTTCTCGGTTCATCCTCCATTCTAACTTGATCAAGCCAATCTCTCGCTTCCTCCACTCTAGCCCAGAAGCATGAATCTTGTGTCAGACTTGCAAACTCATTCCTTGTAATAGTTTTTCCATTATCGACATCTCTCTCGCTCCACCATTTATCGAAAATCTTATACCTTTTTTCCCTGCCACTATCCAAGTAATGACCTTCCTTGTGATGCATACTGTTCTTGTAATATTCTGCGATTTCCAGTGGCTCGACAAGTAACTTGTAGAATTGAGAGGCGTTCACCCATCTCCCTTGCTTGTGAAAATCATGAGGGAGTTGATTTGTTTCCAGCATCTTGATTATATTATCCCAAAATTTAGCAAGCTTCAAGCGGTTCATATTGACTTTGTTTTCTCTTCTTGAGGCACTTCGCCCTTTGAACGAGTCATAGTATCCCATTTGGCTATCAGATTCGTCGCAAAATGCTTTGTACCACTCTATTTGTACTCTGAGCGTCTTGGTGTGGTATAATTCAACCGTGAGTTTAGCGCTGTTGAGGTTTCTTCTCCGACCTTGCTTTGTCATCTCCAGAGAATCTTTTGCAGGTCCAGAAATTGATTCCTGTGATAAGATCAAGTTGGGGAAGAATTAGCAAAATTCTTCCGTTATTACCAGAACAACTCGGCAAAAGCTTAAAAAAGAAACAAGACAGGTAATCCAGCTAATTATCGTACATCGACATTTATTCCTGATGATTGCAATGCCAATGCGACCCCTGCATCATAGTTTGACTCGGCCAGATTGCTCTCAGTGAAACTTCTCCTTTTCAAGAATTGCCAATGGACTACACCAATGCATTCCTCGTAATGCAGATGATTTTCGACACAAGATCTTGGCGAACCTTTAGCTAACATCACATAGAGAAGCTTAAGGATTGCCATTGCAGGGCCCAAACAGATTGCTCCCTCGCTGGTACAGAACATGTAGCTCCCGAATGGCCAAAAGTGACTTCCTTGCTGCTCTCTTCCTCCTGATAGAGCCTCAAGACTGGTCAACACAACATAATACACTTGGGTAGTCTTTTCATCAGATATATGTGTAGCAAGCTGGGAGGACATCATTGATATATGCCAGAAATGGAGGAGATGATGCAGTTCTTGAGCAAGTGGAGCTAAGGGAGCAAAGAGCAAGGCTGGCACGATATCATCTTGTGCAACTACATGGAAGAAATTTCCACCCCATCTCTCTTCAAGAATGGCTTTGGAGAAAGACTCATTGCCAAGCATTGGTGAGCCAAAAGTGATGCACAGCACTGCTGGACGAGAGGAAGTCTTAGGCAAACGAGAAAGGAACCATAGAGTGGAGAGGGAAGCAATTGCTCCTCCAACTGAATGACCAGTAAATATAATGGCTTTGCTCTTATTCATTAGTCCTTGCATCTGCAGCACCAACACAAATGAAAAGGTTTTTAACCAAATGTATAAATATCTTATTCACATTAATTTGAGGTAAAAAAGAGAATGTTTTAACTACAACATGATTATGGTTGAGACTAGACAACATTAATAATAAAATAAAGTGAAATTCAAGTAAAAAAGAAAAAACAAAAGAAAAATTATGTGTAGCTTGGTCATGAATAACTATTTACATGAAAAGATTAACAGTGAGAACAGTGACAGTTTAGGAATAATAAAAAAGTGTGGTGATGAATATTAGCTTTCTTCATTGAGATTCAGACATTCTTATAATCCCTTGGGACATGTTAAAATAACTTTTGCAAACAATAACCTGTCTAAACTATCCCTCTACCTATTGCAAAATTCTCTTTTCCGATATCCATCTTTACGTTAGGGATATAGAATTTCAAGCTTCCTTCTTAATTTCTCATTGTTTAAGGTTGTTGTTGGGTCGCGGCTCGAGTATGAAGCCCAATCCTATATTGAAGACAACTAGAAGCCCTAATTTGGTTAGGATGAGAGTAGGAGGAAATCCTTGTCTTGGAGGACAAAGTGTCTTATACTATAAGTAGGACACTTCTAGCTTGTAATTAGTGTCAAGAATATTTGAACAATCTGCAATGCAAGGCAATAAATCACCATATCAAACCAATCCAATATTGCCTTTCCATGCTTCTGAAAGTCAACTCTCAATCAAGGATATTGTCACATGATTTTAGGATTTTAGAATAGCAAGAAATCTTTCCATTCTTCATTCATTCTCTTGTATAAATATGTAATCATATTCTCAAAGAAATATACAACAAATTAATCCTCTCATATGGTATCATCGTAGCCTAGGTTTTTCATCTCTAATACTTAGCTTTTGCTGTGCCTTTATCTCCTTCACTTAGCCTCTACTACGTTTTCTTTTTTGCTTATATACAATAAATCTCCAGCCCCAACGTCGACCTTAGAGATTGTCTCAAACAAACATCACTCTTCACAAACTTCACCCTCTTCTCCATCTACTATCTCATTTCCAAAGCTTGACTACATCCATCAAGAAATATCCTTGAAACTTACTCATGAAAATTTCTTGCTCTGGGAAACACAAATCCTTCCTGTTTTGCGCTGCCATGGCCTTCTTGGCTTTCTCGATGGAACTCTATCTCGTCCTCCTTCTTCATCTTCCACACTCGCAAAATGGCTTAAACTCGACCAAATGATTCTCAGTTGGCTCCTCACATCACTCTCTGACTCTGCTCTTTCTCAGGTGGTTGACAAAAACTCATCTCGCGAGGTATGGCTTACCTTGGAAACTTTGTATGGTGCCCACTCTCGTGCTCGCTTTCAACACTTAAAAATTGAATTGCAAACCATCCAGAAAGGCACCCAACCTGTACACTCCTATATTCAACAAGTCAAAGCTCTTTCTTTTGCTCTCTCTTTCGTAGGTAAGCCAATTGATGAAGATGATCTTGTGCTGTGGACTCTTCAAGGCTTGGGAACAGATTTCGATCCCATCATTGCTGCTATCAACTCGCGATCCACAGCCCCTATTTTTGCCGAAGTTTGTGGTCTCCTCCTCGATTACGAACTCCGCTTGCAAGCCTCTTCAAACTTGACCAGTGCTACCGCCTTCTCTGCTCATGTGCTGCAAAGCCAACCACGATCCCCCTCTTCCCACGCTAAAACTTTTGGGTCACCAGGACAAAAATTGCAATCCTTTCTTGGGTCAAACTTTTCTCCCCAGGCTGTTGCACCCTCTCAAAATCGAGATCAAGGTAATAATGGACGACGTGGTCGTGGTGGGCGTGGTCACGGTGGTCGTGGCCGTGGTGATGCATCCGTTGTATGTTATCGTTGTGGACACCCATATCATAAAGCGAATACATGATGGGCGCCCAATGAAGTTATTGAATCTAACACAAAAGCTTTTTCAGCTATGAATGTTTCAGATTCAAATGATTCTTCTTGGTACGTGGATTCCGGCGCTACCCATACTATGGCTCCTACCTCCACTTCTCTCACTGGTAAGTGCAAATATTTGGGTAATGATCAAATAATGGTTGGTAATGGTGCTGGATTACCTATAACTCACACGGGTTTCTCTCCTATTCCCCTCAACAATGGTTCTATTGTTAATTGTCCAGTATTACTAGTCCCCTCAATAGCTAAACCTTTACTTTCTGTTGCTCAATTTACTAAGAATTTTGATTGCTACTTTATTTTTACTACTAACGATTTTTGCATTAAGGACATGAAGACAAGGCAAATCGTCCATCGCGGGACCCTTGAAGATGGTTTATATCGCCTTTCTCCTACATCGAAACAGGCCTGCATTGCAAATAGAGTGACCTCTCACACATGGCATGCTCGTTTAGGGCATCCTTCTTGCCAAACTTTAAAACTTCTAAACAAAGACATTAATATTTCTATTTCGTCAATTAATAATAATGTTTGTTCCAATTGTCAACTAGGAAAAAATCATCGTTTACCATTTAATTATTGAATTAAACATGCACCTTTTCTACTGCATACTATTCATAGTGACGTTTGGGGACCTTCCCCTGTACCATCTGCCGAAGGTTTTCGTTATTATTTAATTTTAATTGATGGATTCAGTCGCTTTTGTTGGTTTTATCCTCTTATACGTAAATCCGATGTATCTGCTATATTACCTATTTTTATCTCTATGGTTCATAATCAATGTCGTACAACAATTAAATATTTTCAATCTGATGGAAGAGGGGAATTTGTTAATCAATCTAATCAAATTCTTTTTCAAAAATATGACATTATTCATCAACTGTCTTGTCTTGGCACCCCAAAACAAAATGGGATTGCCGAACGCAAGCACAGGCACATTGTGGAAACCGGTTTGACACTCTTGGCTCATAGTGGGTTACCAACTAATTTTTGGCCTTATGCTTTTTCCACTGCTGTGTTTTTAATTAACCGATTACCCTCTGTTGTTCTCCACAATATTTCCCCTTATGAAAAATTTTTTGAACAAAAACCCAACTATCATGACTTACGCGTATTTGGAACAATTTGCTACCCCTACCTGACACCTTTTGGTCAAGATAAACTTGACTTCAAAAGCTACCAATGTATTTTTTTAGGGTATAGCCCAAATTACAAAGGGTACAAACGCTTTAATCCTCGCACGGGCAGACTTTTCGTCTCACGGCATGTGGTCTTTAGTGAGGGAGAATTCTACAATTTCTCCTCTCTTCAAACCATGCCAAATCAAGCACCTTTCGTTACACTTCCTTTCCCCTTCAAATGCTACGCGAATTGCCTAAAGGACATACTTTTGATTCTTGTCCTAACTCTATAGGCTCACCGTGTACGCCTCCCTTTGCTCCTTCTAATTCACGTACCCCTACTTCCCATGATCCTTCCCCCACCCTTGACTGCCCTGAATCTTCCCCTGTTTTGCAAACCATACCCATGGATCCTATGCACCTTACTGAGCACATCACTACTTCTAACACTACTATCCCGACAACAACTCTAGAAGAACCACCTACACGTCTCCATCACATGACCATTAGATCAATGGATGGCACGCGCAAACCAAAAATCCTTTTTTCTACAAAATATCCTTTACCATCTTTTCTTTCCATCTCCCAATCATTACCTAGCGAACCCACATGCTATACGCAAGCCAAATCTAACCTGCATTGGCAATCCGTCATGGCTGAAGAATTTAACTCCCTTATCCACAACAACACATGGAAGTTGGTGCCTAAGGCCCCCTCTATGAATATCATTGGTTGTAAATGGGTCTATCGTGTCAAACAAAAATCTGACGGCTCAATAGAAAGGTATAAAGCCCGCCTAGTGGCCAAAGGTTATAATCAACAACCTGGACGTGACTATACTGACACATTTAGTACAGTTGTTCGCCCCGGCACAATAAGACTAGTCTTAATCTTAGCAATATCACGAAAATGGTCTTTACGTCAATTAGATGTGAAAAACGCCTTTTTACATGGTGAGCTATCTGAAACTGTTTATATGCAACAACCTCCTGGGTTTATAGATCAACAGTATCCCAATCATGTCTGTTTATTACAAAAATCCTTATATGGCCTAAAACAAGCTCCTCAGGCTTGGTTTCAATGTTTTAGCATTAGAAGTATCTCATAATCATTCTTGTACTCCGTGAGAGAGAGAGGGAGATTATGAGCATTGAGAGAAAGAGTTCAGGCCTTCGTGGTGCAAAATGTCCATGAATTGTGTAATCATCTTTATTAGGATCTTTTATTAGCCAAGTTCTGGTCTTAGGCAGAGTGTCCAATCATTTAAAATCCTTGTGTTTGTATTTTTTTTTTTCCCTTTGGTTGTGGTGTGTATGCATTTCTTACCCCTAACAATTGTTTATGAGAAAGGCTCTTTTGGCAAAAAGCTCATTCTAAATTTCATGGGATGCTACAAAAAATTTGCACTCAAAATGATCTAAAAATTTGTCCATACCTTCTTCTAGGTAAGTGGCAAAAACTTATACGTAACGTGCTCGCTGGACTTCCATCAATAAATGTCATGGGATCATCCTTAATCATTTCAATAGTATTGTTTCTGGATTTTATCCATACATTTTAAGTTTAACCGTTCGTAAGGATTTCCTCTCATGAGGGGAGGCATCTCATTATGGAAAACATAGATGAGATTATCTCAAATCATTCTCAAAATAGAGGTTCCTACTCAAGTTAGATGATGGCCAAAAGGAGAATGTTTTAGGAATCTTTTGTAAATGCTAGTGAAGTTCCTTAAAGTAGGGCACTACCCATATAGATAAATTCTACATGTTTGTGTTCTGGCCCATAGGGGATGACTTAATTGGTCAAGATTCAAACGGTTCCTTGAGTATACCTAGGTATCGAGGGTCTCCCGACTTCACTGAAGGTTTCATTCTTGACTACCTTAGTACATCCTTAGGAAAAGGTTCTGCATTCATAGGTTTAATAAATTGATGATTAGGCTTTGCCAGTCTTTTGGTGGTAAGGCTACTAGTTAGGTTTCCCTTATCATAATAATTTGAAAAAACAAACTCGTGTGTGTGGTTTGTGTGAATTGGATAAAGCCACATAACATTCTAGGAACTCACAGTGATAATATAATGATGCATTCCAGAAACTAAGGTTTTAGAAATTGTCAACATATAACCTTGATCACTAAAAGTGGTAATGGCTTTTTTCACAATCTCCTCCACATTTTGGCACAATAGATTTTGTCATCTCTCGTTGGTAATGCTATCTCTTTTATACCGTAGGATTTTTTTTCACTTTTCAAATTCTTTATCTTCATCATAATTCTTGCATGATGGGAAAAGATCATAAACTCCCCTTTTAGCAGTTTGCTAATAATACGATTTGTATTATTAAATAATTCATTATGATTTTTTTGGATCTAGCCTAACTTTTATCATTATTAGGATTTCAATGTATAACTGTTCTTATAGATGAATTAAGTCGATTGACGTGGATTTACAAATTGAAACAAAAATCTAGTTGTTTGCCAAATTTTCTTCATTTTAAGAAATTTACTAAGACCACTTCTCTTCTAAAATTAGACATTTCCAATGTGATTAAGCCAAAGAACTTATACAAATCTTGTTAAAACCACGATTAAATTATGTAGGAACTTAATATAGAATTTCATGTCTTCATACACTTGGAAAAATGGAATGGCCAAAATCAAAGTACAACACATCACTTTCTATGCGTCATTTTCTAAATAATTTTGGTGAGAGTCATTCATTACCGCAGTTTATTTAATTACTAATTTCCTATCCAATGCTTGGACTGTGTTCTCCATGTGAAAAATTGAACAAGATTAGTCCCTCTCATTCTTACCTTTAGGTTTTTGGCTATAAATGCTTCCCATTTTTAGGAGCCATCAAATAGGATAAACTTAGCCTAAGGTCCTTTCCTCTATTTTATTAGGTATAAAGTGGTGATCGGAGGTCACAATGCAGGTCTACAAGGTTGGCAAACATCATGGTGAAGCCGATTTGTCTATCTAATGGTTAGATTATTGTGGAGCAGTTGAGTTGGGTCGGGTCAAGTTTGGTTTGGGTTGTTTGGCAAGTGAAGAAGATGGACCAAGATGCATGGTCTAGTTCTTGTCAATGATGATTGGTGAAGCTTGGTGTTTTGTGGCCATTACTCTAAATGGAGATATGATTGATAGGATTTGGTGTTCTGTGTCCAATATGATATGGCTTTGGTATGAATTATGCACTAGTCATATGATTGGTCAACTAGAGGGATGTAATATGGTGTTATGCACATAATGGTTGTTATGCATGCTCATGTTAAGCAGAAGTTTGATCGCATTGATCATCATTATATTGAACCTTGACAATGTTGATGAGTGTCATTCACGAGGTCTTGGACATGCTAAATCCAATTTTCTACTCCATTTTGTGAAATTCCGATCTAAGGTACATGTCCTGGGATCAAGTTGATGTTGATTATCATGTTTGACTAAGACCAAGTTTGACCAAAGTTGATTGGGAATGTTCCCAAGTTTTCTTAATATTGTAAGTCCAATTTGTGATCAATTTTGCCTCTGAGTTTTAAAACGTATGTTTTTGAGTGAACAAAGACAGATTTCCTACTTCCAATAAGTTCAAAATGGGGGAGATTAATGGATAGACTGTTTGATCTTCTGGAAAGTATAATAATAGATGTTGCGGTTGCACAAGGAGAAGTGTTGTTACACTACACAATTGTGGCGCATAAGTTTGGGTCATATGTATGAGAAGGAGTTAACTTTGTTGAGCTGGTGGGTTTTGCTTTATGGAAACTAAGTTGTCTAAGTGTTGTGTCTTCGACAAGTAAAACAAGGTAAAGTTCAGAGGAACAATCATGCAGGCTTAAGGTACAACTAACCTTTGGTGTCCTAATAGGATTCTTTCTAGAGGTATTGGTTAGTTTTTTATCACATTTCTTTTACATACATGTTGCTTGTTCAGACATAATTTGGGAATATAAAATTAAGGCTTTTCTAACAAATTGTTAAGTGGGGGACATTGGTTAAAGTAGATTGGTACAAATGGTCCAAGGTTAACATGCGTGAAAATAGATAGAATGAAGCATATGGTGAAAATGTACCTCAGAAGCTACTTTATATTATAATGCCAAAGAGCAAATGGAGCCATATGGTAAGACTTTAAAAGGATTCCAAAACATGGGAAAAGTACTTAAATCCAGCTAACTTGACAGGTCAATAGGAGTAATATGGTATTGGCATTGAGATGCAAAATGCACAAGTTGGAAAATCTTAGGGATATAGGGATGCAGATTTAGTGCCTTATGCTTTGTCTATCTCATAGTTGGGTGTAAAAGCAGGACTCCCATGGTGAGATTGGCCTAGTCCGGTGCAATTCAATGGGTTAGTGCTCAAACTGAGCTAAACAATATTCATATTCACATAATTGAGGATGAGATGAAGCAATAGTAGCATTAGGTTGAGGATACTATAATATGCACTCAGTTGACATTTTACTTGTAAACAATGTTAATAGTGAGGAAATGAGACAGTGGGTATGTTGGAGAGCAAGGAAGGTGTTCCTCAAAAGATTCTAGACCTGGATGTTGGTTTTGGCCGGATCACGTAAGATCCTGTGTCTATCATTTTATCTTTACTATAATTCTTCATTCTAACACCTTAAATTTCCTAAAAAAAATATAACTTGAAAACCATGACAATGCAGGACAATAAGGTTTGTATGATCAAGTCTTGATGGTTTTCTTAAGATTTTGTTGCCCCACACTGGGTGCTAATCGATCAATGGTTCAAACTCCTAAGATACAACGAACAACTCTTACATGTGCTAGACTCTCTCTTAGGAAAATACACCATCCAGGCCCATGCCCATGGCCCAATGTGATTCGTTACAAGATACCAAAGGTGAAAGTGTATGTGTAGTAACTAGATGAAACCTACATTCAGGTAGGTCCTCTCCTGTCTATATATCTGGATGGATTTGGATCTTGTCCTAGTAAAGTTGTCCCCGAGTGACTAGCAGGTGTATTCTAGTCCATTAGATTCAAATGAAACAATCTTGGCCATGTAATCAACAATATAGTTAATGCATTTTAAAAAAATTATATTTCGTTTTGTATATTTTTCCTAATCATAATCTAATCAATTTGTCAAGATATTTAGTTTTCCTTTTTCTATTTTTTCCCTAATCACAATCTAAACTAAATATCTTGGCAAATTTTGATTAGATTATGATTAGGAAAAATATACAAAACGAAATATAATTGTTTTAAATGCATTAACTATATTTTTTATTAGATAGCCAAGATTGTATCATTTGAATCTAATGGATTAGAATACACCTGCTAGTCACTCAGAGACAACTCTACTAGGAAAGGATCCAAATTCGGATGGCCTTTGGGGAATAAAGCCAAATCCCAAACCTGAGATATACAAATAAGCTATTGTGGCTGTAAACTTTTGATGTGTGGCAAGCCAACTTATTCAAACTTGACTTTCCATGTTAAACACATGTCCATCCTCCAACTTTGAGCCACATTTTCTCAATAAATTAATTTTTTTTTTAAACAAGTAAGTGGGCCTTGGTCATCTATACAAGACCATAAACATGTATCTATATAGTTCTTGCTTTTCCGAGGCAAAAGATCCACATGAAAATCAAGTCAAAGATACTCTTTCACTCGGTTAAAATTGAAATAATAACAAGTTTCGCAAACATTTTTATCATTAGAACAAAAAATTATTATTTTATTTTATTTTATTTTTATGGTGCATACGGCTATATTCATTGAACTATATATGAAAACCATCACATATGAAGGGTAGGTAGCATGCAGGACAAAAGTTTCGTACGCTATATAGATATAAGGCCAAGCTAGGAAATAGTGATTAAAACAGAAATATCTAGGCATGGTAATCGTGAAACGCATTATAGGACATGACATGTTTATCAACAATTAAACGCATATTGTAGTGATCATATTCATACATATAGATTGACAACGTGCGCTTTGCTTTCTGTGGCGGCTATCTTTCCTAGAAAGCAACCCCACCTCCCCATAAAAAAAGATATTAGTGTATTTAAATACACCTCCTCACAAGACATGTGTGATTTATTTAGAGGTTTACATGTGAACAGTTTTAATGTCATTTTCTGGGTGGCTGTGAATTCTGCGCTAACAACGTTTAATTTCTAAGCTCAAATACCACGTTGAACTATCACATCATCTAAAAACTTATAGTATGTAAGAATCATAGCTTCACTTTGGACCAGCAAACTTTACCTGGTTTTGGAAATTTATGGTGTTGTACAAGGACAAGAAATGGTTGAAGAAACCAGCATGAACCATCGGAGGTTCCTTGGCTTGACCATCGCTACGCCGCAGCAGCGCCGAGAAAATCCCACCCGCGGCAGCAGAGTCCAGCGGCTGCAGCATGCCGTTGGTTTCTGCTGCAATCGGGTCCACAAAGCTACATAATGGTTGCACGCCGGAGAAGCCCAAATAAGTCACATCTTCTATGTGGTTGATCACGAAACTCCCCGGCGCTGCCGAATCGGCATGCCTGCAAACCTTCCATGCCTCCTCCATCAATGGCGTCGACGCCACCACGCTTGCTAACATCTCACTGGACTCGAACCTGCAAATGAATAATTATTTAATTTAGACTACTCCTACTTTTTCATCTATACCATGTATAGAGAGAATTTGATAGGTTTTTTCCTTCTTTGAAAATTCTTAGTCAAATTTGTTGTTGGAAAAGAATTTGTTAATGTTTTCACTTACATGGAAGTTTCGTCTGCCTTCGTTGATTCTTCCTTCACCATAATTTCAAAAATTCTCGTGTAGCTTTGGAGGAAAAAGTGAAAATGTGAAATGACTTCGACTTAGACGACCTTGAAATATACAGCTAAGTGGGTCGTTGAGTAGTCATAATTACAAAAATATCGCCGGTAGATATGATGACGGGCTAGGATGCTTTATTATTCATTAATAATAACGAAATAACGTGGTCTCAAAAATGCCTATGCAATAAGTGATAGCGCTGGGTTCGAACCTAAAACTTTACTCTAGGTTGAGGTTGAGTATCCTCAATTTAATTAGTACACAGTGTAAGGACGCGTGTTGCACACTTAAAATTTGTTAATTAGTGGTTGAGATTTGACAAGTGTACCAATGATTGAATTTTATTAGCTAAATTTCTTTTCTTATAGAAAAAAAAAATAAAGTCAAATTATTATAAATTATCCATTATCTATTTTTAATATTATTAGTGTTTTATATATAATATAAATAGATGTTATTCCTTTCTAAATTTTATGAGAGTATTAAGGTGTTGATGAAATAACTTTTCGCTTGTTATTACTTAATTTATTATATATCCCATTGTCTCATTTATATAAATTAAATTTGAAAATTTAATTATTAATTATTAAATACATAAATTAAGATTCGTCTATAAATTTTAAAAAGTTGATTATTAAAATTCGTAGTCTTCTATTAACACTAAAGAATCCTACTGAAAATTTGATGAAATCGAGTAAATAGTTGGAGATAGAATAGTAATAATCATTTTTAGAGAGAGCTCCACATGAGTGAGTGATAAGGTACGAAAGGCCAGGATTAAAAGTAAACAAAAGTCTAGTCCAGCATGTTTGGTTGTTTGGAGCCCGCCCCATTCTACACGTCCGGCCAAGTTGTACGTACGTTTGGAGTCCGCGTGAGGAAACGATTTGATTGAGAGAGAGGTTGATCCGCACCTCTATTATTGAAACGTTTCCAACACGGCTGAGGCCTGTCAAGCCCTGTCCTTTTAACACTTTGTTTGGGATGGAGAAACTAAGGAGAATGGAGAAGGCCTTTTTTTTTTTAATCCACTTTTAGATATTCTGTCCAAAATTGATTTATTTATAAAGAGGGTTTAAAAAATGACTCGTTCTCAATTTCAGAATGCGTTAGACACTGTACCACAGTGTGGGAAGCACTTCTAAAATGCGTTAGGCCAATATAATTGAAAAAATTTCATCCGGCTCATTGGAAACACGAGCTGGGCTCCAGAAACGCAATCGCAAATGCGGCTCATTCCAGGAACGCGGTCCGTGTTCTGAAAAACACGACCGCGTTCCATAAATTAGCCCAACTAGCCTTTCCTCTCCCATTCCACATTTTATTTTCATAAATTTTTCTCACACCCCCACATGAGATTCTCTAATTGATCAACCTCACTTCCAATTATTTATTTTATGTTATGTTTTATAATTATATTTTATATTTTAAGTTATATAATTTGTTGTTAGTTTGTTTAATTTTGTTTGGTAGTTTAAGGTAATTTTAGTTTGAGTGATTGTTTAATTCTGTTTGGCAATTTAAGGAAATTTTAGTTTGAGTTATGATGTTGATTTGTTGTTTTGTAATTTAATTGTTGTTAGTTTAAGATAGTTTAGTTGCTGAAATGTAGGATATTAAGAAATTTAGTAATTTAATACTTTTATCATTTAATAATTTAGAGATTTTTAAATTTTATAAGAAAGTTAAGTTAGTTAATTGTAAAAAATTTAGGATTTAGGAATTTAAAAAAGCCAAGTCAGTTAACAATTTATGGTTTAGGGTTTATTACTTTAGCAACATCATCATCATTTATATTTTATTATTATAGTTTTTGTTATTAATACTACTACTAATTTTACAACAACTATAAGTAATAGTTGAAAGTTTTTATTTTAGGACTCATTATGGACAGTCAACTGAGTCCAGTAGATACGACATTGTTGTGCGATTACATGGACTGCCCGGTCTAGTATTTGCAGGATCCATATTATTTGGGTAGCATTATAGGTCTAATCGAAATTTGTTTAAGAACCCAGAGCACTCATTGATACAACAGTAGTTGGTGGGGATGGAATTCTATGATTGTTATAAATCCTGCTACTATCAATTTAACCGTGGGCTTATTACTATTATGATTGAGGTGGCGGCCAGAGACATACACCTTTCATTTGCCCATAGGGAAGGTCACTATTACCCTGTAGGATGTGGCTATCTACTGAGGTCTGCCCGTGACCAGTACAGCTATGCCGGAGCTTAAGGCGGTTGTACTCCCGAGGTAGGAGTGGTTTGATTTTATTCTTGATTATATGGGGATCGATGCGAATGCGGATGTGGATAAGGATACAGGTCGTATTGATATCGTCGGGAACTCAATCAATTTCATCTAGCCAAAGGACAAGTTTAATTGCCGGGGCATTCTGGAGAATCCCACTCTCTAGCAGGCTCACAATCAATTTCATGGAGCATATATTCAATTTGGTTCATATTAGTATATTTAATCAAACTATCCATACTTTGGACAAGAAAGTCACTCCTATTGATTTCAGGCTCTTTGATTTCGACAATTTCTTTGGTTAGAGTATTCACTTATAAAAGTGATGCAGCCCATAATTTTATTATTTCTTATTGAGTCATAGGATTAGTTTATTACCTATTTTGTTATGGAAAGGGTTGGTAGAAGTTTTAGTTTCCTAATTAGTTTTAGTTTCCGATTTAGTTTTAGATTCATATTTAATTTTAGATTCCTATTTAATTTTTGTTTCCTATTTAGTTTTGAATTTTTAGCCTACATATAGGGGTGAAAGCTTTCATTATTACATAACTTTTTCAGAATTATTCAATAATATTTTTATTCCCTCTCTTAGGGTTTATTATTTATGGAATTTCTTGGCTAATTTCAACCTTGAAATTGAGTTCCTTGATTCTCCTACTTTCTTGTTTATGTTCTCCAAATATCCGTTGCGTTAGTTGGTTATCAGAGCAAGGTTTTCTTTAGCTAATCTCAAGTTCACAATACTTCTAAGGAGAGAAAGAGGTCATGTTGTAGCAGTTCGAGTTCTTTCCCCTTATCAACAATAATGAGATGGAGAAATACAAGAGTTGAGAAGACAAGTTAAAGTCTTAACTCAGCGCCTTGCACAACTTGAAACTCCAACTCATGATGGTGATGATAATGAGTCGGAGGAAGAAATAATTGAAAACCCGTTTCATAATCATGCACAATGACCAGTGCCTTATGTATGGGAAGAACACAAGTGGAATGGCGGTTTTAAAATTGAAATCCCTGAATTCAATGGAGGAATTCAAACAGAAGAATTTATTAATTGATTTGCTGTAGTTGAGAGGATATTTGATTTTAAAGATGTTTCTGAAAATAAAAAGGTGAAATTAGTAACTTTAAGACTAAGAGAGCGTGCATCTGCATGGTGGGATCAACTTAATTTAACACGCCAAATAAGGAGAAAGTCAAAATTTTCAGATTGGGAAGAGATGAAAAAGAAATTACGCGGAAATCTTGTACCTTTCAAATTTATCCAAACCATGTATCAAAGGTTACAAAACCTTCATCAAGGCAACCGTATTGTTAATGAATACACGGAGGAGTTTTATCAATTAATAGCGCGCAATGACTTATCTAAGAATGAGAAACAGTTGGAAGCAAGATATATTGGTGGGTTCAAGCAAAACATTTAAAACACACTCGCTATGCACAATTTTTGGACTGTTTTAGAGGCGTTCTAATGTGCGTTAGTTGCAAAAAAACAGCAAAATAGGGGCAACAACTAGGCTGAAAATAATCGTGATTTTATAACCCGATTTCCAAACCAAAATCGACAAGGTCAAGAAAGGGGTTTTCATAACCGTGAGATACAAACAGGTACACCAAGGAGTAATTCAGTAAATCGAACAACTAATGTATCACCAAATAATAGAAATTAAGGTAGTGGTTCAACAAATTGTTGCTACAAGTGTGGGGATCCTAATCATAAATCTGCTGGGTGTAGAAAAAAAAATAGCTGAGAAAGGAGAATTTGTTGATGGAGAATGATGATCAAGAAAACGAAGAAGAAGAAAAAGAGCTTATTTATGATGAAAGTTGTGAAGATGATGAAGTTGATATGGTATTTGGAGATGTTGGTGAGTCTCTCGTGGTTCGAAAAAGCCTTGTAGCTCCAAAGCAAGATTCTGTGGATGATTGGCTACCCACTAACATTTTTCGCACTATTTGCACTATTGGTAGAAAGGTGTGTAAGCTTATCATTGATAGTGAAAGCTGTGAAAATATCATATCTGAAGAGGCTATTTCCAAACTAAATTTGTCAGTAGAGCCACACCCTCTACTTTACAAGCTTGCACGGTTCAAAAAGGGGAGTAAGGTACTTGTTACTAAACGATGTCTTATTTCTTTTTCTATTGGTAATAAACACTTTGATAAGGTGCTTTGTGATGTTGTGGCCATGGAAGTGTGTCACATGTTATTGGGTAAACATTGGCAATATGATCGTAATGTGAAATATGATGGTAGGAAAAATACTTATATATTGTAAAATGACAACAAGAAGACTATTCTTGTTCCTACTAAAGATGAGAGTGTGTCAAAACAAAAGAATTCAGATTCTGTTAATTTTCTTTCTATAGCCAAATTTGCTGAAGAGTTGGAGGAATCTGGAATTGCCTTTACTTTGATTGAAAAGGAAATATCATCCCCCAGTGCTTTACCAGATGAGGTGCAATATATTCTTGATGAGTTTAGTTATGTCATGCTTAATGAACTACCACCAGGATTACCTCCAATGTGAGATGTGCAACACTGTATTGACTTGATTTCAAGTGCAAGTTTGCTGAATAAAGCTCACTATTGGATGAGTCCCAAACAACAAGAAGAATTGAATAGACAAGTGAGTGAACTTTTAGAAAGAGGTTATGTTTGCGAAAGCATGAGCCCTTATACAATTCCAGCATTATTAGTTCCAAAGAAGAATGGCAGATAGCGCATATGCATTCATAATAGAGCAATTATAAGATTATAGTCAAGTACAGATTTCCTATTCCCAGACTTGATGACATGTTGGATCAGTTGACATCTGCCAAGATCTTTTTGAAGATATATTTAAGAAATCAATATCACCAAATTCGTATTCGCTCAGGTGATGAATGGAAAATTGCATTCAAGACAAGAGATGGGTTGTATGAATGGTTGGTCATGCCTTTTGGGTTGTCGAATACCCCTAGTACATTTATGAGAGTGATGAATCTTGTCTTGAAACCATTTATAAGGAAGTTCGTGGTGGTTTGCTTTAATGATTTTCTAATTTACAGTCCCTTTGATGAACTACATAAAGAACATCTACGGATGGTGTTAATTACCTTAAGGCAAGAGAAGCTTTATATTAACCTTAAGAAATGTTCATTTATGACTGATAAAGTTATCTTTTTGGGTTATGAAGTTTCTTCTGCAGGCCTAGAGGCTGATGCATCAAAAGTGCAAGCAATTCTTGACTGGACACGATTTTCGAGTGTGCATGACGTCCGTAGTTTTCATGGTTTGGCATCATCCTATCACAGATTCATTCACAATTTTAGCACTATTGCAGCTCCCATTACTGAGTGCATGAAGAAGGGAGTTTTTAAATGGACTTCTGAAGTAGAGGAAAGCTTTAAGTTACTCAAAAAGAAGCTATTAGAAGCCCCTATCTTAGCATTACCAGATTTCGAGAAAATCTTTAAGGTAGATTGTGATGCTTTTCATGTTGGAATTGGAGCTGTTCTAAGTTAAGAAGAAAGACCAATTGCTTACTATAGTGAAAAGCTAAATGGTACTAGATTTTGCTACTCAACATATGATATTGAGTTCTTTGTAATTGTTCAGACATTAAGGCACTAGAAGTATTACCTTTTTCAAAGGGAGTTCATCTTACACTCGGATCATGAAGCTTTGGAATATCTTAACTCCCAAAAGAGTCTAAATTTGAAGCATGTTAAGTGGACTTCATTTTTGCAAGGCTTTACTTTTACATTAAAACACAAGGCTGGAGTTTATAACCATGTTGCTGATGCCTTAAGTAGGTGTTCTTCTCCATTATCAACTATGCAGGTTCATGTTGTGGGGTTTGACACTTTTAAGGAACTTTGCCCTGAAGATGTGTACTTCGGGTCCATCTTTAAAGAAGTCTAGGATATGGCACGTGATGATTTTGCATTGCATGGTGGATTTCTCTTTAAAGGTCTTTACGTGCCATTGCCAGTACCAACCTCACCTTAGACTGATATTAACATGGATTTTGTTCTCGGATTGCCGCGTACACAAGGAGGTATGGATTTGGTTTTCGTTGTTGTGGATTGATTTTCCAAAATGGCACATTTCATTCCTTGTAGGAAAACCGTGGATGCTTCTAGTATTGCCAATCTCTTCTTCAAAGAGATTCTTCGTTTACATGGGATTCCACAATCTATTACTTTTGATCGAGATCGCAAGTTTGTCAGCCACTTTTGGAGAACTTTGTGGAAGAAAATGGGGACAAGTTTAAATTTTAGTTCTGCTTATCATTCGCAAACTGATGGTGAAACATAAGTGATCAACAGGAGTTTAGGCAATCTCATTCGGAGCTTAGTTGGAACCAATTGTAAACAGTGGGATATTCTGTTCCTGCAAGCTGAATTCGCTTTCAACCGGACTGTAAATAGAACAACCAAACAAAGTCCTTTCGAGGTTGTCTATGGCCAGAATCCGAGTAGCCCATTGGATTTGGTGCCTATTCCTTACAAGGGTAAATTTAGTGGAAAAGTGAGGATTTAGTGAAGCATATCAAGTTAATTTATGAGCAAGTTCGAGCGAGAATTGAGGCCAACAATGCAGCTTATAAACAAGTTTTTGACAAGCGACGATGTGTTATGTTTGAAGTTAGAGACTATGTGTGGGCTATTTTGACACATGATTGTTACCTTGTTGGAGAATGCCACAAGCTTAGTGCTCAGAAGATTGGAGCTTGTAAGATTATTCAAAAGATAAATGATAATGCCTATTGCTTGGAGCTTTCTAATTACATTACTACTTCAGATGTTTTTAATGTTAAGCATCTTATTTCGTATCATGAAGATTTGGTTAACGATGGTGGTGATAAATTAAGGACGAGTTCTTTTCACACTTGGGGAGACTGATACAACCTAGAATTTTATTATTTATTATTGAGTCCTAGGATTAGTTTATTACCTATTTTGTTATGGAAAGGGTTTGTAGAAGTTTTAGTTTCCTAATTAGTTTTAGTTTCCTATTTAGTTTTAGTTTCCTATTTAGTTTTAGATTCTTATTTAGTTTTAGTTTCTTATTTAATTTTAAATTCTTAGCCTATATATAGGGGGTGAAAGCTTTCATTGTTACATAACTTTTTCAAAATTATTCAATAATATTTTTATTCCTCTCTTAGAGTTTATTATCTATGGGATTTCTTGGCTAATTTTAGCCTTGAAATTGAGTTCCTTGATTATCCTACTTTCTTATTTATGTTTTTCAAATATCTATTGTGTTAAAAAGATGTCGCATTTTGTTTTCTTTACTATCTTTTTGCAAAATTATCAGTAGGATCAAGATCAGATACATTCATTGCTAAGGGATTTAGAAATTGGAAAAAAGTAAATCAAAGAAAGGATTGTGCTTTCTTATCCTATGTAGGAAAAGATTCATTCAATTCATAATTTAGCTATAAATATTGTGAGAAAAATCAATCTTTTCATATTGAAAAGGTGATGTAAAGACAAAGTTCCTCACAAATTTTTAATAATTGCTTTACTTGAAGCTTCAATAGATGTTGTTCGTTGGTTAACATTTCAAGTATGTGCTTCTAAAGTACATGATGAAAGTATGGATTCAACAAATCAAAGTAATTTTGTTGAAATGTTATAGTTGTTAGTAAGTTACAATGAGCAAGTGTATGGAGTTGTTTTGGATAATGTCCCACAAAATGCAAAATACATATCACATAAAATTCAAAAGGAGATTTTATGTGTGATGGCTAGAAATGTTAAAAGCAGGATTCAAAATGAGATTAATAATGAAATGTTTTGCTTAATTGTTGATGAAACTTGAGATGAATCCAAGAGAAAGCAAATGGCTATTGTTATAAGATTTGTTAATAAAGGATGATTTGTTAAAAGAGAGATTTTTGGACTTGATTTATGTTCAAGACACAATAGCATTAACTCTTAAAGAAGAAATTTCTTGTGCATTATCTCATCATAATCTCAATATTCATAAAGTTTATGGTCAAGGGTATAATGGAGCTAGTAATATGCATAGAGAATGAAACAGTTTGCAAGCTTTGTTTCTTAAATATTGTCTTTATGCGTATTATGTACATTGCTTAGTTCATCAGTTATAACTAGTTTTTGTTGTTGCATCTAGAGACGTTGTTCATATACATACATTTTTCCAAAACTTAAGTTTCATTGTGAACATTATAGGCTCTTTTTCTAAACGCAATGATGAGTTACAAGTTGTGCAAGTAATTGAAAACGCACATTTGATTGAATGTGGAGAGATACATACTAGTAGAGGAGCCAATCAAACATGAACTTTGCAATGACTTGGAGATACTAGACAGAGTTTTCATTTTAATTCAATTTCGGTTTGACAAGGATGTTTAGGCCAACTTCTATAGTTTTTTAGGACATAGCTACTGAAAGATATACATACTCTCAACGGGAAGATGCAACATTTGCTCTCAAAATATTAATGCCATTTGATTTTATATTTATCTCACCTTTGATGAAAGAAATCATGGGGATCACTAATGTACTTTGTCAAGTTTTGCAAGAAAAATCTCAAAATATTTTAAATGCAATGCATATGGTTTTAGTACAAAATCATTAATGTAGAAGTCGAGAGATGTTGGTCAAGGAACTCTTTTAGAGAATGTGACATTATTTTGTTTGTATCAAAATATACAAGTTTTTTATATGAATTTTCTTATTCTGACATGCTTCGATCCCACGTTGAAAGGATATTGTACCAGTTTAGTACCATTATCAGGTAGACATATTTACAATTGTTATTAGATCAACAACTATAGGAGCTAAAAACAGATTTGGTGAGCAAACAACTAAGCTTCTTACTCTCGACAACTTTGGATCCTAGAGATGGGTACAAGTTATTTATAATTGATAATATATGCAAACTTGTTAAAAAGTTTTATTCGTCTAGTTTTTTTGAGCAAGAGATGATTCATCTAAAGTATCAAGTGCATCATTATGAGCTTGATGTGCCTAACAATCCTTTAGCATATCATCTTTGTGTAGAGGTTTGGTGGAAACTGGAATTGCTAAAGATATTCTTGTAGATACAATAATTGATGAATTTTATCTCATGAAAGAAAGATGGGCGCAACTTTATTGATTAAATTGGTAAACTTTTGCTTATATTATTTGTGTTATTTACATTCATTATATTAAAATGTTTAATATCATAGTCTTTTAATTATATCTACGTCACCCCATCTTCAAATTTTGGTTCTGCCTTTGTGCTTTATGATTTCGTTGATAGTAGTGAATGCGGCCCAAAGTAAAGATTTATGGGGTTTGTGGCCCGCATTTTTTGTGCCCAAGTATTCTAGCTTGTCACCTAAGTAGGTGTCGTAGATGCATTAGGAAACTAGAGGAATTAATAAATAAAGGCTCAACCTAAGTTTTACTTGGGATAAAGAGATAGAATTACATAGCACGTTTAGAGCTAAAAGAGACTCAAATATAGTATATTTTCGATCATCATTGTATGCTATCTCCTGTTTTCACATGGAGTAGGCTTATGCTAAACCATATTAAATCCCTTGTCATTAATTTCTCGTCTAAGTTTTTCACTTTACACCTTGAATTCTAATAGATTCATTGCGATTTTTATATAAAATGATCCGATTTTGTTATTAAATTGTTCGCTTGAATTTAAAAAATAGGTACATCAAGAGAGGTAACACTTTGTTAGATACACGATTTAGAAGGGATGCCATGGAGTTCCGATTTAGAGGGAAAGAAGGTTATGGTTCAAATTTCAAACAAATTGTATAAAATAATAAAGGGATTGTATAAATTAAATTCCTATATGATAATTTAAATGATACGAATCTACCTGCAAAAGCTTATGAAAAGAAAGAGTTTTAAGTACTAAATAAAATAAAATTCATCCAACATTCTAATGAATCTTGGCATGAGTGATGGTGACCAGGAATCATTGGTAATTGTGCAATGAAAAATGTAATTTTCAAAAAGTAACATTAGCACTTTTATGCAAAAGCAACCAATCACAATCTAATAAGCTTCCCCTTTTTCTCTTAAAAAATTTATTTTGACTAAATATGAAATAATTCATTCGATTCCAATATTCTCTGTACTTTTACCATACATAGTTATATGAAAACAAAAATATTTGAAACCTAATTATGCGGATCCAACATATAGTACTTGTCATATAAGGAATGCAAATACAAAACAGTTTTTTCTACTATTTAAGGGCCTTTTTGGATTGGTTTTTTCTTTTTTTTTTTCAGAAAAAAGTATTTTTTTCCTAAAAAAAGTTACATTAAATTTGCAATAACTATTTGATTTGGTTTCCACAAAAACTAAAACTCTGAGAAAAGCAAAAATATAGCTTTTTTTAGAAGCCATATTTTTAAATTTCTCAAAAAAAACTGTTTTCAAAAGTTGTTAAAAAAAGAATTTTTAAAAAAAGTCAATCCAAACGGGCCCTAAAGCTCTTTCAAAAAAGCTATGTAGAAAAAGTACTTTTAAAAAAACTAAGCCAAATGGGCTCCCGTTAGCGTGAAGCTTGTGAGGTAAGAGTAGCATTAGTCTAGGGAACAGATGGGGAGGAATTTCACATTTTGTGATCCATTTTGCTCTTCTACCATTTTTTCTTAAAAAAAAAAAATTATAGCCAAACTTTGATTCATTTCCTACAATTTCTATTTTATCATGATACGAAAATTTTCAATGAAGTATTCCTATTACATGCAAATATGAAGAGTGTATCTTGCAAGTGTATCCCGTGTGTGTTTACAAGATAAAAATGAACACTTTTATTTACAAACCGTGTTTACCATTTTGTCCATAATCGAGAAAACATAATATCTTATGATTATTGATGATTTTTATACAAGTAACAGATCCAAACATGATATTTCTTGTCCTTTCTATATGATCCCTTTCTTTTTCATATATTCTTTTCATTATTCCTTTTCTTGTGAAATGACTAATGAGGGATACTAAATCTTTTGCTTATGGATTAAACACAATAATGTCAACTAGAAGGGTTTGTTCGACAAATTTAATTGTTAGAGTAGTTAATAGCTGTTTGGGTAATTGTTAGCTGTGGTATTTTAGCTGTTAGCTGGTAACTGTTTCACTAGTTGATTAAACAAATGTGTTTGGTAAAATTAGTTGTTAGATTAGTTGATAAATATAAAATGACGTAAAAGAACATTGATATAATGTTATTATTATTGTTGTTGTTATGATAATTATAATTATTATTACTATTATAAAAGTAAGATAATATATTTCATAATTAGATATTTATTTTTAATCATATTTTAATGTTAAAATATAACTAATCGTTTGATAAAATATTTGTATCAATATTATAAAAATTAATTTTAATATATTCAAAATTATTTGTCAAAAAAATACTAATAAAACTTATACTTTTAGTAATGTTGATTATATAGAATTTGAAATTTATTTTTATATTATTTTTTATTTATATTTGTGAAAAGGTAAAAATAATGAGAAAAATTGGAGAAAGAATAGAAAAATAAAAAAATGCAAAAGGATAGAATTGTCAAAAAAAAAGGAAAAGTTAAAAGCTACTTGAAAGGCTAAAATTTTTAATTTTTGAGAAATAATAACGCTAAAAGTTACTTGAAAAACTACTTGAAATGTTAGTTTATCAAACAATAATAATTTTAAAAAATAGCATTTTGACCAATCAAAATACTAAAAGTTACTTAAAAAATTATTCTTGAATCCGCACTAAAATGTGATAAAGGTAGGAAGGCAAGGTAAACGGGTATATTTTGTGGTTAATTCGTATAACAAATATAATAATACAAAAGTGAGCTTATTGTCACACCCCGACAATGCAGGTGCCATATAGGCTGCCACTTGGTGAAGATGACGAGGCTCACAAGAAGGCATACATGTCACTTTCCATTCCTGGAACATCTAGAAGGTTTTATAGATAGGAACAAATATGGTAGGGATTTTGAATTATACTCAATCCCTTAATTATGCGATATTCTGTTATAATAGATTATAGAATCTCCTGATTGAATTTCAAAATCCCTTAATTGATGTAGAGGATTCTAGAAGATCGTGCTAGCCGTTAGATTAAGATGATCATAGCCATTCATTTGCTAGAGAACATGTATAAATAGCCTAGCTTTTCATTTGTAAAGGACATACAGAAAAGTTTGAGAGCAATAGAAAGCATTTCTCTCATCTCTTTATTCCGTTGCTTTACTCTTTATCTTGCAAATTTCCTTTGTTCGTGGTTTTTGCAGACTAACTTAGCCACTTTTGCTTGAGAAAAGTGTCTAAGTGCCACATGTTGCGCTTGGGGTAGGCCAAGGGCGTGACAAGTGGTTACCAGAGCCAAGGTTACACGCAAGGTGTTTGTGATTTTGCTCCTGTGAAGGATGTCTTCTTCAGGTGTTGAGAAAAACACTGATGTCAGCCATGATGAGAGGGGAAGGGAAGCCTTACCACCTGCAGCAACCAAAGGCAATAAGAGGGGGAAGTCTCGGGATGTGCAAGTCGCTTTTGAGGCACGTTTGACAAAAGCGGAAGAGGCCCTGGCTGAGTTCATGACAAAGATGCAATAGCTTGGGTTTTACGATGAGGAGACACTAGGTCAGGAGGACCTACGGGAAGAAGAAGAAAGACCAATTGCTTACTATAGTGAAAAGCTAAATGGTACTAGATTTTGCTACTCAACATATGATATTGAGTTCTTTGTAATTGTTCAGACATTAAGGCACTAGAAGTATTACCTTTTTCAAAGGGAGTTCATCTTACACTCGGATCATGAAGCTTTGGAATATCTTAACTCCCAAAAGAGTCTAAATTTGAAGCATGTTAAGTGGACTTCATTTTTGCAAGGCTTTACTTTTACATTAAAACACAAGGCTGGAGTTTATAACCATGTTGCTGATGCCTTAAGTAGGTGTTCTTCTCCATTATCAACTATGCAGGTTCATGTTGTGGGGTTTGACACTTTTAAGGAACTTTGCCCTGAAGATGTGTACTTCGGGTCCATCTTTAAAGAAGTCTAGGATATGGCACGTGATGATTTTGCATTGCATGGTGGATTTCTCTTTAAAGGTCTTTACGTGCCATTGCCAGTACCAACCTCACCTTAGACTGATATTAACATGGATTTTGTTCTCGGATTGCCGCGTACACAAGGAGGTATGGATTTGGTTTTCGTTGTTGTGGATTGATTTTCCAAAATGGCACATTTCATTCCTTGTAGGAAAACCGTGGATGCTTCTAGTATTGCCAATCTCTTCTTCAAAGAGATTCTTCGTTTACATGGGATTCCACAATCTATTACTTTTGATCGAGATCGCAAGTTTGTCAGCCACTTTTGGAGAACTTTGTGGAAGAAAATGGGGACAAGTTTAAATTTTAGTTCTGCTTATCATTCGCAAACTGATGGTGAAACATAAGTGATCAACGGAGTTTAGGCAATCTCATTCGAGCTTAGTTGGAACCAATTGTAAGCAGTGGGATATTCATTTCTGCAAGCTGAATTCGCTTTCAACCGGACTGTAAATAGAACAACCAAACAAAGTCCTTTCGAGGTTGTCTATGGCCAGAATCCGAGTAGCCCATTGGATTTGGTGCCTATTCCTTACAAGGGTAAATTTAGTGGAAAAGCTGAGGATTTAGTGAAGCATATCAAGTTAATTTATGAGCAAGTTCGAGCGAGAATTGAGGCCAACAATGCAGCTTATAAACAAGTTTTTGACAAGCGACGACGATGTGTTATGTTTGAAGTTAGAGACTATGTGTGGGCTATTTTGACACATGATTGTTACCTTGTTGGAGAATGCCACAAGCTTAGTGCTCAGAAGATTGGAGCTTGTAAGATTATTCAAAAGATAAATGATAATGCCTATTGCTTGGAGCTTTCTAATTACATTACTACTTCAGATGTTTTTAATGTTAAGCATCTTATTTCGTATCATGAAGATTTGGTTAACGATGGTGGTGATAAATTAAGGACGAGTTCTTTTCACACTTGGGAGACTGATACAACCTAGAATTTTATTATTTATTATTGAGTCCTAGGATTAGTTTATTACCTATTTTGTTATGGAAAGGGTTTGTAGAAGTTTTAGTTTCCTAATTAGTTTTAGTTTCCTATTTAGTTTTAGTTTCCTATTTAGTTTTAGATTCTTATTTAGTTTTAGTTTCTTATTTAATTTTAAATTCTTAGCCTATATATAGGGGGTGAAAGCTTTCATTGTTACATAACTTTTTCAAAATTATTCAATAATATTTTTATTCCCTCTCTTAGAGTTTATTATCTATGGGATTTCTTGGCTAATTTTAGCCTTGAAATTGAGTTCCTTGATTATCCTACTTTCTTATTTATGTTTTTCAAATATCTATTGTGTTAAAAAGATGTCGCATTTTGTTTTCTTTACTATCTTTTTGCAAAATTATCAGTAGGATCAAGATCAGATACATTCATTGCTAAGGGATTTAGAAATTGGAAAAAAGTAAATCAAAGAAAGGATTGTGCTTTCTTATCCTATGTAGGAAAAGATTCATTCAATTCATAATTTAGCTATAAATATTGTGAGAAAAATCAATCTTTTCATATTGAAAAGGTGATGTAAAGACAAAGTTCCTCACAAATTTTTAATAATTGCTTTCGCCTTGAAGCTTCAATAGATGTTGTTCGTTGGTTAACATTTCAAGTATGTGCTTCTAAAGTACATGATGAAAGTATGGATTCAACAAATCAAAGTAATTTTGTTGAAATGTTATAGTTGTTAGTAAGTTACAATGAGCAAGTGTATGGAGTTGTTTTGGATAATGTCCCACAAAATGCAAAATACATATCACATAAAATTCAAAAGGAGATTTTATGTGTGATGGCTAGAAATGTTAAAAGCAGGATTCAAAATGAGATTAATAATGAAATGTTTTGCTTAATTGTTGATGAAACTTGAGATGAATCCAAGAGAAAGCAAATGGCTATTGTTATAAGATTTGTTAATAAAGGATGATTTGTTAAAAGAGAGATTTTTGGACTTGATTTATGTTCAAGACACAATAGCATTAACTCTTAAAGAAGAAATTTCTTGTGCATTATCTCATCATAATCTCAATATTCATAAAGTTTATGGTCAAGGGTATAATGGAGCTAGTAATATGCATAGAGAATGAAACAGTTTGCAAGCTTTGTTTCTTAAATATTGTCTTTATGCGTATTATGTACATTGCTTAGTTCATCAGTTATAACTAGTTTTTGTTGTTGCATCTAGAGACGTTGTTCATATACATACATTTTTCCAAAACTTAAGTTTCATTGTGAACATTATAGGCTCTTTTTCTAAACGCAATGATGAGTTACAAGTTGTGCAAGTAATTGAAAACGCACATTTGATTGAATGTGGAGAGATACATACTAGTAGAGGAGCCAATCAAACATGAACTTTGCAATGACTTGGAGATACTAGACAGAGTTTTCATTTTAATTCAATTTCCAGTTTGACAAGGATGTTTAGGCCAACTTCTATAGTTTTTTAGGACATAGCTACTGAAAGATATACATACTCTCAACGGGAAGATGCAACATTTGCTCTCAAAATATTAATGCCATTTGATTTTATATTTATCTCACCTTTGATGAAAGAAATCATGGGGATCACTAATGTACTTTGTCAAGTTTTGCAAGAAAAATCTCAAAATATTTTAAATGCAATGCATATGGTTTTAGTACAAAATCATTAATGTAGAAGTCGAGAGATGTTGGTCAAGGAACTCTTTTAGAGAATGTGACATTATTTTGTTTGTATCAAAATATACAAGTTTTTTATATGAATTTTCTTATTCTGACATGCTTCGATCCCACGTTGAAAGGATATTGTACCAGTAGAGTACCATTATCAGGTAGACATATTTACAATTGTTATTAGATCAACAACTATAGGAGCTAAAAACAGATTTGGTGAGCAAACAACTAAGCTTCTTACTCTCAGTACAACTTTGGATCCTAGAGATGGGTACAAGTTATTTATAATTGATAATATATGCAAACTTGTTAAAAAGTTTTATTCGTCTAGTTTTTTTGAGCAAGAGATGATTCATCTAAAGTATCAAGTGCATCATTATGAGCTTGATGTGCCTAACAATCCTTTAGCATATCATCTTTGTGTAGAGGTTTGGTGGAAACTGGAATTGCTAAAGATATTCTTGTAGATACAATAATTGATGAATTTTATCTGATGAAAGAAAGATGGGCAACTTTATTGATTAAATTGGTAAACTTTTGCTTATATTATTTGTGTTATTTACATTCATTATATTAAAATGTTTAATATCATAGTCTTTTAATTATATCTACGTCACCCCATCTTCAAATTTTGGTTACGCCTTTGTGCTTTATGATTTCGTTGATAGTAGTGAATGCGGCCCAAAGTAAAGATTTATGGGGTTTGTGGCCCGCATTTTTTGTGCCCAAGTATTCTAGCTTGTCACCTAAGTAGGTGTCGTAGATGCATTAGGAAACTAGAGGAATTAATAAATAAAGGCTCAACCTAAGTTTTACTTGGGATAAAGAGATAGAATTACATAGCACGTTTAGAGCTAAAAAGAGACTCAAATATAGTATATTTTCGATCATCATTGTATGCTATCTCCTGTTTTCACATGGAGTAGGCTTATGCTAAACCATATTAAATCCCTTGTCATTAATTTCTCGTCTAAGTTTTTCACTTTACACCTTGAATTCTAATAGATTCATTGCGATTTTTATATAAAATGATCCGATTTTGTTATTAAATTGTTCGCTTGAATTTAAAAAATAGGTACATCAAGAGAGGTAACACTTTGTTAGATACACGATTTAGAAGGGATGCCATGGAGTTCCGATTTAGAGGGAAAGAAGGTTATGGTTCAAATTTCAAACAAATTGTATAAAATAATAAAGGGATTGTATAAATTAAATTCCTATATGATAATTTAAATGATACGAATCTACCTGCAAAAGCTTATGAAAAGAAAGAGTTTTAAGTACTAAATAAAATAAAATTCATCCAACATTCTAATGAATCTTGGCATGAGTGATGGTGACCAGGAATCATTGGTAATTGTGCAATGAAAAATGTAATTTTCAAAAAGTAACATTAGCACTTTTATGCAAAAGCAACCAATCACAATCTAATAAGCTTCCCCTTTTTCTCTTAAAAAATTTATTTTGACTAAATATGAAATAATTCATTCGATTCCAATATTCTCTGTACTTTTACCATACATAGTTATATGAAAACAAAAATATTTGAAACCTAATTATGCGGATCCAACATATAGTACTTGTCATATAAGGAATGCAAATACAAAACAGTTTTTTCTACTATTTAAGGGCCTGTTTGGATTGGTTTTTTCTTTTTTTTTTTCAGAAAAAAGTATTTTTTTCCTAAAAAAAGTTACATTAAATTTGCAATAACTATTTGATTTGGTTTCCACAAAAACTAAAACTCTGAGAAAAGCAAAAATATAGCTTTTTTTAGAAGCCAGAATTTTCAATTTCTCAAAAAAAACTGTTTTCAAAAGTTGTTAAAAAAAGAATTTTTAAAAAAAGTCAATCCAAACGGGCCCTAAAGCTCTTTCAAAAAAGCTATGTAGAAAAAGTACTTTTAAAAAAACTAAGCCAAATGGGCTCCCGTTAGCGTGAAGCTTGTGAGGTAAGAGTAGCATTAGTCTAGGGAGCAGGATGGGAGGAATTTCACATTTTGTGATCCATTTTGCTCTTCTACCATTTTTTCTTAAAAAAAAAAAATTATAGCCAAACTTTGATTCATTTCCTACAATTTCTATTTTATCATGATACGAAAATTTTCAATGAAGTATTCCTATTACATGCAAATATGAAGAGTGTATCTTGCAAGTGTATCCCGTGTGTGTTTACAAGATAAAAATGAACACTTTTATTTACAAACCGTGTTTACCATTTTGTCCATAATCGAGAAAACATAATATCTTATGATTATTGATGATTTTTATACAAGTAACAGATCCAAACATGATATTTCTTGTCCTTTCTATATGATCCCTTTCTTTTTCATATATTCTTTTCATTATTCCTTTTCTTGTGAAATGACTAATGAGGATACTAAATCTTTTGCTTATGGATTAAACACAATAATGTCAACTAGAAGGGTTTGTTAAACAAATTTAATTGTTAGAGTAGTTAATAGCTGTTTGGGTAATTGTTAGCTGTGGTATTTTAGCTGTTAGCTGGTAACTGTTTCACTAGTTGATTAAACAAATGTGTTTGGTAAAATTAGTTGTTAGATTAGTTGATAAATATAAAATGACGTAAAAGAACATTGATATAATGTTATTATTATTGTTGTTGTTATGATAATTATAATTATTATTACTATTATAAAAGTAAGATAATATATTTCATAATTAGATATTTATTTTTTTAATCATATTTTAATGTTAAAATATAACTAATCGTTTGATAAAATATTTGTATCAATATTATAAAAATTAATTTTAATATATTCAAAATTATTTGTCAAAAAAATACTAATAAAACTTATACTTTTAGTAATGTTGATTATATAGAATTTGAAATTTATTTTTATATTATTTTTTATTTATATTTGTGAAAAGGTAAAAATAATGAGAAAAATTGGAGAAAGAATAGAAAAATAAAAAAATGCAAAAAGGATAGAATTGTCAAAAAAAAAGGAAAAGTTAAAAGCTACTTGAAAGGCTAAAATTTTTAATTTTTGAGAAATAATAACGCTAAAAGTTACTTGAAAAACTACTTGAAATGTTAGTTTATCAAACAATAATAATTTTAAAAAATAGCATTTTGACCAATCAAAATACTAAAAGTTACTTAAAAAATTATTACTGAATCCGCACTAAAATGTGATAAAGGTAGGAAGGCAAGGTAAACGGGTATATTTTGTGGTTAATTCGGGTATAACAAATATAATAATACAAAAGCTGAGCTTATTGTCACACCCCGACAATGCAGGTGCCATATAGGCTGCCACTTGGTGAAGATGACGAGGCTCACAAGAAGGCATACATGTCACTTTCCATTCCTGGAACATCTAGAAGGTTTTATAGATAGGAACAAATATGGTAGGGATTTTGAATTATACTCAATCCCCTTAATTATGCGATATTCTGTTATAATAGATTATAGAATCTCCTGATTGAATTTCAAAATCCCTTAATTGATGTAGAGGATTCTAGAAGATCGTGCTAGCCGTTAGATTAAGATGATCATAGCCATTCATTTGCTAGAGAACATGTATAAATAGCCTAGCTTTTCATTTGTAAAGGACATCTGAGAAAAGTTTGAGAGCAATAGAAAGCATTTCTCTCATCTCTTTATTCCGTTGCTTTACTCTTTATCTTGCAAATTTCCTTTGTTCGTGGTTTTTGCAGACTAACTTAGCCACTTTTGCTTGAGAAAAGTGTCTAAGTGCCACATGTTGCGCTTGGGGTAGGCCAAGGGCGTGACAAGTGGTTACCAGAGCCAAGGTTACACGCAAGGTGTTTGTGATTTTGCTCCTGTGAAGGATGTCTTCTTCAGGTGTTGAGAAAAACACTGATGTCAGCCATGATGAGAGGGGAAGGGAAGCCTTACCACCTGCAGCAACCAAAGGCAATAAGAGGGGGAAGTCTCGGGATGTGCAAGTCGCTTTTGAGGCACGTTTGACAAAAGCGGAAGAGGCCCTGGCTGAGTTCATGACAAAGATGCAATAGCTTGGGTTTTACGATGAGGAGACACTAGGTCAGGAGGACCTACGGGAAGAGCTCCAAAAGCTTCAAACTAATGTGCAAACGGCAAAAGTGATGGCTCAACAAGCGTTGACAGAGAAGGAGACCCTGGCCGATTGGTTATAAGGTAGAATGGCTGAACAAGACAAGATCCTTGAAGAGATGAAGAAGGATTGGGCTATGTGCAGAGAGGCAATAGCCCATGGCACAACAACCTATCGCCATGCACCAAAGGTGGATATGCCAAGACCCAGTTCCTATAGTGGGAAGCGTGAATCCAAGGAGGTGGACAACTTCTTTTGGCAGGTTGAGCAATATTTCGAGGCAATGGGGTTGGAGGACGACACAAGTCGTGTCAAGACGGCAACACTCTACTTCATTGAGGATGTAGCTTTATGGTGGCGCATGAAGCACCAAGGACTCAAGGAGGCAAACAAAGACTTACCCACGTGGGCTATGTTTAAGGAGGAGGTATATGCCCAATTTTATCCAGAGGAAGCAGAATGGGATGCTCGTGACAAGCTTAGAGTCCTGAAGCACACAGGGACCATCCATGATTATGTCAAAGAATATGTTTCCCTTAAACTTCAGGTGCGTAACAAGCCAGGTTATGATCACATGTATGACTTTGTTAAGGGTTTGCAGCCATGGGCCCAACAAGAAGTTAGGATGAGAAGGCCAAAAACCTTTGCTAAAGCTGTGGCCATAGCCGAATCCTTACTAGAATTCAAGACAAGGAACGACTCCTCCAACAAATCCAGGAACGATTTTAAGGGCAAAGGTGGGGGAGACAAAAATCCCAAAGGACAAGAGAAGTCCTCTTCCAACCAGGATAGGAAGAAAGAGAAGAAGCCCTTCAGCTGTTACTTTTGTGCAGGACCACATGTGTGGCGGGAATGCCCTAAGAGACAGACCCTCAACTCATTATTGGAGGAACATGAGAGGGCGACCGAGGCACACATGAGTTCCTTACAATTGCTCAATGCCTTAAATGTCAAGCCAGCCACGACGACGTTGCCCAAAGGCGGCTTGATGTATGTAGAAGTGATGATTCATGACAAGACCACCATGGCCATGTTGGATACCGGAGCTTCCCATAACTTCATGGCAGAATATGAAGCCAAAAGGTTGGGACTTATCATCACCAAGTCCCAAGGATCCCTCAAGATAGTCAATTCTGTCCCTCGACCTTTGTCAGGTATTGCCAAGAATGTCTCGTTAACTTTGGGCACATGGCAGGGAGACGTGAACTTCACGGTGGTACCTATGGATGACTTCAAGGTCGTCCTTGGCATGGAATTCTTTAGAAGAGCCAAGGCCATCCCCATACCACACCTTGAACAAATTGTACTCATGGAGGAGAAGACCCCATGTATGGTACCAGCCAAAGTTCAAGTGAGGCCGGAAACGAGACTATTGTCAGCCATACAAGTTGATAAAGGTCTACGGCATGGAGAGGCAACCTATTTAGCAACCATGAAGGAGGACGTGGATGAACTAGTGCCAGGAGAAGTGCCCATGGAAATTGCTAAAGTCCTCCGGGAGTTCGTAGATGTTATGCCATTTGAGTTGCCAAAGAAACTACCACCTAGGAGAGAGGTGGACCACGAGATTGAATTAATTCCTGGTGCCAGACCACCTGCCAAAGCACCTTACCGAATGGCTCCTCCAGAACTAGAAGAATTAAAGAAGCAACTCAAGGAGTTGCTCGATGCGGATTCATTCGACCCTCCAAAGCTCCCTATGGTGCGCGGTGTTATTTCAAAAGAAGCAAGATGGCTCACTCGCCTATATGCAGATTATCGTGCCCTCAACAAGGTCACGGTAAAGAATAAGTACCCCATTCCTCTGATAGCAGACTTGTTTGATCAGTTGGGTAGTGCAAAACTTTTCACCAAACTTGACCTTCGTTCGGGGTACCATCAAGTGAGGATTGCTGTGGGGGATGAACCAAAGACGACGTGCATAACAAGGTATGGATCATTTGAATATTTGGTTATGCCGTTTGGTCTCACTAATGCCCCGACGACCTTTTGCACTTTGATGAATAAGATTTTTCACCCTTACCTGGATCGGTTCGTGGTGGTATATTTGGATGACATTGTGATATATAGTCAAACACTAGAAGAGCATGCCAACCACCTACGCACCATTCTCAAGGTGTTGAAGGACAACGAATTGTATGTAAAGAAAGAAAAGTGCTCTTTTGCTCAACAAAGAGTCCATTTTCTTGGTCATATCATCGAGAATGGAAAACAAAAAATGGACCCAAAGAAAATTCAAGCTATCATGGACTGGGAAGCACCAACCAAAGTAAGTGAATTACGGTCTTTCCTTGGGTTGGTGAACTATTACAGGCGGTTCATCCTTGACTACTCAAAGAGGGCGACTCCACTTACTGAGCTCCTCAAGAAAAACACTTCTTGGGAATGGTGTAAGAACTGCCAAGGTGCTTTTGAAGAGTTAAAGAATGTAGTTGCCAGTGAGCCTGTCATGAGCCTAGCCGACCCTGAGAAGCCATATGAGGTACACACAGATGCCTCCGAATTTGCCATTAGAGGCATCCTCATTCAGGATCGCCACCCAATTGCCTATGAGAGTCGGAAGCTCAATGACACCGAAAGAAGATACACGGTGCAAGAGAAAGAAATAACAGCCATTATCCATTGCCTAAGGGTGTGGCGCCATTATTTGTTGGGATCCACATTCGTGGTCAAGACAGATAATGTTGCTACGAGTTACTTCGAAACCCAAAAGAAACTAACTCCAAAGCAAGCAAGGTGGCAAGAGTTCCTTGCAGAATTTGACTACAAGTTGGAGTACAAGCCCGGGAAAGCCAACTTGGTGGTCGACACCTTGAGCCGTAAAGCAGAACTCCATCACCTGAAGAAAGATGATACCTTGGTTGACAAGATCAAGGGAGGTATGTCTCAAGATCCCATTGCTAGTAGTCTACTCAACCTTGCCAGGAAAGGAAAAGCAAGACAATTTTGGGAGAAAGACGGCATGCTGTACACCAAGGGGCACCGCATTTATGTCCCTAGGTGGGGGAATCTACGAAGAGACTTGATGAAAGAATGCCATGACTCAAAATGGGCTGGTCACCCGGGCGATTCGTCTGAGAGCTCTATTGGAAGCGCATACTCGGCGCATATGAGGGATGATATTGAGTCATATGTGAAAACATGTTTGATCTGTCAACAAGATAAGGTTGACAATCAAGCCCCTGGAGGATTGTTTCAACCCCTTCCTATACCAGAGAAACCATGGGAGATGGTGACTATGGACTTTATAAGTGCCTTGCCAACATCAGAAAGGTGTGAGAGTATCATTGTAGTTGTGGACAAATTCTCGAAATATGCCACATTTATACCTAGCCCAGCTGATTGTACAGCTGAACAAACAGCCAACCTCTTATTCAAACATGTGGTAAAATACTGGGGACTCCCACGACACATTATTTCCGATCGTGACCCAAGGTTTACTGGTAAGTTATGGTCTGAACTCTTTAAACTCTTGGGGTCGGATCTGCACTACTCAACAAGTTTTCACCCTCAAACTGATGGGCAAATCGAAAGGGTGAATGCCTTGTTAGAACTATATCTGAGGCACTTTGTGGGGGCCAATCAGAAGGATTGGGTAAAGTTACTTGATGTGGCCCAATTTTCCTACAATCTCCAAGGGAGTGAGGCAACTGGCAAAAGTCAACCCCTTGCCCTACACACCATTACACTGGAGTCCACCTATAAGGGAAGTAGCCCCTCGGCCTATCAAATAGCTAGGGGATGGAAGGAACAAGCTGATTTGACAAGGGCCTATCTTGACAAAGCAGCTAAAAAGATGAAAAAGTGGGTTGACAGAGGAAGAAGGAATGTCTCCTTTCAAATTGGAGACAAGGTCATGATGAAGCTCCTACCACAACAATTCAAGGTGTTTCGGAAGGTGCATAAAGGACTCATCCGCAAATATGAAGGGCCTTATGAGGTGATCAACAAAGTTGGTGACGTTTTTTACAAATTAGACCTACCTCCAAAGCTGAAGATCCATCCGGTATACCATGTAAGCATGTTAAAACCATACCATGAAGACAAGGAAGATCCAAGCTGAGGAGAATTCAAAAAAGCACCAACGGCCATGGTAGACTCTTATGATAAGGAGATTGACCTCATAGAAGCCGACCGCATGATTCACAAGAGAGGAGTCCCTCCCCGACGCGAGTACTTGATACATTGGAAGGGCTTGCCATCAAGTGAGGCAAGTGACCGCATGATTCACAAGAGAGGAGTCCCTCCCCGACGCGAGTACTTGATACATTGGAAGGGCTTGCCATCAAGTGAGGCAAGTTGGGAACCAGCAGACTCCATGTGGCAATTTGCAAAGGAGATTGAAGGATACTATGAAGGGAACGTGACGAGGACGTTCGCAGGAATAGGTGGGGGAGAATGTCACACCCCGACAATGCAGGTGCCATGTAGGCCGCCACTTGGTGAAGATGACGAGGCTCACAAGGAGGCACACATGTCACTTTCCATTCCTGGAACATCTAGAAGGTTCTATAGATAGGAACAAATATGGTAGGGATTTTGAATTATACTCAATCCCCTTAATTATGCGATATTCTGTTATAATAGATTATAGAATCTCCTGATTGAATTTCAAAATCCCTTAATTGATGTAGAGGATTCTAGAAGATCATGCTAGCCGTTAGATTAAGATGATCATAGCCATTCATTTGCTAGAGAACATGTATAAATAGCCTAGCTTTTCATTTGTAAAGGACACACAGAAAAGTTTGAGAGCAATAGAAAGCATTTCTCTTATCTCTTTATTCCGCTGCTTTACTCTTTATCTTGCAAATTTCCTTTGTTCGTGGTTTTTTCAGGCTGACTTAGCCACTTTTGCTTGAGAAAAGTGTCTAAGTGCCACACGCTGCGCTTGGAGTAGGCCAAGGGCGTGACATTATGGTTTTGGTAACATGACTTTGCCTCCTTATCACAAAAAGGAAAAAACAAGGAAAAGAAGAGTAATTACATCGTAATAAAATTTTTTTTTCCCATATGATATAGGTGAGCAATGAAAAAAGAAGAAAGGAAAAATTAAAAAGGGACAAAAAAAAAAGAAGAAAGAAAAGAAATTCCACGTTTTAAGCCAAAGAGGCCGCACACATAAAATAAACAATAAAGGGGGGGGGGGGCGGGGGAGGAGGGCGGGGTGGGGAAGAAATGGAGCGAATCTAGGCATAGAAAATCTAGTAGTGCAAAGGAGAAAAAGGGGAAAAAAAAAAGAAAAAAGAAAAAAGAAAAAAGAAGAAAAGGAATTAAAAAAAAAGGGGTGAAAGTCCTTGGTGCTTCTTCTTCTTCTTCACAACCCAAACTTAGAAAAGAAATCAAGATTCATTGAGACAGAGATTGAGATTGAGAAAGAGAAAGAGAGAGATGTCTTCCTCAAAGCCCCACACACTAGAAATCAAGAAACCATCAACAGCAGCAGCATCTTCAGCATCATCATCATCAAAGCCTTTGTGGGTCCTACCATACCGAACCCAAACCCTCCAAAGCCTTTACAGCATAGGGAGAAGGCTTGGGCAGGGGCAGTTTGGGACCACCCATCTCTGCACAGAGAAAGCCACAGGGAATCTGTATGCTTGTAAGTCAATACCCAAAAAGAAGCTCATCTGCAAAGAGGATTATGATGATGTTTGGAGAGAGATTCAGATAATGCATCACTTGTCAGAGCACCCAAATGTGGTGAGGATAAAGGGCACTTATGAGGATGCCTTGTTTGTTCACATTGTCATGGAGCTGTGCGCTGGTGGTGAGCTCTTTGATAGGATTGTTCAAAAGGGTCATTACAGTGAGAGAGAGGCTGCTAAGCTCATCAAGACCATCGTTGGTGTTGTTGAGGCTTGTCATTCTCTTGGTGTTATGCATAGAGACCTTAAACCTGAGAACTTCTTGTTCACTAACACTCAAGAGGATGCTACTCTCAAAGCCACTGACTTTGGCCTCTCTGTTTTCTACCAGCCAGGTTTTTTTTTTTTTTTTCAAAATTGTTAATTCCCTCAATCTTTTTGTTCTTTTAGTTTGTATGTTTTCTTTAATTGAATCTTCTTGTTCTTTACTCTTCAATTGGATCTTGTTAGTAAATGCCCTTCTTGTGATTGGTTTCAATTGTTAGTGTTGCTGCTTTGGTTTTCTTCTGACGCTAATTCCTTTCCCTTGCTGCCTCTTTCTCCATTTTTGTCATTTTGTTGGTTATAATTGATGGGTTTTGTATAAAGATTCACTGTTATGTTTGGATTTCATGGGAGATTGCGATTTGGGTATTTTAGGTACCTAATTTCAAGCTGCAAATCTCTCCAAATCTTTCATTTTGCATTACGGATGATTATGGAATGAGTTCCCTTCGTGGCGAAACATTTTGCATTACAGATGATTATGGAATGAGTTCCCTTTGTGAAACATCTTTCTTAAAATATTGTTGACTTCTTACATAATGCATCTGTATTGTGCAAGCATGTTCCACAATATGGATGCACAAATGTAAAAAGAATGTTACTTGGAATGTCATTTAAAAGAATTACAGAGAAAAGAGCAGTATCAAGAAAAAGCATCATTTAGTGGAATGCCATTTCAGTGCTTAGGTGATTCACTAGCTACATTCCATTCATCTATATGCTTGATAAGAATTTGATTAGACATTCATTGCCAAAACAAAAATTGCTTGTTCTGTTTGCATGTGGTTGATCCCTTATCTTGGTTGAGTAAACTCTCCTGAGGCCCCAAAAATAACGGAGAAACTCAAGTTATTATCAAGCTCTATATACTGAGGTTGGATTATTTCATGATCCTCAATTAAGTGTTTGACAACTACGAATGTTAACTGGTTGTTTGATTAACAAAATTTGCCAACCTTATGGTCTCCTAGAAATCCACTGTCTTCTATATCTAATACAGAATGACTTAACTTCCTGGTAGATTTGTGCTGTGTATTTGAATGTTGATGAGATATATGTTCACTTTGATCAATCTTTTATTATCTAGCATCATCTATTTGATGAAGAAAAATGTGTACGCACTTGATGTCTGAGTCTAGCATTTGACTGCTTCCATTTTTGGTTATGCATTGCTTTTTTATGATTTTCTTTTATATGCATTACTTCACATACAAAAGTTTTCTCTTGCTTTTATATGCATTACTTCACATTCAAAAGTTTTCTCTTGCGTTTTGTGCCTCAAGCAATTTAGAAACCTTATTTTGATGATATTTTTGTGCATTGCCAATTGAAATTTGTATTTGCCTTAACTACCTATTATATTATTTCTATTAACTTGTTTTCCACTTTGCTTTAACTGTTCTTCTTCTTTCCCATCTTGCTAACTTGAATTGCTATGTTCTGTTTACTCTTTTTCCTTAGGTGAAACATTTTCGGATGTAGTTGGGAGTCCTTACTATGTTGCACCAGAGGTTTTGCGCAAGTGCTATGGACCTGAGACAGATGTATGGAGCGCAGGAGTTATTTTGTACATTTTGCTTAGTGGGGTTCCACCATTTTGGGCAGGTAATTTTTCTTCACTTGTTTGTTGATCCTTGCATAGTTCCCGAAAGAATTGGAAGGTTCACTCTTTCCTTAATTGTACCTTAAGCTTGTCTTCTGTTTACCAATTCAACTGCAGAAACTGAGATGGGGATCTTTCGCCAGATATTGCAAGGAAAATTGGATTTTGAATCTGAACCATGGCCTAGCATTTCAGATAGTGCCAAAGATTTGATAAGAAAAATGCTTGATAGTAACCCAAAGAAAAGGTTAACGGCCCATGAAGTTTTGTGTAAGTCTGTTCTGCAATTGTTTTAGCTAAGCATGATGGAACATTAGCACTTTTGCTTGAATTGGAATTTTTCTGCAGATAAAAAGTTGAATCATTTAAAGCTTCATGAAATGATGTTTTGTGATGATCCTTTACTCTTCCCTTCTTATCAGGCCATCCATGGATTGTTGATGACAGCATAGCCCCCGATAAGCCTCTTGATTCTGCGGTTCTCTCACGTCTCAAACAGTTCTCTGCAATGAATAAAATCAAGAAGATGGCTTTACGTGTAAGGCTTTTGATGCATTATGAATCTAATATGTTATTGTTCAAAATTGAAGTTGGAAGCTTTAATGTTGCTCTGAGAAGAAAATGATCGTTCTGAAGTCTGACATCGAAGCATTTAAATGCACCTGAGTGTTGCTTACTAATTCATTTTCTGCATCAGTTCTTACCCTAGTCATTGGATACTGAATGAAATAGTTTATTTCCACTTCTGTATCATAGTTTTACTTTTCCCATTAAATTGACTACTTCGTCAAGATATATTTTTCTATGTTTTCATCATATTTTAAAGAAAATCTTTTATCATCAGTGAAATCTATAATATGAGAATTTATTAACTTTTGTAAGTCATTTTTTTCAGGAAAAGAACATTTTGACTGAAATAGAATAACTTTGAAACTATTAAATTGAGACACGGGAGAAGTGGAATTCTTGATGATTTAACATTTAAAAAGATGTGGTAACAGTGCATGCTGCAAAAATGTTTAGTTGGGTACATTACTCTGTCAATGACAATATATGACATTATTAGGGTATTACTCCAGGAGAACTGCCCAGGAAACAGAAAAATAACTTGTCTTAATGTTCACCGGAGACTTCTATTAGCATGGGTCTTCCAAGTGTATATGCTGTTCTTTGAAGAAACTGATTAAGGGGTTCCCTTTCAAGTTTCCTGGGATGTCTTTGCGCATCTCCAAGTCAAAAGGAGATAAGTAGGTTTCTTGTTGAAATCTCTTGGTGTTTCTGTAAGAGGTGAACTGAAGTAGGACGGAAGGTCATGAAGATAGATTTCTTGGTTAGGACCTAATACATAAAGTTCGTTGATCAACTAAATGTTTGCCTGCTCTTCTGTGTACTTGGATAATATTCACTGAAGGAGGAGAAGAGGACAAGAGAAAGATTTTATATGAACTTTTTCAAAACCTACTTATTTATAGTTTTCAACATATTGCTCATGCTAGTTTATGTAGCTTTAATAATGCAATCTTGCACTTCCTATACAATTTTGTCGCTTTATGGATAGGTCAGGTATGAACAGTCAGACAGATATAATATTTAACATTTTCCATGTACAGACTCTTCCTATAACCTTGGTTATTATAGTTGCTTAAACTCTAATTGGAACTGGGTTTCTACAGATGACTGCATCAAATTATCCATAAGCTTAATATCAGAAGGTTTGCAAGTATGATATATGTAAAATTTCTTATTTATTTTACTCAAAAGGAAATTTTTGCTGTGTATGCATTTTTTTTTTTTAAATTTTTTGTAGGATTTATGCCATTTGCTAGAACTACCAACCTCATTTTACGCCTATTCTGATGCCTCTATCTGCACATAAGAATATGGACAGAGTGACTATTTATCTCAACTTAGCTATTTGATGACTTTTTCGCTCATGGATCTCTTCACGAGTTGGTGGAAAACATCATACAAGCCTTTTGTAATAATAGCACAAAATTGATAAACCTGATCCTTTTTTCACATTTAATCTGCATATAGAAAGCTGAAGATATATTTTTCCACAAACTCTGCTAATTGATGTTGTTTACTCATTTGCAGGTAATTGCTGAGAGGCTATCTGAAGAGGAAATTGGAGGTCTTAAGGAGTTGTTTAAAATGATAGACACAGACAATAGTGGAACAATTACTTTTGAAGAACTAAAAGAGGGTTTAAGAAGAGTCGGCTCTGAACTGATGGAGTCTGAGATCAAGGATCTCATGGAGGCGGTTAGAATACTCTGCTGTATTTGCTTTTCTTTATTTTTGTTTCTTTGTTTCTCTTTTTTCCCCCTCTCTCAGGATTTGCAATTGATTACAATTGATTACTGATTTGGGGTGGTTGGCAGGCGGATATTGACAATAGTGGAACAATAGATTATGGTGAGTTTCTTGCTGCCACTGTGCATTTGAACAAGTTGGAGAGAGAGGAGAACCTATTGTCGGCCTTTTCTTTCTTTGATAGAGATGGTAGTGGCTACATAACCATTGATGAGCTTCAACAAGCATGCAAGGATTTTGGCTTAAGTGAACTTAATCTTGATGAGATGATCAAAGAAATTGACCAAGATAATGTAAGTTTTCTATTTCCCAGTTCACTACATTTTCAAAATCATTGAGAAATGATGTGTTTGAGGCTTAAGGAATAACAAGTCAGCTTGAAAGGACTCTATCTGGAGAGGCTAGTTTAATTGGCAATTTTACTACTCCCATCCTTTACATATAGAGCTAACTAGGCTAGTTGACTGCCTTTAGGTTATCTAAAAGGTTTATAAGTACTGATAACCAAGGTGTTAAAGCGAGTTCATGTATTTTTCAAATCTGAGATCCCAAGCGATTACTTCTGGTATTGTCATTGGCTAGCTTACTCAGTATCTAGCTCTCCAGTTCATTTTCTGCCCCTTCCTTGCATTCCTATATCATTCCAGTTTCCGATTTATTTTTTCATCTCTGAAGGCATCCAACAACCATTGTAAGATTGCCCGTGTATACGTTAAGAGTGTATCTGCCGCAATTGAAGCATTTTGTGTTTGCAGGACGGACAGATTGATTATGGGGAATTTGCAGCGATGATGAGGAAGGGCAACGGGAAAGTTGGAAGAAGAACTATGAGAAACGCATTAAACTTAGGAGAAGCCTTAGGAGTTGTAGAAAGGAAAGAATGCATCTGAAGAAATGATTTTAGATCAACTTGTCCAATGTATATCTAATTTTGTGCTGATTTGAAGGGGCCCTTATTCTGGTTAAAAAAAAAATCCTAGAACCTTGTAGGGTCTTGTCTGTTTGTGCTCCTCCTCTAATTCACACCTGCTAGGTGGCTTCTATTTTCTGACTCCTGTTGAAATTAACTAACTGTTGGTAGCATCCAATCTTTTTGGTCCACAAAGTTGGTTTCTAATATTTTTGTGCATTCATGACATGGATTCAAGTGTTGCTAAATCTGAAAATTTTGGCTATTTTACATATGCATGTATGGAGTTTGAAAAGAATGCAGCAGCCTCACTGCTTGCCTTATATTGGAAGAAATTTGACCTTTGTTTTTAAGGCACCGCCCCTCCTATCTTTCATTTCATGTCTTTCGTGTGTTCCCCGCACCAAGAATGGCCAAATAAGGTTCCGAGGCTTGCTTCAATTGAAGTTCAAAGATGTTGGTTTCTTTTTTATGTTTAATAAATGAAAGTAGAAGGAGGTACCAGTTTTTGGCTATTACTATCTGTTATAATCGTCTTAGGGCATGTTTGGATTGGTTTTTTTTGAAAAAAAAAATATTTTTTTTCTTAAAAAAGTTACATTAAATTTGCAATAACTATATAATTTGACTTTCAAAAAGTTGAAACTCTAGAAAAAGTTTAAATACAATTTTTTTTAAAAATTAAAATTTTTAGTTTTTTTAAAAAAATTATTTTTTAAAAATTGTTAAAATTTTTTTTTTAAAAAAATCAATCCAAATGAGCCCTTAGTAAGCCGTCCTTTTGTCAATTGACCAAAAGAACGGGGAGAAAAAGCTTTTCTTTTTTCCAGTTTCTCCCCTCATTTTCTTTTCCTTTTTCCTTTTAAGGAGGCAATGCCGACAATTAGTAGTGATCATCTTGGCTGGCGAGATCCTTCTAGCACCTTTTCCCAAGAAATATCTTAACTCATTTGGCGAATTTTCAAGAATATGAACTGTTAAAGGAAGCGTCATTTTAGAAATAACTAATGAATCTACACATTTATTGACTCTTTTTTTTTTTTTTTATAGGTATGTGAAATTCAAAATCTTAATTGTCTCATCATCCGCTTAAATTCTTGAATGAGAGTCGTGTTCTTTTCCATATATTGTATACTTTTCTTGACTTGGTCCGTAAAAACTTATGAGACGGCCTCAATTTCAATATTAATAAAACTGCTAGTGGCCTCACAAATCAGGTACACACAGAATCCCGCACACATACGCCACCAAACACACTCCCAAACGTTACCTAGTTTCTGTAAATGTTATACATGCACACGTATGAATTACTCATTTACTTGTAACAAAATTATAAACTAATTGCACTAATGTAGGCATATATGTTACCATTGAGAAGAGAAGATAAATAATAATAAGAGATTAACTTGAAGGGTTTGCTATACAATCCACATCTTCTGAGTTTGGGGATTCTTTTATTTATTTATTTTTCGTCACATCTTTTGACTTTGGTCAGACATGTCCTCCCACAAACCCCCCACAAAATATCTTGCGATTTTTATCAAAGATTTGACTTGTGAAGATGAGTTGAAAGTCAATTTTTCTTAAAGTCGTTTGCCAGTTTTCAAATGGTTGTTGTATGGACCTGGTCCTCCACATTATAAAGCTCCACCATTAAAAATAGACATATCCCCCGTGTCTCGAGTCAATATGACCCAAATCGAATATTATCTTCAGTCTATAAAAATAGGTTTACTTCTATTTTGACATTCTGAGAAAATTATTTTATTATTATTATTATTATTATTATTATTATTATTATTATTATTATTATTATTATAGTTTAAAAGATTGCTACGCCATGTGCCAATTATATAATTAGCTGTATTCTTTTATTTTTTCTTTGTTTAAGAAAATTTTTTTAAAAAAAGTTCGTAAATTACCAGCTTAATTTGATGCACTCATATTTATATTATTCGTGCGTTCTGTCAACTTTTCTTATTTACCGATTGAGGATTCAAACTGATCTATGTTATTACATGAGATTCTAAGTAATTGTTCTTCTTGGCATGTGCTGATTACTGCTTATCTGCTCAATTCTTCAAGTTTGCTAGCCAAGCCAAATAGAGAAAAAGGAGATATATGTAATGGATAGCTTGATAGACCAATATCTATATCAATTGAACATACACGCACGCACACACACACACACACATACGTACATATCTATATAATTACCTATGATTTGGGTTCAAGGGTCCGTGCTTCTTCGAAGAAGACGCTTTCAGGAACATCTAGAACAATTATTTATAAAGCTAGATCTAACAAGATGACTAATTTTGTTTTTAAAAAATAATTTTAAGTTTAGAATCATCCAAATCCTGTATGTTGCACGTATAAGCATCAAGACATAATATTTGCAAATAATAATTATTAAATTACTGTTATCTTTGTAGCATATCTTATGTAGCTATCTGATCACAAGGAAATACAACAAATTCTTCCCGATCCCCCATTCGCATCTCCTATGTGATTCAGACCTTGGTCATTACTCTCGGGAAAAGTAGTTTCATTCATTTGAGTTATCCCTTATTTATTTTAATCATAATATGCGCCTTCATAATATGAAATTTTTTTAGTTTTCTTCGTTTTATAACCCTCTAATAATATGAATTTTGCTTTGTTTTTCCTAATATAACCCTCCATTAATATTAGACAATTTATGTTAGATTTTTTATTTTTTTAAATTACTCAACTACAATTAACTATAGTTGTATTTGTTGATAGAGATAGCAGATTAAATGGTGGCACATAAAGAAATCAACAAGTTAGCTACCTTTCGGACTATATTTAGAGATAATATATAGGTTACAGTCTCTCCAGATATAATAGATAAAAGTATTTCATGACGCTCATCCAAAAATCTTTGATGTGGGTATGCTGGAAAAGCCAATTTGCAAGTTACTCCATCACCTAAATTTATGTCCCCGAACCTTTACTATAGAGTCCTCAAGTCTCCTTAGCTAGAGTCCACCCTCCTTAACCTCTATACGCACATCGACCTGCTTCCCTTTGGCCATTCTAGAGTTTATCTTTGTACCAGACTAGAGAAAAACGGAGAGTCGCTTTCTTCAATTAGATCTAGGACCCCTTTGAGGCAGCATGTTCGCTAGTTAAACAAATAATTTTTTATATTTACAACTCTTATCATAAGCTCCAGTTATTTAAAACCTTTATACTATATATTCACGACTTTTATACTTTATGTTTATTAGTTTTCATTACTATAATTTGTTATGATATGTTCATAAGTTTTTAATTATTCACGACTCTTACTATGTGTCAAAAAGTTTTACGCTATATGTTCATTAACAAGTTATAATCACAAGTTTGCTATATATCCACAAGTATTAATTTTATATTCATAATGTTTATATTATATGCTCATAAAACTTATATTATATGTTCACATATATTACATTATATATTTACAAAATATTAGAAATGAACATCCACAACTCTTTTACTATCTATACATTGTATGTTCACAACTTATACATTATGTTCACAATAACTTTTTTAGGATATGTTTACAACTTATATTAAATGAGATGTTTGAACTCTTTTGTGGTATGTTCACAATTTGTTTATTGTGAATATTATCTTTATAATTTATGAATTGTAAATTCCCAAATCTCAAAGAATAGACATCACATTATTGTTCTTATTGTCTTTTATTCACATAGACTGTATATGCATGTGCGTGCGCGCGTTGTATAAACACGCACACGCATATACATAAATATATAGCAATAAAATGTATACATATACACCTATATACACACACACACACACACACATATATATAGCAATAAAATGTATAGCAATAAAATGTATACATATACACCTATATACATATATAACAACAAACACATATACACCTAATTCGTATACATATAAATACATACACAAATTTGTTATAATTAAGAGAGAGAACTTTGTGCTACAGTTGAGAAGAAAGCAAGTGGTGGAGATAGAGAGGAAAGAGAAATAGCGAGATAAACTATCATCAAATATGCTTAGATTTTCTTTTCAAAGCAGTAGAAATAAAGGAGCACCATGCTCAAGTTGTGCATATACTTAAGGTGTACAATATAATTTGTGTTATCTTCAATGTGTATCGTATAAATTGAATAACTTTGCTCATAATACCATGATGTTTTAAGCAAAACTATTTACATTTATCTCTCTTATTATTTGAAAGGCCACCTCAAATCTTGTTTTCCTCCTTCCTCTTTCCTTTTTCTTCAAATCTTTTACTTTCATCCTATTTACATTTGTCTCCCTTGTTGTTTGAATGGCTGCTCAAGCCTTGTTCTTCCCTTTTTCACTTTCACAATAATAGCTTTTGTTATTATTTTTGTGAAATCAATTTATAATTCATTGACTAATTTAAAATTTACAATAAATAATATAGATGTTAAAAAAATATGAAATATGAAATACAAATTATTAAAAATTGAGTTTTGCTTATTAGAGTAGAACTAAAAATGGTTAATTTGTTTTTAATGAGAAAGATAAATTTAGTCATGTTCATATTTTCTTAATACTAGAGAACAAAACTTGTCATCAATCTTTTGAAATTCACAAATGAAAATTATAATAAGATTCATATTTTTGATAAACAAAAAATAATAAAAAATATAATAAAGAATACACTAATGCATAAACTAATAAAAGAATATGGAGTGACACATAAGTACTGACATGAAACTAATACAATAAATAATATATCCATAAGCATTAAATTTTATATTCATAATGTTTTAATTATATGTTCATATAATATTCACAGGTTATATGTTACATATTTACAAAATATTCATAAATAAATATCTGCAACTGCTTGATTGTATATGCACAAGGACCACAACTTATATATTGTGTGTTTACAAGTTATACATTATATCAAGAATAACTTTTCTTGAATATGTTCACAACTAATAATTAAATGGTACGTTCAAACTCTTTTATGGTATGTTCACTATTTATGAATTGTAAATTCATGAACCTCAACAAATAAACATCAAAGTATAGTTATTGAAATATTTTTCTTCACATATACTCTATATATGCATATGCAATATGCACACACATACATAGCAATAAATTGTATATACATGCACCTAGATATATAATGACAAACACACACACACACACACACACACACACACACACACACACATATATATATATATATAGACACGCACACACAAACCCCTAAGAATCCATATAAATATATCTGCATGCACATACACACATCTAAATTTGTTATAATTAAGAGAGAGGAAGAGACACTATAGCTGAGGAGAGAGGTAGGGGCAGAAAGAGAAGAGAAAGAGAAAGAGAGGAGAAAAAGACAAGGAGGTACAATTAGTTAAGAAAAGATGGATAGTGGAGATAAAGAGGAAAGAGAAATAGCAAAACAGATAATCAACAAATATGCTTAAACTTTTTTCAAAGACATCATGAGAAAAGAAGTACCATTCTCAAGTGGCGCATCATACTCAAAGTGTACAGTATAATTTGTGTTGTGCTCAAGTACAACGTAAATTGAGTAATCCTATTCATAGTACTATAATGTTTTGAGCAAAACTATTTACTTATACTAGCTCCTTTGCTAGGATCACCACCACAATGTTATTCACAAATAATCAAAGATGAACTAAAAAGGCTTGTAGTGAAGAATTCTTTGAGTTCCAATTTCTAAATTGGCTCTTGCTTTGAGCTTAGTAATATTTTTTTAGTAAGTGAAAAACCCTTTCTTGTAGAGGTGGTGGAGTATATGAATTTACTTTTTCAAAAGATGTTGCTCCTACAAATTGATATGAATCGCACAATGAAACCAACATTTAAGGACTGAAGATTTTGTAATGACAGAAAATCTGAATGATATTTTAGACTAAGAGTTGAAGAAATACAAGAAAGATGTCCCATTTGTTACAAAATGTTATACAACTAGTAAAAAGACCATCATCTGACTTCCTCACTTGTACTGCGAGTAAAGGCTGGGAAATGCCATAATAGTTCCAAACACCATTAAGTGGGAAGAATGAATGGACTATGCGGGGCATGTAAATTGGCTCAAGAATTTCAGTTACCCTAATGCCTTGCACAATGGCATAAGCAGTACAATGAATGAATAAACAACAACTATTGTAGCCAAATTTTGTGATGCCAAGGCGACTCGTAAGAACGAGAAAGAAATCTATAGTAAGAGCCAGTAACAATTTGAGGTGATTAATGAGATCATCTCCAAACGATTTTGCTTTTTGAGGGGCTGGCTTGTGAAATAAAATGTTTTTTTTTTGGATTGAATCAAGTGAAAGGAATTGCTTATCCCATGGATTTAAGTCAATTTTGAAAATTGAATGGTCATTTACTAGAACCACTTTTTTTGTTGAAATGACTTTAATTTTAATTTCTATCATTCTATAGGTGTGAAAATGGTAACGTATTAGAGTTGTAAAAATGATAATGGATCGATGCATACTCTAGAGATCCCATACTCTTAGCATTCATCGATCTATAGCTAAATCTCGACATAAAAACTCTCAATGCCATGCATACGATCAACCTATAACAAATTCATCAAATCATTGAAAAAGCTTCTTATTTCTTAGACCCTTTCCAAATGGCCTTGCATCACATTCTTTTTGCTTACCATTGGTCCTCACATGCTTATCATCTTTTATAGCCACGTCATCTTTCTCCTTTTGTTGATTAATTGCTTGATTCATGACATTGGTTTTATAGACATGAATGTAATCGCATGTACTTGAGCTGATTGATGCATAGAACGACGCTTGCCGCTCATAAATCACTTGCATGATCCAAAAATCACATTTGCTGCTGATTAATGCATATCAATGAATGATGTTAACGTTTACTGCTGATTAATGCATATCAATGAATGATGTTAACGTTTACTGATGCATATCTTGTGAATCACTTTTATGATCGAAAAGTTACATGTGATTTACCCTAGCACCTTGCAAAATATTATGAACAAATTGCGCGCCTTTACTATTGCAACCAATTATTAAATAGCAGATGTTGTTGCCAAATTTTGTGATAAATATCTTTTTGCAGATCTCAAGGAGTGAAGTCAATTTTGAAAATTGAATGGTCATTAACTGTAACCATAGTTTTTGTTAATCATTTTATAGGTGTAATCATTTATAGGTGTGAAGATGATAGTCGATTAGAGTTGTGAAAATAATAATGGATCGATACACACTTTAGGGATCTCATACTCTTAGCCTTCATCTATTTATAGTTAATTCTCAACCTAAAAACTCTTAATGTGGCGCACATGATCCACCAATAACGAATTCATGAAATCACTAAGGAAGCTTCTCATTTCTCAAACCCTTTATTAACGGCCTCGCATCACATTTGTTTTACTTACTGTTGGTCCCCATAATATTAGCATCATTTTTAGCCACATCATCTTTCTTCCTTTGTTGATTAAGTGCTTGTTTTATGACATTGCTTTTTTTTTTTTTATCCACGAATGCAACTGCATTTACTTTGCATTGATAGATGCATACTAATTGATGCATATATTGATGCTTGCTGCTCGTGAATAACTTGCAAGATATAAAATAACATAAAACATATCATTAAATGATGTTTGCATTGATTAATGCATATCTCGTAGATCACTTTCATGATCCAAAAATCACGTGTTATTTACCCTAACGCCTTGCATAATGGCATGAGCAAATTGCGCGCCTTTACTATTGCAATCAACGAGTAAGGAGCAGCTATTGTCCCCAAATTTTGTGATGCCAAGGCGGGATGCAAGAACGGGTAAGAAATCTAGAGTGAGAGCTAGTGACAATTTGAGATGGTTAATGAGATCTTCTTTGAACAATTCTGCTTGTTGAGGTGCTGGCTTATGAAATAAGATCCTTTTTTGGATTGAATGAAGTGAAAGGAATTGGAAATCCCATAGAGTGAAGTCAATTTTGAAAATTCAATAGTCATTAAATGGAATTGTAGTTTTTGTCGAAATGACTTAAATTTGATTTTTTTGTCATTCTGTAGGTGTAAAGATGATAATGGATCAAAATTGTGAAGATGATAACGGATCGATGCATACTTTAGGGATCCCATACTTTTAACCTTCATCTATTTACAGCTAATTCTCAACATAAAGAAACTATCAATGCGACGTGATCAACCAATAACAAATTCGCCAAATTGTTAAGGAAGCTTTTATTTCTCATACCTTTTCCTAACAGCCTTGCATCACATTCTTTTGGCTTACTGTTTGTCGCCATATGCTTAGCATCTTTCATAGCCATGTCATCTTTCTCGTTTTGTTGATTAAGTGCTCGTTTCATGATATTGCTTTTATATGCATGAGTGTAACAACATGTACTTCCACTGATTGATGTATACTATTTGATTCATAGAGTGACGCATACCACTCGTGAATCACTTGCATGATCTAAAAATCACATTTGCAACTGATTAATCCATGTCAGTGAATGAGGTCTGCATTGATTAATGCATATCTCGTGGATCACTTTGATGATTTAAAAATCACACACAGCTCGCGAAACAGGTGGTTAGAAAGTGGAGTTTGTATGTTGATGGCACAACAAGTAAGGCTAGCTCGAGGGCAGGCATTGTGATCGAAAACCTCGATGGAATTAAATTAAAATATGCAGTGAAGTTCAAATTTAAGACAACTAACAACAAAGTTGAGTAGGAAACACTATTATCAGGGATGAGACTGCTTAAGGGATTGGAGGCGAAAACAGTCACAGCTTATACTAACTCACGATTAATCAAGGGACAAATAAATAGAACTTATGAAGCAAAAGATAGTAAGATGAAGGCTTTCCAAAAATGAGTGATTGAGATAATGAAATCCTTTGAAGAATTCACACTCCAACAAATACTAAGGGGAAACAATGTCCAGGCCGATGCTTTATCCAAGATAGCATCAGCCTTTCGAGAAGGATAAGTGATCAATATTGAGAGGCTCGTGGGTCCCACAGTCAGCGTCTCATTTATCAATATCACCGACGAGACTAACTAGAGAAGCTCGATAGTGCAGTACTTACAACATGGCGTATTGCCAGATAATGATCGAGAGGCTTCGAAGGTGACGAGCTAATCATCCCAGTTCTTTATCTTTGAGGATTAGCTATACAAACGTACTATCAGCAGACCTTTGTTGAAGTGTGTAAGCAGCCCCGAAGAGACTTTCATTATCAGGGAGATATACAAAAGGGTGTGCAGAAATCATTTTGGTGCCAGGACTTTGACACAAAAAGTCATCCAACAGGGGAAAAAGTCATCCAACTGGGGTACTATTGGCCTAGCGTCGCGGAGACTACTAAAGAGATTGTTGAGAAGTGTGACTGGTGCCAAAAAAATTGCCAAAATTTAGCATATGACGTATACTGTCCGAGTTTGACAATAAGCCCTTGGCCATCTACAAAGTGGGGGCTTGACATTATCGGCCCTATGCCTATTGGGAAAGCTTAAAAGAAGTTTGCATTCATAGCAGTTGATTATTTCACCAAGTGGGTAGAAGCTGAAGCTGTGGCAACTATAACAGACAAAGCAGCTTGGAATTTTGTTTACAGAAACACCATATGTTGGTTTAGGGTACCAAGGAGTATCATTATTGATCATGGGAAATAGTTCAACTCCAAATATTTTTGAGAGTGCGCTGTTGAATTGAAAATCGACTTGTGCTTTTCTACAATGGCACACCCTCAAACAAATAGATAGGTAGAGGTCATAAACCAAACCACCATCAGAGGGTTGAAGACAAAGCTTAAGGGTGCCAAAGGGTTATGACTAGAAGTGCTATCAAAGGTTCTGTGGGCTTGTTGGATGACCGTACAAAGTAGCACTAGAGAAACTCCATTTCAAATAGTTTATAGGTCAAAAGCTGTAGCACCGATAGAGATCTTGTCCTCAATATTGCGAGTGGCATTTTGCTGAAGCAGAGAATGATGAAGTCTTGCGGATTCAGTTGAAGTTTCTCGGCAAAGTTCAAGAAGATGCTTGCCTAAAGAATAAAGCAACAAAAAAAGCTCTAAAACACCAGCTAGTAGGAAAAATTAGACCAAAACACATCAAACTTGGAGATTTGGTGCTGCGAAAACACTACTTTGCTAAAGGCAATCTCAACAAACTTGATGAAAGCTGGGAAGGCTCTCATTGGATAGTAAAGTTGATCCAACTAGGAACCTTTAAATTGGCAAAAGCCAATGGGACACTCCTCTTGAATACGTGGAACTCTGAACATTTACAAAATATTATGTTTGATTTGCTGTTTATCTCTCGTATTTGATCAATGAATGACAAATCAAGGTTCCACGCTCAATTATGCAAATTAAAGTAATTAAGTTTGCTGTCCTAATCTATGGCTAAGTACAACAATTCGTCAAAAGGTAAGAATAGCCGAGACACCACATCCAACAAAATAACAAGAAGTCAACACACAAGATTAAACTTGATCGAGAAGATTGCTTTAATTCATAAATGATAAAACCACAAACTATTTTGGATCATAAAAGAGAAAAATAATATAAATTGTTTATATATCATCTTAACAAAAAAGAAACAAAATAGCAGAAGAGACAACAATTAGGCCACTAGAGCCATCTCATGATTGATGACCACTAATGGCACAAGTTGGTGACCACCAGCAGAAACAAAATAGCAGAAGAGACAACAATTAGGCCACTAGAGCCATCTCATGATTGATGACCACTAATGGCAGCAGCTGGTGACCGCCAGCAGCTGCTGCCGCTTCACCATTACCAACTCCCGCATTGGTCTTGACTTCCCTTCTTGTTTCGCTTCATCGTCACCAACTCTAGCATTGGCCTTGACCTCTACCACTTCCTTTTCTTGTTCCACTACCGCAGGGGAAGTAGGTGGGATTCCTTCTTTGTGGGCTCCCATCTCCACTGGAGCAATCTTAAATGCCCATGTTGAAGGATTGGAATTGACTTTTTTTGATCCCCTAACCATGGCACTGGGGGCATCATCAGTGGGCAGGGTAGGAGCAGGAACCACGGTCATTTCTTCTAGAAGCATGAGTAACGCGGAAGCAAGGGCCGCCATCCCCTTAGGCACATCTTTAAGGGTAGCATTTTCTGGAAGAGGAGGAATCATTTCATTAAGGACAGCCTTAGCCAAGGACTGAAGCGGAGGAGGAGTCTCCCTTTGTAGCAACTTTGTAGTCTTTTGAGCACTGGCTTCAACATTACTCTAGTACTGAATGATGGCCTCCTCAAACAGCTTATAAGTGTACTCCATAGAGGCTTTGCATTCCACAATTGCGGAGTCTTGGGCACCATAGAGTTCATTCTCTAGCCGGGTGACTCAACGAAGGGTAGCATCTCTCTCTCTCGAAGGGCAGCCTCTTGCTCCAGTTGAGCTATATGCTGGGAAGCCTCCTTCTTGTCCTTCTCGAGTCTCTCTACCTTCTCAATAAGTTGCTCGAGGGCTGTCCATTGTTTGGTGATGACCACTCAAGAGTGACAACCTTATCATCTCTCTTATTGATCTCTCTCTTCCTGGCCTTTAATGCTTCAGAGTATTTGTCTCTTAAGGCCTGCAGCTCCCCTTAATGACAGTTTTGGGTGTTCTCCTTGAATGTCTTAAGCTCTTGGATCTATTTTTTTAGCCTTTTGACGTCACGAGCTTCAGCAATGTCTAGGGATCGGTTCACGAGCTCATTTATTGTGTTGCCTGTAGTTTTGACAAGCTCCACAAACTCCGTCATGAGTCTCCCATATAAAAGAAGGAAAAGTAAACAAGCAAATAAAAAAAAAGGGAATAAGAGGAAAAGTATAGGTGTAGAAAAAAGAGAGGGTAGGAACATATAAAGAAGGGTTTTACCTTGCTAGTTACAGTGCCTAGTGAGTAGTAGAGATCAACAGTGCGAGCTAATGTGACCAGGGTAGAAAGATTCAGACTTGGAACTTCTAATGGGACCATCGAGATCTCCCATAATCCTGATTGTGTGGCAATAATAGTAGCAGTCAATGCTGATGAGCGGTAGTGGAGAATGATGAGGCTCCCCTATCAATGGTAGCCATGGTAATTGATGGAAGTGCAAGAGGGCCCGGCTCTGTTTGAATGAGGCCCCCTGTAACCTACCGCGTTGGAGGGGCTTGTTGTCTATAGAGTCTTCGGATCCTTCATCAGTAGGCCTCTTATCCTATTTATCTTGGCTGAGGTTGAAGCCTGGCTGAGGAGGGCGAACACCCTCTCAAATCATTAGGCTCGGAGCAGGCCTCCTTGCTAGGCTCTTTGCTGATCTGGAGGCACGTCTCAATTAGAGCGTGACACCTAGCCCTGTAGGTGTGATCACCTAGCAGGTTGATGGTTATAACGTGTAGCAAGTTGTTGCTATACCTTTGCCTATTGAGTAGTCAGCTGTCTTCTTCTTCCAACCATGCTTGAAAAATGAAAGAGAAGAAGAGTAAGTGTGGAAGCACGTAATTGAGAGAAAATAAATAAAATGTCAAGAGGACTAGACTCCATTTGGCGGATGACCATGGCCAAAACTTGGAATATAATCCTGAGGCCCTAATTCTATCAAGGGTTTAATAATCGGGGAATAAACCCTGACCCAAAGCCTTTAAGGAATTAAGCCTCTCTTTTTCACTATCGGTGAGCTTAGGGGCTTTGTTGAGTTTCTTCCCAATCCTGCAAATGACGTCCAATGTGGTCCACTTAGTGTTTACACCCCACTGGTCGAGAAAGCTGGCGAAGATATATCTGTTGTGCCAGCCTTTATGAAAGGAGGGATTTCCTTGCAAAATTACCCTCTGGTTCCAAGTCGCGACATAGTACCACATTTTCTCACGATCCTAGGCTAGTCGAAACATAAAGCGGAAAAGGTTAATAGTGGGCTTGAACTTGTTCGCCCTTAAGTACGAGTACCATCCAATAAGGGCGGCCCAACCATTCGGACGTAGTTTGCTGGGACAGAGTCCATATGATTGAGGTAGTCCGGGATGAGCCTTAGGATCGGTAGCTTGGGCCCATGATGAAAAAATCCTCGTAAAACGCGATATCACCATTCTCCCCAGCGTAAGCATATTCCCCTGGGTTCTGTAGCCTGTCAATGTAATTCTCAAATGTTCCTTGATAGCTGGATATTATTCAACATGCCCTGATTGAGTACTGGCTCCCTCTCTAGGGTGTTGAAAGAAGCCTCAACCTCATCGGTCGACGAAGCTTCATCCTCTATGGTGTCTTCATCACTAATATCCTTATCTTTGGCAGGAATCCCAACACCACCCTTGGGATTTTCCCAATCCAACGCAACAACTTCTCCCATACCTGATGAATGTTCCATTTCCGTGACTAGGAAATCAACAGACCCACTACTTTGGGCCATTTCACCTATCTCGACGACATGGTTGTGAGGAGAAGGGATTGCAGACCCTCATCAACTCATCCAAAATAGTGGTATGGTCTGCGCCCATTACGAATACTAGAATGGTCAGAAAAATCTATTGTTGGGGAAATCCAGAAGACAATCCTCACCAAAACTTAAGGTTAATGCCTCTTTTAGGGTATTGGGGCTGGTAGGGGTGGAGGCATTGAATGTCCCTAAGTTATCAAAAATGCCAGAAAAGTCCAAAGAAACCTTAATCCTATGGTCATCAGACCTAGACTCTAATGGGTTATTCTCGTTATTATTATGCAGATTAGGAGACTCAGACATCAAATGTTTGAACCCAAGCAATTGAACCAAAAGAGAAAGAACTGGTATGCAAGAAGCAGATCCAAACAAAAAGAGCAAACAAAAATAAGAGAAGGAGATGGAAGTATGGGAAAAGGGGCATACCTATGACGAAGAAAGGTGTATCTAAAGCCTTGAGATGGAAGACAAATAGAGTTAAAGAGTAACACCGAGAAAGCCTTTAACAACGACAAGGAACAGACAACAAAGAAGCAATATGTGCACGTTGAGAGAAAGTAGGGAGAAAATCTGGATATACGAAAGAGCAAATAAGCATAAAGTGAGAAAAAGTTCGTATTTATACCCTAGCACAAAAGCACTTGAAATTCGGAAAAAATGCAAAAATGCCGGTTATGTGAATAGTCGTGCCTTTGATAGCAGCTCTGTCGTGTGCTTCGAAGAAATACCATTATTGCAGAATAAGCGCGCCGACTCGTGAATCCCATGCGCGAGCAGGAAAGAGGAAATAACCCAAAGACATGTACTAAAAACACAGAAAACACCTAAATACTAAGCCATAAGATCAGGAAAGCATTTGGCAATGTCTCGATACAGCACGTCCCGAATAGGGACTATTAATGCGGGATCAGGTTGGACCCACAATCTGGGCTAGAGAAAACAAGCACAAGTATGATATGAACTTGGGTGGCCCTCACGGTGTTATCAAGAACCACCGATAAAGTACCCTCAACGAGAGATTGACTGACCATCTGAAAGGCTACCCGACCAGGATCGCGATGCCCGACGATCTCTAATATGACGGGACAAGAATGACACGTCTCCAACCGCCTTAAACTATAAATAGGATCTCATAGTTCCAAATAAGGTAACTCATCAATTCCTACTCATCCTCTTCCAAAAACTTTCCCTCTTAAGACATATTCTAACTTAGACATCGGAGATTCTTTGACTGGTACCACACCGATGCCTAGATCTACTTGTTTTGTAGATTGATTCAATCGGAGATTTTATCAAGAGATATCATTTGATTCCTCACAAGATCACTAGCCTTAGCAAGAAAATAACATGCAAGGAAAAATGTTTTTCAGCGGAAAGCATTTTGCTAAAAAACAAAATATTTTCTAGTATTTGAGTGTCACAATAGAAATCATTTTTTTTTTGATATTTGGTTGTTGCACTAAAAAACATCTTTTGGTAATTGATTGTCTGATAAACCTTCAGAGATTTTTATGTAATAATAACTTTAAATATTTTAAAACGCATCATTTAAATAAAATAATTATAGTAATTCTTTTGCTACCTATATTTAGGATATGTTCACAACTTATAATTAAATGGTTTGTTCAAATTCTTTTATGGCATGTTTACAATAGTTGAACATTATCTTCATAGTTTATGAATTGAAAATTCACAAATCTCAAAGAATAGACATCACAATATCATTGTTGCTGTCTTTTTCTTCACATATACTGTATATACGTATCACACACACATACGTACATAGATAGCAATAAACTATATATACATACTCCTATATATATATAACTATCGGCATATACACCTAATTCATGTACACACAAATATACAAACAAATTTGTTATAATTAAAAGAGAGGAACTGGTGCTATAGCTGAAGAAACAGACCATGGTGGAAAAAGAGGAGAAAGAGAAAGAGAGAAGAGAGAGGAGAAGGGATAAAATTAGTTGAAAAGAGAACAAGTGTTGGAGGTAGAGATGAAAGAGAGATAGCAAGAGAGACCTTCATCAAATATGCTTAGATTTTCTTTTTATGGTAGCAGGAATAGAGGAGTACCATGCTCAAGTGGTCTGTCATACTTAAGGTCTATAATATAATTTGTGTTTTCTTTATAGGTTATCGTATAAATTAAATAATTTTGCTCATAATATCACAATGTTTTAAGCAAAATTATTTACATCTATCTCTCTTGTTGGTTGAAAGGCTACCTCAAGCCTTGTTCTCCCTCCTTCCTCCTTTCCTCTTTGTCCTTCAAATCTTTCACCCTCACCTTTTCCCAGGAGAGAGTGTACAATCATAGCTTTTATTATTATTTTTCTGAAATCAGCTGACAATACTTTAACTAACTTAAAATCTACAACAAGTAATATAAATGTTAAGAAAATATTAAATATAAATTACAAATTATTACAAATTGAGTTTTGTCTATTAGAGTTTTCTATGTTTTGTATAAGTTGACTTATTATTATTTATGATAAATCTAATTATCATGATTTAAATATTAATTGAATTATTCAATTTAGTGAACGACAATAATCTTTTTTTTTACTAATTACTGTAGAAATTCATTTAGTCTCAATTCGTTATTACTATTTTTTATAAAGAATATTGAGAAGTATTATAATTGGGGTATGATATTGTACAAGTATGATTTGTGTTCATTTTTTTAAAATTGTTAGTATTTAGACACACCTTATGATATTTAATATATATATATGTTTGTGTGTGTATACTTTGATAGTTTTTCAATCGATTTTATATATTCATTATAACATTAATAATTCCATTGATAGAGGCGTTAACAAATTTTGGGCTTAATTGACTCCTTTTTTTTTTAAAAAAAAAAATAGTATACAAACTATGTTTTGTTTTCTTTCTTTTTTTTTTTTTCAGTTTATCCCATTTAGATATTTTAATTGAACCATCTTAACTTAAAAAAAAAAAGGAATTGTTAAAAAAAGTCAATTATTTTTAAAGTGATGGGTTGCTTTTAAATTAACAATGATGTAACTTTTAATTATGTTTAAAATATTCGATATCATTAGGTCAAATTATAAGAAATTAGTTAATAGTTGTATATATTTCTCTTTTTCAAAATTATTTTGTTAATTTAATATTGCTCCTATAAAAAAAATCCTAACTTTCACTGTTGGCCCCCTAAATTTTTCATTCAAGGTCCGCCACTGGCATAAACTAATAAAAGACAAGAAATCAAGGATACAAATGCTTATCTCAATTCACCAAGCCCCACCCATCTACTTGGGTAAATTGATTCATGGAGGAGCGCGTACCCACAAAACTCAACCCAATTCTGTCAAAATGTCCAAAAAATTACACTACCTCAAATAGCTTGGAACTTAACATCTTACCGTGAAGAAGCATGCAAAAACCACATGCCAACAAAGGAAGAGCTCAGAGTAGTATAAGACTGACTACATTGATGATTTAACTTGGAAGCAATTTCATCCATGGTTCAAGCTGCTCAACTAGAGAGTCAAAACACCAAAATTACAAGGCCAAGTGTTGTTTTTCACATTAAGGAAGCTCTGTAATACATACATGCATACATATATACTTGCTGTAACGATCATAATACGAAGAAGGCTCGTCATATTTTACTGGGGACAATTAAGTACTTGGTGTGACGCCCGTGAGCAATTATTTTGCCTGTCTTTTTCTTCCTCAATTCAACACTAACCACGGCAACAGCCTTTCCAACACGTAATGCCTTTGCATCTATCTTGATTTCCTCCTGAATGAAAAATCAGTATTATTATTGAGAAAAATTATTACAACTTCGGCATAATTAAATCCTAAGCAGAGTTATTGTAGTGCATTTGACTATTAGAGAGCATGACGAATTATACAAACCTTCTTAAATCTTGGAAACAATACCCACGTACATATAAGGAAATGAATTAAAGAGCAGTTCTTCAAGGCAAGATAGTCTCAATAGTTATGTCCTAGCGACAAAACACTTCTATTCCTTTGTAAAACCACTGATGAGCACAAACCCCCAACATTCAACTAAACAAAATTCAGAAACCTTAAAAGGCACACAAGCAATCTTACAGAACAAGAAGTATGAACAACAGAATGCAGTGAGAGTCAGACTAAATGACTCAACTTACTCATTGTTATATGTTGATGAAGACGATACCTAGGCATGATATATGATTGTCACCACCTTTCTGTCACAGGTCTAGATTTTTCATCCTCTTTCATATTTAGAACCACATCAGTGATTAGTAATGTGGCTTTAGTTTACCCTTAATCATTGCATTGTGATTGATATTTTTCCAAACATACCTTGCAAACAAGAGATAGAATACAGGGAAAAAAGAAGGATGGAAAGTGGCATCATGGTAAACCTTCTACCAACTGAATAGCCAAGTTTTGGAGGAACGAAAAGGTCTGGAAAAATACTCGCAAAAGCTGTGACAGTCTCAAATAGCCAAGTTTTGAAGGAATGAAAAGGTCTGGAAAAATACTCGCAAAAACTGTGACAATCTCGAAGACAGGACATAATTATCAATTCAGTAGATTTGGGATGTAGTAAATGGATTCATGACCCAGATGGTTGGAATTAGAGGCATGCATCACATCTAGCCTTCTTGGATCCAAGCTGAGGAACCACAATGGCTAGGGAGGAAAGTAATTGGGGGTAAAATTAATGACCAATATCAAGATGACGCATGACATCAAGACAACAGAAATAAGCCACGCCTCCCATAGTGCATGGAGCCGGAGACAAAGACGGAGATACGAATTCCAGAACCAGGGAAGTACTCTATGTCGGAGTTAAAATCCTACTGTACAAGTCCAAGCTTGTTTCAAGCTAAGCATCGCCGTCCAACCATAATAATTGGGGCACCAGTGAAGTCCCATCACCACTAATGGTGCTCGCCACCTATCCTTGACAGGTGGTCATTTGTCAAATCTCAGCCAAATTGTGTCAACTCATAGCATATCACCTTGGCCAAAGAGCACAAGTTATTTATTAATACTCCAAGCGTTGACAAGGATCTAAACAGAAAAAAGAATAAAAATAAAAAAAATAAAACCATGACAAGTATGGGTAATTATCCCGCACTCTTTCTTAAGATCAAATCAATCTCTATCTTCACATAGCCCCCGAATTAACTTAACCATCAAGGCTATACCGTGAAGACAATGCCCTGTTGTTTCTGTGGATATTACAAGTCTGACATCAGGCTACAAGCAGGTCCTCCAATTCCGGGTCCGGAAGGAACATCTAAGGTTCTACATTTTGCTGTTTGCACCAACCAAAAATTCTTACTGATCTTTGTCGTGAATCCATTTACCCCTACCTGGATCACCAACAAGGAAGACAACTAACAGATGTAATTGCTGTGACATAATAATGGACATGCTTAATTTAGATCCTACTTCTCTTTAACGTTTTCCCCATTTCTTTTGGGAGGTAAACAGGCACTCAAGGAGGACAGCCGACAGGGTACAAAATTATTTGTGAATATAGTGGAGATGTAAATAATGACTAAGATCCAGTAATTTAGGTAATACATCCTAGAAAATAACATTACAAGCAGCATATAGTTGTGGCTTTTTCTCTCATTCTATATATTGGACAAACTTCCTCTAAGAAAAAATTTGATGAGAATTATGTAAGATCAAAGACAGAAGCTTGTCTAGAGATCTATACTTGAGAATTATGGAAAATGATAACTAGCCACAATAAATGATTGTAACCACCGTTCATTAACAGGTCTAGATTTTTCATCCTCTTTTGTATTTAGTACTACATCAATGATTAACAAAATGGTTTCAGTTTAAAATCATTTTTTTTTTTTTGGCTGCAGTTTATCCTTAATCAGTTTGATCATGATTGATATTTTACCAAACAAACCATGCAAACAAGAGATAGAACACTAGAAAAAGGAAAAGAATGGAATTTGGCATCCTGGTAAGCCTTCTACCAACTGAATAGCCAACTTTTGGAGGAATGAAGAAGTATGGAAAATTACTCAACAAATCGTGACATCTCGAAGATAGGGCATACATTACCAACCAATAGATTCGGGATGGAAGTAAATGGATTCACAACCTAGATCATTGCAGTTAGAGGCACGCATGATATTTGGTCTCATGCAAGTAAATGGATTAACGACCCAGATTATTGGAGTTAAGAGGCATGCATTACGTTTGGCCTCCTTGGATCCATGCCTAGGAACCATATTGGCTAGGGAGGCAAGTAATTGGGGATAAAAGTAATGACCAATAGCAAGATGACATGTGACATCAAGACAAGAGACATGAGCCACACCTCCCATAGTGCTTCGGAGACAAAGATGGAGATACGAATTCCAGAACTCAGGAACTCACTCTATGACAGAGTTCAAATCCTAGGATGCAAGTCCAGATTTGCGTCATAACCAAGCGCCGCCATCCAATCATAATAATTGGGCCGTCATTGAAGTCCCATCGCTACTAATGGAGCCTGCCTCCTATCCCTGACAGGTGGTCATTTGTCAAACCTACGTCACATTGTGTCAACCCGGCTAGCATATCACCTTGGCTGAAGGGCACTAAAAGTTATTTATTAATACTCCAAACCCATAAGAAAGAAGGGTAATTATCTCACACTCTTTCTTAAGACCAAATCAATCTTCATTCTCATCAGCCCCCAAATTAACTTATGCATCAAGGCCATACCACGGAGATAATGCCCCGTTGTTTCTGTGGATATTACAAGTCCGCCATCAAGTTACAAGCAGGTCCATCTAAGTCCAGGTCCGGAAGGAACATCTAAGGTTCGATATTTTGCTGTTTGCACCAACCAAAAATCTTACTGATCTTTATCATGAATCCATTTACCCGTACGTGGATCACCAACAAAGAAGACAACCAACAGATGTAATTGCTCCAACATAATGGACATGCTTATTTTAGATCCTACTTCCCTTTACCGTTTTCTCCATTTCTTTTGCACAGGTAAACAGACACTCAACGAGGACAGGTACAAAATTTATTGTGAATATAGTGGAGATGTAAATAATCAGTAAGGTCCAGTAATTTAGGCAATACATCCTAGTAATAACATTACAAGCAGCATATAGTTGTGGCTTTTCTCTCGTTCTATATATTCGACAAGCTTCCTCTGAGAAAAAAATTTTATGAGAATTATGTGAGATCAATGACAGAAGCTTGTCTAGAGATCTGTACTTGATAATTATCTTCCCTTTACATTTTTTCAGGCAAATGTTTTCTTTTGATGACTATGAACGTTTTAGATGAGAACTTCAAATACACAAGGATGATCATATCCAGGACTATTAATATGTACATAATATATCACGGTAAAGGGTCACATTGATATTTATTTTGTGTAGCTTGGATAGCAAGTAAAGCGTAGGATTTGAAACCATGTAAAACACATGTGAACATGATCAAGAATATATCACCTCTGAAATAGAAAAAGATGTTTTCCTTGTCAAAATCATTATACTTGTAAACATAATAAGGAAAAGCAGAAAAGATCTGAAGAACTCCTATTAAGCCTCTAAAATTGAGAAAGTTTCTTGCTGGATAACACATCCTCACTAATCAAAAGGAAAGGTTAATTTCTTTCCTTTGTAGATAACTAGACCTCATGTTCTGAAAGTAATAAGAAGAAAGGAACAAGAGGTGAGAAAAATGCTCAGCGAATATCTTAATGTATTCTGATATGTTTCTGAGCTTGAATCAAAGCATAGAGAAGGGTTTGACCACCTAAAATTCGACCATCCAATATAGAGAGGATTCTGAAGCAATGAGATAAAATGGAAGTACAGAATCGATGGTTGATAACTATGTTTTTGTTGGTTGACATATCAGCTCATTAGTAGCCGGTATATGTGAAGTTGTTTAGTCAAACCAGGACATCTTTCATCTTCAATATTGCAAAGAAATGAAGGAAAATGCAAAAATCGATGTGGTAGCTGCCAAGAAAACATTTCAACCTTTTACTCATGACACATATACTGGGATGACCTTTCATAGCATAAATGGGCTAAGGATTTACAGAACTTTGGGAAGATGACATAGATTGGTATTAAAGAACCATATATGATGTATATGATGTAGCAAGTACGGCTGAAAAAGCACTAGATTTAATGTGGTCGGTTACATCTAACCTAGATTAACCATCCCACCTCTGGGTTCCAGTATCCACTATCATATATTAGTTACAATAGGCTTATGTCTCGATTTGGAAACACGAAGGCTCACAAAGAGACAGACACACCCTTTTTATGTCTAGCAAAAAACCATAAGATTTGAACTCAAAAAGAAAAAAGTTGGGTAATTATATGTTCATTCAGGCAATTATATGTGCATTCAGGCAATTATATGTGCATTCCCTTCCTATCTATTTAAAGGGGTTAGTTACTCTCGCAAAAACATTCCATTCCATATCTATTTGAATTTGGATAACAATTTCAAAACTTTGATCATACTATGATGGGTAAGTAGAGAAAAGGGTAGCAGCACATACACCAGCATAAGCAGCTTCCATGTAAGAAACATTGATCTCAACGGAGACACCGCTGGATGGAGCTCCGACTGTGTACACAACCGCCGAACCCACGATGTCCACTAGACTTGCCGTGACTCCACCATGTAATGAATTACCAGAGTTCTATCAATATGCAACAACCAACCATCCCTTAAGTGTGTGTGAGACTATATATATATATATATGAATACAAATAGAGGTGGTATGGATCGAACCAGTAGGCGAGGAGGGACAGTGAAGGAGCAGAGGATGCGACCAGGTTGGATGAGGTCAACATGGACGCCTTTCATCACCAGAGGCTCCAAGAATCTGAGAGGCAAAGAATCCACTTGTGGGCCCCATTCTTTTTCTTGTTCATCTCCTCCTCCCTTCTCCAACATTCTCCTTACGGATTCCAACTCCATCTTTTTCTTGTCACCCCGCTGTCGTTGTTGATGCTGCTGCTGCCAACCAACAGATCCCCTCAACGGAACACCTCTTTTTTATTCTTTTGTTTTATAATCTTCATTTTTATAGGCTGATGACTTGCATTTTGTACCCCTACAAGTTTCGCAATTTTCATTTGCCCCTTTCAAATATTACTTCATTTTTTAAGGTTAATCCCATTTTGCCCCCATCAGTAGCCGGAAATTCGGAACCGGGTTTTTGGATTTTACCTTATGTCAGGTTCGATACACCAATATGTTTAATTAAAATCCGGGTTCAGAAGTCTCAACTTTGGATATTTGGGTTAATTCGGTATGTTCAGATCGATTTTCGGAATCATTATTTTTTATTAAACCCGATCTGAGAAACCCGACACGTGAGCTTTTTTTTTTTTTTTTAACCCTTACTAATATACTAAATACTAACATATACAAACATAACATTTTAGCCCCAAATCAGATAAAGCCCTTGCCCTAACCTCACCTCATTCCCTCTCTCGGCCCTGTTAGCGACAACGCACCATTGGCAACTTTACGTTAGCGGCTTCTTGTTTTATCCCCAGTCTTCGCACTGTAAGCTTTTGCTTTTAAGAAAATTTTCATTTCTTCTCTTATTTTCTTTGCAAAGGTTAGTGGGAGCCATAGTAAAGGTTTAGGCATGTTTGTTCTAGTTTAAGATTTAGGGCATGTGTTACTAACATTCCCATGTGATAGCTACTGGTAAAACACCAAGGATCATGGCTAGAAGGTACCAGGTACAATTTTTAGTTTATGATATGCAAAGCAAAGATACACACTTGCATAAATTTGCAATGAAATGGAAGTTCTTTGTATATACTAAAGACATCATTATGGCTTCAATTGAAATCATATTCCATGTACATTACTGACAATAATGCAGAGTTTATCATTGAGAGTGTTACACTTGAGTTCCATAAAATAACTCAATGATTAATTTTTGCATACTAATTTAAGAATTTTATTTATTTATTTCTTTCTTTTCATTGAGCAGAGATGTCAAATTCATCTTTAGCAACATCATCGTCAACAAGTTTTGAATATGATTCTCCTCTTCCATTTATCTACGAATCTCCTCCGTCCTTGCCATCACCAACCTGGAAGTTTATTTTTCTTCTTTTCTTCTTTTTGTTCTCTTTAATAGAAGAGCCATTAGTGAGTTAGGCTTAAACTCAATACTTAACAATTAAATTTGAATTGTTTATGATTTAGAAATAACAACTTCTAAACCACCAAGGCCTACTAAAAGAACACGCTTTTATGGAATCTCAAGTCTTGAAACATCTGACCAAGGAGATGATTCGTTAGATTTTGATGACGATATGGGGGTTGACATATTTGGAGATTCCGAAAAAGTAACTAGTTCTTTAAATGAGTTGAGGAAAAGGGAAAGGAAGAAAGTGAGAGGGAAGGGGAGGAAAGAACAATCTGCACCTAGATCACTATATTGGCTTTATTTTGATAAGTTCTTTTGTGAGAGAGAACAAGTCCAAAAGGCAAGATGTCATTATTGTGGTAGAGAAGTAAGAGCCGATCCAACAAACCATGAGAATACACCACTAAGAAATCACTACAAGGCTTATAAGAAGATGCCCCTTGAAGAATTAACTAATCAATATCATATCTATCATCAACTCGTCCAATCTGGTGATAAAGATGCACCTGTTACAAGATGGTAATTTAACCAAAACAAGACACGAGAGGCTTTGACAAAGATGTTGATTATAGATGAGCATCCTTTCAAATTTGTTGAGGGTATTGGCTTTAAGTTACTTATGTCAACTGCATGTCTAATGTTTGTTATTCTTGGTAAAACGATTGTTGCTACTGATACTTATGCCTTGTATTTGAATGAGGGGGTAAGGTTATAATCATTCTTGAGGAATTGCACTCAAACAATTTGCATTACCACTGACACTTGGACTTCACAACAAAAATTGAACTATACGTGTGTCACAGCTCATTTCATTGATAATGACTGGAAATTGCATAAGAGAATTATTAACTTTTGCCCTATATTGAGTCATTCAGGTGAAGATATTGGGAAAGCTATTGAGAAGTGCTTACTTGATTGGGGGATTGACAATATTTTTACGGTTACTATTGATTATGCTTCTTTAAATGATATTGCCATTGGCTACTTGAGTGGAAGGAAGAGAATGTAGGGTACTTCTATGTTCAATAGAAAATATCTACATATGAGGTGCATTGCCCACATAGTTAACCTTATGGTGCAAGATGGGTTGAAACAAAAGGATGAAAGAGATGCCATAGTTCGTGTTAGGGATGCAATTAGATACATTAAAAACTTTCCAGCTAGGTATAATAAATTCAAAGAGTGCATAGATCTTGAAAAAATTGATAGCAAAAAATTATTGTGCCTTGATGTATCTACTAGGTGGAACTCTACTTATTTGATGTTGAAGAGTGCATCCAAGCTTGAAAGAGCTTTTGATAGTTATTCTAGGGATGATAGCAAGTACAGAGACATTCTTTTCCATTTCTCCATATAAAGGAGTGCCTAGTTGTTACGATTGGAGGAGAGTTAGGTTGCTTGGTGGATTTATAGAGTAGTTTTTTCATCTCACTTTGCAAATTTCGAGGTCTTTATATGTGAAATCAAATGCTGTTTTCCATGAAATAAGTGCATTAGCTTTGATTCTCCAAGAGTGGATAGAAAATGATGATCTTGAGTTGAGTACAATGGCAAGTGCAATGAAACAAAAATTGATAAATTTTGGGGATGTGCTGAAAAGATGAACAAGGTCATCTATTATGCGATTATTCTTGATCCTCATCACAAGTTGGAGTACTTGGACTATGCTTTTGAGAAATTGTATAATGATTTTATGATGCGAGAAACAATGAATGTTGAAGGTCGAAATGGCATTTATGAGCTTTTTGAGTAGTATAGAAGAAAGTATAGTTATACAAGTCATGGTGTTTCATCAAGTTCTTCTGAAAATTCAACTGGTAGATCAACAAGTAGTGATAGAAGTTCCGGTTTAGAAAAGAAGGGGAGAAAAGCTTTGATCTTAGAGTTCAAAAAGTTCAAGACTGGAAGTTCACATGAACATGTGAAGTCTGAATTAGATAAATATCTTGCCAAAGAAATTGGGAATGATGATGATGAGCCTGATGGAGAGAAAGGTGTTTTTGATAAAGCAAAAGGACCCAAGTTTGACATCTTAAATTGGTGGAAGATAAACACACTTAAGTTTCCTATCCTTTCCAACACGGCTCGTGATATCTTGGCTGTTCCAGTCACGACAGTTGCTTCAGAAGTTGCATTTAGTATTGGGGATGTGTTTTAGATGCTTTTAGGAGCTCTTTATCTCCAAAAATACTTCAAGCACTTCTTTGTACTTAAGACTGGCTTCGCTGTGATTCCTTCCTATACGTGTTGAGAAAGATTTAGCTGAGATTGAATCGATTGAAAGTGTTATGCATTCTTTTTATTTTTTATTTTGTCATTCCTATGTTTTCATCATCATCATTAGTATTATTGTTATTATTATTATTATTATTATTATTATTATTATTATTATTATTATTATTATTATTATTCTTTTGGCTAATTTCTTGTTAATTGTCTCAAAGATGAGTAGGGATAGGGTTAATGCCACTGTTCTAGACATATGATTTGAGGATTTAGGTTGTTTCTTGTTTTGGCCTTGTGAACTAGTTCACTCATTGTTCAGAATAATTGATTTTTTTTTAGTAATTTTTCAACTTTCTTATTTTTGCCTGCATCATTATTGCTTGAGTTGAGACTTTGGAGTTGGGAAAGTACTAGGAATGTTTTAACTTGGCTTTTGTATTTAGATGTTTTAATTGTTTGTCTTTGATACAAACTAGACAGTTGTTAACTTTAGTCTATTATTGTTTACTTTTTGTGACTTATGCATGGAATAGACTAGTGGCGTGGTGTTGGCTAAATTTTTGGACAGGTGAAATGTTGAATGACATTAATTAGTTTATAATTTATGGATACGTTGTGCATGGTGAATTGCATAACTCTAGTAAGCAATTTCTAGACAGGTGCTAATTTATGATATTGTTTGTGAAAAACTCAACAATGTGCACCACTGTCCATGATACAACTCTAAATTAGCACTTTTTTGAGTTGGGTGCTTTCTGTTATTGCATTTTAACTGTTATTACAATCATGTGCACAATTGACACTTTTGGCAACACTGTTAAATTCATAATTGTCTAACTTAGTGCAAAAAAAATAGTCAGCAATTTTGTATTTTTAGGTTCGTAGGATGTCAAGTATCCGAACATCCGTATCCGAAAAACACGACATCTAACAATCTGATAACTGGCCGGATAGTTAGTTTCTAAGTATCTGATCGGGTTGAAAATTTGATTACCTGAAAATCCATTCTGATTTCCACCTCTACCCATGAGTCTAGCCAACAAACTCTCAAATTTCTTGTACACTTCTACAATTATTTAGGATACATTTGAAAAACTACCTTGTAATTGGGAATAATTATTAGTTAGGCATATTTGTCCAACCAAGCAATTTATTTGGTAAGAGGTAAATTGAATGTAACTATAGGGATGGAATATCATATACACCCAACGGCAGGGTACACCTACCCAAAACTGTACCCCTACGGGCACGTCGGCCTCACGTGCTTTCATAAAACAAACCACAAATCTCTCAGTGTCGTCTTCGGAATTAGCTGCTTCAAAAGATATGAAGGTCGCATTGCGCTTGGGTAATCGTTGGTAGTGCTCCGGTGGTCTAATCAGACGATTAGAGGTGCAGTTGAAGTCGGCGTCCGGCTTCTCCTCATGCTCTTAGACTAGGTGTCCCATAGGGAAGGTTAGAAGTTATGACTTTGAGATCTAATGGGCTACAAAACTTAAAATCGACTAACTTCTTATTAAGCCTTAGACAAAAGGTCTTATGTATAAGTATGTCCAAAGTGTTATTGGTTGAAGAAAATATCCTTCCATGGATCAAATTTGCTCTATATTATGTAGTGATAGTATAACAAGATATTTTTAAAGCATTTTTTTTTTGGCGAGGCAAGTTAGTGTGTTTGTATTACTATATGCAAAAAGTACAATTATACAAAACATTCACAAAGGAACAAGCAAGGTCAACTTGCCTAATCAAAACCATTATGTATTATACTGAACGACAAAAGTTTCTATATCTATAGATACTGAAAACAAACTAGAAATATGATGTCCGTTTAATCTAGAACAAAGTTCTTTGCATGTTCGGAAATATAAATATTAACATTAATACCTAAACACTATATAGCTCCGACTACATAAGCCTATACTTTGCCTCGCAGCGGAATTTGAAAGTAAAGCTTTCTCACTTGTTATCCACGTCTTCTGAATTCTTTGATAGAAATAGCAATTATGGTTAATGGCTCAGGGCCTGCTCACAAGTAAGACCAACCACCATAAGGGTCTTACCATGAGAAGTGAAGCTTATATCTTTTTAGCACTTGGCTAGGTATACGTGACAACGTGTCCTCCAGTGCTTTTATAAACCACACTAGAAATAGTTCCCTTTGGGCTTGTCATTTGCTACCCTATATCGTTTCTTTTAAGGACTGGCATCTTGCTATTGCTCAACGCCAACTGTTCCTTTCTATGTTCCTATTGTTTTCCCTTATCACTTGACTAAACAATACTAGAAGGTTTAACTTTAGGAATGGAATCTTAAGCCTCTTATTAAATGATGAACTCTACTTCCTGAAGTTTCTTCAATAAATTGAAAAGGGCCAATGTTCAACTTGCCTGACTTAATAGTTAGCTTGAACTTCTTAAAAGATTTAGGTAGTGTCTCGAGTACCATCTCAACATAAGTTGTAGTGTCAATCTGAGCACCTAGGATCTCGATAGTGTTGAAGTTATCCATCAACCTGATCATATGATCGATGGTAAATTCCATTCCTGCCATTGTAGAATTCATGGTCTCCCTCATAGCAACTTGCCTAGTTAGCCGACTAATGTCTTTGAACATCTCAGACAATGAGGTCATGTTCTGCAACAGTCCTTTTACCTTTAAGCTGTATTAGCAGACTGTTGGATAAAGATTCTAATATATAGCATTTGGCCATAATCAGCTCTCATCCAACTTTGCTTAGCATCTTGCTGGGTGATAGTGGAATTGATCCCTATCTGGGGATAGGATTGGGTAAGGACAAACTTGTATCTATCCTTGCTGAGTACTTTGTCCAAGTTCCTCTTCTAGTGAACATAGTTTGGGTTAGATAACATATTCTCGAAGAGAATACCTACTAAAGCACTGGAGGAACTACATGACTTTTTACTAGATACATACATAATGATATTGTAAATGAATGAGTAACATAAGATGATGCAAGTATGATATGTATGTAATAGTGGAAAATAACATACATCAAGCCTTTTACATCGTTTTCCATTTAGTAAATAAATCTTCAAACTATTATGAGATAATAGTGTCTCAACTCTATCAATTTTGAACTCCATGGATGGCATGGCCAAACAAACGAATAGTCGAGTTAGGCTTTAGCCTATTTAGATAACGCTTATCCAGGTAGACACTATCTAACGGTATCCAATCACTACATTGTTTGGCTTCTCAAATTGCCTTGGGGCCTTCATCATTGGGGTGGCCAAACCTATTACTCGAGTTAAGTGTATTTAACCACTAGTGTCTCATTCCCCGTCATTTATCTAAATTTGAGCCCTACGATGGGGCAGTGACTTTCATCTCTATGCCATGAAACAGTCAATGATGATGAACTCTATCAATGGGATGGCCAAACCTTATCAACGCCCTTATAAATATACACGTTAAGTCCACCTTACTAAATCTAGGTAATTGTGACACCCTCTAATGGGGAGGTCAATGCCATTCACCTTTTGCAAGAACTGGATATAAAAGACTGTGGGTTTTCCAATCCTCTCCCTCACTCAATATTTTGACCTTAAGGATTTTACCTATTTATCTTGGTCCTACATGTTTTGGATCTAAACACCACATTTGAATCAAAAGACCCCAAAATGTTCTTGACTTGAGTCATCCGATGGGCTAGATCTCTTGTCAACATCCCGTTAGGTAATCCTTAGTGAAAAACTCCACAGATAGCATGGCTAAACTCATTAACACCTTTTATGCTTTACAATTCAACTTTGTGTTTCCAAAAATATTTCATAGTACTCAAATATATTCGACTTGATCTTGGGCCTTTAACGAACCCATAGGTTGGCAACTTGACTTCTTCTATTCGCTACGGTACATTAAATTTAGTTCTAAATGCCCTTTTGAATTAAAAATCACTTTGTAATTTTTAATTCATATCCATACCAAAATAGAGAGTTAAACCTAAATCCGGATTATGAAATCCTAAGGTTAGCGCACTTGAGTTGTCTCGACAAATCTATTGGTTAATTAGTGTCATAAACAACTAATATCTCAAGCCAATTTTATGCATTACTCTTTAAGATCTCTAATTACCAAATAATTAGCTTAAGCAATCTCGAGGGACTCATCAAACTCAAGCGTAAAAAGATCCAAGGGTTAGCCAATTTTAAACCCTATTTGGGTAGATTTGTCGCAATGTGGTCACATTGCAATAATTCATACATATAATCAAACATGTATATAAATATCACAAAATAAACATCCATAGTATAAATAAATGGTCTCCAATCGATGGCTTCTATAAATCAACCCTAGGCTTAAAGCTCAAAGCAATCAGAATTGCCAAAACTTCAAAACAACTGCAAACAGCTTCTGCCAGTTAAGCTCTATACTCTTACCGATTGACCGACTAGGGCAATTGGTACTTCCAGAATGTTAATTTCTCTTGCCGGTCAAGCCTAGGAATCCTATTGGTCGACCACAGTTGTTCTCAAAAGCACCCTAACACTACCAGTCGAGCCTAGGACTCCTGCCGGTTGACTGGTTGGGTCAAGCGGTACCTCCAAAATGCTCCAAACTTCATGCACAGCAGCTATTTCAGCTCTGAATCAATACATTATAAGAAATTACATAGAAAATCAACCTATAAAAGCTTCATCTATGACAAGAAACATAAATATGGCCACAAAATACAAGCCATTTCCCGTTCCTATGCTTTTCTCAAATTGAAGCTGCATTAACTTTTTATGTAATAAATTAAATCCATACATTCGAACCATCGACTAGGGCCAAAAACACATGCTGTAACCTCAAAGGTTAGCCCATAACATATACACCATAGAAACATATAAATCTTGCCACCCACAAGATTATTACTCGTTCTATTGATCCATTATGCAAATTTAAGCCATAATCATATGCATAACGGTATCTAAGCTTTGATACCACTTGTCGAATCTAGATACTATTCTCATGGCTAGTTTCTATTCTGCATTTTAAAAAACAAATTCATATTAACAACAATGGGAGTGGAAGTATAGCATAAATAAAGTCTAATATATACATGGGCATTATATTTAAGCATAACACAAGAGTAAAGTAAAGATTCGTTACCCTTACAATTTACTTTTTCGCATAATACCCACCTCGTATTAGCCTCCTAATGCTCTTCTCAACTATTTCCAAAGCTCTATTGCTAGGATATATTTTGCTATATAAAGGGTAAGCAATTTTTAAGGCTTTGAGGTTTTGGAATTTAGTATGTGTTCTAGGTGCTAGTGTGTGAAAGATCTTGCACACACCTACCAAGAAAACTATCTCACTCTCTTGTTATTCTCACATGCAGATTATGCCTATATTGTACTATTTATAATACAAGACAACCCTAATAAGGATAAAGTTCCTAGAATATTATGTTTTACCATAATACCCCTTCTTAGTCTTTCTAGAAATGGAATATTTCCTAGTGACAAGAATATCCCATATATTCAACCTCACAAACTAAATGTCTTTCATGTGGGAACCGTTTATCTAATTAATATATCCATGAGTTATATTAAGAAAACTTAGATAATTAAATCCTTCTTAATTCTAGACTGAAATTTTAATTAAACAATTCACATAATTAATTTACCTCAATAAATATATCTGATAGAGTAATGGCTAGTGGAGGGACTAGAAGACATAATTACCTTTGGCTCCCAAAATGACCAAAACGCCCTCACTACTACTTTGGCAACACTAAGACTATTTTGACCTTGGTTTATTTTCACTAGAAGACCAAAGCCGCACTCCAAAAATAATTACTGGCTAAGTAGGAGCTTCTCACCCTCTCTGGTGATCTCTGTTTTTTACTAACCTAGTGAAATGACCAAGACACCTCTCTATGTATACCTATAGTCAAGGCCAGTTGTAACAAGTACCATCACCTCTAAAACTACTTCTAAAACTTTGAATCTCTAGTCCCATATGATGATCATCCACTAGTCATAGATCTCTTGATTTAGGGAGCAACCTAAAAGCCAAATGACCAATATACCCTTGAAGGGCAATATCATTAGTACTAGATTTCTGGTGATCAAGTGGACAAAACCGAGAAGGCACATAGATTCTACTATTGCATATGCATGTCCTAACTAAATTAGAATACAACACTTAATGTGCAAGATAGAAAATCTTACAACTCAAGACCTCTCTTTATGACACATCAAAATATTGTGCTCTAACTCTGTCAATTCATCCACACATGCTCAAGATTAAGAACATTAGTGACACAGAAGCTGTAAGTATCTTGTCATTTATATGTGATGGTACGATTCCCAGAATATATACTCATGGTGGCCCAGTCTAATGCGTAACATATGCACTAAGAGTGTAGTTTGGGAAACCATCCAATGACCAAGGTAGATCACTCTCTCAAGGAAACTCACCCACTATAGCATTGTCCTGGTAAAATACCTAACATTACCATCTGATTTTGGACCAGTTTATGATATCACCAAATCTAGACTAGGATCTACTATGTGTCCAGTCTCATTGCGTACCTAAGTCATTGGTCTTTATTATTGGACTTTTATACTTTGCATTGATGTACAAACATAGATAATATGATGTGCAAAACTCAATCATAAGAACAATATCATGAGTGAATTATGTCTAGTATCTAGTAATCACTATGTGCTTATGGTCTTTAGGGAGTACAATCCCAACAAAGAGAAAGTTCACCAGTCAAGCCAACCATAGGCAAAAGGAAAAGGTAGTTGACAGGAAATCTACATTTGACAAGAAGAAGCTCAACAGGATGTGTTATATATGTGACAAAATTGATCACAAGGCGAAGGACTATAGGTTGTGCAAAATGAAAGCAATAGCAAATGTTGTAGAGGACTTGGGGGATGACATGTCTGATTTAAACATTTCAGCAGTGGTGTCAAAAGTAAGCATAATGGGTAATCTTAAACAATGGTTCATTGACATAGGGGCAGCAAGATATATTTGTTTTGAGAGGAGGCTATTCTCTTCCTATACAGCTAACTCTGGAAGGGAAGTCCTATACATAGAAAACTCTATAGCTTGTCAAATAGTAGGTACAAGAAATGTTGTTCTAGAGATGACCTTTACTCTTAAGCTGACACTTAAGGATGTTCTGCATATTCCTGAGATTATAAAGAATTTAGTGTCTGATTCTTTGTTAGGAGAAGCTGGACTCTTTATGCAATTTGCTGCTGATAAAGTTGTAATAAATAAGGGATATGACTTTGTGGGAAAGGGATATATCCATGACTGGATGTATAAGTTGAATGTTAGAGCACAAGTCCCAAAAGAAAATGTAATTATTGGTCCTTTTGACCAAAATGAGACAAAAAAAAAATTGTTCCTTCTGCTTACTTCATTGATTTTCCTACTTTATGGCATGAAAGGTTGGGACATGTGAATTTTTATTCTCTAAACAGACTTGTAAAAATGGGACCAATCCATGAAGTAAATTTTCTTAGTCATAAAAAATGAGAAGTCTGTGTAGCATCAAAATTAACTAGAACTCCTTTCAAATTTGTAGAAACCACCATAGAACCTCTTGGGTTAATTCACAATGCCATTTGCGACTTAAAATATGTGCAAACTAGAGGTGGTAAAAAATATTTTATAACTTTTATCGATGACTGTACAAGGCATTGTTATATACATTTGCTTAGATCCAAAGATGAGGCTTTTGATGGTTTTAAACAATACCAAGCTGAGATAGAAAATCAACTAGGCAAGAAGATCACAACTTTGAGAAGTGATAGGAGTGGAGAATATGTATATCCTTTTAAAGCTTATTATGCTGAACAAGAAATGGTACACCAAACAACAACTCCTTGTTGCTGAACACAAAAATAGAAATCTCAAAGAAATGATGAACACCTTATTGATAAATTCTAGCCTATCTCAGAACTTATGGGGGGAAACAATTTTGATTGTGAATCATGTTTTAAATAAAGTACCCCATAAGAAATTGGAAAAGATGCCGTATGAATTGTGGAAAGGTTAACTCCTTTTCTACAAATATTTAAGGGTATGGGGCTGTCTAGCTAAAGTAAGAGTTCCAACTCCTAAAATAATCAGAATAGGACCAAAGATAGTTGACAGTATTTTCATTGGATATGTGCAGAACAGTATTGCGTATATATTTCTCGTACACAAGTCAAAAATTTATGACATTTATGAGAATACAGTAATTGAGTCTCGAAATGCTAATTTTTTTGAGGTATCATTTCTATACAAGGGGTCACAAGTACCTAATTCTTTTGAAACCATTCAGATATAGATAAAGAGGCTACAGTTGACAAACCCAAGTGTAGTAAAAGGGCGAGGAAGTCTACATCTTTTGGGCCAGACTTTGTAACTTTTATGTTAGAAATTGAGCCCAGAACCTTCAAAGAAGTTATGTCTACCCTTAAGGAACCACTTTGGCAAGAGGCGGTGGGTAGTGAGATTGAGTCTATCAGGCACAATCATACATAGGAATTGATGGATCTACATTCTAGAAATAAACGTTTAGAGTACAAATTGATTTTCAAGAGGAAGATAAAGACGGATGGATCAATTGACAAATATAAGGCTTGGTTGGTTATGAAAGGTTATAGTAAAAAAGAAGGTTTAGATTACTTTGATACTTATTCACCAATTACAAGAATAACATACATTCGAATGTTGATAGCTATTGCAGCTATATATAACTTGGAAATCCATCAAATGGATGTGAAGACAACTTTTTTCAATGGGAATCTAAAAGAGGAAATCTATATATAGCAACTTTGAAGGGTTTGTAGTTCCAAGTCAAGATAAGAAAATCTATAAGCTTGTGAAATCTCTTAACGGATTGAAACAAGCACATAAGCAATGATATGAGAAATTTGATCAAGCCATTTAAAACTAATGAGTGTGACAAATGTGTCTATTGGAAAGGCATAGATCAGAATTTTGCCATTGTTTGTCTTTATGTAGATGTCATCCTCATTATCGCGAGAGATAATGAAGCAATTGTGTCCACCAAGAAAATGCTTTCCCATAATTTTGAAATGAAAGATATAGGTGCTGTTGATATGATCCTAGGTATACAAATCATGAAGACACCTAATGGCCTAGTCTTGACTCAATCTATTATATTGAGAAAATATTAGATAGGTTTAATAAAGGTGACAATGGGATTGCAAAGACTCTTTTAGATGTAAGTGTACATTTGAGGAAAAATAAGGGTGAGAGGGTATCTCAATTGGAGTATTCCCATATTATAGGGAGTCTAATATACATAATGAATTGTACAAGACCCAACATAGCCTATACAGTGAATAGGCTAAGTAAATACACTAGTAATCCAAGTCAAGAGCATTGGGTTGCACTAGTCTGGGTCTTAAGATACTTAAGATACACCATAAACTACGCGTTACACTATACAAGATTTCCATCAGTGTTGGAAGGGTATAGTGATGCGAATTGGATATCTAACACGGAAGGCTTGAGGTCCACTAGTGGATATGTCTTTATCTTAGTAGGTGCCGCTGTGTCATGGAAATCCACTAAGCAAATGTGTATAGCCAGATCCACTATGGAGTCAGAATTTATAGCTTTAGACAAAGCTGGAGAAGAAGTAGAATGACTTTGACAATTCTTAAAGGATGTTCTATGTTGTTCGAAGCTTGTGGCCACTATCAGTATCCATTGTGATAGTCAATTAGCAATTAGCAAGGCCTAAAGTGTCATGTATAAAGGTAAGTCTAGGCATATACGCCATAGACATCACACCGTTACATAGTTGCTCTTTAATAGGGTTATCACTCTAGACTATGTAAAGTCTAAGGATAACATTGCACTCATCAAAGGCATAAATAGAGAGCAAGTTCTTAAGTTGTCAAGTAGAATGGGTCTTAAGTCTATAAAGTAACTAAAAGGTCATCATAATTGTCAACCCTACCTTGTCGAAAGAAGATCGCTGAATCTTAGTTCAAAGGGGAAACTGGATTATGTGTGACTTACTCAAGTAGTATGGGGCCATAAACCTTCTTTACGTATTCTTATGGTAAGCAGACACTGTAACCTGAGGATAAGCTTAGCTTTTAATGATTCTTATAGCTTGGGAAGGCCAAGTGGGGTATAACAGGGTATTTTTCACGAAGATCACCTATATGAGTGAGGATGGACCACTCTTAAGAGAATTAGAGATTAAATTCTCTAAGTACTCATGAACACAACTGTGAGAACTGGCAGTAAATTGAGGATGCTTTGTGCATGTTGTTGTCTTGGTTTACACAAAGCTGAACAGTTCAAGTCCTCCAGTCCACTAGTCGGTGAGTAAACCCGATAGCATTTACTAAAGAAGGTTCAAAGCCAAAATCTACCTATCATGAGGCAGTATCTTTCTACTAAGTCTCTTTAGCGTTTGCATGGTTTGCATTCTAGTCAACTAATTTCTATTCATGTAGGGAAGTGTTATAATTAGATGAAGTATGAATGGAAATTTTGATGATAAAATATGTCAATTATATCTTTGGTATAATTTGGAACTTTATTATTTAATTAATTATTGGTTTTATCATCATATTCATGGTTAAGAAACATTTGTAACTTAAATGTAGAACTTGAATCGGAAACACTTGCAGTGCAAATGCTTTAGATGTTACAAGCTTACATTAAGGAAATTGCATGGTGTATTGTGATGTGTTTGTTTTGTGTGTTTATCTATTGCATGTATATACTTGTTTTGAGGTGTTTTGAGTTTCATTTAATGTATTAGTATAGCATTTAGGTCATAATTGTGCATATTAAGGTTTACATGTTCATAGTTGAAGTAAAGACTTAAATGCTACACTAATGCGCATTTATTACTTGTTTTAGGTGTGATTTGGAGGGATAATTGGAGCTTAATTGAGGGTTATTGAAGTTTGGAACAAATCCAAGGGTGTTTTGGATGCAAACGAATGAAGAAAAGTGCTTTTGGAAATGGTCGGGTTAAAGAAGAACCGACCAAGGCGAAACCGAGCGCAACGTGAGCTAAATTCGGATCTTGCAACCTAAAAAGGACATGGAAAAATTTTGGATATGTTTGAGGGTGCAGAAGATGGCTTGGCAGATCCCCCACGACGATACGAAGCCATAGAAAAAAACGGTGCGCCAATTGGAGCTAAAACGAGCCAGATATGACCATTTTACTATCATGACTGATTAGCCTTGGTCTAGGCCGGACCACCAAGCTGGTCGACCGGCCGGATCAGAATCTGGGCCAATTTTGGCCGGACGACTTGGCCCCAAAGCCGGTCGACCGGCTGGGCCCCCGGCTGGACGCGTTAACAGCTCTATTTAAGCCACTTTTCAGCCACTTTTGAAGGGGGACAGCACCCAAATCAAATGCCCATTTCCCTAAACCCAAAATCCACCAAAAGTCACCTCACACACTCACTTCTAAACATATTTTAACACTTGGAATCAAGGATCCAAGAGGATTAAACACTAGGATTTGGGGCATAGCTCATGGATTGTAAAGCTTGGCTATGGACAGAAGGGTATCTCTCTTTTATCCTAAGTCTAATTATGTTTTATTAGAGCTATGTAGGGTGATTGTATCTTGTATTTTTGGATTGATTACTAATTTTTATTAATGGAATCTTGATGGATTTATGTATATATGCTTTATGCTTAGGGCTTCAAAGACTATTTTACATACATGTCTATGTGTTTGTTGAAATGCCTCAATGAGGTAGCATATATATATATTGAAGTCTATTATGCTATTAACCATTTCTAAATCATTATGCTAGCATGTCTATGTGTTTGTGTGGTGATTTCATGAAGTGGGTATGACTATATACATGTCTATATGTGTGTTAGCATACTTAATAGCATAACTAGCTTCTATTGCATACATGTCGGGTGCCATTGCTTAAATTGGTGTAATCTAAACATGTCTATGTGTTTAGCGGTAGAATATACCAGTGTATTCTCAAATGCCATGCCCTAGATGTGTTTGTCATGCGCTTTAATGTCAATTTCCGCTAATTGTGATGCGATCGATGGTGCACAACTAGTATCTAGCCTAGGTCGAGTCCCCTTTGGCTTTAAATCCAGCCAATAGGAGTCCGGATAGGTTTAGTTGACCTTAGTTCACTTAGGAAGGCTAGTTAGTCCACCTTAACACCCTAGGTTCATAAGGACTGCGCCATAGCTCTAAGTGGGGCGAAGCTTAGGGACGGACTCGTACCGAGTCCTAGGGCTAGATTGGGGAACTAATTAGAAGACTAAGTGCTAAGGTTAGATCGATCTACACTCACCTAGAATCTTATTTGCTAGCCCTAATTCCTAAGTCATAAAGACCACGCCGTACTACTAGGCATCGCCACCTAGGGACGGACCCGCACTGAGGCTTAGGGTACCAATTAGGAGGCTAATTATAGGTCTAGATTAGAGTATTTAGTTTAATCCATCAAGTAACCCTAGAAAGACATAGTAATCACCATAAACAAGACATAATCACCTTAGTCCCCCATTTTTGACGTTTGAATCCCCTTAGATCACTTGATTCCCCCTTCACACGCATAAATTTTTTATTTCCTTGTTCTTAGCTTAGATTTATCTTTCTCGAGCTCCCCTCAAACTAATAACCCAAAAAAAAAACATTGTAGTTAGGACCTCAGCACGTAGCTTTTAGGACGCACTTAGCTTAGGACACCATACATGTTAGGCCTCCCCGTGGATTACCTCGCACTCGCACACACCGTACTACACACGGCCCGTGCGCTTGCGGGCTATTTAGGCTTGTGCTCAAATAGCGATATCATATTGCAAGCAGAAAATTTGCATGGTAGCTAATCATGATTACAATAATGACTCATGATGGTTATTGTAATCATTATGCGATGATTAGTTAGCTTGTGAAATTAGTTTATGGCAATTGAAGGCAAAAACGTTGCAAGATGTTGTGGAGACTTCTATTGAAAACATTTCATCCATCCATTTGCTCCCCAATTATAATGGAATTAATTAGTTTGAATTTTTAGTCTAATTGTTTCCTACAAATAGTGGAGTTTTTCACATTGCAAAATAAGACTTTAAGCATTTGTTTTCATATCTCTTCTAATAGATTTTTAAGACAAAGAAATTTTCCTAATATTCTCACATAATGTTCTAGTCTTCACGTAGTGCATTACAGAGAGAGTTGTTTACTTACCAGTTCATTGGCTCTTTGCATAGGAGTGCTACTAAAATGCCAAGCGGGGCATAGCTATTGTATCCTGTGAGAGACACGCCTAACCTTTATAGCACTGGTTGAAGGGGCATAAATCTCTTAACGAGATCGTGTTTCATGAGCCTTGATTTTACAATTTTCTGTTACTTATTCTCATTGCACTATTGGTTGATTTCATTTTGTAGAAATAATAATATTCTATCTATTGACTAAATATTTGTTGTTGATGATGAAAATTTTGATCAAATTTTACCAAATATGCATTATTGGTAAATATGATCATTTTACTAAAAGCATCTTGTGAGAGTGTCAAATATGAATTGTAAATATAGATATGCTTGGAAGAAAAAAGAAAATGAGCCATGAAGAACATTATCTATCAAAGTGCTCAAAATTTGAAGAAGAAGATGATGAGAAGTCATAAGGTGGAGGAGAGACGTCATAAGGGGTACAAGATGCATTGCTTCTTTGTGAAGTGCCTTAGAATTACAAGTGATAGCTAAAACTTTTTTTTTTTCATGATTCAAACAATTTAGATCTCATAAGCATTGTCTTTCATAAAATGCAAAAATGAGTTCGAATGCATACATAGTATAAACAAGTATTTTGAAATGATCCTGAGCTTTGAAAAATTGTTTACAAAGTACTTTGAATTGATTTGGTGTTATGAAAGATTATTAAAATTAGTTTAAAATGTGTTTTAGGCTTGTTTGGCTTTGCTTCGGCTTTTCTAGAGTGGTCGGACTCCCTAAGCTGGTTGACCGGTTAACCAGCAGGTTGCCTGGCCAAAATAGAAATGTAAGAGAAAAGTTAGACCCTCTAGCTGGTCGACCGGCTAAGGCGTCCGGCCTAGTTAGTGAAGCAAAGGGGGAAGCCGGTTGACCGGCTGAGCGAGTTCTACATTAAATGTACTAGCCATTTTATTACCATTCAGGTCTATTTTCATTCATTTTCTTCACCTACCAAACCCTAAAACCAAAACTTCTTTAAATACTCATTCAAAATCATCAATCTAAGCTTGCAAAATCTGAAATCATCATTCAATTGTTGAAATCTTTGAGCTACACATGAGAAATTATTGAGCTTTCAAGAGCATTATTTGCTATATCTTCTTGTAAGAAGAACCAATCTATCTTTCACCTATTTCTCAATCTTCTTGATTGTATACACATTCGAATAGCTTGAAAAATCTTGTGAGAATATTTGTTAAGCTTTCAAAGAGTGTGGGAAAATCCTAAAGAGAGAATCTCTGGGGTTATTTGAGAAGTGGTCTCAAAGAGTTGTAAAACTTGGTTATGTGCTTTATCAAGAGTTGAAGCATTTTAGTGAAGATTGTTGAAGTCCTAAGGGGAGCATCCTTGGGCAGTAGACATAGGCAAGGCAAAATTACTTAAAAATCGTTTGTGTTCCTACTTCTTTACTCTACATTTATATTTCTTGCTTGCTTTGATATTATTGTGTTTGATATATTGCCTAAGAGACACTTTATAATTTATTTGGTGAATTTTTAAACATGAAAATTAATAGATATCTTAATTCACCCCCCTCCTTAAGATATTTGCATCTACAATTGGTATCTAGAGCTAAGGTTTTACCTATAGATTAACAAATAGTAGAATTATATCTAACAAATATGGAGGGAATTTCTATTAAGCAAGCACCCCCTTTTGATGGTATCAACAATGCCTTTGGGAAGATGAGAATGAAAGTGTTTATACAATCACATGATTGTAAGGCTTGGAAGATTATATTAAATGGACTTACCTTGCCTACTAAGTAGAAGGGGATAGGAGAATGCTTAAACCCGAGAATGAATGTAATGATGAAGACATTAAACTGTTTAAATTGAATCAAAAGGCCCTACATTACTTGTTTAATGCTATGAATGCCACCGTGTTTGTTAGAGTAATGGGTTGCTCCCCGGCTAAAAAATTATGGGATCAATTAAAAGTAACTTATGAGGGCATTAGCCAAGTTAAGGAGTCTAGGATTGCTATGCTTGTTCTTAAATATGAATTATTTGAGATGCTTCCTAACGAGAATGTTGAGCAAATGTTTTCTAAATTTACCAAAATGATTAATGGCTTGAAAGCACTTGGAAATGACTACTCAAATGTAGAAAAAATGAGAAAGGTCCTAAAAAGCCTACCATTATCATGGAAAGCAAAGGTGATGGCCATCAAGAAGGCTAAAGATCTCAACACATTAGAGCTAAATGAGCTTATTGGGTCACTCATGACTCATGAGCTTGAGATAAATGACCACAAAGAAGAAGACAAAAGGATGAAGAAGTCCATAGCATTTGTTGTATCGAAATATACATCAAGTGAAGATAAAGATGAAGAGGAGGAACCAGAAGATGAGGAGATTTCATTGCTTTCCCGGAACTTCAAGAAATTCATGATGTATAGAAAAATGAAGAAAGGAGCTTCCTCAAGCAACAATAATAATTGGAAGAGAAAAAGATGAGAAGTTAAGGAGTTCAAAGGATCAAAGGAAACAAGAAATGACGAACTCAAGTGCTTCAATTGTAATAAACCAGGACAAATCAAAGCAAATTGTCCAAAGTTGACAAAGAAGAAAGAAAGCAAAGCACCCGAGGCAACATGGGACACCTCCGAGAGTGAGGAGGACATAGAGGAACAACATGAAGTTGCAAACTTTTGCCTCATGGCCAATAAGGATGAGATACAATCTTCTCTATCTATTTATTATTCATCTAGTGAGAAAGAGGAAGAGGAGTATAATTTTGAGGAACTAAAAGAAGCTTTTGCAAATTACATGATGATTTTTCATTAGTTTTACCAAAAAACAAACAAATGCATAGAAAACTAAAACTTGCATATGGTGAAAAAGAAATTTTGGAAAAGGAAAACATCTCTCTCATTAAGAAAATTAAAATTTTGGAGAAAGAAAATGATCTATATGCTGAAGCTTTTGTAAAGTTTGAAAATGAAATAAAAGATTTGCAAAAGAAGAATGAAGACTTAAATAGAGTTATTAAAAAATTTACAAATGGCAAAGAAAACTTTGAAAATTTTCTTGGATCCCAAAAGATGGCTTTTGATAAAAGTAGAATTGGGTATAAGCCAACTATTAACCAAAAATATTTTAAAACTTATTTTGTCAAAGCATCTACCTCTACTTCCTCTATTTCTCAAAAGTCAAACATCACTTGCACATATTATGAAAGGAAAGGACATTTATCAACTCATTGTTATTTTAGAAAATTTCGTGATAGAGAATTACATGTCCCACATTGGCAAAGAGCCAAATAGGTTGTCAAGGCCAAAAATTGATACTGAAGTGAATAACCTAAGGTGTTGGGGACCCCAAAACAAAGAATTGCATTTAAATTTCATGTGTGTTGGTATGCAATGAGAGCAAAACTAGCAAGATGATGTGGATCTTGGATAGTGGTTGTTCCAAACACATGATGAGGAACTCATCACTTTTCTATAAATTGAAGAAAACTAAAGCTAGAGATGTTACCTTTGGTTACAATAGCAAAGGAAAAATAATTGAAAAAGGAAGAATTGGTGATGAAAATTCTCTTGCTATACATAATGTCTTACTTGTAAAAGGTCTTGAACACAATTTACTTAGTATAAGTCAGTTATGTGATAAAGGTCATAAAGTAGTATTTCAATTCTCTCGTTGCATTGTACATGAATTTGGTAATAATAATGTGTTACTTGTTGCTAAGAGAAACGAAAATGTCTACAACATTGAAATTGATCAACTTGCGTGCCAACGTATTAAATGTTTGTTAGTTGTTCATGACAATGCTTGGTTATGGCATAGAAGATTAGGACATGCTGGCATGAGTTTATTAAATAATTTATCAAAACAAGATCTTGTTAGAGATTTGCCAAAATTAAAATTTGAAAAGGACAAAGTTTGTGATGCATGTCAACTAGGGAAACAACACAAAACATCTTTCAAACCCCTCAACAAAGTTTCAACCAATAGAGCATTACAATTATTGCATATGGACTTGTTTGGACCAATTGATGTGGCTAGTTTAGGAGGTTCTAGATACACCTTTATAGTTGTAGATGACTACACTAGGTTTAAATGGGTTATGTTTCTTGCACACAAAAATGATGCTTTCAATGAATTTGTAAAATTGTATAGAAAAGTGCAAAATAAGAAATACTATTTTATAACTTATATTCGTAGTGATAATGGCACGGAATATGTGAACACTCTTTTTATGCATTTTTGTGATTAGCATGGCATAGACCATAACTTTTCGACCCCTCAGACTCCTTAACAAAATGGGGTAGTAGAGAGGAAGAATCGTGCACTATAAGAAATGGCAAGAACCATGTTAAAAGAACACAACTTGCCAACATATTTTTGGAGTGAAGCTATAAACATCGGATGTTATGTGCAAAATAGAGTTTTAATTAGACCCATTTTAAATAAACTCCATATGAACTATGGCATGGAAAAACACCTAAAGTTTCATACTTCAAAGTGTTTGGTTGCAAATGTTTTATCTTAAATACTAAAGATCATTTGAGAAAATTTGATGTTAAATCGGATGAAGGTATATTTTTAGGATATTCCACTAAGAGCAAAGCTTATAAAGTCTATAATAAAAGAACTCTTGTTGTGAAAGAATCAATGCATGTCACATTTGATGAGACTAATCCATTTGAGCTGAGAAAAGAAGTTGATGATATAGGTTTTCTCTTGGAGAAGACTACACTTGAAGATCCATCTCCAAAAGACAAAGAAACTCTAACGATACAAGAAGATACACATCAAGAAAAGGAGTCTCAAGCTAAGAAGGAAAATGGACAATGCTCAAACGAAGGGAACATTGAGACAAAAGAGACTCATGATGATCTACCGAAGAGTTGGAAATTCATATGGAATCGCCATCAAGATCAAATCCTGGGTGATCTATCTCAAGAAGTAAGAACTAAGCATAATATTAATGCTTTTTGTGAGCATTATGTATTTATCTCTCATATAGAACCTAAAAATGTTAAAGAAATATTACTTGATGAAAATTGGATAATAGCCATGCAAGAAGAACTGAATCAATTTGCTAGAAATAAAGTTTGGAAATTAGTTGAAAGACCTAGAGATAGACTGATGACTAAAACCAAATGGGTGTTTAGAAAGAAACTAGATGAGGTCAGTGTAGTAACAAAGAACAAGGCTAGACTTGAAGCTCAAGGATATAATCAAGAAGAAGGGATTGATTATGATAAGACATATGCCCCTGTAGCTAGACTTGAATCCATTAGCATGTTACTTACATTTGCATGTTATATGGATTTTAAACTCTATCAAATGGATGCTAAGAGTGCTTTTTTAAATGGGTTTATTGAAGAAGAGATATATGTTGAACAATCTCTCGATTTTAAAGATGCATGCTTTTCAAACCATGTTTTCAAATTAGAAAAGGCCTTACATGGTTTAAAGTAAGCTCTTAGAGTGTGGTATGAAAGACTTAGTGGATTTCTTGTAGAAAATAATTTTGAAAGAGGAAAACTTGACTTCACATTGTTTATTAAAAGAGAAGGAAATGATATCTTGCTTGTACAAATTTATGTTGATGATATAATTTTTTGTGCTACTAATGTATCTTTGTGTGAGAGCTTTTTTAAGTGTATGCGCAAGGAGTTCGAGATGAGCATAATGGGAGAATTTATTTTCTTCCTTAGACTCCAAATCAATCAAACCAAGGAAGACATCTTCATCAATCAAGCCAATTATATTAAGGAAATTATTAAAAAGTTTTGGGCTTGAAGATGCAAAAGAGACTGGGATTGCCATGAGCTATTCAACAAAATTTGATAAGTATGTGGATTCTCTGATGCTGATTACGCTGGATGTAGGGTAGATCATAAGAGCACTAGTGGAACCTATCAATTCCTTGGACATTCATTAGTATCTTGGTCATGTAGAAAACAAAATGGTGTTGCGATCTCTACCACTGAAACATAATATATTACAGCTAGGAGTTGTGCGGCACAAATCTTGTGGATGAAACAAATTTACTTGATTATGGCTTGCATTATGATCATGTTCTACAACTAGTGGAACCTATCACTTCCTTGGGCATTCTTTAGTATCTTGGTTATGTAGAAGACAAAATAGTGTTGCGATCTCTACTATGGAAACTGAATATATTACAGCTAGTAGTTGTGTAGCTCAAATCTTGTGGATGAAACAAAATTTACTTGATTATGGCTTGCATTATGATCATGTTCCCATATATTGTGATAATACTAGTGCAATTAATCTCATCAAGAACCCAAGTCAACATTCTAGAACTAAGCATATTGAGATTAGGCACCGTTTTATTAAAGACCATGTGCAAAAAAGTGATATTATACTTGAATTTGTTGATCATTTGCATCAAGTTATCAATATTTTTACTAAACCATTGAATGAAGATCAATTTTCTAAGACTAGAAAGGATATTGGTATGATAAAAAGTGGCTAAATTGTATATATATATGTGTGTGTATTTATACAGCTTAGGAATGAAAAAATATGCATGTGTGCATATTCTGACCCAGCCGGTCGACTGGATTGAAGCTTTAGGGCACCTGGCTTAATGCCAAAATTTTTATTGATCTCTAATCCGGCCGGTCGACCTGCTCTGCGACCAGCCGGTCGACTGGCTGAAAGCAAAAAGTGCTTAAATTGGGGGTTTTAACCCTAAAATCTCACAATTTCTCTCAAATCTTTTAACCTTAATTCAAAAAATTCTCTCAAACCCACCTTCAAATCTTCAATTTTCAACCATTCTCTGTCAAATTTTCTTTTATAATCTTAAAACCCATATAAAAAAAATAAGTTTTCACCGATTCAATTCTTAAAAAACAACGCTAAATAATGGTGAATCCAAGGGAAGAGATCAAGGACATGGGAGAAGGGAAAAAGAGCAAGAACTCAATCACCACCTCTATCGGCTTCAAAGGTTCAAGGCAAACAAACTATGATATTCTGTAAATTTCTAGTTGACTCAGATTTCATTGGTACTAATGTGATGCAATTATTTGATGGTCAAGGTTAGTATATGTTTTTGCATTTACATTGTAATATGAAAGTCAAGATGGTTAGAGAATTCTATGAAAATCTTGAGATACATTATAGAAGTCTTAGGCTTGAACTCAAATCAATTGTATGCAATAAAAGCTTGATATTGACTGAAGAAATATTGAAAGAAATATTTGGATTGCTAGTTGAAGGGGAAGGGCACTATAATAGTCAAGGATGGCCTGAGGGGATAAAAACAGCGGGTATATCGGGCAAAATTATTGAATATATGTGGAAGGATGTAGGCCCAAACTCTACGGATTTGATTCTCTTTTTGTTAAAGGATGTAGATATAAATAAAAGAATTGCTCTTAAGGTGATAAGTGAAGTTTTTCTCCCTATGATTATAAATGATGGAAAAATTTTTGATTATGGATGCATATATTCCCTATAGTCTTTCAAACGGTGTTAAAATTGCTCTATATTTCCTCATTTTGCAACATATGGTACATATAAGTGGGAAAGATGGTGGAAAAATAACATCCCCTTGTTATGGTATGGCTCTCATGCACATCTTTGACCATTTTAATGACACATCAAGAGAACCGGCTAAGTTGTTTGTGTGGAATTTTAACATGCAATACATGAACTTCATGGGGATTTATTGGTATAACAGGAATCCAATAAATAGAGCTACATATGCAAGTCTACCTAATGAGGTAAAAGAGAAAATCAAACAAAGATCAAGGGATGGAACAACATTTACCAAATCGGTACTTAGGCCTGAGACACAACACGTGGATAAGGTTCAAGAAGCCTTAAATGTAGCCTTTGAAGAGGAGCAACAGCAAGAAGGTGGGGTTGACATGGGGATACCTAGAACAATTCCTATGGTTGTCAACACTTCAGAAGATGAAGACATGGCTCTTGAAGAGGTTAGACTTAGGAGAGTAATGAGAGAATCTCAAGCACAAGTACATGTTGATGAACAAAAGGACGGGTTGAGATGCAGAGAGGTGCAAGCTCAAGCTCTATGGGTCAACAAGAACATCCATCAGTCCTGGCACAAATTCTTTCCCAATTATAAGCTTTAAATACTAGATAAGAACAACAATGACTAATAAATAGATGAGCTTACACAATGGAGAAAGCACATTGATTCAGAAATAGTAGGCATGCGCTCTGAAATGAAGGAGTACTTGAAGGATCATCATGACCGTGCACCCTGAATCTACCATGATCTTTTTCATAAATCTCACCAGTTGAACCACTTTTCTTATTAATTTATGAAAATGCTACTTTTCCTTTACCATTCTTGTTAGACTGAGTAGTTCTTCAATGGATTATGCATTTTGGAACCCTTATTGGCTTTTATAACTTTTTCGTTCATTTCTATGATTTATCCGTTTATCATAACTTTGCTTGCATGTTTTTTCCTTTGCATTAAATAGCTATTGTGCTTATATTAATTAGCTATTGCTTGAGTCCATATTATTGATTTTGATGGTGCCAAATGGGGAGAAGAAATAAGAAGTATATTGCTAGTTTGCTTGGCTTGAAGAAAGAAGTATATCGCTAGTATGCTTAGCATATTAAATTTGGTAAATGATAGTGCATAGAGTATGTTTATGTGCTCAGTAGAGCTTATTGTTGAGCTTATTGCTTAATGTGCATAAGTTAAAGTTGTAAGGGGGAGTATATCCCACAACATGCTTTTATTTGAAAATAATGCTCATATTCAGGAGGAGTAAAATTTTTAGATCTCTAAACCTTCTAGTAATAATTTGTCATCATCGAAAAGGGGGAGATTGTTGACTAAATATTCGTTATTGATTTTGATGATAAAAAATTTGATCAAACTTTTACCAAATATACATTATTGATAAATATGATCATTTTACTAAAAGCATCTTTTTAGTGTCAAATATGAATTGTAAAGATAGATGCCTGGAAGATAGAAGAAAATGAACCATGAAGAACATTATCTATCAAAGTGCTCAAAATTTGAAGAAGAAGATGATAAGAAGTCATAATGTGGAAGAGAGGCGTCATAAGGGGTATCGGATACATTGCTTCTTTGTTAAATGCCTTAGAATTGCAAGTGATAGCTCAAACTTCTTTTTTTTTCACGATACAAACAATTTAAATTTCATGAACATTTCTTTCATAAAACACAAAAATAATTTGGAATGCATACATAGCATAAACATGTGTTTTGAAACGATCCCGAGGTTTGGAAAATTGTTTACAAAGTGCTTTGAGTTGTTTGGTGTTATGAAAGATTGTTAAAATTGGTTTAAAATATGTTTTAGGCTTGTTTGGCTTTGCTTCAGCTTTTATGGAGTGGCCGAACTCCCTAAGCTGGTAGACTGGCTCACCAAGGAGGTCTCCGGCCAAAATAGAAATGCAGGGGACAAACCGGACCCCCTAGCTGGTCGACCCGCTAAGGCATCCGGCCTAGTCAGTTAAATAAAGGGGCAAACTAGTCGACCGGCTGAGTGGGTTCTGCATTAAATGTACTAGCTGTTTTATCAATGATCAGCCCTATTTTCATTCATCTTCTTCACCGACTAAACCCTAACACCAAAACTTTCTTTAAATAGTCATTCAAACTCATTCAAAATCATCAATCTAAGCTTGCAAAATCTGAAATCATCATTCAATTACTGAAATCTTTGAGCTTTCAAGAGCTTTATTTGCTATATCTTCTTGTAAGAAGAACCAATATATCTTTCACCTATTTCTCAATCTTCCTGATTGTATACACACTTAAATAGGTTGAAAAATATCGTGAGAATATTTGTTAAGCTTTCAAATAGTGTGAGGAAATCCTAAAGAGAGAATCTCTTGGATTCTTTGAGAAATGGTCTCAAATAGCTGTAAAACTTGGTTTGTGCTTCACCAAGAGTTGAAGAAGCATTTGAGTGAAGATTATTAAAGTCTTAAAGGGAGCACCCTTGGGCGGTAGATGTAGGCAAGACCAAACCACCTAAAAATCATTTGTCTTCCTACTCCTTTACTCTACATTTATATTTCTTAGTTGCTTTGATATTATTGTGTTTGATATATTGCCTAAGAGACACTTTATAATTTATTTGGTGAATTTTTTAATTTGAAAATTAGTAGATATCTTAATTCACCCCCTTAAGATATTCGCACCTACACTGTCTATTATCTTTATTTCCTAAAATTCCGAAATTTCAATTTCTATAATTATTTCTTTTTAAGTTTCTAACTTCTAAGTGGAAGAATTTCCTATCTAGGAGGCTACCAGATGCTGAAATTTGCACTATGGACAGAGAGCTTCCCATCTAGCAGGCAAAAATTTTTATCTAGACGACGATGAACGAACAAGATCTGTGGATTGGGACGACTTTGCCTTATTTATCCAACTTGAGCCTATTAAGTTGGGATTCAACCCAAAATTTGGAAGGAGTAGTCAACACCTCAAAATCAAGGATTGGATGTATTTGGAAGAAAATTAGTGACCACAAATATTTGTTGAGTCCAAAAAGGAAAAGATATTGATATGGAAGACTTTTATTTTGTTAAGAATTGTGTTTAAAAATATTTTACTTTTATTTTTGGATTACTCATTAAAGAGTTTTCCATCAAAATGTACTCTTAGGTTAGATATTTTTCTATAAATCATCCAGGGAACTACATAGAATTATTTAGTTTTCAATCTTATTATTCATTATTTTTCAGCAAATACTTTTCTTTCTTTTAGGTGCCAACTTGCTAGACTCTTATCCTAGTTGGGCTTAATTTGAAGTTTAGAATTCTATAAATCTATGAGATCTTACTGATTCTCTCCTTTCATTTTATTTTGGTATTTATATGTTTTCTATTTTAAGAATTAATACTATTCTATGATTGTTCAATTAGGACCCGATTGTTTAATTGCTTAATGGTAGGTAGCTAAGTAGAGAAATTAGATTTTAATCTAATTAGTTAAAAAAGTGGTAAACCAATTTTCTAAAAAACATATAATCTAACTAAGGGATTGGCGCGAGAGAATTAACTTTTAGAATCAGGTTTTTCTAGAGTTACAGTGCTACCTTTAGAAGACCCTGCGAACATCTTCAAAGATTAGACCTTCTAATAGGTAAGGAAAGTAATTGAGGAGAGTGTGCAGAGTTCTTGATCCATTATTGATATAGAAAGGAATTATTAGGTTATTAGGTTGTGCTGACGACCATAACTAGTTTATTGGAATAAGCAAGAGTCACCTTTGCATCTAGAATCAAATTTGTAATCCTAAACGGAGAATATACCCTACACTAGGACATTAAACTATTTAATTTCTCTTAATTTTATTACTTAGTTTTTAATCAGTTGTTAGTTCTTGACTATATAGTTTTTTGTTTTCTATTTATTTAATTTTAATTGTCAAACCCCTTTTTTTGTTGTATTTCACTTATTCTATTGTCTTGGCATAAAAAGTATTTCTAACAAACCAATTCCTATGGGTTCAACCCTTCTCACTACTATCACAAATTATGAAGTAAGAGTAATAATTTGTTTTTTGTGTATTCAACACCCATCAAATTTTAGCACTAAATACTCAAATAAGCAATACTTGAAGTTTTTCGTTTTGGGGTTTCTGTTGCTTTCTCTATAAAGTTCTACTCTCTAGGGAAGCTATGCATTCCCTTAAAGAAGTGATGGCAAGGCCAAGTGCAACCAACTGGGCATTAAGACCTTTGTTTCTGAAGCAAAAGTGATTAGCCTCTCATTCAGCAATTTAACGTCAGTATCTTTATCAATATTTGCATGTTTCCTGAGTATTCATGGTTTATCAGTTAGTCTATTTCATACAATATATTGGGTTTTATAAAATTTGTGATCTCATTTCTCCACTGGCAAATCAATATTCTGTTATTTTTGGATATATTTTGAAGTTGACCAAAATAGCAAGAAGGTAAATGGCCATCGTTTTATATATAAAAAAAGAGTTGTAAAATTAATCGAAACAACATGTACTATATTTCCTTTCTTTTAATAGATATTTTTTCTGGTCATAATTGAAGAAAAAAAGAAAAGTTTTGCCTTATGAGAATTATCTCATATTCTAATATACATTATAGCTTTTTACCTCATGCTCTACATGGGGTGAGTTATAAAAGTAACAATATACATAAATAAATTTTACATATCTTTTTCAAGCAATTTGAAATGCATGCGCCTATAGTTTGGTCTTTTTAAGTTAAGTTCATATATCAATTGATGCAATACTTAGGGTGCAACAATTTAAAAGTTAATTGGACGATTTGATCTTATGCAAAACTTAAATATAAAAATATATTTTGATATCAACGAGATATTAATTAGGTTATTGAAACTAAAATAATTTGATTTAGATTTATATAAATTCATTTAAATAAAGTATATTGATGACATTATTAAATATAACATTTTATGTTAGAAAATTCACATCAAACTCTGTGCATCACACGGGTGTTAAACTAGTATATAATAAACACAGGATCAATTAATTATGTCAACAAGACAAAGTCATGTGTTTGAAATATATACATCGCACAGGTGTAAACCTAATAGATATATAAATATGACTACAAGTCTATTTTCTAATACCTTCCAGAATCTTAAGCTTGTGCCTTGATAATGCTTCACTCAGTACATGAGCCATGTACACTTCCTTCCAGAATAGCTAATACATAAGTAAATCTCAAATCAAAAGCAATGGCAGCTAACAATTTTGTGTTGATCCATCCTTATGACCACAAAATTTACCTTGTAATTCAAAGGAAAATTTATTTGAACATGAATTCGATCAATTGCTCTCACACAAACCTATTGGCAAATGATAAGTCCATATTACACCATAAATCCATGATGTTTTTCTATTTAAATTTGGAATTGCTACTTCCTAGTTGCTGGTATTTCATGTGTTATGGTATTACTAGGCTTAAAAAGGAAGAAAGAAGCAAAAAAGAATTGATTCGGGATGATTTTGGACAAACAAAGAGCTGTTTCTGAAGATTGCCACCTTAGCCGTGCCAATGACTACAGAGTTGTGCGAACATGAGAAGATAATAAAAGATCGGAAGATATTTTGACGAGTTTTTGGAAAGAAATTAATGACCTTTGACATGTTCTAAATCCTAGAAGCACTAAAAGAAAACTATACTATTGGTAACGCTTAAAGTATGTCAAGTTTATAATGGTTGATAAAAGTAAATTGGATATTATCTTTTCTTAACGGTTCAAGAAAGCGTCTTTTTTTAATCGTCAATATTGAGTACAATTTGGTTAGAGTACGACATAGTTTTTTTAATTGCTGACACTTGTATAAGAACTGTCAGCGTTGAATCTCAAAAATAAAAAATCATGACGATTATGTATCAACCATTAGTATTTAATTAGATAAAATTGCCGACGATTATGCTAAAGCATTGAAATAGATTTTTTTAGTATCATTGTTGTTGACAGTAAGATTGATTCGTCATATTTGGTGACTTTTTTAATATCATTATTATTGACGATAGTCATGAATCATTTGCAAACAAACTACATTGAACAACTATTAAATTAATTTTTTAATATTATAAATTTTACAAAAGGGTCTCTTAATATACATATAAAAGATAATTATTAAAATTTAATTAATGTCTACAATAAAATTTTACCGGATCACTTTATATAAAAATTCAATAAATTCATATATTATTCTATTTTTTTTTGGTCAAGAAAGATGGAAAAAAATGGAGAAAGCTAAATTAAAAAGAAAGAAAAGAAAAGAAAAGAAAAGGAAAAAGCGTCGAAGCTAAACTAAAAAGAAAGAAAAAAAAAGAAAAGAAACGGGAAAAGCATCGTCCCTTCCACCACTGCAAAACACAACCACAAATCTAACACAGCCCTATACCCACCAAAGAAACAAAACTCATTTGCAGCATCATCTTCCTATCCTCTATTCTTTCACCAAACTTTCATATTTTTGGTTGGCTTATTTGCCAAGGATTTTTTTTAAAAAAAAATATTTTCATTTTCTTTAGATTAGCATTAAAATAGGTTCCTTAGTAGAAGGAACTCTAAGGCTTTATATTAATCCTCATTAGCCTTCAAGACATCATTCAGCATTTATTCAGTATTATTCAAAATTATTTTGAGCTTTCTTTTATTTTATTTGGATGCCTCTTCATGAACATAAGCAGTTGAACAATTTTTTTCTAGCCAGAGATGAATTGAAGTTTATGATTCTACAAAACTTATGAGATCTAACTGATTCTTATTCTCTTGTTATTTTTTGGTATTTTTATATTTTCTTTTTGAGCAATTAATATTACTGTGTGATTGTACAATTTGGAGCCAATTGTTCAATTGTTAGGTAGTAGGTAGCCGATCACAGATATTGGATAATTTTCTAATTAATCTAAAATGAGTGCCAAACTTGTTTTCTAGAACAATATATAATCTAACTTGAACTATTCACAAGAGAATTGTTAGTTAGAACCAGGTTTTTCTAGATTAATTCATGCTACCAGTAGATAGATCTTGCGAGCGATTTGGGGATTAGACCATCTATTAGGTAAGGTAAAAAAATTAAAGAGTGAATCAGAGGATTCTTTTCACTATCGACAAAGAAAGGAAGTTGTATCGACAATTATAATTGGTTTAGTGGAATAGACAAGAGTCATCTTTGTATCTAGGATTAATTTTGTAGGCCTAAGCTGAGATTTACACCCTACACTAGGTCATTAATTCATTGAATTTGTTTTTATTTACTTTGCTTTATTTTAATCCGTTTGTTATGTCGTTGTAAATTTACTTTTTGCTGTCACCGATTAAACCTTACACATTTAAGAAATTTTGGTTGTATATATTTATTTTTTTATCTTCAACAAGTACAATTAATAAAATTAGTTTGGTGTTGATGCATATGTTTGGAAATTATATTGATTAGGGAGCAAGTGGTGGGTTGGCCACCAGTGAGATCCTTCCACAAGAATATTATGGTACAGAAGAGTAACATTGAGGAGGCTTAGAGAAGAGATATAGGTTTGTGAAGCTCAAAGAATTATGGTAAATGACTAAGTGAGTTGATTTTATTTGATTATTAAGCTCACAGAATGATGGTAAATGACCAAGTGACTTGGTTGTATTTGATTATTATCTACATTTGCTTTTCATTCCTAGTTGCTTTACTCCTTTTCTAATTTATAGAGAAGAGTGAGAACTCATGTGAGTTTTACGAAGTTGCAAGAACAAGGGAAAATTGAATAATCTAGAAAGGACTTATGGAATGAGAAAATGAACGCTAATTTTTGTCTCTTTTTTTTTTTTTTGGTTAAGAAGAGATTTATATTAAAGGATAAAATAACGTCCAAAAGCTAAGTCCAAAAATAGAGGCCCACTAGAAACAACAAAGATAGACAAAAAGCAAAACTCAATACAACAGAGCTCAAACATAGAAACCCAGCAACAAGGTGGGCTAGGCCCAAGATAACAAAAACCCTAGCATAGTAAGGTTTGAAATGCCAACAATAATTACCACTAGTAGATAGCCACCATAGCCACTAAGGACAAAGTTGAGAAAGCTTCTCAAACCTAGAACAACCAAGGCACACCCATTGTAAAAGCCTATTAAGAAGCCAAATGCTTAAACGCTTACAAATTGTAAGCAAATACAAGACTCTTAAATGGGACGTGCCACCCAAAAGCAGCAAGAAATGGCAAAGGCGAGGTCCACCTTGCTACCTTGAATAAAGCTACCCACATCATTGGCCGATGAAGTAAAGGTGAGGAGATAACGATATAGCCCAATCTGGTGAACAAGGCAAGCCATAGCTAGTAGTAGGAACCCAGAAACACCAATAACAATCCTGAACACTATATTAACATAGTACAAACTAACAAAGAAAGAAACTACATACAAGGTGAGAGAAAGAAAAAAAAGAAAAGAAAAGACGGGAAAAAAGAAAGATGTCACCGGGTAGCCATCTTTTGTGGAACTCACCAGCTAGAATATAGGTAAAGCCTAGACTAGCTAGGAGATAAGTTGTACTCACTTTCTACAAAGAGACGCTAGAGAAAGAGAGAGTGGTTACTAAGAATTAACTTAGTTGAATGCGTGAAGTTCTTATAAATGAAGGCTAATTGGTAGAGAGGTTTAATGCTTTGAATCCTAGTATTGGTTGTTAAAGGATGAAGATGAGGATGATGAGAAAACTATATCATTAAAATTTCACTTTAATTGAGTTTTATATTGTTAAATCATATAAATCTTGTTTACACTCAAATTTCAGCCTGGTGGCTTGGTTGCCAAAGGAGAGGTTTGTGGCCAAGAAAAGCTTGAAGACTAAAGGCTGAGTGTACAGCCTGGAGAACACATAACAACCAACTCATGGCCTAAAAAATAAACAATAAGCATTTACATTACGAGTGATTGTTTTCAAAATAAAAGACCAAGTCGCAATAAAGGCAAGTGTGGTAACAGAGTCTAAGCAAGAATAAGGGAGCAAATCCATTGAGAACCAAGTCAAACCCAAATGCCTGAGAAGGCTCCAGAGTTGTTTTGGTTGTTGAGCAAATTTATGAGCTGATCAAGTATAAAACCCCACTAATACTCAGTGGAAAAGAGTCCTATAACCATTCCTTAGTCTTATTATGTATCTATCTCCATAACTTAGTCTTAGCTTAGTCATAGCTAAATCTTAGTCTAGTCGTAGCACAGTCATAGTGTAATAGTAATTTAATCTCAAATTCTACTATAATTAACTTTATGACTTGTATAATCTTCATTGTAATTAAGTTTAGGGCCAATATGTTGTAATTAACTTTACAACTTCATTGCCTCGGCTGCAATTAACTTTGTGGCTTAGGATTCCAATCACCTTGCTATAATTAACTTTACGACAAGGATCAATTTTGCTACCATTAGGTTTATAGTGTCATTGGCAAAGCAACGGTCCTTTACAGTGTTGATTCCTTGTATTGGTTGTGGGTCTTTTGTACTTTCAAAATTCTTTGTAATAAAATTCAGTGACTTGATTTCATTTTGACTGTGGTTTGCTTCAGCTTTAATTTTATTACAATTGGAGAATCCATAATCTATACCATAAAAAGTTCCTGGATCGAGTTTGAGGCAAGGGAAGAAGAGCCCACTTTCATAAAACTGTGTGAAGAAACTACATGGCCACATAGACGACACAAGAAGGTTCAGCCCTCGCACACAAGAGGGACTTAGTTGAGGCTTTGGCTGAGAGTTTGCGGCCTGGTGAAAGTTTTTCAATCTAAAACATGAATTGACAATGTGATGGAAGCTTATAATGTTCATGGTTGCTTGACAATTGGTTTTATTTGATCATTAAATAATTTTTTTAATTTTTCTTTTATATTATTTTCAATTTAATAGTTGATAGTATATTTAGTCATTCATATGTCTTGAGATGTTATAAAATGTATGGATAATAATAAAAACAAAAAATATTAGAAAAAAAATATATTAGAGGCGAATTTGAGACGAAATATATTATAGCTGAATGACATTAGAGATAGAATTTTAGAAATGATATAACGATTTTTTCAGAAGGAATGGAGACCGAAATGTCTCAAAGTTTGAGACAAAAATTTGAGATGAGATTTTCTGTCACAATAATTCGTTATTAAAAAAAAATTGACAAAAATTTTTAAGACGAAATAGAGATGGAAATTTTCATCTTAAACTTTGAGACGGAATTTTGATATGAAAAATTTTCTGTTTCAATTAGAAATTGAATTTTTTGTCTCAACATTTTAGACGAGGTTTTTTGAGTTCGAAATAAACTGTCTCAAATAATCAAATTCCGACTGAAATTCGTTTTGAGATGAAATTTTTAAGTTTTGAGATGGATAATTTTCTTATCAAATTCAAAACTTTTTTTGTAGCGTATATATTGGAACAAATCCAGCTTCACTAGGTTGCTTCCCTCTTATTTCTTGACCAATTAAATTGTGTCATATGTCCTATTTGTCTCCTCTCCTTTAAATGCTCATGTCAGCATTCTCCAATGTTATTCTTTACAACTCACCTTTCTTTAAAAACAAAAAAAATTAATGATGCATGTTAGTTAATTGCTGCACTGTTAATGCCTATGACTTGTTTTCTCTTTTACTTATATCCCAAGATACCCTTTACTTAAGAATGTTGTGCAAAATTACATATCTTAAAATTTTTTAAATTAAATTAATTTATAAGCAAATAATTTGAATAAATTTATAAAATATAACGAACTAACACTAATACTTTGAAATAATGAAAGTTAATCTAAATATGTCTATAAAATATTAAAAACTAATTAGCACCCTAAGAGTACTCATTAGTCAAGATATTTACAGGAGCTTTTTCTTTAATCATGATAAAAATATTTGAGTGCGTCACTTATTGGCCGCCATATTTATATGATGTTTTTCTTTAATTGCAATAAAAATATCATTTGGAAAGCAAGTAATTGATTAAAATATAATATAATGTAAGATATTATTTGTCGTAAACTTTGATATTAAAAATTTATATCGAATCCCATGCATCGAATGAGATGAAAAAATAGTTAATATATAAAATCTATTAGGTATTCGATCACCTATGAGCTATTTAAAAAGTTATCAACTGTAGACAATTAATTTCCGCCAAAACAGCTAAAAGTTATTTGAAATGTTAAAAATTATTACGAAACACCAATTTATCTAGTAATTAATGCTAACTTAATGCGGTGATATTTTGACTAAAGGAATTAATTGAAGAGCTATTCTTAAATGTTGACGGAAAGGTCTAAATGATTTGTGTACCACACCTTGTGTACACTGTTTAACTTACACTCAGAACGAAATAAGCGCTGCGTCACAGTGTGGAAAAAAGTGGCAAGCGCACACATATGAAATGGAAAATATTACGTTGTTTTGTTTTTGCCAAAACCATCTAGCTAGTTAGAAGAATTTCTTACCCGTTCATTTGCCACGTCTTGGTGGCTTGTAATTGACCTTCATTTGCTCAAAACCAAAAAAGTGGTCTATCTATCTTCATTCAGTAAAAAAGAATTTCCTAACCCCATAGTGGGTGTAAGTTGAAACTACCACGACTTTTCACCTCTCACTTCAAGAAAACTCATTAAACTATAAGTGACGTAAACGCAGGGGTGGCAAAAGCGGACTGAGTTAAATTCTATGGTTATAGTTAAATCAAAAGCGCTTATCATGGTTGTCAATTTGTTGGCATTTGAAAAAGATGCTTTATTAGCTGACGTTTTATATATATGCTAATAATTATATGTTGTCTTAAATTTGTTGTCTTTTTCCCACCAGCCTCATTTATAGATACAGTTAGATGTACATGCATGAACAATTAAAGGGTAATTAAGCTTATCATCAATTGATTTTATCAATATTCAATTCAGTAAATTAAAAACTTTTGTATTATTTCTTGCCTTCTCCGCCTCACTGCTCTACTTTCTCTCTATCTCATCAGCAGCTTCATTTATATATATATATATATATATATATATATATATATATATATATATATATGCGTGTGTGTGTTGAGCATGCACCACCTTGCCGTCTTCTTCTAGCTAACTATATATAATATCTTTCTATACACACACACACACACACAGAGTCACCTACGTACAACAAAGCCAATCAAGAAATTGATTATGGGGTTTCTGAAAGACAAAGGCGTTGTTTACAAAGCTGTTGATGATGTTGATCTTGGCCCTCACAGCAATGAGGTTTATCTCCGAGCCAACGTTAAAGGTGCGCGTGCGTGCGTGTTTGATATATATGCAAGTAACCATGCAGCTTCATTTGTATAAATTATATATATATATATATATATATATATATATATTTGTTTTAATAAATTGAAGGGTTAATTGTTTTCTGATGAATTTGGTGAACGCGTGTGTGTGTGTGTGTATATATATATATATATAGCTCCTCGCATGGCTGGTCCGCTGGTTAAAGCTTTTGTGTGGTTGCTAAAGTCGCCTATTCTTGGAGCCATCATCATCTACTTCTTGAAGAGAAACAATCTAATCCACAAGGTATGCATATATACAGCACTTGCTCCTTAAATTAATTCGTTTTTAGATTTTCTCATTAATAAATGAGTGATATATTATGCTTCGAAATATTCCTGAATAAAATTCCTAAAGGTTGTTCGAAATTGAGGTTTAAATTAACGAATTTTAAAATAATAGATTACACGCAATATGTCTTTGATGACGACATAGCAAAAATAGTTGTATACGTCGTTATGCTTCCTCTTGAAGATTGTACGTCTATAATTAAAGGGATGCAAATTAGTGCGGGGGTATAAAGTGGAATGAACACGTAATTATGATTTTTGTCAAGGCTTAATTATTATATATTTGTGAGAAAAAGCAGAAAGTAGGCCTGTAATTGAGATGGTGACGCAGCCGGCCACCTCGTCTACCTTAGGTATTCCTTCTATTAATGTGCTATAAATATGGTCATTAAATATTTAAATTTAAACAAAGTTTTAAATATCTCATTTGAACTTTTTCCATTAATATTTCAGATAACTATTCATTAAACTTCACATTTATTTGAAATAAATTATTCCGTCAAATTCTAGTACCGATAAATTTGGTTAAGACATGAAGCATTGACAATGCCATTTTACCGTGTGGAACATTCACGAGATGATTTATTATTTAAAAGGAAAAAAGACACACGAATCCCTCAAATATGTGTTTTATCCCAAATAAGTCATTTAACTTTTTATAATCCTTTAGATGTCCTTACAATGCATTAACTTTGCTAAAAAACCAAAAATACCCTCACATTAATAGTTATATTTTGCAATTGACATACAACTTTTTAATCTTGAATTTTATATTACAACGCTTTAACTTACAATTTTATAATTATAACTTATAGTTAAAATAATTTATAAGTTTTTTGGTTAAATTTACAATTTAAAATGCTATTTATGATTTTACTTATTTGATTTTAATATTTTAAATTTTTTATTTTTAAAGTTTGTTAATGTTTAATTTTTTAATCTTTAATCTCTTAAAATCTTAATCTCATAATCTTTTAATTTTTAATTTTTTTTAATTTTTTAATTTTTGTGTTGTACTTTTTAATTTTATTAATTTTTAAATTTAAAATTTTTAAGCACTGAAGCTTAGACTTTTCAGACCGTACAAAAAGTCACTTGGGTTGTAATACCCTTTTCTACCTAGTGGAGGTTTTTGTGGATATAGACAAAGGGTCAAACCACGTTTATTTGTTTGTGTTCTTTTTTCGTTATTCGTGCTTTAATTCTTCTGCGTGAGTGTGTGTTACACGTCCTAATTTTCTAACAGATATTTATAAGGAAATTTAAAATTTAAAATAAAGAGTCTAGATTAACTTAGTCTTATGCAAATAGTTGGAATTATCCTTTCCATATATAAGAGGAAATGAAAAATACAAGAGGACACAAGGTCATAATTTCTACAATGATTAAGACCATCACGAAGCCATGACTAATTAAGAGCCCGTTTGGATTGGTTTTTTTTAAAAGTGTTTTTTTTTAATAACTTTTGAAAAAAAATAGCTTTTTTTGATAAACTGAAAATTCTGACTTCTAAAAAAAGTTGTATTTGAGTTTTTTTTTTTAGAATTTTAATTTTTTTGAAAACCAAATAAAATAGTTATTGCAAATTTAATGTAATCTTTTTTTTTAAAAAAAAAGTATTTTTTCTTAAAAAAAAAAAAAACCCAATCCAAACTGGTCCTAAGAACCATGCAAATGCCTTATGTAACGTCAAGCCAACAATTATAACATGGAACCCTATTCTAGAAATTAAAGCCAAATGTTTGTAACATCAAATCATATCTATCGAGTGATATAATTGCTTTTAATTTTTTCATATGAGATAATTTCTTGTTAACAATCAATCCGTTTCAATTATATAAATAGTCACATGGATTTAAATACCAAATTCGAACATGGAAGAGGTAGCCACAAGAGGTCAAGACAAAGAAGAATAAAAAGAGGGAAGCAAAGAGAAAAAGAAAGAACAGAAAACAGGAACACAATGGAAAAGAAGGAAAAAAGCATAAGAGAAGAAGAAAAGAAGGAAGTGTATGACGAACCTTCACGTTAGATAATGTGACATCACTCATATCTAGAATTGTTGGTGTTTGTAAGGCAAAAATAAATTTAATAAAGATGTTCTTATACAAATAATTTTTATGAAGTTGCTTTTGTTAGATCCCTTCTTTGAACCTTAATTTTATTAGTGAAGGTCTCTAGTCACTAAGAGTAGGCCTTTTAAATAGGCCTGAATCCCTATGAGAAGTTTTGTGCACTTAGAATCTTGAATTGTTATGCCTTTTATTAATTGGATTATGATGATTGTAATGACAATAATTAGAAAACGATGTATTTAGTAAGAAATAAGAATTTTTTTATTACCATTGAATACTCTATGATATAACTTATCCAAGTTTAGCATTTGCTACCGCTACAAGTACTTCAAAGGATAATCTAAAGACGGAACAGTAAAGCTACATTTATAAATAGAGTAATTCCAGGCTAAGTTATGCTAAGTAAGCTAAGTTGATCTACGCCATGCTAAGAAAGGAAATTGATATAAGACATTGAGTCAGTTTGTCAAATTCCTTTTCCAATTTTGTCTCTTTCTTTTCATAGTAGCCATAACATGGTAACTATTAGTAATAAATTAGATCATTTCCACACTTTATGTCCATGTTCTTCAACAACTCGTCCATGATCTAATAACTTTAGTAATAGCTTGTGTATCTGTTAACAACTTTGACTTGAGGTCTGGTTTTCAGGCGTTAAGCTCCTTTCGGGCCTCAAACTTCACTTACAGGCCTATCGACTCGTTCAAACACAACACTTGTACTCTCGAGCCCCGAGCTTGGGGATTTCATTTTTCCTCCCAAAGTATGCCATGTTTTGCATACTGAACTATGCTAAGGCAGTATATTTCTTGAACACGTGTCATGCCATATTAGCTGAGTCTACTTGTGCCTCATGTCACGTTATTATTTATTTTTAGTAGTAAAAATGATAAAAAAAAAAAAATTGAGATATGCATAGATGAGGAAGCATTTTTTGTGAAAAATTCAAATTGAGAGAGTAGTTAAGTAAAAGTTTTTTTTTTCCTTGCGATAAGAGAAATTCAGCTGGCGGAATCTGACCACCAACTGACAACTCTCTGGTGTACAGTACGTCCCTATAATGTGCATCAATTAAGTTGGGAACATTCAATCTAGGGAGACAATGATATGGAACAAACTATTGTGGGTACCATATTTAGGTGAAGTGTCCTAAGTTGAAAGAGAACCTAACTATTGTTTAAGACATGTCCATGCCTAACATTGGGGGCTCTATAAATGCTGAATGGATGTTATGTTTAACCACTTCTTCCCACGTGTAATTGATAGAGCTACTTTCAATAACTTTGCCACTAAATGAAGATTTGACATATTTTTATAAATAGTCAAGAGATAAAGATTGAAGGCACTGATAGTTTTTATTTTAGAGGTAAAGAATCACTAGAGGCTCTAAATAGTGTAATTATGGGTTGCTTTGATAACTTTTCTTAGGAAAAAAGCTTTTTATATAACTTTCAAAGGAGTATTTTGTAAAAACGTTCAAAATTTATTATTAAGAATAAATCAATCCATACAAAACTTGGGGGGAAAATCAAACAGGCTCTAACTTAACGAGCAGAAACAAGAGTAAGCACATTACATGGAAGTGACCATTAATAATTGGATGTAGCCTCCGATACATTCATGTTAACTTATTAGAAACAGATTGGTCTATTTTCTTTGTATTATCTAATAATAATAATAATAATAATTATTATTATTATTAAACTCACAAGAGATAAGTTTGAGTGTACAGCTTGTTTCATATGCTGAGTTGCAAGAATCACCTCTTTTTGTTCCTCTGCATCCTTATGAAGGTGAGTTAATATATGTTCCTCCTCCTTGCCTTTATTTTTTTTTTTTGGTTTTTTGGCTTTCTTTAATGCATTGATTATGATGATGATGATGATTGCAGGAGTTGAAGAAAAGGAGGTTAAACATGTGGAACATGATATTTCTCCACCCCAGCGAGTTCAAATGGCGGCAGACATAACCAACAACACTCCACCACATCCACCTAACAATTTCAATTTCAGGCGTTGGACCATCTTGGATTATTCACGAGCTTATACCTCCGGACATCTAACTCCTCTTATTGTACGTATCATCATCATCATCATCATCTTCTTCTTCTTCTTCATAAATGCATACATATATCCACCATTAATTTAATGCACATTTATAATCTCCTACTATTATTATTATTATTTGTTGGGAAAAAACATACAAACACGAAGAATACGAGAAGAAATAACGGACACAAGAATTACGTGGTTCGGCTTTAAAGCCTACGTCCACGGGCAGCAGAGAATAATTCTATTATTAATCACGAATAATACAAGGCTCTCACTTTGGTTTCTCTCTCACACATAACATAATGAGTATTGCCACATATTTATAGTGCAAAAGTTTCCCAAACCTATTAAGCAAAAAAGACAACTAATTAATTATGTGCTACAAAAGGTAACAAGCGAATAAGGTAATATGCTAATAAGGAAATCTGCTATTCTTGTTGCCCAAGAATACGAGCCACATTCAACAAATCTCCACCTTGGCACGTATTCGCTCTAATCAATACACCATTATCCCTGCAGCCAACTGCCCCTAAGGGTTTAATGCTTCGCACCGCAAATAGCAACCAAGTCCAAGCAATGCTTGAACTTGTTGACTGGAACCACCTTAGTCATCATATCTGCTGGATTCTCATGGGTAGATATCTTCTGCACCGATATGATTCCTTGTGATACAACATCTCTGATAAAATGATATCTGATATCAATGTGTTTAGTCCTCTCATGATACATCTAATTCTTCGTCAGATGGATTGCACTCTGGCTATCACAAAAGACTGTACTTGTATCTTGCTGCAGTCCAAGATCACGAACCAAGCCTTATAACCACATGGCCTCTTTCACAGCTTCTGCAATTGCCATGTACTCCGCTTCAGTAGTCGACAATGCCACAGTAGACTGTAATGTCGCTTTCCAACTGATAGCACATCCAGAGAGAGTAAACACGTAACCCGTCAGAGATCTTCTCTTATCAAGGTCACCCGCAAAGTCTGAATCACAATAGCCCACCAACCTCGCGCAATCTCCAGTCATCTTGTTAAACAGTAAACCTACATTCGTAGTGCCACGCAAATATCTCATTATCCATTTCACCGCTTTCCAGTGTGCTTTCCCAGGTGATGCCATATACCTGTTCACAACACTGACTGCATGTGAAATATTAGGACGAGTGCACACCATAGCATACATCAAGCTACCAACAGCACTCGAGTATGGAGCATGAGACATATGCTCCACCTCCTCCTCAGTTTTAGGTGATAAATCTACAGACAACTTGAAATGAGCAGCAAGCGGCACACTTACAGGCTTAGCTTTAAGCATCTCGAAACGCTCCAACACCTTCCCAATGTAACTTTGTTGAGACAAGAACAGCTTCCCAGCGTTTCTATCTCTATGAATCTCCATGCCAAGAATCTTCTTCGCTGCTCCAAGATCCTTCATCTCAAACTCATCACCTAGCTGCTTCTTTAATTCGTCGATTGCAGACATGCTTTTAATAGCAATAAGCATATCATCGACATACAGCAACAAGTACACAAATGAACCATCTGGAAGCCTATTGAGATACACACAGCTGTCATAGGCACTCTTTGTGTATCCAACACCTAACATGAATGTGTCAAATCTCTTACACCATTGCCGAGATGACTACTTCAACCCATACAAGGACTTCTTCAGTTTGCAAATATGGTTCTCCTTACTAGGAACTACATATCCCTCCGGTTGACTCATGTAAATTTGCTCTTCAGGATCACCATGCAAAAACACCATTTTCACATCTAGTTGCTCAAGCTCTAAGTCATGAAGAGCAACCAAGGTAAGTAAAACCCTGATGGAACTATGTTTCACAACTGGAGAGAACACTTCGTTGAAGTCAACACCCTCCCTTTGTGTATAGCCTTTTGCCACCAACCGTGCCTTGTATCGAGGACCGTCAACACCTGGAGTATCTTCCTTTTTCTTGTAAATCCATTTGCAACCGACAATTCGTTGTCCCTTAGGCAATTCAACAAGCTCCCATGTTTGATTCTTATGAAGAGACTCAATCTCCTTACTTATGGCACCCACCCACTGAGCAGAATCTTTCCCAGATATGGCCTCTTTGTATGAATTCGGCGCATGTTCTTCAATTGTTTCGGCAACAGTTAAAGCATAAGCAATAAGATCAGCGTATCCGTACCTTTGAGGCTCTCTAATCTGTCTCCTTTCTCGCCCAGTGGCAATGCTGTACTTCTGTTGTTTAGGCACATTTTGATCATGCACCTCAGTTGGTTGAGTCGGCTGAATTTGGCTGCTACTATTACTAGATGAAACATTTGGAACATCAGCAAATACCTCCACCTGCTCTTTGACACCATGGTCTAAACCAGCTACCGCTTTCTTCTTTTCTTAGTCTAATGAAGCAGACTCATTGAATGTCACATCCCTACTGATGAGGAAACCTAGAGACTTTGTATTTGTGCACCACAACCTGTAACCTTTCCTCTCGGACGCATAGCCTAGAAATATGCATTTCTTTGCCCTTGGCTCCAACTTTCCATCCTTCACGTGAGCGTATGCAGGGCAACCGAACACCCTTAATCGAGAGTAGTCAGCAGGCTTACCAGACCATAACTCAAAAGGGGTTTTCAATTCAATAGCTTTGGATGGAGACCTATTCACCAAGTAGCATGCTGTATTGACGGCTTCAGCCCAAAAGTCTTGACTCAAACCAGATTGGGAGAGCATACAACGAGCTTTCTCCACTAGAGTTCTATTCATGCGTTCTGCAACTCCATTCTGTTGTGGTGTTCTTACACATGTACGGTGTCTCACAATGCCATGTTTCCTGCAGAACTCATCAAACTCTTTATTGCAATATTCCAACCCATTGTTAGTCCTAAGACGCTTAATTTGTTTACCAGTCTGCTTCTCAATCAACGTCTTCCACTCGACAAATATTGGAAATGCCTCATCTTTAGTTTTCAAGAAGTATACCCACACCATTCGAGAGTATGCATCAATGAAAGTGATGTAATATTTGGCACCTTTTTTGGAAGGAACTTTGTTAGGACCCCAAAGATCAGAATGAATATAATCAAGTGTACATTTGGTGTTCTCCTGCCCCTTGCTGAACTTCACCCTGGTTTGCTTTCCAAGGACACAATGCTCATAGAATTCAAGCTTTCCAGTTCTTTGTTCACAAAGCAAATCCCTCTTACTCAGCTCGGTCAGTCCCCTCTCGCTTATATGGCCCAACCTTTTGTGCTACAACTGCGTAGTGTCATTATCATTCTCCACGGATGTAACAGCTGCAACACCTGTAACTGCACTACCTTGAAGGACATATAGGCCGACAATCAAGTTCCCTTTTAAGAGCACAATTGCACCTTTGGTCACCTTTAAGACACCATTCTCACTTCGGAATTTGTATCCATGAGAATCCAAATGCCCAAGAGAAATCAAGTTTTTCTTTAGCTCCGGTACATGCCAACACTCGAGAGATCTTGTAATACCATCAAACATCTTGATATTATGATGCCCATTCCCTTCACTTTCAATGAAAGATCATTGCCTAGAAAGACTTTCCCTTCTCTTTTGGAATAAGAAGAGAACCAGTCGCGCCTAGGACACATATGGAACGTTGCACCAGTATCAAGAATCCATTGATTATGCCATTGTGATCCACTCACAGTCAAAACTTCCCCGGTACTACTCGAGTTATCTCCATCGCTGTCAGCACTCTCCACCACGTTAGCTGAATTCTTCACCTTTTTCTGTCCCTTTTTCAGTTTTGGACATTCTTTTTTAATGTGACCCTTTTCACCACACTCGAAACAGCGTAGCTTCCTTGCTCTTGATTTTGACCTTGACTTGCTTTTCTTTCTACTCGAAAATCCCCCTCTATTCTCCGATCTCCCTCTACTCACTAAACCTTTCCCATGAACTTCTTCCCTATGTCCCGGAATATGTGTTTGAAGATCCTTCAATTTTAATGAAGTAATCGCATCTTCAAAGGTAATTTTATCCGTCCCATACAACATAGTGTCTACAAAGTTCATATATGAAGACGGTAAGGAGCATAATACGATCATAGCTTGGTCTTTGTCATCAATTTTAACACCCACATCCTTCAAAGCAATAAAACAAGAGGAAAACTCATCAAGGTGTTGCTTTAGTGACATACCTTCTTTCATTCTAAGATGATACAATCGCTTCTTCAAGTAAAGACGATTGGTGAGAGATTGAGATGCATACAATTCCACCAAAGTATTCCAAGCCTCAATTGCTGTCGTCTTTTCAGCAATCTCCAGCAATACTTCATTTGTCACGGATATATGTATTGCACTCAAGGCTTTCGCTTCGAGTTCTTCTCTCGCTGCTAGTTCCATCTTTACCGGGATCACTTCTTCAATGACTTTCTAAAGTCCTTGCATTGTCATAAATGCCTTGAATCTGATCCTCCAAAGACTGAAACTCATTCTCCCGTCAAACTTCTCGATTTCAACCTTTCCACCTGTAGAAGACATATTCGTTTGCTCAAAACTCACACTTCAGGATGGGATTTGGCTCAACGGATAGAAAAAACGGATTCAGCACATCGAAAAACCTTAGGAACACCCCTGGTCAACTTTGGTCAACACCGGTCAAAGTCAAACATGTTGGTCAAAGTCAACACCATCCCTAAACATGTACTTTGGAGTAGAATCTGAAAAAACAGAGCCCAAAAATGGACTCAGCACGTTGAAAAACGTGAGGTAAGGCTCTGGTCAAATTCGGTCAACCCTTGGTCAATGATCAACAGTCAAAGTCAAACTCGGTCAACCCTGGTCAACTCTGGTCAAAGGTCAAATCTGGTCAGATGTTCAAATCAGTTTTTTTTTTTTTGTTTCCTGGACTAGGCCCAATCAAAATAAATAAATACTCTTTTCTTTTCTTTTTTTTTTCTCTTAGGCTATACCCAAAGCCCAAGCCCAAAGAAAATTTTTTTCTTCTTATTTTGAAAACTACCCAAGCCCAACAACCAAAAAAAAAAAAAAACAACAACCCAAGACCTTCAACCTAAGCCAAACCCAAACCCGGACAAACCCTCTAACCCATGGCCCGATCCAGTAGATCTAAAACCTGGTCCACCATCAAACTTTTCCTACCCCAACCCAACAACCAAACTAACCCGACCCAAAAACAAAACCCAAGGCCCAATTCCCTTGTCTTCTTCACCCGAACAAGCCACCAAGACCCGCCCGATGCAAGCTCGCGCACCAAGCCATCAACGCTGACGCCGTAGCCACCAATGCACTCCACGTCAGCCGGTGACTCACCTGTGACTGTCCAATCGCCGTTTTGACCCCAGCGAGAAGACCCTCCGTCACCTCCGCGACCTTGAGCTTCGAGTTCTTCAATGGAAACTCTCTCCTCCAGCCACCAAACTCGATAAAAGAGATACCATTGAGTTCCTTGCGTGACGACGAAGCTAACGATATCTTCCACGTCTGATTTCGCTTCTCCAATGAGAGGTTTCGAAAAATGGCAAGAAAGGTGAAACTTAAGGCCCTATTTGGTTAAACTTAATTTCGTTTTGCAAAATTTCAAGTTAAGGCTCGGTTTGGTTGAGTTTTGAATTTTGTTTTCTCCCTCGCAGCGGAATAAAAATACCTATGCTCTGATATCAGTTTGTTGGGGAAAAACATACAAACACGAAGAATACGAGAAGAAATAACGGACACAAGAATTACGTGGTTCGGCTTTAAAGCCTACGTCCACGGGCAGCAGAGAATAATTCTATTATTGATCACGAATGCTACAAGGCTCTCACTTTGGTTTCTCTCACACACATAACATAATAAGTATTGCCACATATTTATAGTGCAAAGGTTTTCCAAATCTATTAAGCAGAAAAGGCAACTAATTAATTATGTGCTACAAAAGGTAACAAGCGAATAAGGTAATATGCTAAAAGGAAATCTGCTATTCTTGTTGCCCAAGAATACGAGCCACATTCAACATTATTAATATTAGTATTATTAGTATTGGTATTAATATTATGATGATGATGATGATGATGATGATGATGATGATGTTGTTGTTGTTATTATCACAAATTTTCGATCAATTTTATTAACAAAGGAAACCAAATTTCCAGGTCGCGGATCGCATTTTAAGTGCGGTTCATGAATCTTGCGATCCCTCCTTGAAAATGTCGTTTTTTATTAACTTTGATGCTCAAGACATACTGACGCAAGCTACTGACTCAACTCTTCGCTACCAAAGAGGTACTTTTTGATTAATTTCCCCCCTGACTCAAATGGAATTGATTTTTTATTGATCATATCTTTCACCAGAGTTAGTTATTTTTATTGATTTTATTTACAATCTTATTCTCCAACTGATTCTCAATTGTTAATCAAGTGATACTATATGAAAATTCAAACTGAAATCTTGTTGATCTGTTTCCGATACAGTTAACTTTTTTTTTTTTTTTCACTTGGCAATTTAGCATGATATATCCGGAAACCAAGCATTGACCCTCTTATGAAGAGAAATCAGATCAACTAGTTTGATCAGCTCTGTAACTATTATTCCTATTTCCAATTTTATTATCATAATCTAAGCTATAGAGGTTGTTAACTTTTCCTCTCTTTTACAACTTCTCTCATTGTTATTCGACATGCAAGCTTCGTCCAAAGCTTGGTTTGCCAAATCATGGGGAAACAAGCTATTATCACAGTGGTGAAGAGCACTTATTATGGGAACAGGACAATTATCAAGTGCATACCAGGGTTTCAAAAGGAATACACAAAATAAATGTGGTAAAAGCATTCATTTCAGTGATCATATTCACTTAAGGTTCACGGGTCTTCAAAATGCCTACACATATTCATTTCACATCCGAGTTCATCCTCTAAAGAACAACTTTTTTACACGAGTAATTTAAGTTAGTGAGTGATTTCTCAATCAGAAGTAGAGTGTCAATTGGATAAACTTTTTGTCTGCAAAGTGCCAAAAAGCATTTATCTTTTACAAGTCTTTTATTTCATGATCCTCTTTCCCAGTCACGCATTCGACAATTAATCGTATTTGAAGAATTTGTTGTGATTGTTTTCCTTCATTTGCCTCTGTGTCTAATAGGCCAATGTGATAAAAGCATGAACTAATCATAAAATTTTAAGTGGTAATTCTGACTTTTTGTTACATGCTTCTCTCTCTCTCTCTCTCTCTCTATATATATATATATATATATATAATATACATATATAATGGTCATATTTTTTTCTCCAGGAGAACCAATATCAGTTCTTGATGGAGTTCCAGTAGCAGTCAAGGATGAGATAGATTGCAAACCATATCCAACAACTGGTAAGTCTTTCTTGGGATCCATGGTGAGTGAGGTTGGTCAATCAGCCTTAATCTTCCGGAGTAAAGTGGTTAATGGATTTTGCAATGTCACGAGTTACCATATGGCTCCTGTAGGTGGAACAAAGTGGCTACATAAAGCAAAATCCTGTCCGGATGACGCTACCTGTGTTAAGCATCTAAGGTTATGCGGTGCGATAATCATAGGGAAGACAAACATGCATGAGCTGGGGGCTGGAACCAGTGGGATAAATCCTCATTATGGGTAAAAAGTCTCCTCACTTATGTCTATTTTACTACATCTTCTAAAAATGTATATTTTCTCCATTGTCCTTGCCGATATGCACGGAATTCTCTTGTTATATATCGGGCTTTCAACAACTTAATATAGTAGAATAAGTCTGTTATTTCCCTTGTGCTTGTTATAGGACTACCAAAAATCCTTACAATACTAGCAGAGTCGCTGGAGGCTCATCTAGTGGATCTGCTGCTGTGGTCTCTGCAGGATTGTGCCCTGTTGCACTTGGTGTCGATGGAGGAGGTAAAACTATGCCAACTGTTTATCACAAACTATCAGGAATAGGCTTAGACAGTTCCTCCTTAGAAAACTCTCTTTCTCTTGGAGCAAGCAACTTTCGTTATCTTACGGTAGTCTATTATCAATTCATCCGAACTAATTTATCCCGAAATCAACTTCTACTTTTATAATTATCATGATCAAAAGAAACATTATATCTTAAGCATTGGTTTTGAACTTTAATGTTGTTACTAATGATTAATAAAGTAAAATTGACAATGTAATTATGTAGATGAAATTTAATAAACTTGACTACTACATCTAAATTATTGAGCACTAGGTAGGTTTTCATTAAATTGTCGCGTAAACTGAGTGAATCTTAATGACAATGCCCTATTACTCATGATACCATAAAAACCTACAACAAAGCAAAATAATAAACATACATGTAAACTATTAAGAAGAAAGAGGACACATATGGATAGAGAGAATGACTCAAAGGCTTGATACTTTTTAGGGTATTAGCCTACTCTATTTATAATACGATGAGAAGGAACAAATACTATACCTCTTACGATGTGGGAGAGAGACTTATTACAATAGCAACATAGTATATTATCTAACTCTCTACGCTTAACACTCTCCCTCAAGCTGGAGCATATATATCATACGTGCCCAGCTTGTTACAAATATATTTAACGAACCACTAAGAGATTTTGAAAATAAATCAGCTAACTAATCACTCGAGCCAACAAAAGAGGTAACAATTTCCTTAGATAACAGCTTCTCCCTGACAAAGTGACAATCTATCTCAATGTACTTAGTCCTTCCATAAAATACCGGATTGGTGGCAATATGGATCACAGCTTGATTGTCACAGATGAGCTTCATAGGACTAGAGCAGGCGATCTGAATCTCCTTCAAAAGATTTTTCACCCATGCTAACTCACAAGTAGCTACTGCCATGGCTCGGTATTTTGATTCAGCACTAGAACGGGCAATCTTGGTTCTTACTCTTCCAAGAAATAACATTTCCTCCAACGAACACACAATAACCAGAGGTGGACCTTCTATCAGCTAGACTTCCCGCCCAATCAGCGTCTGAGTATCCAACAATCTCCATGTGCCCATGATCACTGTAAAGTAGGCCTTTCCCAGGTAAGCCTTTAATATACCTTAATATTCGAATGACTGCTTCCCAATGTCATTCTTGTGGAGAGTTCAGAAACTGACTGACAATACTGATTGCAAAGGAGATATCTGGTCGAGTAACAATGAGGTAATTAAGTTTTTCAACTAACCTTCTATATCTTCCTGGACCTGATATCAATTCCCCCTTATCTGGAAAAAGCTTCACATTTGGATCCATAGGTAAGTCACAAGGTTGTGCTCTAAGTAAACCTACCTCACTCAACGTATCTAATGCATATTTACGTTGAGAAATAAATACCCCTTGTTTTGACTGTGCAACCTCAATACCCAGAAAATAGTGAAGCGGCCCTAGCTCTTTGGTTTGAAATTGCTGATGAAGAAAGGCCTTTAGCTTATCAAACCTTTTGCTATCATAATCTGTTATGACAATATCATCGACATACATAATCAAAGAAGCCATTTGCCAGATGAGCACCGATAGAATACAGAATGATCCACATTACAACGAATCATGCCAAATTCAAGAACTGTAGTACTAAACCATCGAAACCATACCCTCAGAGATTGCTTGAGACCGTACAAGGCTTTCTTAAAATGACATACTTTCTGAGACTCCCCCTGGGTAATAAAGCCTGGCGGTTGCTCCATATACACTTCCTCATCAATATCACCATTTAGGAAAACATTCTTAATATCCAACTGATGGAGTGGCCAATGGTGAATAGCTGCCAAGGAAAGAAAAATTCGAATAGAAGACATCTTAGTAACGGGAGAAAAGGTGTCACCATAATCAAGTCCATAGACCTGTGTATATCCTTTGGCCACAAGCCGAGCCTTCAAATGATCCACTTGACTGTCTGGGGAGACCTTCGCTGTATACACCCACCAGTAACCAACTGGCTGGCAAATCAACTAACTCCCATGTTCTATTATGATGTAATGTAAACATCTCTTCAAGCATAGCATCCCACCAACCAGAGTGAACACAGGCCTCTGTCATAGACTTAGGAATGGAAACAAAAGAAAGGGAGGCAACGAAGGATGCATATGAATGAGATAAGGAAGAATAAGAAACAAAGTTAGATATTGGGTGCCGAGTGGTGTAAGAATGAGTACCTTTACGAAGAGCAATGGGTAGGTCAAGATTAGATGATTGAGCCAAAATTGGATCTGAAGGCAATGAATCAAATGATACCAGGGTAGGTGGCAATGGACGTGGACGGCATGAGTAGACTTGCAGGTCCGGTCAATCTAGCCGTCTAGTAGAAGGCAACCAAGAAGTGGACTCAGGAGTGGAGATGAGGTCCGGAGTATGAGAAGGGACCAAAGGCATATCAAATGTAGGTACTGGTAGTGGTAAAGACTCGACACGATATTAGAAGTGTCGGTTAAGGGGAAAAAGGAGGTACTCTTTAAGAAGGTAACATCAGCTGACACAAACCATCGGTTAAACTCAGGAGAATAACACTTGTAACCCTTTTTACGTCGAGAATACCCAAGAAACGTACACTTAATAGATCGATGACCTAGCTTGTCTACCCCAGGGGAAAGATTGTTGGCAAAGTAGACACATCCAAAAACCCGAGGAGGTAGCACATAAATAGCATCATGAGGAAACAAAATGGAGAACGGTATTTGATCATGTAACACAGATAATGGCGTACGATTGATAAGATTGCAAGATGTAAAGACCGCATCATCCCAAAACCGAAAAGGTACGTTTCTATGGTGAAGAATTGTATGAGCTGTCTCAATTAGATAGCGATTCTTTCTTTCAGCCACTCCATTCTATTATGGAGTATGCGAACAAGATGACTGATGAAAAATGCCATGAGAAGATAGAAACAGAGAAAAAGAAGAGGAAAAGTATTCTTTTGCATTGTCACTTCGAAGAATCTGAATAGAAACCCCAAATTGTGTTTGAATTTAAGCATGAAACATGGTAAAAATAGACAATACTTCATAACGTTCTTTCATTAAAAAACAACCATGTCATATGAGAATAATCATCTATAAAAGTAACAAAATAACGAAACCCAGATTTGGAAGTAGTTCGACAAGGACCCCAATTGTTAGAATGAACAAGAGCAAAGAAGGAAACAACCCGTTTATTAACTCGATTAAGGAACTATGACTATGCTTGCTTAACTGATAGGACTCACAGGACAATTCTTTGACTGACCTTAAACTAGGAACCATTTTCTTGAGATTGGGTAAGAAAGGATGATCAAGACGAGAATGAACTTATTCTGGTGAGAGAGCAACAACACAAGTGGTAGATGGAGAAATATTGAGATAGTATAGTCTTCACTCCTCATGCCTGGTACTAATCTTTGCGCCGGTCTTCAGATCCTGGATTGACATAACATCAGCAATAAATGTCACAAAATAGTGAAGTAGTTTGGTTAGCTGACTAATAGATAAAAGATTAAAAGGAAAGTTTGGAAGATATAGAACATATGTTAATGAAATGGAAGATGTGGTGTGTGTAATACCAATTCCACAAGCAGAGGTAGATGATCCATTTGCAAGTGTGACATTCAAAAACATACTAGGTCTAACATGAGAGAGTAAATGGACATTACCACAAATATGATCAGATGCACCAAAATCAAGAATCCAAGGACTAAGGTCAGGTATAGTACGGGTCTTAAGAGCTGTAGATGAGCTAGCTTGAACAAAGAAGGCTGTCGAAGTGGGATGCATAGCTTGTTTAGAGGCCTTAAACTGCAGGAACTCAGAGCATTCATCCCCTATAACGGTCATCAAAGCAGGAACTGTAAAAATAGAATGCTCGACTGAATTTGTTTGGACTGCATTAGCAACTTGAGAAGGACGACAATGAAGAGTCCAACAATTGTCGTGAATATGACCAAGTTTATTACAATAACTACAACGAGGGCACTGACCATTTGAACGCCCTCCCCCTCGCCTAGAAGTACCATGACCTCTACCACGACCACAACGATCAAAGTTTTTGTCACGGGTCGAGGTAGGAACAACTAAAGCAGATTGTTCGTCTTGAGAATCAGAAGTCAAAGAGTAGGGCTGAGGACGCTGTACTCGAGCATAAGCATCATCTAAAATGAGCAAGGTAGAACGAGATAGTAATTGAGAACGTACAACATGATTCTGAGGATGAAGTCCGTGTAACCAAAAGATCAAGCACAAATTGTCCTACTATTGGGCAATCACTGTGGGATTTGTATTGAGTGCGAAAAGATCACAAAATTTAGTCATGGAATTGTAAAATCGACTGTAATAGTCCGTCAACTCCAAATCTACCTGGGCCCGCAGCATATCAAACACAACATCAAACGCTCGAGCAACTTGATGAGAATATCTCACTTTAGCGGAAGTCCAAATAGCTTTACAGGTTTGGCAATTTCAAAAGCATGTTTGGATAGAATCCTCTATGGATTGCCAAAGCAAACTCACCAACTGGGCATCGACACAGAGCCAGGTGCAAGCATCAGTCGTAGATAAATCAGGCGAAAAATTAGAGAATAGATGATCTTCCAAACCTTGTCCAAGAAACCAAATATTGATAGCCATAGATTACGATGAGTAATTCTTATCATTCAGCTTAATTGTTGTGGCAGTGGGAGTACCAAAAAATGAGGGCATGACAACTGATGGAGTAGTAGCAACATAAGTTCTCGAGAACTCAGCATGAGTGTCTATTTTCTCAGAAAAGTCAAATTCCATAATGATTGAAGAATCAGATGTGTAGCAGCCTACACTATAATAAAAGCACTCCCACAAACTAATTCAACAATCCAGCAAGAGAAGAAATTAGTTCTGCAATTTTTTTGTTCTTTTTTTTTTTCAAATCTCAAAGACACTATTGATCACAAATTACACATTGCTAAGGCAAAATTTTGCAAAAACAACTGCACAGTTGAGACGGGCAGACTTGGGCGATCATCCTGGTGCGAGAAGGAAGCTGGCCGGAGCTCTGGTGCCGGCGCGTGGCACTGTTTCCAGTGATGGAGAAGGTGTTGTTGAGGTCACCTGAGCACGGGGAAGTGATATGTGGGTTCAAATTTTTGAAAAAGTGATGGGATTATGACAAATCGAAGATGGCTTTTAGGGTGTTTTTTTTTTAAAAAAAATTTTCGGCGAGTTGAAGGGGCTACAAGCAGCTCGGTAAGTGATGGTTTTGGTTGTAGAGATCTCTCTCTCTCTCCCCCTCTCCCTCTCTCTCTCTCTCTTTCTTAACCCCAACCCTAATATATATATATATATATGTATATATATATATGTAATGTATATATATATGTATATATATATATATATATATATATATATATAAATATATTAGGGTTGGGGTTAATGTTTGGCTCTAGATACCATGTTAAGAAGAAAGAGGACACATATGGAATCAGAGAAAAACTCAAAGGCTTGATACCTTTTAGGGTATTAACCTGCTCTATTTATAATGCTATGAGAAGGAAAAAATACTATACCTCTTCTGATGTGGAAGAGAGACTTATTACAATAGCAACATAGTATATTATCTTACTCTCTACACTTAACATAAACAAAGAATTGAACAACTAAATTTATGTGTGTTCAATATAGAACCAAATCCACCAAATAGAGGATATTTTCAATGAGTCTGACTTCTCTTACCTTAGTTAGATTATTATATTAACTGGAAACAAAATAAAGGAACATTTTGTGTAAATGTATGTTGTTATATTATATTAACTGGAAACAAAATAAAGGAACATTTTGTGTAAATGTATGTTGTTATGTATCTAAAGCAAAAGGCTATTAGTTGTGGTGCAAAGAATAGAGGATTCAAGGTGTTTTTTTTTATCGATCTAGATATAAACAAAAGGCTATTAGTTGTGGTGCAAAGAATAGAGGATTCAAGATGTTCTTTTATTGATCTGGATATCACATTTCATGAGTTTACTTCACAAGAAAAGGAGGAGTTGGTCATTGGCCCATATCGTGGTAATAGTGAGCACATAGAGCTACATGTTAAAGCTTCTGCTATAAGTACACTTCAGACCAACCAAATCTTTAGTGATAAATGGTGACCTATGCTTGAATAGCAAGAATAAATATTCCTATATTGTGACTGAGGAGACATATTAAAGTGCCTCAAAGGTTGTAGTTTGCTGATTTTAATAGCCTGTCTGTGTCTATTCTAGAGAAAAAGCACATGGCTTGAGCTCCTATAGAAAGTCTAAATCTAACACAAATACAATGTAAAGGATTATTGCCATCACTAAACTCTTTAGAAGAACTAGACCTATGAACTTGTTGAGTTGCCCAGAGGACAACAGATTGTTGGACACAAATGGTTTTTTAAGAAGAAGGATATTTCTCTTGGGTTGAAGCGTTATGATACAAGGCATGTTCAGCCACCAAAGATGGGTAGAATCGAAGTAGGGGTGTTTATGATAATAAAGTGTTCTCTCTTATTATGAAGCATAGAATCCACTAGAGACGTTTGCCCCAGTTGCTTTCATCACTTAAAAGTTAGAATAGTTTGATTTGAAGACCATGCTCTTACACAGTGATATTGGAGAGTAGATTTACACGAGTTAGCTAGAGTGCTAGATTGTTTCATGATTAAAGGATCATGTTTGGAAATTCAAAATCTCATTGCATGGATTGAAGTAATTATATTGGGAGCACTACAAATGATCTGGAATCTCTATACAAGTATGTGATAGACTTGAAGTGTGTAGATAGTTATGTGTACTTGAAGAAGCTTCTAGATGGTTCGTGGTGTTATGTATTGATAACATGCTTATTACTACTAAAAACATGTTTACCAATAATAACTTTAAAAACAACTTAGTGATAAGCTTGAGAATAAAAATTTATTTACAAGAAGATTCTTGTATGGAGATTCACAGGTACAAAAGCATAGAAATATATTTGTTGCCTCAACAAAAGTATGTTGAGAAAGTTCTTAAGGGTTTTAGCATGCATAAAGCCAAGCCTTTGAGTACTCCATTTGTAGCTTACCTTAGTCTGTTTGTCTATTGATTTAACATCTCGATTTAAGGAGGAGGTGGATCATAAGTCTCAGATTCCATATCTAAGTGTTACTAAAAGTATTGTGTTTGATATGGAATGCACTCAAATTGATACTTCATATATAGTCAGCACTAATAGAAGTAAATGGCATCACATTCACAGGCTATGTAGTGGATCATATTTGAGAGGCATTGCACACATTGGGTTGGTGTTCAGTAGGTTGACCGAGGATAATACTAGCCTTGCAAGTAATGAAGATTCAAACTTCATAGGTCATCTTGATTAGAAGAGACCCGAATAAGTTTATATGTTTACTTTTTTCTTAATGTGCTATTAGCTGAAAAGAGAATTTCAAGCTATACATCCTTTTTTTTTCCGGTTGATGCAAAGTACATCATTGACTTTTGCTTATAGTCTTGATTAGGACAAATCCCTTATAGGTTATACGTAGACTCTTTTTGGATGTGATATCAGTTCGAAAAAGAATGCGCAAGAAATTCTTGCAATTGTTTTCTACTTGGTTGCAATATTTTGAGTGTCATTCAACTCCAATAACTGGACTTACCATGAGAGAATAATGGATATTGCTATCAAATATCACTTTATCCAAGATATTGTACCACAAGGTGTTTCTTTACATATGGGAATCCAACAGAAATGGTGAACGAGGTGAACTAAGTTAGTAAGTTCTGTTATTACTTGCATTTGGTTAGCATTTGAATGTAGATCAATGACCTCTAGCTTGGGGCATTTTTGCAAAGAAGTGGAGATAAACCCCTAACTTGATGATAGGAGCAAATACATGCCAAAAGTAGAGAATTGTTGGGCTTGTGGTCCGTATTTGATATTTGCATATTTACATTAGCTTGATGTATTTCTCTCTTGATGTTAGTTCAAATGATCAATCAACTAACCTTTTTGCTATATCCCTGACCGCTCCTTGGTTTGAATATATTTATAATAAGTTAGGCACATATGATATACATATACATACACTACCTTGAAGGGGGATATTGAGAGAAACATTAGTATCAATGTTAGTATTTTTTGTGCATTTATTTGTCTCATCACATTAGAGGATACCAAACAATACAAATACAAATTTTGCTGACCATTAGCATCAATCCATTCTCCCAAACTCTATGTCTCTCTTTCTGTTAAACAGGCCAACAAATTATTTTAGCTCCAAGCTATTGTTTTATCCTATACTTGCAAGCTTAAACTCTAAAATGGTGAATTCTAGATTTTAGTTGTTGAGTGTGAAAAGTAGTGAAGCATTTGTAAACTGGAATTATTCTTCTCCCTACTCATGGATATAGGCATGCAAATCTAGTGTAATTTCTGTGTCGATTTTTATTCTTACCCACTCACTACCACCAAGTTCCAATTAGAAGGGTTGAAACTAGAATATTACGTAGATTGTTAGTCAAGTTTAAACAATATGGGGAACAGTGAAAGTTTGTTGATACAAGACAATAGAAGAAGTTTGCTTTAGTCATGACACTTGCTCTAAGAGCATAAACAAGAAATTGTGCCCTGATACCATGTAAATTTTATGCAAAGTATTGCCTAGATTGTTAGTTAATTTCACTAATATTGTATACATAGGATCTGTGAGAATGCCAGCGGCTCTGTGTGGTGTTGTTGGTTTCAAGCCAACCTTTGGACGTATACCACACTCTGGGTACCATCTGCTCAATCTAGCTTATTAATTTCTGTACCATTTAATTTGTTTGATGTATTCATGAGTTTTTACCATATTGGTGTATCATATATTATTTTTATAGTGTTCTTCACTTGAACTGGACAGTTGGAATGGTAGGAATACTTGCAACAACAGTTGAAGATGCACTTATTGTGTTAGTGTTCTTTTATTTACTATATCTTAAGGTTTCAACAAATCTCTTATCTTATTATAACATTCTCAAATACTGTAAAGCAAATTCTTACTCGTCTATGCAGATATGCTGCTCTCACTGGGGACCTTTCATCTCAAAACTATACTATCTCAGTGGTATGTGTTTACCCATACTAACTGTTATGTGATTACTCAAGCTAAATGTGTCCAATTCTCTTATGGATTAAGCAACCAGACTATTCTGTACTTTCTCGCATGTTGTAAGAACTGATCCATGGTATCTTTTTATTTGTTTCTCTTTGACAGTAGTTTTGGCATCATTGCCACATAAACTGAATTCTTTTCTTTATTTGTATAATACCTTTTGTGGATTATGTGAAAAGCTTCAATATTGTGTAAAGTAATCACTTTTTGTTTTAAGAATGACATCATACTAGAAGAAGACTTTCTCCCCTTAGTAAATTTGGAAGGATTGAGATCTCATTCCATTCTATTTCTTACTACAAATGCATAGAAGATCCAAGCTAGATATTTCACGTGCAAGTAACTTCAAATGGGCCTAACTTTGTGGTCATATATTAAAGCTTTGAGGATGTGTGTGTGTGTATCATGAATGCATCATTTGTAAGAGGAGAATAAATAATTAGTAGTATTAAAATTTTTTCTTGCAATTTTCAAGATGCCATTGTGGGCCTTCTGGCAACATTATCCTTGAAAAATACTTACTGCTATAGTTACTGTCGTCTAACTGCACACATTTATATGAAATTTTATGCACCAAAGCCAGAATATATTGTTTGAGTTGTTGCTCAACTAGGAAGCTTGAGCACAATACCAGCATCTCGTAATTCTTATACATACTGAGAAAAGCAATATAAACTACTTAATTTAGCAATAGTTGATTGTGATAATATCTTACTTATGCCTCCATGTTTCTTGTTTTGCTTTTCTTATTATTGATTTTTTTAAATTTTATTATAGATTCTCAACTCTTTGCAGTAGCGCATATTGCTAATCATGTGCCTTTGATGCTTTGCATGTAAAATGAAAATTCAATTATCTTTCTATTCTTCGGAGTGAATGACACCAGCCTAAGTTGTCTTTCCCATTACTAAGATCACCAACTCCTATATCTGGACTAAAGTTAGCAAAATATGGCGAGGTTAGTTGAAACTTCCCTAGAACTTGTACACAAATTTTTGCATTTGACATAGCAATTAAACCTTATCTAGGACATTCTAACACCATCAGTTTTACTTTGGTAAATTAGTGGTTTGATGATTGCACCAATGAAATCAGAATTTGCTGTTACCAAGCTTTGTCAAAATTACATGCGAACTATGACTGGAAGGTGAGAAGCCTATACTTAGCTATTTATCATTAACTTTTCTAGCTTTGCATAGTATTCTCATGTTACGTTGCACGGATATTTTGCTGAGGTATGCCACTGCAACTTTGTAATTACTCCTCCATAAAGGACAGGTGAAATAAAAGAGAGTAAAGACACGTGATTACTCAGTTTAAAAACATTTACTCGTGATGTTAGTTAACATGTTAAATTCTTCGATTATTTTTAGATCATAGACACAACCATACCGGAGATAGAGGTAATGCGGCTGGCACATTATGTAACAATTGGATCAGAATGCAGTACTTCAATTGCTTGTGATCTAGAAAAACTGTATGTAGTTACTATCCTATATATCTTATTCATTAATGTTGAAAGAATGTTAACATTATATGTAATGAAGAAGTTCTGATGTTGACTTGATAAGGACGTAATTTGAACAGGAATGCATCAGAATTAGGATGGGATGCAAGGGTAGCTCTTTCTGTTTACAGTGCCTTTGATAGCAGGGAATATTTAAATGCTCAAAGAATCAGGTAAGGCTAAAATATGTCCCTAAGATGCTATATACACGTCATTTTCCACCATCTAATTCTTAGTAGCTTTGCAAGCTATATTAATCTTGATACCTTATGCCAAACCAACTTCCCTTTTGGGGCAATGTTTTAATGATTAGCAACATCAACATATATAAGCGACCTCATCAAGGCATATGAATCCTTGAACATAAAGGGATTTATTAAGCTTGTGAACACATGTAGGATGAGAAAGATCTTCAAATCTTTGGGGTTGGACCACATAGAGAATGACATTAAGGCAGTATAAAGGAAAATATTTGAGACACCCATTTGCTTCAAAGGCCTTGTAGTATCAAAGAGAGGACCACCCTAATGGTCTGAGGCTTGACCATAGGACTAAATCTTTCTGTTTATTAGTCCTATGCTCCTGATGATATTCTTTAGCCACCAGTCTAGCTTCATCCATTGTGAAAAAGTCATCAGCATGTTTTTTGATTTTGTACACCATTTGCAGCCTATTGGTTGTCTATCTAAAAAGGACACTAAATTTTAAGTGTCTCGCTTGAGAACTACTTGAAACTCTTCTTGGATAACTTGTAGCCGACAACTTTTCTTTAGAAGCCTCTTTGTAGATGTTGAAGAATATTTTACTTATTAATGTATTTCCTTATCTTATGGTATTAAATTAGGCAATAGTCTAGATTAGGTAATAATTCAAATTGGTTTCCTTATTATTCTAATGTCCTTAAAATTCTAGTTACCTTATTAGTCTAGCTTTTAGTCTTGCTCACCAAGTTATCATGCCTATAAATAGGCTTTTCTATTGTATTCATGGCATATCAAGAATACACAATGTAGTCTTTATGAACATTTCTATTTAAGAGCCACCATTAGTGGTGGCTTCAACCATCTTCAACACTTTCATATTTTTTCTCCATATTTTATGTTTTATAATTCTCCACATGGTATCAAACCCTAGTTGGTAAACTAAGCACAATGACGACGCAAGGAGGAGACAAAAGGAGTTGTGTTGAAGGACGTTGACTTGCATAAAAAACGAAAAAGTTGGCAAAGAGGAGTTCAAAAATTTCGTAGATCTACTGGTCACATTTGGAGGCCTTCTTAGAGTCCAATCGATAATCAGTTTATTGATGTGTGTTCTTCGCAGCGAGGAGAGTAAGCTGCTAAAATTTCATGATGATTCGGCGGTTGGATTGTGAGATACAAGAAGGTCAAGTTTTGTGACTTTGTAGTCAAAAAGTCAAACAGAGGGTTTGACCAAGGGCATTTTGGGGTTTGACTGAGTCGACCAAGATCCTCAACTGGTTTTCAATGTCCTGACTTCGTTTTTTAGGTCCGTTTTGTCAAATTCTTGATGTATTGTAAGTTAGTCTTGAATTTGGGTAAAACGATGAAATGGTGATGAAATTGCACAGAAGTCTTTGAAGCAATGTGTGAGTAAACACATTCAGTCAACTAGTGAACAAACTTATAGCGGAGAGAAGTTTGGATTAGTAGACTAGTTGTAGGAGGTTCAGTTCGAGGGAGGAGTTTTGCAAGGAGAGACTGCATAGCTGAACGATTAAAGTCTTGGCCAGGTGATTAATAGGAAGAGCTATTGCTAGAAAGAAGACCACATCTGAGATGTCTAGTGTCGAGGAAGTACACAAATAACCTTGAGAGGTCAAGGTTAGATGGCATTTAGAGGGATGGTGGTGATGACTCCAAAAACATACTAGGATGTGTTGGTAGTTGTTGCCGTGAAGAGTGTTATCGAGTGAGGGCTCCAACATGAAATTTGTGAAGAGGTTTCAGTTGCGGCAAAGAAGCTCGAGACTTTTCACCAGAGGAGGAATTTGTTAGGCTACGGCTTAAAGTCCAAGCCCATACAAATTAGGAATCTTGTAGAAGGCAATTAATTTTACTACCAAAATATAAGTTGTGTAAATAATAGAGGAGAAATATTAGGGAGCAAGGATTTTTCTCCTATAAATAGAGGGTCTTGTAGCTTTTATTTGGTATGCCTTAAGGCTACACCCCGTGAGGGGTGTGGGTGAGAGAGAGAGCCTAAGAGTATCGAGAGTGTCTTACATCCGTTCTAGTCCTGTTGAGGATAAAGACATTGTAAGGACTCCATTGGGGGCGAGTTTAGACTTTTCTGTTGTGCAAAAAGTCATCACTTGAGTTGTAACTTATTATTGTTGAATAGTGAAATTTATCCCAGAGGGGATCGTGGAAGTAGGTAGAAGGTCGAACCACGTTAAAAATATTGCGTATTCTTTGTGTGTGTTTTCCGCTATGCTTTAATGCATGTGCGCGTGTCCTCGATTTTCCCAACAAGTGGTATCAGAGCCACTATCTTGGTGGCCCGTATCGTTGCTATCTCATTTTTCTATCACTATTCCGTTGCAGTCTTATTTAGATCATCTCGATCTTAGTTCTTGGTTTTTGGCTTTAGCTCGTATAAGCTCTTAATTCTCGATTCTAGGCTATTCTTAGTTCTGCAAGATTTTTGCTTTAGCTTGTTTGAGCTCAATCCCCTTTTTGGTTGTTCTTGATTCTTAGCATTTCTACCTATTCTTGGTTCTTGGCTCGTATAAGCACTGTTCCTAGTTGTTCTTGGTTTTTCGCTTGTTTGAGCACTTATTCTTGGTTCTTGGCTCGTTTAAGCATTATTCTTGGTTTTTGCCTCGTTTGAGCACCTACTCTTGGTTTTTTGGCTCGTTTGAGCACTTGTTCAAGGTTCTTGACATTCATGGTTCTTGTTCCTGCCAGCTCGTTGTAGATGCACCTTCAAGTTCAGCTTGCATTCCAGGTGTTCTAGTTTTCTCGTTCTTTCAATTCGAGTTTTTGATGCAAATGAACTCATTAAATGATTGCGTTACTTAACGCTGCAGAGACAACTCAAGTTCAAGTTGGTCTTTGTTAGCCCACTTGAGTTTGAGGGGGGTTGTTGAAGAATATTTTACTAATTAATGTATTTTCATATTTTAGAGTATTAAATTAGGCAATGATCTAGATTAAGTAATTATTCAAATTGGTTTCTTTATTATTCTAGTTTCCTTAAAATTCTAGTTACATTATTAGTCTAGCTTCTGGTTTTGCTCACCAAGTTATCATGCCTACAAAATAGGCTCTTCTATTATATTCATGACATATCAAGAATATACAATATATTCTTTATGAGTATTTCTATTTAAGAGCCACCATTGGTGGCTTCAACCATCTTCAGCACTTTTATATTTTCTCTCCATATTTTATGTTTTATATATTTTCCACAGTAGATAGTAGGTTCAATCACTGATAGAGATATGGAGGTAAATAACCAATTTTGGACCTAGTAAGCATAAGGTGTAAGAAATCAAGTAGTGCATGAGAGAGAGGAAGCAACAAGTGAGCACTGGAAGTGGAGCTATTACAATGGAAGCATTGGAAGGAGCAATTGATGGAGCTGTCTCCGTATGTCAAAAGGAAACAAACTATTGTTGGGGTGGTTTAGTGACTAAGTGGGAGGTGGATTAGATTAAGAACTAGAAATATTAAAGATAGTTAGGAAGTAGGAAGAGACTGAATGGAAGGGATAGAGGAAAATGAAAATGGAAAGATATTTTCCATAAACCAAAAATGTCTGGAGATATAAACCTTGACAATGGTCATATCAAGGCATTTATAGCCCTTGATGTCAAGTTAGTAGCGTAAAAATAGAAAAGATTTGGATATAACTTATAGTTTCTATTTTTGTGTATGGTCTAAACTTAACGGTAACACAATCAACCAAATACCTTGAGAAAACGGTGATTAGGCATTACATACAATAGGCACCATGAGCCTGCTGTCAACTCTTGGCATCAAATAGGGTTTTATTTGTAGCAAAGTTGATACCTTTCTCTTTATTAAACACTCTAACAAAGTCTCTTGGTGTTACTCATTTATGTAGATGATATTATTCTTACAGAAGTATCCTCTACTGCTATAAATACCCTTATCAAGCTTATGCATTTGAGTTTGCTATCAAAGACCTTGAGAAACTATCTTGTTTTTTGGGATTAAAGGTCAGCTTTAAGGACAAAGGCTTGGTTCTCCATCAACATAGGTATGCTTCTGATCTTTTGAACGAGGCAGGGATGATGGACCACATGCCTGCTCTAGCTCTAGCCACTCGAACTCACTCAATTTCTAAGACTAGTACTCAACAACAACCTTATCCTAATCCTCTTCACTATGGGAACATTGTAGAAGCTCCCTAATTTCTCACTATTACTAGGCCTGATTTGCGATAGGTAGTCAATAGAGTGTGTCAGTTCGTGCATAGTCCTATACAACATTATTTCACACTCCTAAAAAGGTTATTTAGAAATGCTCGAGGGACAATATGCACTTGTTTAGATTTTCAAACAGGCTCTTTGCATTAAATGCATTTTTTATTCAGATTGGGCCTCAAATCCTGTCACCAGGAGGTCGTTGCAGATGTAGATATTCCTAAGACCAAATCTTATCTCCTGACAGCTAAAACACAACCAATAGTCTCTAGATCCTTAACAAAGGCATAATATAGGAGTTTGGCCTTTACTGTAGCTGAGCATGTTAATTTGGACTCCCACTTTTTCAGGGAACAATTACTGGCTAATCAGCTTGCTCTATTCTACATTTCTTCTAGCGAACAATTTGCAGATATCTTTACAAAAGCATTACCTAGTACTGCTTACCAATATCTGGTTTCCAAGTTTCCCCTGGCTCAACCAAGGCTCTGCTTGAGGGGCTAACAAGGAGAAGAATATTGGAGCAAAGACTAACCTGATGATCAAGAATGCTAGTTGTCCAGTTAGTTAGAGAAATTAGTTGAAGGAGTCAGTGCACATGTTAGGTATAGTTAGTTTGCTATGATAAGCTATACATTTACTGGTTGCAAGCTATCATCAATTGTATATAAAAATCATCAACTCAATAATACAATTCAGATATTTTTCCTTCTCATGTATGCTCTCTCTCTTTCTTTTCTGTTAGTTATAGAACTAGAAAGTAGAATGTGTAGTTTACGGGACTTCATGAGTCATGACCAAGATGAACAATTTATGCTGTTCTAATGCATCTTTACATGTAAAAGAGCAGAAAGAAATAGAGATGCATTGTTGAATGGATGTCCCAATCTGTGATGCAAAAAAGACCAAGAGAATTCATTATTGCACAAAAATGCAAGTAAAGACTATTCTTGGAGTAGGGGAAGAAGGAAAGATTTGGATGGAGTACATACATTCCCATCCATTTCTTTGTGTTAAGAATCCTGAGGTTCTATTCTAAAAGCCAATTTGTCAAAGAGAGTGAGTAGCTTATTAGGACATTATATTGTGAATTTGAAACTAGTGAATTTTTAAATGTAGAAAGAATGTATATTTTAACACCCCCTTCACATGTTATCATTGACAAGAACTAATAATTGAGAACTAAGAAGCAAGACTCAAACGTGAGAAACAAATGGGTCAAACGTGGACAACGCAAGAAAATGGGCTAAGACCCAACTACGAGACAATGTTAAGAATTATGGGGTCTCATCTTAAAACCAGTTGGTCAATAAGAGGAGTAGTTGAAGACCTTATAGAATGAATTTAAAACTTGTAATTCCTTTGATATGAAAAGAAGATGTATATTTCAACACTTTGTCATGATCCAATACAATATCAGTGGTCCTGACACATATAATTGTGAACTACGTTTACCTAGGCTGGATAAGAATTATAGGGTCTCATCTTAAAACGAGTTGGTTAATGAGAGGAGTAGTTGAAGACCTTATATGATGAATTTGAAGCTTGTAATTTTTTGATATGAAAAGAAGCTGTATATTTCAACACTTTGTCATCATCCAATACAATATCAATGGTCCTAACACATAAAATTGTGAACTACATTTACCTAGGCTGGACCTTTGAAGAACTAGTCAGGGAGCATGGTAGTGTCAGCATATCTTCCTTAATAGGAGCAACTTTTGTGCCATTTGAAAGTTTTTGGGTCTCTAAACTTGACAATCTTTTTCTCCCTTATAACATAAGAACCTAAAATAACTAAGGAATCATCTAAAATAGAAACCAGGGACAGGAACTTCCTTTCAACTACAGATCAAATGGCATGTTAGTAGGGGCAGAACCAGGATTTCATTTTGGAGGGCTAGTGATATTGATAGACAAAATTCAAAATCGTGCATAACACGAAAAAATTTCTCGTGTATGTCTGTGTGTATATGTATGTAGGTGCAAATATCTTAAGGGGGGAGGGGTAGAATTAAGATATTCAATAATTTTTATATCTAAAAATTCACCTAAAAATCAATAATTTCTTTCAAGCAAACTATCAAACACAAGATAATCATTATAAGTAAATGAAGTGGATAAAGAGTAAAGAGTAGGAAGACAAACGATTGTAGGTGGTTCGGCCAAGCTTACGTCCACCGACCAAGGATGCTCCTCTTAGGATTTCAAAAATCTTTACTAAAATACTTCTTCAAATCTTAGTGAAGCAAAAACCAAGTTCTACAACTCTTTGAAGCCAAACTTCAAAGAACCCAAGAGTCCTACTCTTTAGGATTTCCCCACACTCTTACAAGCTCTTATAGATGTATCTCTCAAGATTTCTCAGCTTATAAAGTGTGTATACAATCAAGAAGAGTGAAGAATGATAAAGAATAGATATGTTCTTCTCAGAAGATGATATAGCAAGAAAGGCTCTTGAAAGCTCAAAGAGTCTGCAAGAGTTGCTCAAGACTTCAGCAATTTAAAGATGATATAGATTTTGCAAGCTTTGATTGATGATAATTTTCAGCTTTGAGAATGTATTTAAAGAGATTTAAAAGCTAGGGCTTTGGTAGGTAGAAGAAGGAGGAAGAAATGGGGATGAACGGTAATAAACGGCTAATGCATTTATTACAACATTTCGCTCAACCACTCGACCGGCTAGGCCATCCGATTCTCCTTTGGCCTTCTCTAATTAGGCCGAACACCTAAGCCAAACGCCTTGGCCAATCGACCGACTAGAGGGTTCAGCTTATTCTTCCCCTTCTCTATTTTGGCTGAGCGACATCCCTGGTCAGTCGGTCGACATGCTGAGGGATCCGGCCACTCCAGAGACACTGAAGCAAAGCCAAACTCGCCTAAAATACTTTTAAAATCCATTTTGTCAAAGTTTCATGACTCCAAATCGACTCAAAGCACTTGTAAACAATTTTTAAGGCTTAGAAACATTTCAAAACACATGTTTACACTATGTATGCATCCAAAATCATTTTTGCTTTTATGGAAGACAATGTCCATGGGTTTTAAGTTGTTAGTATAAGGAAAAGTAGAAGTTTGAGCTAACACTTGCAATTCTAAGACATTTCACAAAAAAAGCAACGAATCCGGTATCCTTTGTGATGCCTCTTCTCCGCCTTGTGACTTCTCATCATTTTCTTCTTCAATCTTTGATAAAAAATGCTCTCCATGGCTCTTATTCATCTATTTTTTCATTTATATTTAACACTCACAAGATGCTTTTTAGTAACAAGATGCATATCAAATTTTTCTTCATCAAAATCAATAATTAGTATTTAGTCAACAATATATTTATATTTATGTCTAGTGTATGACTTTTTGAGATTAATATCTACTTGTCTACCCTTGAGAAGAGCAGTGAAAAAAATGTGCTAAAAATATCAAATTTTATTCTTCAGCTATTAAGCATAATGAAGACTCCAACGGTCCAGCGTGTATCAATTGAATTCGATCATGTTGATGTTGTTGCTAACTACAAGTTGTGAATTTATTTAATGACGACATGTCATGGCTTGATTAGCTTAGATTAATAGTGTGTTTGAAATGAACTTATTTTATTTAATATTTTAAGTATATTCCCAAATAATTTTTTTTTCTTCCTCAAAGTTCATCTTCATCACTTCTTAAAATATTATCTAAATAGAAAAAAATACATTAAAAGTTATTATTACAACTAAGTAAACAAAAATTGTAATAAAAAATAGTTTGGACAAAGTTACTTACTTATCAATTTTCTTATAAAAAAAATGCACAAATTTATTTATTAAAAAATTGAAATAAAATATAGTATATTTTACCTTTTTATTATTTTGTGTTGTTTGTTTGTTGTGAAAACAAAATGAAGAGCGAGGGAGGGGGGATACGCTGCCTAGTGGAGAGTGGAGAGAATAGGGGTTTAAGATTTTGGGATTTGAGAAAAAAGGGCTTCGGGATGATTGGTGGAGTGGGACAGGAAGGGTTTTTTTTTCCTTTTCTAATGGTCAACATAAAAATAAAAAATAGAAAAAAGAAAAGGAAAGTTATCTGACAGCAACTAAATGATCACAGGGAAAGGTTGGTCATGGTTGGGACTTCGGAACTAGGGTGGGTTGGGGGAGGGCGGGGGGGCAGGCAAAGTATATTAAAAAAATACATATTTTTGCATTATAAATATATATAAAAAAAAAGTGATTTTTGTTTGGGGCCTGGCCCCTAAAAAAATACATATATATATGTATTGTAAATATATATAAAAGAAAAGTGATTTTTGTTTGGGGCCTGGCGCCTCCACCCCCCCCCCCCGGGGGTACCGCCCATGCATGTCAGAGAGCCCGTTAGCTTAAGATTTTTAATGCCTTAATTGCATGACAAATTATATGTTAGCATAAATAAATATGTATATGATGTATGTGCATTAATCCAACAAGTATCATGTGCTTTGATGTCTTATATATCAAGATATTGTCATAATTTCTGTTACAATGAATCACAAATGACCTTTTAATTTGGTCTAAGATTTTGGGACATTTTGTTTGCTGAACCATGATATTGTTCAAATTATTGGATAGTTTACTTGGGTTTGATCTATTACATTTAAAAATGAAAAAGAAAATCAATGGTATTAAAGAAAATTTGCTTTCCTGGATGCGACCACTTTTTTCTTTTTATTTACTTTGCTTTTTCCCTTCTGTTTCCCGTCTCCTTCTCTCCCGCATATGAGTGAGTGCAGCTTCTGCATGAACATGCATGCCTTAACTTGATCTCTACTTACCATTACAAATCAACAGGAACCGGCAGCTGCAATTCCACAAGAAGATATTCGCAATGGCAGATGTCATTGTTACACCAACAACAGGGTAAAAAACTTCTGTTATAAGATAAGCAAAGTTTCGGCGAGTTGATTGAGTCATCTTCTGTTTCATTCACAAACCAGCATTGTCTGCTTGCATTGTTTACAGTGTAACTGCATATGAATTAAAAGACGATGCTCTGGAGACTGGTGAACTGGACTACGTAAATGGAGGTAACATGTTCATATCCTTTTAAGCCCAATTGCTTGTCATACATGATCCATGTATTAATTATCATATAGCTCAAACATATATGTTATTCACTAAAAAGCTCAATCCATTGTTATTTCAGCTGCACTAGTACGGTACCAAATTGCAGGAAACTTTTTGGGGTTGCCAGCAATTACTGTCCCAGTATGCTTCTGAAATCTTTAAATTTTTATGTTCCTATGCACTCTTTGCATGTCTCTAGCCACTAAATTATTTTTCTTCTCTTCTTCATCTGATAGGTTGGATATGATAAATGTGGCTCGCCCATTGGCCTTCAATTTATCGGTCCACCATGGTCTGAATCTTTGCTGATCCATGTAGCTTTTGCTATGCAAGTAAGCCTCCATGCTTTTGAAACAACTTACTTGGATGAGTTTTCCAACTTAATCTGTATATAACTGACCACATCTTCATATAACAAAACTTTAACAAGGAAGATTGAGTTTTTATCTACATTTCTTAGTGCATTCTGTTCTCAAGCTAATAGGGAGATGGCCGCTAGATGCATTAGAAATTTGATATGGTATATATATTTTCCTATCCATGAACACCAAATATGATAGGAGATGTGTAGTAGATAATTCCATGATCTTATTTTAAGATGCTTATTTTATTGAAATGGGGATACATCTTATAAGATTTAAGATATCTTGTCACATGTATTCTACGAAAATTCAAAAAAAAAAAAAATTCAAACTTCTATAATTATAAAAAATAAGATGAGGATGGATTGCTTATTTTTTACAAGATAAGGTTTGTTTTGATTTTTCATAATGTACATGTGATAAGATGTTTTAAATGTTGTAAGATATCTTCATTTTAATAGGATAAATATCTTAAAATGAAATCATTCCAAATAGACTATAAATCTTATCAATCATTTATCCAATTTCTTCCAATCTTGTTATCCTATATTTTGAACTCATTAAGTGCTTCACTTTGTTTTCAGGAGCTGTGCATCTCGGAATATAAAAAGCCAGATGTGTTCTACAGAATTCTCACAAGGGATTAGATGGAATTACTTATGGTAGTGGAATTATCTTTCTGGAGTTGCATTTATGATGCTTAACATTACAGATGGACTTATAGGGCATGTCTAATATAATATCTTTGAGATTTTATGATGAAACCACCTTAGAAGGTGAAGGATTCTCATGATCTCGAAGCAGTTTAATGGATTCGAATCATTAAGCATTGATCCTTTGCACTTGTCTAAATCATTTTTGTGGACGTTTTGTATGTACAACTAGAGTACATACATTATTGCATTAGGCTGAAAAATGAGGGGAAGGAAGGAAATGATTGTTTTTTAAATTTGGGGGGGGGGGGGGGGAGGAAATGGAGGGATAATCACCTTTGTTTTTCTTCCATAGTTGATTTTGCTTTCCCACAAATCGGAAGAAAATGGGGTGATGTGGTTAGCTTAAGTGTGAAAATTAAGGTGAACATAAGCTGAGTCAAAAAAACTCGCTAGTACACAAGGATTGTGCTCATATAGCACGCCATTTTTGGATTTTTTTAGATTGACTTCTTTTTTAGAAAAAATTATTTTTTAAAAATAGATACGATTTTTTTTTAAAACAAGAATTTGGCTTGACTTTAAAAAAAAATTGAAATTCTGAAAGAGAAAAAAATTCAAATTCAACTTTTTTTTTCAAAAATTAATAATTTTAACTTCTCAAAAATATCCACATTTCAAAATTTAAGTGTTTCTAAAAGACCCAGGCAAACGAGCTCTTTGTATTATTTTAATATTCTAATTACCTAGTATAATTTATAAAAGAGTACGTTGTACTATCGTGATAATCCAATAATGAACTATAAATTATGACAAAAGAGGTCCATGAGCCCTATGTTAATGGAGGAAACCTTTTACGAATTTTGTTTTTATTTTCTTTTTATTGATAGGGCTTTGTCTACTATTAATCCATACAACAAAAGGAAGTCATGTTACTAGATAAGTCTCTTTGACAATTTCAAGGAAACTTTTAAGTGGCGGTTGATGCATTGGAATAGATTTAGATAGGATGGGAACAAACTAGAGAATGGAATAGAACAGAGAACGGAATGAATTTGAGAATGAATATACTATACTTGGTAAGCGTTAGTAAGAACGATAGGAATGCATATATTGAGTCCATGCAAATTACAATATTATCCTTGTGTTATTTATTTATGTATTTATTATTATTATAATAATAAATCCTAATATTTTTAATTATTTTAATTTTTACTTTTATTTTTTAATTTTAAATTTTTAAAGTTTTTTTAATTTTTTATTTTTAAATTTTTTAACGTTAATTTTTAAATTTTTATTTTTTGTTTTAATATTTATTATTTTTATTTTTATAATGAACACATACAAAAAACTACTTTTTTAATACATTAATAAAGTATATTTTAGTCATTTATAAAAATCCATTCCTAAGAATATGGAAATGAGTAATTCCTATGTACTTTTTCGAGAATGGCTACTCCATATTTATAGAAATGGAATCCCTACGAGAATGAAATTTCTAAGTGCATTGCATCATATCCAATACTTACACTATGCACCATATGCACAATGCTCCGTATAAGCATTGCGCACCGTATTGTACGTGAATAGTTTACACGCACAGTACGTAACAGTATATCTGTTCAAGATTTTTATATTATAAGTTCAAGATTTTTATATTAAGCTGCAAATATGTTTAAAATTTTGAACTTTATATAAAAGTTTTGAACATATAATATAAAAATTTTGAATATGTAACATAAGAGCTTTGAATACAGAGTATAATCTATGAGCATGTAATATAAGAGTTTTAAACTTGCTTTATGAGATTATAATTTTTATTTTGTGAACTTACTTTTAAACTTTTGAACATATAATATAAAAATTTCGAACATTTTTGCAGCTTAATATAAGAGTTTTGAACCTATAATATAAAAATTTTGAACCTATGATAGTTATGAGATTATAATTTTTATTTTGTGAATTTGCTTTTAAACTTTTGAACATGTGATATAAGAGTCTTGAATATGTTTGTAGCCTAATATAAGAGTTTTGAGCCTATAATGTAAAAATTTTAAACTTATAATATAAGAATTTTGAACACATGTACTATTATGTATTGTGCGAGCGTACTGTTCACGTACAATATGATATATAGTGCTATGTAGAAGCATTATCAGTATAGAGTATAGTAAAAATTGCACATCATACCAATCGTGGAAATTAAAGATTGCCATTCCAATCCTTACCTCATACCAATCACCATCTTAATTGCTAAAATTGACTTGTTTTGTTCTCTACATCAAGTTGATTTCTGAGATCAAATGGCAAGTCATGCGAGTAGCAATTCATTTGCATAATTTCAGCTACAACTCTATTAACTTCTAGATTCCCTAGATCATGTTGGTTACATCTCTTATTGCTCTCTGAATTGCAATTGTCTGTCAAATATGCAGGTATAATATCCCAAATTTAAAAGGGAAAAAATGAAAAGTAGAGGAGGAGAGAGAAAGAAAAGGAAACTGATGCACTTATTATGGAGTGATTTTAGGCATATTAGAAAGAAAAAAAAACCATAAAATAAGCACTAAAAACCCATAAGGTGCATCTTCCTTTGTCAGCAGATTAATTTCCTCCTTCAAAGCGGTCAAGTTTCACGAAGTTGGTCACCATTAGAGGTGGCAAACGGGCACCCGCGGGCCAACCGCACCCGTTTAGCACGGGTTATTCAGTTCCACGGGTCGGGTCGGGTCGGGTCGGGTCGGGTCGGGTTCGTGCAGGTGCCTACATCCCCCATCTGCACCAGCGGCCTCGCGGGTTTGCGGGTTGATCCGCTTAATTTTTTAGTATTTTAATATTATTTAAAAATAAATAAAACCAAAAAAATTAAGTAGTAATTAATAAACACTTGTGACTTGTTTGACCAAACAAAAAATTAGGCACCTAAAAATAGTTAAAGTTAATGAACTAAATGTCACAAACACAATCAATAATTTAAAATCGAAATTAAACACCTAATCTCAAACTAATATTAACAAAATAAGACAACAATTACCATAGTCCATAGCTACAATCAAAGTCTCAAATATGGCTGCTAAGGCTATAAACTATAAAGTGCAATAACAAGAAAAAAACTTAAGGTTTCTAACTTTAAACTTATATGTATTTAAAAAAAAAAAAAAAGACACTCCCGGGTCAACCTGCACAACCCGCCCTTAGCGTGGGTCGGGTTAGGTCTACCCATTTGCCTTGCGGGTTATGAAATGCTAAACCCTAACCCTACATTTATGCAGGTTAAACGGTTCAACCAGCGGGTCCGGACCCGTTTTGCCACCTCTAGTCACCATATCCTTCAGTGAAGCAATTTCAAAGTTGTTGGTAGGAAATACTCCTTAAGATTGTTGGTGGTGTGCGTTCAAAAGTTCTAAAAATGGCTTCAAGGTGTGTTATTTTGTCACTATCATTGAAGATTATTTGCCCCCACCAATCAGGTGTGCAAAGGGATTGTGCAAATATCCTTTGGGAAACAATGAAACCTATGACTTGTATTGACTTGCACTCTCAATCAAAGTCTCTAGCACTCACCAGAAAATAGCAGGAAATCAAAGGCCTCAAGGTATTTTTTTGCAGCAAAATAACTCAAAGCTAAATCTGAATGTGTTTGAGCATCGTTGGAGTGATTCTATTTTTTTTTTCATGCTTGAAATGCTTCAGACATGGCCATATATAAATAAGGGCCTGTTTGGATTGGCTTTTTTTTAGGAAAAAACACTTTTTTTCCTAAAAAATTTACATTAAATTTGTAATAACTATTTGATTTGGCTTCTAAAAAAGCTGAAACTCTGAAAAAAGCTCAAATACAGCTTTTTTTAGAAGCCAAAATTTTCAGCTTCTAAAAAAAAACTGTTTTCCAAAAGTTGATAAAAAAAGTGCTTTTGAAAAAAGCCAATCCAAACGAGCCCTAAAGTTATGCCTGATTCGAATAGATACAACTCTTGGAGTTTAACTAGCAAAAACCTGTCAAATGAGCATATAATGGTCATTTTATGTCCTTACCAGTCGATCGCCATGTCAATTGGTAGAGACAAAGTTCTCTTTGGTCTTACCATTCAACCGGTACCGGTCGACCTATACGACTAGTAACCGAGGAGTGACTTTTGAAAATTACTCTACCACAAAATTTGTGTTCACAAATTTTGTTGGCATGACAAGGTAGTATCAAAATTTTAGGTTAATGATCTCTTAAGACCTAAAGGAAAATGCATGGTTGGATTTTGAAGTGCATAAGAAAATTTATTACTAATATATTTGGAAATAGGAAATGATCCCAACTTTGAGGAATATGGGTAAGCAATCTGAATTAATTAGATGATCGCAGTTTTGTGTATATAGAAATATGAAGGCTAAATGAACTGAATAATTAGATTTAAAAAAAAGATGTGTAGCTTAATGATACATCAGCCATGCATCTAATTAGAAACAATTGGAAGTAGCTTGTTTGCAGCTTAATGATACATCAGCCATGCATCTAATTAGAAACAATTGGAAGTAGCTTGTTTCCAATGTGTTGATTGAATTATGATATCTAACTGAGTGTCAAATTGTGGTCAAAGTAGTAATAGACGTTTACATCCAAAATTTGAAACACTACTAGAAACTGACAATTTAGAGACGCAAAGTTTGAGACGGAAATTTTCCGTCTCAAATTGAGACAGATTTGAGACAAAATTGGGATGATCTCTTGCACAAAAAGCTTGTCATTCTTTTAAACAGATTTGAGACAGAACTTGCAATGGACTTTGTGGCACAGCTTTTTCCCGTGCAAAATCCGTCTCAAAAGTGAAAAGATAATATTTAGCGATGGAATTTGCGACGGAATGTGTCTCGCTAAATGTTGGTGGAATGTATGAGGGCATATGCCTTTTATGAGTTGTAGTGGTTGAATGAATGGATTGGTATATAATTAGTTTAATAGGTATGAATAACAAAATAAATAGTAAAATATTTTAAATGAAAAACATATTAGAGATAGATTTGATATTAAAAATATTTAAAAAACATATTAGAGATGAAAATATTTTAGTCAAATTGCATTAGCGACGGATTTGAGACGGAAATAAATTTAGTTAAATTGTATTCGTGACAGATTTGAGACGGCAATTATTTTAGTTAAATCCCATTAGAGATAGAATTGAGATGAAATTTTTCAAAAGCGTGGCGAGATTTGTGACGGAATAGAGACGAAAGTATTTAGGGACGGAATAGAGACAGAACATTTTGTCAACATCAACATCTTTCATATAGTTTAAGACTAATTTGGGACGGAAATTTTCGTCTCAAATTTGAGATGAAAATTTTAGTCACTATATTTCGCCAACAACAAAATAGCTTTAATGCAATTAGGGATGAAAATTTTGGTCACGAAGTAGAGACAGACTTTTGAGATGGAATATTCCCTTACTATATGTTATTAGTGAAGAATTTTAACGAAGTGTTTGAGACGGAATTTTACACGTTTGGGACAATTTTTTCGTCTCTAAACTGTTAGTTTCTAGTAGTGAAAGTCAGTCTGGGTCAAATAAATTCGGTACACATGGGGAAATTGAGATTGTTGAAAGAATTTGAAATTGAAAAATACTAACTATAGACAAGAAGCAAAGTGCTTGTTATGCGCCAAAATCAAATTATATATACAGGTCAAATGGAGTACCAACAAAGAAGGAGGGAGTTGAAATTTTTTGGGTACTCCAGGTTAAAAGCTGGTCAAGAACACCAAGTCGTTCATAACCATCAACAATTCAATTAATTGCTTATTTTATTGTAACTAGTTACCATAGCTTAGCTTAATCCCTATCCTAAATTAGAAGTGGCTTAATTGCAACTTGTAACCACACAAGCCTGCACAAGAAGAAATTGTTATTGTGGCTTCATGTTGTTTAATAAATCACAATAGATTGATAGAGTGTTGCTTGTGTATGAGTGATGTGTGTGATTTGTATATGTTTGTGCATAGTATTTGCATACACTTCTTAGGGTGTTTTAGAGCCTATGTGGTGTATTTAATGTAGTAATTGTGTATAATTTATAATATTTGAGCATAATGAGTCTTATCGCATAAATGCTACACTAAACGCTATATTTTTGCATTTTAGGTGAGCTTTGGAAGGGTTCGAGCTTACATGTGGACGGAACGAGCTAAAGATGAAGACCAGAAGACAAATGGAGTAAAAATGAAGTAAACTAGTGGAACTGGTCGAGTATAGGGGAAGAACCAGTCGACCAGCAGGGGTTTACCAGTATGAGCAAAAGAGTTCACCAAGTACCGATCGAGGGTTCACCAGGTACTAGTTAACCAGCTAGGTCGATCAGCAAGAGCAGAGAACTCCAGTGTTTACGGTCGACCATTAAAAGTTTACCGGTCAATCAACTGGGTCGACCAATAGTCGCAACGAAGAGCTTATAAATAGCCCATTTTAGATCATTTTTAAGGGAGGAACTTTTATTTCTTAAACCCTACTAAACCTTAACCTTTTACCCACTTCACCAAACACCCAAAACACCATCCACACACCATACCAAGTAAGGATTAAAGCTTGTAACAAGAGATTCAAGAGATTTGCTTGAGATTTGAGCAAGGGTTTGAAGGGGAGTTTCTTATTCCTTTTCTTATTTTTATAAATATGCTTTGTAAATGAGTTAAATCTAGGGTTGATTGATGCTGTAAATTAGATTAAGGCTTTGAATAAAGGATTTATGTACATCTATGGCTTCTAATGCATACTTCCTGACATTGATTAATGGCATAAATCAATACATCTTGCATTGATAACCGAATATGTCTATGTTTTTGATAAAATTACTAAGCAAATATTGCATGTGTTCTTTTATGCTTAAATGCTATCGGTAGTGGTTTCACCTTAGCCTTAATCCATGCTAACAGCATTAGCCTTATTTGCAACTAGTGTGTATTGATTAACATGCTTAATAGAAGACTTAGTGTGGTAGGAGTATACCTCTAGTCTAAAATAATACTAAAAAGGTATCTACTAGCACTAATTAATACTCTAGGAGTCTAATCTCTAGTCTATAACAATACTACTAGGTTAGTCTCTCAAGTAGGACGTTAATCAACACCAAAGAGAACCTAACTAACTAAGCCCAAAAACCCTAGGTCATAAAGACCATGATATACTGTAGAGAGATCTACCTAGGGATAGACCCACATCGAGTCCTAGTGGATAATAAGATCCGTTAGCTAAGGTCGCCAAGAGAGCAAATCAAAGCCATGGATAGATCGAATCATTGTCAAAGCCTAAGCCTAGTTGCAACCTAATCACCCTAGATCCTCTTCTATCTATAAAGTATTCTTTTCTTGGCTAGGCATATTAGTTCCTCCATCAGTTTAGGCTAGATTAGGTGTAATTTCCATTGTCTTGAGCTCCCTCCCATCCTAAAAAGACCAAAAAAATATACCACACATATCCATAGCTAGTTTTAGGCACTCGAGCGCATAGAGATTGAATTAAGATAGCCTTTCTGAGAAAGAATGACCTCGTACTTGCACGCTTCATTATACGCAACCCATGCACTTGCGAGTTTAAACATATCAATGAGTAGTCAGTTGAACTGCTGAGATATATTATTAGTCCTAACTCTATTATTAGGTGCACAACTAAGGTTAGTCTCCAGCTAGGTGGTCTTAAGTGTTCAAAGCCTGGGAAAAGTATTGCCTATATAACAGGAGGCGACAATTGCAAGCAGGATTCATCAAAGATGTTAAGTGCCATTTTGAGTTGGTTTACATGTTAAGAAACTGATACTTATTGGAGCAAGCTTTCTAAATCCATTGCAAAGTTACTGGGTACCATTATACAAGTCCCTAGATCATTTTTGGGGCAAAGAAAATAACGTGATCGAAATTGGTTCACATTGATCTCAGCTAGAGAAGAAGGAATAATCATACTCTAAGACGTCATCCAAAGTCAACATCTAGTCAAAGCCATGGCTCAATACATTCACCCCTTTAGAAAAATTTTCATGTAAATAATTTTTGGCACACCTGTTAAGACTTGTTGACAACATAGTGCCAAAAAGTCAAAGCAAAGGCTTTGTAACGATCAAGAAAAGCAAGACTTCAGCTACACCATCAACATCAATTGTGTATAAGACATCTTCACACAATCTTTTGGCTTCAACACCTACCTAGAAGGACCAAATAACTCTACCAATAGATCTGGACTTGTATGATCATTCTTCTCAAAAGATTCACCCTGAGTTGATACCACTAGGAGAATGGATCATCAGATCTAACATTTTATAACTTGAGCATTGGCTGATGTACAAGATTGTACATCATAAATAGTGAAAATAGTATCACATGAACAGTTATAGAATGCCTTGGCTCCATTGATTAATTTGGCCAAAAAAGACTAGCCGGGCCATTCAAGATATTTAGCTAGCAAAGGGCTTTTGCTCAAATAGCTTGTTTTGACCAATATGAGGGCATAACAGCTTGTTGAGTAAGCCAAAGTGTTGGCCATAGATGTAGAGAATTTAAGTAGGTCACTAAGTCAAGATATGATACAACCATTGCTAGATCATATGCTCCAACACATAAATTGATGCATAAATAGTGATGTGTAAGCTATTCTATTCCTAAATCACCAGACGGACATCAATTACTTGCTAACAACCAATAGGCATCAATCTCCCTACCATGTTAGCATAGAGAACCTTTAGCAACCAACCGTTTCAATGACCTAGTCTTGGTTAGTGGCACCAATTCAACCACATGTGCTACCAAACAACACAAGGCACTCAGGGTAGAAATATGTTGAGCAAGATGCTTTAGCTAGATGAAAACCTTTTACTCAGTCATATTCCTGATATGGGGCATGTCTAAGGGAGTTAGATGCATGGGGGCAACAATTACCAATAAGAAACCCCTAGACCAAGGGTTGTATTACGCTGGACCATTGGGACCATGTCTGAATAATTAAGAAGCCCCAATTGATTAAGCTATAATGATAGATTTGGTCACTGAAATGTTAGATGAACACTTAGGCCCAAGAACACTAGCTAATTATATGATTTTTTATGTTTGACCATATTCAAAATGGGTTGACAAGATGATGGGGTTTCTTTAGGGTTTTAAGGCTCCAAAAGTCACATTATTCTCTTGGAGGGTACGGGCTATCACTATGGAGTGTATAGTGAGGTTCACTACCTAATGTGGTAAGCAGCAAGCAATGATTATCTAAAATTATAGCTTTTTAGAAGTTCATTAAGTAGGCTTGCATTTTAATGTTATGCTAAACTTTGCCCCAACTGGGTATAATTATGGACCAAGATAGAGAGATGTTCCAAAAGTATCATTGTAGAATAGAGCCTGATATTATAATTGCTAGCTTGCTAAAGATATGCTAAATGCTATGAGAGTTTGCTAAGATTTTATAGTGCGATTTAAACAATGTGGAAACAAATGCTACATAAAGGTTTATATTTTGAACTCCACAAAAAGGTCAAGGGTCAGCTATTTATAGATCTGTTTTAATTGGCAACACATGCAGTTAAATAAGAAACTTTAGCCATTGGTTTGCACCATGGTGAAGGTTCTTCTTAGCAAACATAATGAAACCAAAGTTGTACCACCTAAAAGGGCCACCAACATTTGCATAAGGATTATCAAATAGTATCTTTTCAACTGACCACTTTAAAGAATGGTAAAGGTATAGAAGGAAATAGGGCTAAGTGTGATTGATTCATCTTGAGTGAGAGTACAAGCAAGAGGGAGATAGCTTTTGGTTATTTTAATGAAAAGAAGCAGAACCAAAGCTTACATAACCAAAAGAAAAGGAAGGCCAGGTGTTCATTATCACTCACAAAAGTGTCATAAGAACTAGCATTCTTGGAGAGAAAGGTAGCCTAAGCATAGTGGTTTTTTTTGCATAATGAATAAGGGAATAACCCGTGCAATGCACGGGAGAAATAAATCTTTTTAATATTTTTATTTCTTGTTGATAGCTAGTTATGCTTTTATAGTATATATAACAATAAACTAAACTATATATATATGTGTGTGTGTGTGTGTGTGTCTATATATTGAAAATTTTAAGATTTTTAATATGAATAATATTTTTAATGAGCAATTTGTAATAATTGAATACAACATTTCAATTTGGAAGTGACATCAGAAAAAGCATTCATATCGATAAAAATGGCATTTACATTTGATAATGACAGAAAAGATATATATTCTACTTTGTATAATGTATGAATTGGGAATAAATTCATTAAATTAGGGTATTATTTTGATGAAGGAAATTTACCAAAAACTTGAATTACCCCCCAAAATTTGATTTACCAAAATTGTTTGATTTGGTATTGATAGAAAAGAAATATACATACAGACATACATATATACATATATATATGTATATATATTACTGCTTTGTATAATATATGGATTGGGAATAAATTCATTAAGTTAGGAAATTATTTTGATAAAGAAAATTCATTAAATCAAGAAATTACTTTGACGAAGGAAACTATTAATAATGAAGTGATAAGTTGAATCAGATTAGTTAAAGAATTGACACGTGATATAACTTAAAAGGCATGCACCTTATTTATAATATATATAGATTTGGGTGCAAAAGAAAAGAAATTGGTAGCATAGAGCCTACAATCATAAAGCCATAAACCAATTAAAGTAGCAAGGTCAATGAGAGTAACTGTGAATAGCCAAAGAGATAGATGAAATCATTCGTGGTTGTTGAGCATGAAAATATGTCGGCAGCTAAAAAGTTAGTGTTAGTGGTTGATGTGTTATGTTTTTGTGTGTGTTTGCATTGTAATTTACCTATATTTAAGAAGTATCAAGTGCTCAAAAAGATGCATTGGTGTAGTACTTTTGATATGAATAGGCTTAAGCGTAAACAAATGTACATATCGAGTTTAAGAGACAAATTGCTACACTAATTGCTTGTTTTCAATGATTTAGGTGAACTTTGGGTTAAGATTGAGATTGGGCGATGATAGGCAATAAAGATGGGAGATGTACGAGCCAAAAGGAGAAGATCGGAGGCCGAAAAGACAAAGAATAGAGGGAAGAAGTCAGCCGAACGACCAAGAAGGATGAGCCGGTCGACCGGCTAGGTCGATCGGCCACTCCAGATAGGTGCCAAAAATAGCCGGACGACTACCCCTCCAAAGTCGGTCGACCGGCCAGTCCAGAGAGCATCACCAAAAAGCCGGTCGAGCTAAGAGAAGAAGAGCCGGTCGACCAGCAGATCGTGAAAAGTCGATATAAATGCCCGATTTTCAGACTAAAAAGGGATATTTTTTAGAGAGCTTTTTGAAGAATTTTAGATAGGATCTCTTCACACCCATCACCCATACACACACACTTAACCCTAGTCTTCACCTACAACACACATACACTCTCACACATTTCATCACCTTGGAGCAAGAGAATTTAGAGGGTTTCAACATTTAGATTCAAGTTTGCTCAAGAGCTTTGTATAAGATTAGCTAGGATGAAAAGGAAGCTTCATAAACTCTCTTTCATTCATTCTTTTATTATGATTGAGTAGATTTGTGTAGGGTGATTTTACTTATGTAATGGGTTAGCAATATACTCTTATGATATGGGATTAAATGGCTGATTATATATACATATTTGATTTTCTTATTCAAATGGTTATTTTCTCATTCATGTCTAAGTGTTTTATTAAATGCCTAAATGGGCAACATGTGTATAAATTAAAGTCTATTTATTACTAAACACATCTAATCCATGCTATAATAATGTCTATGTCTTTATATGTGGATGCTATGAAGTGGGTAATGCTTATATTCATGTCTATGTGTATATTTGCATGCCTAGTAGTGAATATGACTTCAATAATGCATACATGTCGGTTGTTAATTGCTTCTAATGACTTCATTAAGGATTTTAGTCATATTGCATGTCCCTTGTCTAAGCTCCTAGCACAAGATGTCCCTTTTGACTTTGATGATAAATGTGTTAGAGCTTTCAATAGGCTTAAATCCTTATTATCTACATCCCCAAATATTCAGCCACCTAACTACAGTCTCCAATTTGAGGTTATGTGTGATGCATCCGATTATGCGATAGGAGCTGTCTTAGGTCAAAGGAAGGAAAAGTTGCCCCATGTTGTGTACTATGCTAGCAAGACTCTTGATGAAGCCCAAAAGAACTATACCACCACGGAAAAAAAGCTTCTAGCAATAGTTTTCTCCCTTGACAGGTCATACATCCTAGGGTCCAAAGTGATTGTCTACACTGATCATGCGGTATTGAAGTATTTGTTGTCGAAGAAAGAATCTAAGCCTCGCTTGATTAGGTGGTTGCTTCTCCTTCAAGAGTTTGACATAGAAATCTGGGATAAGAAGGGTAGGGAAAATTTAGTTGCAGATCATCTTTCCTATCTTGTTAGCGAGTCTTCTAGTGATCCATCTCCTTTTCATGATTCGTTCCCCGATGAGCAATTGTTTGCCGTCTCTCATCACACACCTTGGTTTGCTCATATTGTCAATTATCTTGCCACAGGGCATTTTCCTTCCCATTGGGAGAAAAGACAAAAAGATAGGTTCCTAGCACAAGTTAGGCATTTCTTTTGGGACGATCCCTATCTTTTCAAAGTGTGTGCAGATCAAATGATCCGTCGGTGTGTGCCTGAGGACGAGTTTGAGAATGTTTTGAGTATGTGTCATAATGAGGGGTGTAAAGGTCATTTTAGTGGGAAGAAGACCACCGCGAAGGTCTTACAATGTGGATTATTTTGGCCTAATTTCTTTAGGGATGCCCAAGAGTATTGTAAGAAGTATTTTAGATGTCAACAATCCGGGTCCATCTCTAGAAGAAACATGATGCCTTTATCCCCTATTCTTCCTTGTGAGTTGTTTGATGTTTGGGGTATAGATTTCATGGGTCCATTTCCACCTTCCTTTAGGTACCAATACATTTTAGTGGCCGTTGATTATGTGTCCAAATGGGTTGAAGCAATTCCCACACGTACTAATGACCACAGGGTAGTGGTTAAGTTCATTAGGGAGAACATTTTCTCTAGATTTGGAGTTCCTAGGGTCTTAATTAGTGATCGGGGTTTGCATTTTCGCCATAAGATCTTAGAGGCCTTGTTGAGAAGATGTTCAGTCACTCATAAGGTAGCCACTCCTTATCACCCGCAAACTAGTGGACAAGTAGAGGTGTCCAATAGGGAGATCAAACACATTTGAGAGAAAATGATTAGGCCCGATAGGAGAGATTGGTGTGTTAGGCTAAATGATGCTTTGTAGGCCTACCGTACCGCCTTTAAGACTCCCATTGGTATGTCTCCGTATAGATTGGTTTATGGTAAAGCTTGTCACTTGCTGGTAGAACTTGAGCATAGAGCTTATTGGGCAATCAAAGCCCTAAATTTTGACTTGGCAAGAGCGGGTGAGAAAAGGAAGCTAGACCTAGCGGAATTGGAAGAGCTTAGATTCGAGGCGTATGAGAACGCTAAACTTTATAAGGATAGGATGAAGAGAATTCATGATAAACACATAATTAAGAAATCATTCTCTTCTTCTGATAAAGTTTGGTTATTTAACTCACGATTGAAACTCTTTCCAGGTAAGCTTAAGACAAGATGGGATGGTCCATATGAGGTGCTAGATGCCTATCCTTCCAGAGCAGTCAAGATTAAAGACTTGAAGGATGGCCAAGAGTTGACGGTGAATGGGCAATGCCTGAAGCACGCATATGATCCGAGCATGGCACGTGTGGAGGCTTTAATGCTTTAGGACCCTATCTATGGAAGTTGAAGATAAGTTGGTGTTTGCCCGGCTGACGGCATGGTGGTTAGCGTTACTAGGAGGCAACCTAGGTTTAATTTTGTAATTTTGCATTTATTTCACTTTCTTTTCCTTTTATTTTCTTTCTTTTATCTTTCTTGCACCCAAACTAAAGTGCTAAATCCCAATCCTTTGTCCCATAAGATACACCATTGCTCATTATTGCACATGCCAATGCAAGCGTACATAGGCAATGCTACTAATCTTGTTTTCTTTGTGAGTGTTTATGAATTGTGTATCACAGGATTAATAGTATGGTGATTTATCATTGGCATGGAAAGCTTTGAAGAAAATGCAAGGTTGTATCTATCCTTTCTCCATTTATTCTCCATGTTTATACCCTATCCCCACCACTCTTACTTGTTTTGTAATGACGATTTGCTTGTCTTTGTGTTTTGATCTATTTGCTTGAGGACAAGCAAAGTTTAGGTTTGGGGGTGTGGGAGTTTGGTTTTCTTGTTATATATCTTGCTTAGGGTAGATTGCATTATGCGCTTAAAAATGGTGAAAATTTTTCAATTTTGATGCATATAGAGTCATTTATTTCTTTGTTGATCATTGTGTTGGCTTTTGTGATTGACTCTATTGATTTATGAAGATGAGATGCATTGTGGGGAAATGAATAGAGTGGTTTGAAAACTAAGTCTCAGAGGGAATGCCCTTCAAAGTTGTGGGGAGTGAGAACCTTGAAAAAATAACCCTTGTTGCCACCCCATAGCTTGGTAGGAAAGAGTGGTGGAAAAGGGTTGTTGATGTGAGTGCCCCTTCCTTGATTGGTTCTTTTTGATATGCCTAAGCCTTTCTTTTTCTTTCTTTTTGTGAATACAATAAAAAGCATGAAAAGTTCCAAAAAAAAAAAAAGGCAAAAAGGTGCAAATATATATATATATATATAAAATGAAGTGAAAAAGAGGAAAAGCCAAAGGCACCAAAACGTTATTGAATAAGTGCATAAGTGACACAATGTCAACTTAGCATAAGTTATCATCTTTGTAGATACGTGAATAAGGCTCTTTATAAGCCATTGTGTTTGTATATTCTCTCTTCTTGTCTTTGAGGCTTGGTGCATGTTAGAGAGACCATGTTAGTTGAGGGAGCACGAAATATCAACATCCCGAGTGCATTAATTAGAATCCTAGGCTTGTGGTGAATTAGCTACTTGGGAAATTCCCACGAGGAACGAGACCCCTTATGGGTAAAGGGAGGATCCAAAGAGATTTTGAGATCTTTCCACAATAGGAATGCCCTCTTCATGCTTCTTAGACTAATCTTGATAGCGAGTCAATCCTTTAGGCAATCAATTGTATCAGCTTTAGAAATAAATTTAAGATTGGGCTTGCTTGAGGACAAGCAAAGAGAAGGTTTGGGGGTGTTGATGTGCTGTGGTTGTGTGTGTGCTTGCATTGTAATTTACCTATATTTAAGAAGTATTAAGTGCTCAAAAAGATGCATTGGTGTAGTACTTTTGATAAGAATAGGCTTAAGCGTAAACAAATATACATATCGAGTTTAAGAGACAAATTGTTACACTAATTGCTTGTTTTCAATGATTTAAGTGAACTTTGGGTTAAGATTGAGATTGGGCGATGATAGGCGATAAAGATGGGAGATGTACGAGCCAAAAGGAGAAGACCGGAGGCTGAAAAGACAAAGAATGGAGGAAAGAAGTCAGTCGGACGACCAAGAAAAATGAGCCGGTCGATCGGCTAGGTCGACCAGCCACTCCAGAGAGGTGCCAAAAATAGCCGGACGACGACCCCTCCAAAGCGCCGGTCAACCGGCCGGTCCAGAGAGCATCACCAAAAAGCCAATCGAGCTAAGAGAAGAAGCCGGTCGACCAGTTAGGTCGATCGGCAGATCGTGAAAAGTCGATATAAAAGCCCGATTTTCAGACTAAAAAGGGATATTTTTTAGAGAGCTTTTTGGAGAATTTTAGATAGGATCTCTACACACCCATCACCCACCCACACACACACTTAACCTTAGTCTTCACCTGCAACACGCACACTCTCTCACACATTTCATCACCTTGAAGCAAGAGAATTTAGAGGGTTTCAACATTTGGATTCAAGTTTGCTCAAGAGCTTTGTACAAGATTAGCTAGGATGAAACGGAAGCTTCATAAACTCTCTTTCGTTCTATCTTTTATTATGATTGAGTAGATTTGTGTAGGGTGATTTTGCTTATGTAATGGGTTAGCTATATACTCTTATAATATAGGATTAAATGGCTAATTATATATACATGTTTGATTTTCTTGTTCAAATGGTTATTTTCTCATTCATGTCTAAGTGTTTGATTAAATGCCTAAATGGGTAACATGTGTATAAATTGAACTCTATTTATTACTAAACACATATAATCCATGGTATAATCATATCTATGTGTTTATATGTGGATGCTATGAAGTGGGTAATGCTTATATTCATGTCTATGTGTATATTTACATGCCTAGTAGTGAATATGAATTCAATAATGCATACATGTCGGTTGTTAATTGCTTCTAATGGTGTAATCCGAGCATGACGATGTTTGGTAGTCGAATAGGTCCCTTATTTGCGAACACCTTGGCTTAGAACATTTATGAATGTGTTAATAGGTTAAATCCCGCTATTGTGACCTTAAAATGACGAAGCATAATTTAGGGCTAGCCTAGGCCGAGTCTCCTTTGGCTTTAAATCCAACCAATAGGTTTCAGGATAGGTTTAGTTGACCTTAGCGACACTAGGTCTTGGCTTTAAATCCAGTCAATGATTTAGGTACTAGGGTAGGTCCATTCTAAGTCACCTAGGAAGCTAGTTAGTCACTCTTAAGGCCCTAGGTCATAAGGACCACCCCATAACTCTAGGAGGCGGCGCCTAGAGACGGACCCGCACCGAGTCCTAAGGGGAAGTTAAGACACTAATTTAGCAACCTAGTTAAGAGCAATCACTAAAAGTAAGCCATTATTCTTTAATCCCAAAGCATTTGAGTAGAGAATCACCCATTCATAAGTTGAAGTCACCCTAACCTCTTTTCATTTGTTATTTCCTCTAGATTAGCTTATCCCCTACTTTTCCCAACTCCATAGTTTAATTTAATTCATTTTAGTTAGATTTCCCGACCATTTAAAAATCCAAAAAAATCCAAAAAATAGATAGTTTAGATTTCTTATTTTTAGGCACATTCTAGAACACACACGTAGAATTCATCTCACAACATATCCTCTCTGTGGTTCGACACTTGTTCTCGCACACACTACACTGCATCGATCCGTGCGCTTGTGGGTCTTTAGAGCTTGCACTCAAAGAAGTACACCAGTGGTCATTAGTTCCCTTGAAAATTGAATGGCATAAAAAACTCCCTATGCATTTGCAATAGTCACCCATTACGACATGAACTCGATCAAGGTAGGTAGAGAAATGGTCTACAACATCCTTGGTAAGTTAGGACTGTAAGAGTCTCACTCTAAGAACCTTAGCTATGATAAGTGAAGGACACTCAAAATGAGATTTTCGTCAAGCACCAAAGAATGATGTTGGCAGTATATAATGGTCTTATCATTATCTAGAAAGTTGGTGTAATAAGGTCCTAAAGTGAAAGTATTAGCAGGACCAGAAGGTGCCTGTATATGAATATCAATCAATAGAGATATATTGTTCTTCAAAGTATTAATTGGGGATGGGACCCGCAAGAATGTCAAAGTCTCTCATGCCATAATTGCTAAGGTATTTGCTAAGGTATTTACTAAGGTTTTTACTGCATAAATTTGAAAGGGAGAAGAAGGAGATGAGACCCAAGGCCTTTCTATATTGGGTAAGTCTATAGAGGGAATTTGCGATGGTTTGTGACTTGGAAAGTTGGAGCTCATGATTGATTTCGTGCTTAAAGACATAAGGAGCTTAGAAGAAAGCAATGGTTGATTAACCTCCATGAAGAGACAAGCCATAGCAGTATCTAATGCATAGAAGATATATTTTTTAGAGTTTGAGGGAAATGAGATGTGCCAACTAAGGCTTGAACACATTTAAGCAATTCTAGACACACAAAACTCACTTGATGGTTAAGACGGTATAGGATGCTTTGATCCAGCGGCACAAGAATGGACACATGGATGTAATTAAAGCTACAAGTAGTTGTTTGCTTGGAAAAACATTCAATAGGCCACAAGACCTTGGCCACAGTCTCGGTCAGACCTTTCCTTGCATTAAGGTTGAACTTTCTTGTGATGCCTATGAGACCACTTGGTCTTCTTGCACAATTTTATGAATATGGGTTCTTTCCTTGTCCCAAACTTGGTCTAAGAACCTGATGCAATATGGATTATCGACTCTCTAATTGTAATAAAATCATAATTTAAATCAAATCAAAATGGTAAACAAGACAATTGCAAAGCGTTGAATTTTATTACAATGAAGCCTTAAAGAGCCTATTAATCTTCCACTAATGCCATAAAGCTAATTGCAACAAAATTGCTCTAGCCATAAAGTGAATTACAACAAAACTAATGAAACTTAAGCCCTAAAGTGAATTATACTACAAGCTATGATAGGCTGTAAAGTTAATTACAGCAAGATAGCCGTAAACTAAATTATAGCGATAACAATCTAGGTTGTAAAGCAAATTACAGCGATGGGTATTGCTAAACTACAATTAAGCTATGAATGAGCTACGACTAAGCTATAAAGAGCTGGATACGTAAAATAGGATAAGATATGGTGGTTCAGGGACTTGTTCCTCATTAACCTGGACCTGCTTTTATTCTTGGCTAGTCTCATAATTTCTCCACAAACTTGGTTTGAATTTGGAGTCATTGTAGATTGTGGGATTTGACTTTAATTTTTCATGGATTCTTTCCCTTCTTCACACTCAAAAGCTAGCACTGCACATCTTTATTTTGACTCGATCTCTCATTTAAAAATCATACGCGCCACATGTGTTATTTTCTACTCGGGCCGTGTGTCAGCCATCTCAACTGCCCTGGGCCATATCTTCAGCCTTTCTTTGCCTTAGCTTTCAAGGTCCAACTTGGCCTCTAACCTCCTTCTCGGCTTCCTGAGCGTTAGGTTGTGATTTTTAGGGGTAAACAGTAATCCAAACTCTAAAGACGTCATTTGCCCAACTTATCGAAGGTATTGTTTACAACCAAAATTTGTATCCCTCAGGCAAGTATGGCCAAAGTATAGACCAAGTCAAAAGGCAATCAAGGTCAAACAAGTCTTATACACCTTGCACAATCAAGGCCAATTTAAAATTGAAAAATAACTGTAGAAAAGAAGCAGGAAGCTTGTTATGCGACCAAATCAATGTGAATATACAAGTCAAACAGAGTACCAACAACCAAGGGAGGAGTTGAGATTTTCTAGCATACTTCAGGTATAGAAACTGATGAAGAACATTAAGTAAAGGATTCAACAACCATCAGTCGTTTAATCAATTTCCTAGTTTATCGTAGTTGGTTACCATAGCTTAGCTTAATACCTAGTTTAAATTAGGAGTAACTTAATTATAACTTGTAATCCTACAACCTGTGCAATATAAGATTGTCATTGTGGCTTTATCTTATTGATAAATCAAAATAGATTGCTAGAGTGTTGCTTGTATATGATAGTCAACTAAATTGTTAAGATGTATTATTTGACCTAGCTTTATCAACAAATCAATGGCCAAGGTCAGGCTAAGTGGCCTTTGATGTTCAAAGTTTGGTCAAAGTATCATTGGTATAACAAGAGGATACAACTGCAAGCAGGATTCTTTGAAGAAGTAAGGAGCCATTTGGAGTCAATTTACATGTTAAGAAGCTAACGTTTATTAGAAGTTGTTAAAGCAATGTTGCCAAGGCCATTCAACACCATTATAGTACAAGTCCCTAGATCAAATGTGGGGCAAATAAAAGAACCCTATTCAAATTAGTTTGCATTGATATCAGCTGGCCAAAGAGGAAGAATCATTGCTCTAAGACATCACCCAGAGTTAATCTCTCATCAAAGCCATGACCAAATGCATTCAGCCCTCTAGAAATATTTCCATGTAAACACTGGGTGTATGTAATTGTTAGGGGCAAATATCTTAAGAGTAAGGTGAAATAAGATATCAAACAATTTTCACAATTAAAAATTACTCAACAGAACAAGCAAGGTCACTTAGACAATTTATTAAACAAATAAGACATAAAAATCACACAAAAGTAAGGAAAAGAGAAAGAGAGTAAAGAGGACCAATTTTTAGGTAGTTTGGCAAGCCTACATCCATCGCCTAAGGATACTCCTCTTAGGACTTCAAAACTCCACTAGTATGTGTGCACCTACAAATGTTGGTAGGCATAAACCAACTTCCTTTTAGACCTGTTTGAAGATCTGTTTCAAAGAACCCAAGCAATCCCCTATTTAGGATTCCCCACACTCACTCAAGTTAATATATGTTTCTCTTAAGCAATCCAAGCTTCTAGAGTGTGTATACAACAATAAATTGAAGAAATAGAAAGCTTTAAGGTTACAAGCGTCAATAAGAAAATATAGCAAAGATAGGTTCTTGAATGCTCTAAGGATTTCACATATATAGCTCAAACTCTTAAAAAATTCTAAGCAATAAATGATTTGAAAGAGATTAGGAAAGCTAAAAGATGATGTTTGAATGATAAGAAAGTTTATTCAAAGCAATTGAGTACTGTTAGGGCAATAATAGTGGAAAAGGGTTTTAGAAAGGGCAAGCAATAGATCTATAACTACTACAACATTAAATGCTGCAAAGGAGTGAGTCACCTTGGCTAGTCAACCGGTTAGGGGTCCAGCTCCTTATGAACCCTTACTGACCTAAATGGATGCCTAGGCTAGTCGACTGACTAGGGGTTCGGTTGAAAGCCCTAATTTACTAATGTGACTGGTTGCGGAGGCTCGACTTAGGGTTCAGCTATATTAGAATGTTAAGAAAAAATTAGCCAAACAAGTTTTAAAAGCTACCAACTTTTATCTAAAGCATTTTACAATCACAGAACACTTTTAAAGAAGGTTTTCTAAGACATTTTAAGTTCAATAGACATGCTAACACATTTCTTTGAAGATTTTCAAGACATTATACAATGAGAAGCATTTGTTCAAAGATGAGAATTATTGCCCAAAAATCTTTTATGCAAGTGATGCAATAATAAAAGAAATTGTTTGAGCAATAAGAGTGATCCTAAGGCTATTCACAAAAGAGCACAAACCGGTACCCCTTATGATGCCTCGTTTTTGCCTTATAACTCCAATCTTGATCACAAGCATTCTTTATCTTCTTGCAAAACTTGAAATATATGTGCAATGGCTTCTAAGCTTGATATTGTATCTTCATTCCATCAATGCAGATCCTCCACATCATACTAATATAAAATACACTAAAACACTTGCATGATGTTTAGCCATAGTATGAGCAATGGTAAAAACATCACAGTATATAAGAATCATTGTTATGCTAATTACCAAGCTATAAAATTAATTTACATCATCAAAACAATCATTAAAAGCAATATTACACTAATAATCATCCCCTTTTTTATGATGACAAATTAATCCATTCACACCTTAAGTATGCTACTTCTCTACCTTTGGCAACATCAAAACAAGTAAAAACAGAGGAGAAATAGTGAAAGGAAAAGCCACTATTACCAAAGCAAAGTATCGACTACCAAGGTCAATTAATGAGCTAAAAAACTAGCCAGCATCTAAAGAAAACTAAAATAGTCATTGAAATCTCAAAAACCAACCAACATAAACTAAAAGCTAAAATGTTTGAAAAGCACGAAAGAATTATTTTTTGAAAAATTTTCATGGTGCTCCAATCCTCAAGGGCTCTCGCAAAGGTCCTTAAAGTACTTAGCAAAGTCGAATTTGAGTTCTTCATGGGAGTTCTAAAGATTGCCTAAGTAGAGATTTATTTGGCCACCGATAGTGTTCGTCGCTGCCCAATTTTTGTTCATTTCAATCCAATTTGCATTCATCTGGCCCAGACTTGTATTGAGTATCTCCATTTGAGTCAATATCCAGGCTACGATGGAAGAATCATCTTGTTGCACACCAAGGCTGGAGCCTACTCTACCCCTCATCTCATGGTGTCTTTGCTCATCCATTCTAGCTTGCTTCCCTAAGCATAATTTGTCCTACAGTTAGCCTTGTTTCTTCCTCATTTGAGCTTATATCCATAGGCATCCCAATAACTAGCCCACTAATGTTAATGCATCCTTCCTTTAGCTTGCTCTTGCTGTTATTCCTCATCTAGAGCATTTTGAATCTCATCCACATGTTAAGCTTTCGGTCATTTCACCAAGTTACAAAAGGTAGTTCCTTCCCTTGATCTCTACTTTATTTCCCCTTGACCCCATGGGGCAAATTATTATAAGTGGCCCTATTAATAGGATTCCTGTTGTACTAGTAAATGCCAATGGAAATCATGTAAGCCATGTGAAAATTTCAAGCAAATGCCTTAATCTTTTCTTTTGGATTAACCTTAAAATGATCAAAAATGCTTAATCTTTTTCTTTTGGATTAACCTTAAAATGATCAAAAATGCGGGTCAAAGCCGTTCCATAGCCCAGAGTAGTGGCCTTTCCTCCATCTTTACCACTAATGTGTAGTATTTGTTGTAAATAAGAAATGGTAAGACAATTTTCTCCTTCTCATGAAGCATATAAAGCATATAAGCATCCATCAAAGGTATTTTTCCATCATTGATCATCCTAGGCAACAAGACTTCACTAATCACTTTTAAAGAAATTCTCTTGTTGACATCAATATCTTTAAGAAGAGAAAGACGAGAGTTTTAGGACCAACATCTAGCCACATAAAATTCATAATTATAGAGGCATATTGCTTAACTTTATTCAGCCATCCTTGATTATTATAATGTCCCTCTTCATCAACTAGTATTTTGAAAATTTTATTAAAAAATCTTCTGTCAAAACAAAGGATTTATTGCACACATTTGATTTCAACTCTAATTTAGGATTCCTATGCTCAATCTCAAGATTTTCGTAGAATTCATGCACTGTACCAACATAAACACTGCAATTCAAATGCAAGAAATGATACTAATCTTGACCATCAAATAGTTGAAGGACATTTTTTACCTGCAAAATTTGAATCCACAAGATATTGTGACACCATTAACTGCTTCCCTTGAAATTTTGAGGTTTTTTGTTGAAGGGGTGATTGTGTTCTTGCCCTCTTACTCCTCCCACATTCTTGACACCTTCCTCTTGGATTTACCAAGTTTTTGGATGAAATTGCACAAAATAATCTGATAAAAGTTGTCTTTGTGAAGCGGGTTTAATGATTTTGCAAAGAAATTTGAGAAATTTTGGTAAAAACAAGAGTTTTGAAAGGAGGGTTTGATGGTTTAGGGTTTTGGTGAAAAGTAATTTAGGAAAAGACGAAAAGAATAGGGTAAAAACCCTTTAAAAAAAACCTCACCCACACTAAGTCGATCGATCGGCTAGTCGAGTAAGTCGACCGGCTGGGTTGACTGGCCAAATTTGAATTCAAAGAATGTAGGCCGCACGCCTTCCAGTCGACCAGCTGGGTCGACCAGCTAGTCCAGATTGTGGAAAAAATGCAATTTTCATCAATTCAAAACCACAAATATGCACATGAACACATTTTACCCACAATATTGCATGTCAATCTCGCTCATAACCTTACAAAATTGATCCTCATGCAAAGGTTTAGTAAAAATATTTGCAACTTGATGTAATATATCAACAAATTCAAGTAAAATTTCACATTTTTACACATGATCTCTTATAAAATGATGCCTAATCTCTATATGTTTGGTTCTTGAATGTTGAATAGGATTCTTTGTGAGATTTATAGCAGTAGTGTTATCACAATAGATCGGAACATGATCATAATACAAACTATAAGCAAGAAAGTTTTGTTTCATCCACAAAATTTGGGCAACACAACTTTCGGTGGCAATATATTCAGCCTCTGTAGTAGATATAACTACATTATTTTGCTTCTTACTAGACCAAGATACTAAAGAATGAGCAAGAAATTGACAAGTGTCGCTGGTACTCCTATGATCTACCTTACAACTGACAAAATCTACATCCAAGAAACCACACAAGTCAAATGAAGTTCCTTTTGCATACTAAAGTCCTAAGTTACTAGTTCCCTTAAGATATCTAATAATCCTTTTACGGCAACTAGATGTGTTTTCTTAGGATTAGATTGAAATCTAGCACATAAACACATAGTGAACATTACATCTAGCCTTGAGTCCATCAAATAGAGTACGCTACCAATCATACATCAATATTTTTGCTCATCTACGGGCTTACCCTTTTCACCCTTGTCTAGCTTGGTCGAGGGATTCATAGGGGTTCCAATCTCTTTAGCATCCTCAAGCCCTAATTTATTGATTATCTTCTTTGTGAACATGGCTTGATTTATAAAGATGCCCTCCTTAGTTTGCTTGATTTGGAATTTTTGGAATAAGGTTAACTCACCCATTATGCTTATCTCAAACCACCTATGCATACACTTGGGAAAACTTTCACATAAAGCAACATTAGTGGGACTAAATATGATATCATCGACATAGATTTGAACAATCAAATGTCTTTTCCTTCTCTTTTTACAAACAAAATGAAGTCAAGTTTTCCTCTTTCAAAGCCATTTTTGACAAGAAAACCACTAAGTCTTTCGTACCAAGTCCTAGGTGCTTGTTTTAAACCTTACAAAGCTTTTTCAAGTTTAAAAACATGGTTTGAAAAACAAGGATCTTCAAAACTGGGAGGTTGCTCAACATATACCTCCTCTTTAATAAATCCATTTAAGAAAGCACTCTTGACATCCATTTGTGACATCCATTTATTATAGTCTAAAATTCATATAACAAGCAAATGTAAGCAATAGACAAATGGATTCTAATCTATCTATGAGGGCATAAATCTCATCATAATCTATTCCTTCTCAATTATCCTTGAGCTTCAAGTCTATGTTAGGAATGGTGTCCTAAAGTCAGTCATCTATTGTAAGTCAGTCGTCTATTATAGATTATGTACTAATTTGTGCATGAATTGTCTTACTTTTAGCCTCAAGTCATATCGTACATCTTCTTCTCAATTGTTAGATCATGACGTAGTCCTTAGGATGACCTAATAAGGCTATGTGAATAAGGGATAGCTCGATCGTCCTTAAACATAGTTTGTAACCAAATGATAGAATTGGTACTAGGACATTAATTCTATCGAGCATAGATTATAGTGCTCGTAATAGAGTCCAGTGAGAATGTCTCTACATCTCACCATGGGCACGACCTAATTGTCGTGCACATGAATGTTGTATTCCCTTAAACCTAAGACTGCCATGGAGGCTTATGGATTACTCCCTACGCTTTGGTATCAGACTATCTCAATTTCTAATCTGGTGACGAAGGCTGCTGGGTATAGGCAAATACCTCAAAGTCAATGTATAGGTCAAGATGGGATTGACCGCTCCGGGTATTAGGAGAATGATATTCTACCTAGTCTTAATATATTAAGACTTTGGCCAAAGCTTTCATTAAGGAAGGCCTTTCTATATCAGATTCATTTAGTTTGTTCTTAAACACCTATTTAGTTCCAATTACCGAGTGGTCTCTTGGTCTTTCAATCAGCTTCTAAACTTTGTTTCTAATGAATTTATTTAACTCTTCTTGCATTGCAATTATCAAATTTTCATTAAGGAAGGCCTTTTTTACATTCTTAGGTTCAATATGTGAAATAAATACAAAATGCTCATAAAACGTATTGAGATTATGCCTTGTTCTTATGCCTTTGGATGGATCACCAATAATTTGATCTTGAGGGTGATTCCTCACAAACATCCAACTTTTTTGGCAAATCAATGTGAGTCTCCTTATCCTCCAAGGTGGTGCATTGATTTGAGCATTGTCCACCATCCTCCTTGACTTGAGATTTTTCTCCTTGATATGTATTTTCTTGGTCATTTGGAGTCTCCTTGCTAATTGTGGGTTGATTTTCAAGTGTAGTCTTCTCTAAGAGATAACCTACACCATCAACAAGGTTTTTCTCTGTGCAAATGGGTTAGTTTTATCAAAAGTTACATGTATTGATTCTTCCACAACAAGAGGTTTTTTTATTACAGATTCTGTAAGCTTTACTCTTAGTGGAATAACCTAGAAATATACCCTCGTATAGTCTAGCATCAAATTTTCTTAAGTGATCCTTTGTATTTAAAATAAATCATTTACAACCAAAGACTTTTGAAATATGAAATCTTAGGTGGTTTTGCCATGCCAAAGCTCATATGGGGTTTTGTTCAAAATGGGTCTAATAAGGACTCTATTTTGCACATAACATGCAGTGTTAATTGTTTCACTCCAAAATATATAAGCAAGTTGTGTTTTTTAAGCACAGTCCTTGCCATTTCTTGTAAAGTACGATTCTCTCTCTCTCTTACCCCATTTTGTTGAGGAGTTTGAGAGGCCGAAAAGTTGAGCTCAATACCATAATCATTACAAAAATGCATAAAAAGAGTGTTCACATATCCTGGGCCATTATCACTACGAATGCAAGTTATAAAATACCTTTTCTCATTTTGCACTTTTCCACACAATTTTGCAAATTCATTGAATGCATCACTTTTGTGCGCAAGAAACATGACCTATATAAACCTAGTGTAGTTATCTACAACAACAAAGGTATATCTAAAACCACCTAGTCTAGTCATATCAATTGGTCCAAACAAATCCATGTACAACAATTTTAATGCTCTAATAGTTGAAACCATGTTGATTGATTTGAAAGAAGTTTTATGTTGCTTTCCTAATTGACATGCATCACATATTTTGTCTTTTTCAAATTTGATTTTAGGCAAATCTCTAACAAGATCATGTTTTGACAAATCTTTCAACAACCTCATGCCAGCATGCCCTAATCTTCTATGCCATAACCAAGCATTATCATGAACAATTGATGAGCATTTAACATGTTGATTTTCAAGTAGATCAATCTCAACAGTATACACATTATCATTTCTACTAGCAACAAATAGCACATGTTCACTATTACAATCATGCACAATGCAATTAGAAGATTGAAATACCACTTTGTGACCCTTATCACATAATTGACTAAATTAAGCAAATTAAACTTAAGACCCTTTACAAGCAAGATATTATGAATAGCAAGCCAATCCTTATGACCAATGCTTCATTTATCAATAATCTTTCCTTCTCTTTGTCTCTAAAGGTTACATTCCAACCTTTGGTTCCCTTCAATTCATAGAAGAGTGATTGGTTCCCATCATATGTTTGGAACAACCACTATCCAAGATCTACTTCATCTTGCTAGTTTTGCTTACATGACATATCTATATGCATCAAATTCAAACAATTCTTTATTTTGGGTCCTTGATGTTAGTATCACTTTTTGGCCTTGACAACCCATTTAGGTCTTTGCCAATATGGGACATGTGGTCCTCTATCACGAAATTTCTTATAATAGCAATGGGTTGATACATGTCTAATGTTCTTTGATTTGGTGTGTGCTTCTATTGTATTTTCCATATACTTTAGAGGTGTTATATGCATGTATAGTGGCATTAGTATAGTACATTTAGTATAATAGGGCCTTAGCGAAGATAATTGTACATAATTGAGTTTGATAGATAAACACTCACTAAGTACATATTTTGTAGTCTTAGGTGAAGTTTGGATTAATGGCGAGCTTGGATGAAGTTTGATGATAAAGATAAAAGGTGTACATGCCATGGGAAAGTGGCCGAAAGCAAAGAAGAATGAAGATTGAAGCAATAAAGAGGAACCGATCGACCCCTAGAGCTTACCAACTGGCCGGTTGGTCAGGTAGTAGTTCTAGAGAATAGAAGGGCGAACCAGCTAACCGGTATAGTCAGACGGTCACTTCAAAGAGTACACTTTGGAACCGGTTGAACCCTTCATCTACCGACCAACTAGTAAGGTCTACCGGTAGTAATGCTAGAGGCTATAAATAGGACCTGATGTTTCAGCATTTTGAAGAATCAACTAACACACATTTCACACCTACTTCTCACACACTTAACCCTAATCTTCACCCATCTCACACACACCTTTTCACACTTTTCACTTGGATTCAAGCTTGTTTAGAGGGATTTAACAACTTTGGATTAAGGATTTACTCAAATTTTATACAAAAATAGCTAGAATGGAAGGGAAGTTTCATATTCTCTCTTTCATCCTATTTTTATTCATGTTTAAGTAGACTTGATTAGGATGATTAAGCTTGTGTAATGGGCTGATTTAACACTCTTATGTTACAGGATTTTGATGGCTTATACATGTACATACTTTGTTCTTCTTGTTCAATGGTGTTTACTCAGTACATGTCTATATGTTTGATTAAATGCCTGTGTGAGTAATTTGTGTACAAATTGGATTTTATTTGCTACTAAACACCTCTAATCCATCTTATAATCATGTCTATGTGTTTGTTTATGTATTGTATGAAATGGGTATTGCTTTGTTCATATCTATGTGAGTAATAGCATGTGTCATCATGAATATAATTCCAATATTAGCTATATGTTGGCACCCAATTGTTATTAATGTATAAATCAAGCATGACGATATTTTGGTAATAAATAGGTCCACGTATTCACATCACCATAGGTTAAAACATGTAGGATTGCGCACATAGGTCTAATCCTATAATAGTGACCCTAGGATGATAGTGTACAATTAAGGACTAGCCTAGATCGAGTTTCCTTTAGCTCTAAATCCAATTAATAGGAGTCCTGGTAGGTTTAGTTGACTTTAGTAACCCTAAGTCTTGGCTTTAAATCCAACCAATGGTTTAAGAACTGCAGCAGGTTCATTTAAGGTTACTTAGAAAGCTATTTAGTCCCTCCTATGATCCTAGGTCATAAGGTCCATCTGTAGCTCTAGGAGGCACCGCCTAAGGATGAACCCCTACCGAGTCCTAGGGATAAATTAGGATACTAGACAGCAACCTAGTTATAGAGCATCGGATACTTAAGCCATTTTCCATAATCCTGCAGCATAAGAGTTGAGAATCACCTATTAGCAAGTATAAGTCACCCTAACCCCTTTCCAGTAGTTAATTCCTCTCTTGATTAGCTTGTCTCCCCATTTTTTCATTTTTGTTTCCCATAGTGTAGTTTCATTCTCTTTCTTTAAGCTCCCGTTAATTCGAAACCCCAAAAAAATATGTTTAGTTTAGGTTTTCTTTTAGGCACCTTCTAGAGCATACACACATAGAATTCTTTCCACGCAATAGCCTTCCTGTGGTTCGACACCCATTCTTGAACACACTATATTGCACCAATCCGTGTGCTTGTGTGTATTTAGGGCTTGTACCTCTAAAGAGACACCAAGTTCTTGGCGCCATTACCAGGAAGGCATATTATTAGTGTTTTATGTGCTTTTGTGTTTTCCATTAGTTTCTTGTGTGTTGTTCTATCTTTACTTGCTTTCCTTTATTTGAAAAATAAAAAAAAGAAAAAAAATTGAGAAAAATAAAAAAAATCTTGAATTGAGAAGAGGTTTACTTGTGTTGATTGAGTATGGATGGATCCAATGCCTCTTGGTGGTCACTTGTATCCTCTTTCCTACCCCGCGTATATGCTTCTAATGCTTGTGTTCTATGTGGTAGTTGTGAGCATCGTATTACAAGTTGCCCCCCATATATAGAAATTCCCAATATCGGGCTAATGCAAGTCATGACCCCTATAGTCATGCATCTCCATCTAGTTATCATGATTATTAAGAGTCGTATTATTATTTTTGTTATCTTTGTGAGAGCCATGACCATGACTTTGATTCTTGTCCTACTTTTCTTACAAGCCTAATAGTGCCCCTAGAAATCATGTGCCCATGTACGAATCTTCATGTAGTCATCATGATTATAAGGAGCCACATCATGCACATTTGTCTTAGGGTCAAGATGACTCATCATTCTATCTCCCTCCTTGTTTTGAGAGTTCATCTTCCACTCCATCTTTTCCCACCGATTCTTCTCTTGAGTTTTTTATGGTTATGTTCAAAATGATTACCATTTCTATTCAAATGAACCCTCTTCTCTCAGGTCTCCCTCATATGAAGATGAAAAGTTATAAAATCTCCAATCCTTAATTCAATCCAACATTGAGAGACTAAAAGATATGAACGAACAATTAGCCGAAATGGTCACGGACTCGAATAGAGAAGTTGAGAACGAACAACCCATGAGTGAGAGTGTTAAGATACCTTTAGACCGTGTTGAAAGAATGGGAATGAGACCTATAGATGAAGAGAATAATGGTGAAAAAGATGATGTTTTGGAAGAAGAGATAGAGAGAGAGATAAGTGAAGAGTTTACATCTTGTAATGAGAAAGAAGATGAGCTTGATAGCATCTTGGTTCTTGATGATGATTGTTGGTTTGTACTAGAGGAAGTGGTACCCTATCCTCCTATTCTTTCACCACCCCTCATTGAGTCATGTGAACCTATGTTCCCTCTCTGTCTACGTCTTAACCATGCTTGGAGGACAAACTTTTTGTTATTATTCTCAATTCAACTCGAATGCCTTTGGGAGGGAGATGAGTATGCACACTTCCATTGCACTTACTGTTTGCATGATTCATTTGAGTCTACTTTACCACCTCCATGCATGTTTATCCCTTGTAAAGAGTTAGAGTGTCCCTCATTTGATCACGTCATATCTCAAAAAAAGGAAGAGTTTAGCGCTTCCATGTCTCCTCCCATTGACCTTCCTTTTCTAGATGTCGCCCAAACTTTCCATTCCTATTCCGTTGAGTCTTCCGCTTCTTTGGAGCTTACATATATGGCTTCTTGTATTAAACATTTTCACCCAGGATTAAGGCATATACTTCTCACATTGCATGGATTTGACCTTTCATTGGCCCATGGGAAATGTGTGTTCTTAGTCCTAGATCACGAGAAAAAAGCCATGGGGTGGTTAGTGAGTGAACAAGTACGGCATGAGCACTTGCATGGTTGCATGGTCCTTACCACATACGAACACACGTCCATGTTTCACGCTTCGGGGTGGGACATTATGAAAAAAGGCTTACATTGTTCATTGTTTCCCCTATCATTTATTGCATGATCCCTTTTTCTCTACTTTATGTGCTTCGTTGATTATCCAACAATTTATGCCATGTAACTTTAAACAAGTTTTGCTTTAACATTAGCGCCCGGCGGGGGACATTAAATCCAGTGCTAGGAGGCATCCTAGGCTTTTATATTTCTCTTGTTCTTCTTGTATTTCCCTCTTTTTCATATTATATACAGTAGATTAGTTTTATTTTAGTTATTCTTACTTTGCATATAGTAGATTGGATTGCTTTTGTCTTTTTTTTTTGTCTTGTAGTGGTTTAGAGTATACTTTGTTGTATTCTTAGTTGGTTAGATTTTACTCCCTTACTTGTTCTTGCTCCATTCCATCATTTGTGCATCAATCCTATACCTGTACATACATCCTTGCTTATCTTTTAAATGCCAATGTGGACTTGCATGGTATTATCTTCTAATCTCTTCTTTGTTTTTTGAGTATTAGTGCTTTGTATAAAGATGGGGCTAATAAATGATCAAACATCATTGACATTCATGGACTTCTATGCAAACAAGGTTGTATCTCACTATTCTTTTCTTGTCCCTATCTATCCCTTCCACACTCCCCATAGGTGTTTCATGTTACTTGCTTGTCGTATGGTTTTGTGCTATTTGCCTACGGATAAGCAAAGTTCAAGTCTAGGGGTGTGGTTGTTCCTTTATGATTTATATAATATTTGGGGTAGATTTACATGGCATACCTTGTTTTTGCTCAAAATGTGTTCAATTTTTTCGAATTTTTTGCATGTTTTGAGTTGTTTATCTCTATGTTAGTTGGCGAGTTGGCCTTTGCTATTGACTTAATTGATTGGAGAAAATGAGGGTGTATTGTGGCAAGGGAATGAAGTGTGGGGTATGACCTAGATTTTGAAGAGAATCGTTTTGAAAACTATGAGGAGTGAGCACTTCTAAGAATGCACGTTGTAGTTTTCACACAACTTGGTTGGAAAAAGTGTTTAAGGGTTGTTGATATGAGTGACTCTTCCTTGATTGGTTCTTTCAGTTTGCCTTAGCCTTTTCCTTTTCTTTTCCTTTTGTTTATGTTATGTATTAAGAAAGAAATGAAAAAAAATGGAAAAGTGCAAAAAAAATGAAAAAAAGTGAAAAATGATAAAAAGCCAAAAGGCAACAAAAATATGAAAAAGTGAAGTACGTTGAATAAGTGTCAACTGACACAATGTCAATTTGACACAAGTATTTCTTTTAGTTATTTTGTTGTATTGTGAATAAGGCTTTTATGTCAATTGTGAGCCATTGTGATGTATTCTTCTCTTCCTAGTATCTTTAGGGCTAAGTGTATATTGAGAGGCTATGTTAGTTGATAGGGCGTGAAGTATCAACATTCTGGGTTTACGAGTTGGAATCCTAAGTTTGTGGTGGGAGACCCTTTGTAATTGAGAGAAGGATCTGAAAAAGGCTAGGGAAATCCTTACACAGAAAGAAATGACCCCTTATATTTCTTTAGAGGTAAAAAGATAACAAGTCAATACAACCAACAACTATTCGAAAAGCATGTGGATAGACTTGGTTTAGGCTTGCTTGGGGACAAGCAAGGGGAAGGTTTAGGGGTGTTGATGTGTGTCATTTGTGTGTGTTTGTACATAATGTTTATATGTACATTTAAAAGTATTCTAGAGTATAATTAAGTCCATTTAGTATAGAGTTTATACATATTTGTTAATATTTGTACATAATGTATTTAAATGCATAAATCTATATTAAGTGCTATATTTTATGTTTTCGGTGAGTTTTAGGATGTGTCGAGCTTAAACAAGGAAGAAACAAGCTAAACATTGAAGACCGGAAGCTAAAAGATAAAGAGATGAGCTAGAAATGAAGTTTCAAGTTAAGCTGTCAAGGCACTGAGGGCTGCCTAATAGGGTCCCTCGGTAAATCCAAAGAGCTCATATATTTACTTGTTAGCACCATGTTTTGTACAGGCTACCCAATAGGCTCCCCCAGTACTTGCACTAAAGAGTCTATAAATAGCCCATTTTAGGTCTTTTTTAGGAAAAGAGCTTAATTTTCGAACCCTAATAAAACCCTAACGCTTTCCCACTTCAACAAACACCCTAAACCACTATCCAAACCCCATATCAAGCAAGGATTGAAACATCTAACAAGAATTTGAAGGATTTGTACTGATTTGGAAGGAAGATTAAGGTATTTCTTCTTGTTCTCTTTCTATTTCTTGTAAATATGTTGCTAGATTAGGCTAGATCTTCAGGTGTTTGTTGTTGTATATTAGATTAGGGCTTTGAATAAAGGATTTGTGTATACCTTTGGCTATTAATACATCCTTCTTTACATTGATTAATGGCATGAATCAATATGTCAATGTGCAATAATTAAACATGTCTATGTGTCTGTTAAAATGCCTAACTAAAGTTACATGTGTTATTTCTTGCTTAAAAGCTGCTAGTAGTGGTGTCACCTTAGCCTTAATACATGCTAACAGTATAAGCCCTATTTGCAGCAATATATGTTGATTAATACGGGTAATAGATGACTTGTGTGGTAGAAGTATACCTCTACTCTAAAACAATACTAAAAGGGTACCCACTTGCACTAGTTAATGCTCAAAGAGTCTAATCTCTAGTCTGAAATAATACTAATAGATTAGTCTTGAATAGGATGTTAATTAACACCAAAGAGTGCAATGAAGCCATAGATAGACCAAACCATTATCATAGCCCGAGTCTAGTTGTAACTCAATCACCTTAGATCCTCTTCTATCTTGTTAAGCTTCCTTTCCTTAGCTAGACACCTTAGTTTCTCCATTAGCGTAGGTTTAGATTTAGGTTTAATTTGAGAGCCCTCTTGAATCAAAAAGACCAAAAATTTACCAACACACGCACGTAGGTAGTCTTAGGCACTCTTGTACATAGAGACCGAACTAAGGTAGCCTCCCTATAGAGACGATACCCGTACTCAAATTCGCTATACCACGAACGATCTCTACGCTTGTGGGTTTAAAACATACATCAAGTTCTTGGCACCGTTACCATAGAGGCACAGTAGTTTGTGTTCTTTATTTATGTGTTTTAGTAGTTACTTTACTTGTTCATTTTGCTTTATCTTGTTAGGTTATTTTAGTTGTTTCTTATCTTGGTTTTTGTTCAGAAGCTTGCTTTAGTTCAGAAGCTTGCTTTAGTAGTTATTTATCTTGCCTTGCTTTTAGTTCCTTTGATCTCTTGTGTTTACTTTTATTGCTTAGCAAAACTTGTTTGTTTAGCTTCCCTTTTTTGCTTTTATTTCTTATTTTTAGTAGACCCTATAGGTTTGTGGCTTTATTGCTGTAGTTTTAGGACATTGTTGAAGTTTTAGGGGTTAAAGTGGCCGGAGTTAAGATAGCGTTGCATGCTTGGTAGGCGATCACTTAAAAATCCCTTAGTTTCATTTAATCCTAAACTCAATAGGATTACATGACATTTTAGGAATGTCGAAGATCTTCTTGAAAAGATGGCCAATCCTATAATCCGCCTATTCCTCCTTCCATTCCCCCTACGAATCCCATTCCATCGCATTATCACCATGGACATGAAGCCCAAGATCATTTTAAACAAGAGCCCCTTGGGCCAGACCCACCCATAGATGATGAGCCCATGCTTAGGTAATTCCTTCTCCCCAATGCCTTTCAGCCTAATTTGGCTATCCATGTTCTAGGGTTGGGGGGTGCAAATTTTAAGATTAAGCCTAACATGTTGGCTATGCTCCCTTCCTTTTATAGGAGGAGCAATAAGAGTCCTTTGGACCACATAACCGATTTTGTAGAGATGAGTTCTACCCTTCACGTCCCCAATGTGCCTCAAGAGGTCATCTACCTTAAGTTGTTCCCATTCTCCCTTAAGGATAAAGCTAAGTCTTGGTATCATTGTTTACCTAATGGTTACATCTCATCATTAAATGAGCTTTAATATAAGTTCTTCCAAAAATTGTTTCCCTTGGCGAAGATGACCGACCTTAGGACTTCCATTATGACTTTCTTCCAACATTATTTAGAGTCCTTTCATAAGGCTTAGAAGAGGTTCAATGAACTTCTTAGGCAGTATCTGCACCACGGTTATGGTAATCATATTCTACTTCAATATTTTTTTCAAGCTTTAAATGATCAAAATAGAATGATGGTTAATGCCGCCTCTAGTGATGGATTCTATAATTTGAAAGCAAGTAAGGCAGGGAGAAAATGGATTTGTTGGCCAAGAACTCTTTCCAAAATTCAGTTATGGATAGGTCTAGTTGAGAGGTGAATAGAAGAGATGTTCAAGAGGTTGGAGTTTCTTTAGATTTGCCCACTAAGGTAAAGGCCCTCATGAATAAGTTAAATCAATTCATTTCTTTGTCTCTTTCCTCCCACAATCATAGGACTAGTTTTGTAAGTTAGTCCTTTGCCCCTTCGATAGTTTAAGTGTCTGCTTTATGTTTCGAGTCCACTTCCCAGTTTCCCAAGTTCATGCAGGAGTAAGTGTGTGCTACCCAAGGTTATTCTCATAAGTACAACCCGTACTTTAACACTTACAATCCAGGTTGGAAGGACAACACCAAGTTCTCGTAGAGACAGGGTCAGCATGAGTCTTTTTATTCCTAGCCCTCTCCAGCAGAAACAGCATCCTGCTATGCCCTTAGGGTTTTACAATATAAATCAACCTAGGCTCACTAGTGCTCCTCAGCCCCTAGCACTCCAAGCTCCTTCTAATAGCCAGTCCCCTAACAATAATGTGATGAAAATGATGCAGTTCATTTAGAATTGGCAGTAGGCATTTGTTGCGATCGTATGCCCTAAAGACCATAAGCACAAGGTAATTACTAGATATTGGACATAACTCGCTCATGACATTGTTCATATGTTAAGTTTTACACCATATATTCTCTCCATTTGTGCATTGATGCAAAGTACAAAGGTCCAATGATGTACACCAATGACTTGGGTATGCAGTAAGACTGGACGCACAGTAAGCTCAAGTCTAGATTTGATGATATCACAAATCGGTCCATAGCTAGATGGTAGTGTTAGGCACTCTACTGGGACAAGGCTATGATAGGCGAGTCTCTTTGAAAGGGTGACCTATTTAGGTCATTGGATGGTTTTCGGACTATGCTCTTAGTGTGTGTATCACGCATTAGATAGAGGTACCATGAGTATCTTTTCCCTTAACCATACCGTTACATATAAAAGGCAAGATACTCACAGCTATCAAGTGACAATGCTCTTAATCTTGAGCATGTGCAGATGAACTGACTAAGTTAAGGTACAACACTTTGATGTGCCATAAAGAGAGGTCTTGAACAATAAGATTGTCTACCTCATACGTTGAGTGTTATATTCTAGTTTAGTTGGGATATGTATATGTTGCATAGTCTATATGCCCCTTTTGGATTTGTCCACTTGATCACCAGAAATCTAGTACTAGTGATATTACCCTTCAGGGGTATATCAATCGTTTGACTTGTGGGCCACTCCCTAGATCAAGAGATCCATGACTAGTGGATAACCATTATATGGTGTTAGGGTTAGTATGCCCTAAAGATCACTTGTATATGACATTTTGGATGTTAAACAATGTATAATCATTTTGTTAAATGACATTATGAGTTTCTTATATATTATCTCTGGCATATTTTATTGATGTATATATAAAGGTCCCTTGACTCGAACTAATGACTTGGGCGTGAATGAGGCTAGACGTATAATAGGTCCAAGTCTATATTTAAGTCATATCACAAATTAAGTCCGTAACCGAATAATAGTGTTGGACACTCTACCGGGATAAGGTTATATTGAGCAAGTCTCCTCGTTGAATGTGATCTACCTAGGTTATTGGAGGACTTTTTGGATTTGTCTCGATAGTATGTGTGTCACGTATTGGACAAAACAATTGTGAGTATGTTTTTTAGAGATGTACTACCAAAAAAAGAAAACAAGATACTCACTGCTACTAAATGATCATTGCTATTAGTCTTGAGCATATGTGGATGAACTGATGAAGTTAAGGTTTAGTACTTTGATTCACTGTAGGTGAGATCTTACTTTATTAGGATCAACATCCTTGTGCGTTGAGTGTTAAGTTCTAATTAATTGAAACATGCATATGTAATATGGAATCTATGTTCCCTCTTTAGGATTGTCCAAATTTATCATCTGAATCTAGATTTAGTGATACTAACTTTATGGGTGTATTAGTCATATGGCTTGAGGGTCGCTCCCCAGATCAAGAGATTCCATGACCAAAGATAGTTGGCAATAGGACAAGAAACCCAAGGGAAAAAGATACAGCTAAGGAGGTGATAGTACACAGGCCAAAGGACCAACCTTAGCTATAGGTATACATAGAGGGGCATTATAGTCAGTTATTTAGTAGGTCAAAGACAAAGTTCACATTCTTTTTGTGATAAGCTTCTGGGTAATATCAATTATTCTTGGAGTACAATTTAGATCTTATAATGGAATAGATCGGAGTTAAAAATAATTATTATGTCGCCTAAATAAGGCAAGGACATTTTTTATCGTTTTTGAAATCTAAGGTTAATTGTGTCTTCTTGGTCCCTTCTCTAGTTGAAATGACTTTGAAAGAGTAATCTTGAAATAGAAAATTCCATATTGTGGTGGTAGCTTTATTAAGCCAAAACTTGGAATTAGGTTTGGGCTTTCTTTAGAGCCCAAGATAACCTAATTGGGCTAGGTTGGTTTCTTATTGGGCTTGGGCCTCTGTATAGATTATGGACTATGTGTTGGGTTTGGATATTGGGTTTGACCTAAGTCTTCCAAGACAAGTGGACAACTTGCACAAGTCTTCCAAGACAACTGGACAAGTTACATAAAGGAATTACTCTATGGAAAATTTTCTCCCACATGGAAAGATTAGTAACTTGACGAGCCAAGGTTCTCCTTATAAATAAGCAAGACCTTATACCATTTATGCCATCCGCATTGTAGTTGATTTCTTCCTCTTTGGTAAGAAAATACTATAACATATAGTACACATTTATTGTGTGATTTTTGCTCTAGTTTTTCAAAAGCATATTACTTTTCTTCTTCCCACATAAGAGATTATTCTCTTAAGATAAGTCTCTTCAATCATAGAGAAAAAAACTATGGAGTTGCCCATTGTGACACCCTTATAGTAAAACTTTTGGTGGCCTTGTTCGTGAGTAGAAACATAGTTCGTGATGGTTATGGATTCATCAAAGACGCCACGCTTCAAAAGGTTAACTTTACATATTTTGCAAATACAAGTTATGTTTTATATCTTCTTAAGCATGTTCTTATGTGTGTTATGTGATTATTTTATTTTCCTAGCATGTTTTCTTGGTAGACTTTTGAAAATATGAACTAGGATAGACCACATGTAATATTATCGATCCTACATATGGGACTAGAGATTTGAGTTTCTCGATATAGTCTTGGAAGTGATGGTACTTGTAAAGACTGACCTTGACTATAGGTATATATAGAGGGCATTTTGAGCGTTTCACTCGATTAGTCGAAGACAGATCAGCAAAGCAGGTGACAAGATCCTACTTAGCAAGTAATTATCCTTAGAATGTGGCTTTGGTTTCTGGTGGAAATAGACCAAGGTCAAAATGGCCTTAGTGTCGCTAAAGTGGTGACGAGGGCATTTTGGTCATTTTAGGAGCTAAGAGTAATTATGTCTTTTCATCCCTCCACTAGCCGTTACTCTATTGGATACATTAATTGAGGTAAATTAATTATATATATTGCTTAATTAAGATTTGATTTTAGAATTAATAAAGGATGTAATTGTCCAGGTCTTCTTAATATAACTCATGGATGTCTTAATTAGATAAGCGGGTCCCACATGAAAGATATTTAGTGTGTAAGATGGAATATTGGGGATAGCCTTATCCCTAGGGAATATTCCATTTCTAAAAGAACTAAGGAGGGATATTATGGTTAAACATAATATTCTAGAAGCCTTATCCTTATTAGAGTTGCCTTGTACTATAAATAGTACAAAATAGGCATAACCCACATAAAAAAAAAGGAGAATAAAATTTTTCTTGGTAGGTATGTGTAGCAAATTTCACACGCTAGCACCAAGAACACACACTAGATTCCATAACCTAAATTTAGCCTTAAAAATTGCTTACCCATTATATAGCAAATCGTATGCTAGTAATAGAAATTTAGAAATAGTAGAGAAGACCACTAAGGGGCTAATACAAGGTGGATATTGCATGAAGACCACTAAGGGCTAATACGAGGTAGGTATTGTGCGAAGAAGACATTTTTGCATACGAGTCACACTATGAGGGTAACGGGTCTTGACTTTACCTTTTGTTTTTTTGCTTGATTGTGATACCCATGTGTATAATAGATTATGTTTATGTTATGTTTCTGCTCCCATAGTTGTTTATATGTCTTTGTTTTTAAAATTCGAAATAACAACTAGCTATAGGAATAGCATCTAAATCCAACAAGTGGCATCAGAGCTTAGGTATCGTTATACATATGGTTATGGCCTAAAATTGCGTAATGGAACAATAGAACGAATAATAATCTTGTAGGTGGCAAGATTATATTTTTCTATAGTGTATATGCCACGGTCTAACCTTTGTGGTTACAGCTTATATTTGATTTTGGTCCTAATCAATGGTTTGAATGTATGGATTTTAATTTTTTGCATAGAAAGTTAATGTTGCTTCAATTCGAGAAAAGCATAGGAATGGGAAATGGCTTGCATTTTGTGGCCAAATTTATGTTTCTTGTCCTAGATGAAGCTTGTATAGGTTGATTTTATATGTAATTCCTTGTAATGTATCGATTTGGAGCGAAAAATGCTATTGTGCACAAAGACTTCATCTAGTAGCCTTTTACTGGTCGATTTAAAGCCAAAAAATGCTACGGTCAACTGGCAGGAATTCCAAGCCCAACTTGTAGAATCAGGAGCTTTCTGGAGTAGCCGATCCACCCAATCGCTCGATCAATAAAAGGCTATGCTCAACCAGCAGAAGAAGCTGACATTCTAGACGTACCAGTTGACTTAGCCAATCAATTGGTAAGAGTACAAAGCTTAACTAGTATAGGCAGTTTGCAGCTGTTTGAAGTTTTGACAAGTCCAATTGTTTTAGGATTTAAGCCTAGAGTGATATTACAAAGAGCCATCGATTGGGGACCATTTAATTATGCTATGGATGATTATTTTGCAATATTTATATACATGTTTGATTGTATGTATAGATTATTACATTGTGATTACATAATAACATATCCACTTAAGTAGGGTTTAAAATTGGTTAATCCTTGAATTTGGTTTGGCTTGAGTTTGGTAAGTCTCTCGAGATTGCTTAGGCTAATTATTTGGCAATAGAGATCCTAAAAAACAATGCATGGATTAAGGGTATTAGTTGTTTGTGACACTAATTACCAATGGACTTACCTAGACAACTCGAGTGCACCAACATAAGGATTCCATAATTCGGATTTAGGTTTAACTCTTTATTTTGGTATAGATATGACTTAGTAACACAAAGTGAATTTCAATTCAAAGGGGGGTCAAGAACTAAAGTCAAAGTACCATAGCAAATAGAGGAAATCAAGTTGCGAATCTATATCTTCGTTAAAAGCCCAAGGTGAGGTTGAATCTATTTGAGTACCATAAAATGTTTTTGGAAACACAAAGTTGAATCTTAAAGCATAAAATGTGTTAATGAGTTCAGCCATCCTATCGATCGAGTTCTTCATTAAGGATCAGCTTACGAGATGCTGACAAGAGTAGCTACCTCATCAGAAGACTCAAGTCAAGAATATTTCGAGGTCTTTTGATTCAAAGGTTGTGTTTAGATCCAAAACATGTGGGACCAAGATAAATAGATAAACCCTGAAAGCCAAAATATTGAGTAGGAGAGAGGAATAGAAACCCCATGACCTTTCATGTCCTGTTCACGTTAAGGGTAAGTAACATTGACCTTCCTACTGAAAGGTATCACAGTTACCTCGAATTAGCAAGGTAAACTTAACGTGTTCATTCATAAGGGCATAGATAGAGGTCAACCACCCCGTCGGTGGAGTTCATCATCGTCGATCGTCTCGCAGTGTATGGATGGAAAGTCAGCACCCAGTCGGAGGGCTCAAATCTAGACATAACAGAGAATGAACATCAAGGTATCAACACTCAACTCAAATCATGGGTTTAACTATCCTATTAGTGAAGGCCCCAAGGCGATTTGAGAGGCCAAACAAAATAGTAATTGGATTCCGTTAAATAGTGACTATACCATCAAATAGCGACTATCTAGATGAGCATTATCCAAATAGGCTAAAGTTTAACTCCACTATTCATTTGTTAGGCCATGCCGTCCATGGAGTTTAAGTTGATAGGGTTGAGACACTGTTACATCATAGTAGTTTGAGGGTTTATCTACTAAATGGAAAACGATGTAAAAAGGCTTTATGCATGTTATTTTCCATGATTACATACATATCATACTTGCATCATATTATTTTACTCATTCATTCGTGATATTATTATGTGCGTATCCAATAAAATGTCATGCAGTTCCTATAGTGGTTTGGCGAGTGTTCTTTTGAAGAATAAGTTGACCAGACTAAACTATGTTCACTGGAAAAGGAACTTGGACAAAGTACTCAACGAGAATGGGTACAAGTTTGTCTTTACCCAATCCTATCCCTAAATAGGGGATCAGTTCTACTAATACCCCGCAAGATGCTGAGCAGAGTTGGATGAGAGCTAATGCTATGGCCAAGTGCTATACATTAGCATCTTTATCCAACAATCTGCTAATATAGCATGAAGGTATGAAGACTACTATAGAATCATGACCTCATTTTCTAAGACGTTCAAAGACATTAGTAGGCCAGCTAAGCAAGCTGTTATGAAGGACACCATGAATTCTAGGATGGTAGGAAGGGAATCTAACATAGAGTATGTGCTCAGGTAGATGGACAACTTTAGTATTGCTGACATCTTAGGTACTCAGATTAACATTACAACTCATGTTAAGATAATACTCGAGACACTACCTGAATTCTTTAAGAAGTTCAAGCTAGCTTTTAAGTTAAGCAAGTTGAACTTAACCCTTCCTGATTTACTAAAGAAGCTTCAGGAAGTAAAGTCTATCACTCAACAAGAGGCCCAAATTTCCGTTTCTAAAGTTAAACCTTTTGGTACTGTTTAGTCTAGTAATAAGAGGAAATGATTAGAACATAGAAAGGGCAGTTGGATAGTGTTGAACAATAGCAAGATGCCAATCCTAGAACGAAGCAAAGAAGAGTAATGGATGGCAAGCCCAAAGGAAAATGTTTCCAGCATGGTCTATAAAAGCACAAGAGGATACATTGTCCTATATACCTAGCCAAGCGCTAGAAAGATATAAGCTTCACTTCTCACGGTGAAACCCTTATAGTGGTTAGTCCTACTTGTGAGTAGGCCCTGAGCCAGTAACTATAACTGCTATCTCTTGTAGAGGTTTCAAGAGACGCGGATGAGAAGTAATAAAGCTTTACTTTCAAAGTGTGCAACGAAACAATGTATGGGCTTATACAATAGGAGTTATATAGTGTTTGGATATTCATGTTAATATTTATGTTTTGAACATGCAAAAGAGCTTTGTTCTAGACTTAATGGACAATGTATTTCTATTCCAATTTCAATATCGATTGATATAGAAACGTTTGTCATTCGGTAGAATACATGAAGGTTTATCAATATCCTTTACACTATCACTGCAGAACATAGAGCAAATTTGATCCATGAAAGGATATTTTCTCCAACCAATCACACTTTGGACATACTCATGCATAAGACATCTTGTCTAAGGCGTAACAAGAAGTTAATCGAGTTTAGGCTTTGCAGCTCATCAAATTTCAAAGCCGTAACTTCTAATTTTTTGTCTAAAAGACATCTTGTCTAAGAAGATGACAAGAAGTTAGTCGAGTGTGGGTTTTGTAGCTTACTAAATCTCGAAGATATAACTTTTAATGGCCTTGTCTATAGGAAAAGACGACTTGCAAAGGTCCCTTCTTCTCTAGGTGACGAGGAATTTAAAAGGTGTTAGAAATTAGTTCATATTAGTGTATGAGGTTCCATAAGCTAACTAGTTCGTAAGGTTATAAGTACTAGTTTTGAGTATATATTGCTCACGAATACCAATGATCATCTGATGTTACACAAGTCTCTAGTGGTTTGAGACTAAGGTTAAGTAGAAATTAGATGAATACATCAAAGCCTCTTTAATCCTAATCAAAGTGGAATATACCTTACGTGTGAACTCGAGAAGTACCTTGTAGATTATGGATTGTGAGTTAGTAATCTACATAAATTTTTTTACAAGGAAAATGGTGTGGATGAATGGAGAAATTGAACACTTACAGACATGGAAAGGCTTGTGATATTTTCTATATCACTACCTATGTCTTAGTAGGAATATGATCTTGAGATGACCAGTTTACATCTTATATTTGGTACCGTTCAAGGCATCACATGGGATATTATAATAAATGTGGTTGTGGCACAAACTTTGTTTTGAGCTTAGTTCCATATTTGTAATATTCCAGCTAATGTGTTGAGTACCCTTAATAGTTGGAACCAAAGGTTAAAGATGTGTTGTTTCTTGATATATCCTTTTGGACCGAAGGCAGAATCATATATCAGTTTGAGGACCCAGAATGCATGTTGGCACTTATGCTAGATACTCAGAGAATGATAAGCACGAATTTGTACTTGCTAGATTCTAGAATTGCTCTATAGGAGATATTTTGGTCTTCAGATAAATCTGCGCCATCTTGAAAAGGAAAGAGTACTATATGTTATCATTGTTATACTTAGAGCCTTATCATAGTGGAAAGATTACTATGTACCTAATAAATGCTCTAAGAAGTCTTTTTTGACAAGTTTCCAAAGTTTTGGGTTGCGGCTCTTACTAGACACGATGAAGCAGTTTCTGATTTAGATGTTTGCCATTGATGCATAGTAATAAAATTAGAGTTTGCTATTTTAATCATGTTTGAGCTCTTGTAGTTGTATTTAAAGAGGTAAAACTCATGGGATCCAGTTGGATCTACAAGGAAAAATAATGGAGTTAATAGAAAGGTTAGAGCCTTCATAGCAAGGCTGAATTGTGAGGGGCTATACTTAGAAAGAAAATAATCGACTATAAGGAAGCGTTTTTTTCCAGAAAGCCGGGCCAAGATCCATGAGGTGACTCTATTGCTATCACCTGTCTTAGTGACAGTGAGATATCAAAGATGTTCATCAAAATAGCTTCTCTTAATTAAAAGTTTGACAAAAGACATCTAGCTGATAGCCAAACAAGTACACTCTAGATGCAGATATCATATGGCACATATAGCTTAGTAAGTCCTTTTAAGGGCTTAAGTGAACATCTAATAAATGGTATCAAATCTAATCAAAAACAAGTCTTTGTTTTGATCAAGATATTGATGGACCATGGGCATATAAGGAAGATAATAGATATATAGTAAAGATTAACTTTATCCCGTATTTCTATATTAAATTGGTTTTAATTTAGAACAACATGCAATATTCCAAATGAGTGTTTTTACCTCTTAGCTATTGGAATGTCTTCATCAAGGGTTGTTCGATGCCTAGAGAGATTAAAAAAAGATGTTCTAAAGCATTTTGTGCTTTGGTGTAGTAGGAGCTTTACAAACTTCATGCTGAATACTAGACCTAGATATTTGCTATTGCAATGAGTGTGGATAGCAGATATCAGTTAAATTATTAGACCGATGCCCCTAGATTAGTGAATTTGCACATATCTTAGTATCTTTTAGTGAACGAAAATTTGTGTGCTGAGGCATTAGAAGGAAGATCAGATAACTGTGGTGAAAAAACTATCTGTGCCCATGACATATAACTCATGGAGAGAGTGTTTGTCACACAAGTTGAGTCATTTTGGGAACATAGTTTTGCAGTTGTAATCTTTAGTGCAAGTGGGAGATCGTATGCCCTAAAGACCACATGCACATGGTGATTACTGGATACTAGACATAATTCACTCATGACATCATTTAGATGATTGAGTTTTACACAGCATATTCTCTCTATTTGTGCATTGATGCTAGGTACAAAGGTCCAATGATATACGCCAATGACTTGGGTGAGCAGTGAGGCTAGACGCGTAGTAAGTCCAAGTCTAGATTTTGTGATATCATAAATTGGTCCATAGCTAGATAGTAGTGTTGGGCACTCTATTAGGACAAGGCTATGATGGGCAAGTCTTTTTGAAAGGGTGATCTACCTAGGTCATTGAATGGTTTTTTGGATTACATTCGTAGTTCATGTGTCATGCATTAGATAGGGCCACTATGAGTATGTTTTCTGAGAACCATACCATCATATATAGAAGATGAGACACTCACAGCTTTTGGTGACCAATACTCTTAATCTTGAGCATGTGTGGATGAACTAACTAAATTAAGGTGCAACACTTTGATGTGCCATAAGGAGAGGTCTTGAATGATAAGATTGTCTACCTCGTACATTGCATGTTGTATTCTAGTTTAGTTGGGACATCCATATGCAATAGTAGAGTCTATGTGCCCTGATGTGCTTCAACTTTGTGTGTGTTTTCATTGTATAGTGTTTATGCTTTTGAGGTGTTTTGTGCTTGTAAAGTTGCATTAGTGTTGTACTTACGCTAGAGATATTCTTAAGCATAAACAATTGTACATAATTGAGTTTAAGAGACAAATATTACACTAATTGCTTGATTTTGTGATTTAAGCGAGACTTAGGTTGAAAACAACAATTACTCAATGATGGATAATGAAGATAAAAGGTGCAAGGGTCATGAGGAAAAGGCAAAAAGTGAAGCAGATGAAGAATGAAGACTAAAAGGAGAAACCAGTTGACCCCAAAGGCGACCGGTTGACCGGTGGGGTCAATCGGCAAATCCAGAGAACAGAGAGCAGAATCGACTGGGCCAATCACTCAGCGGGTATATCCAAAGAGTAAATTCAAGAACTGGTCGACCCCCTTATCTATCGACCAGCAGGTAATGATGCTAGAAGCAATAAAAAGGGTTGAATTTTAGCATTTTAGAGGAGGAGAACACACTTACACTTCACACCCACTTCTCACATACTTAACCCTAATTCTCACCCACCTCACTCACACTTTTTCACTCACTTTCCACTTGGATTCAAGCTTATTTGGAGGGATCTAACAACTTTGCAGTGAGGATTTACTCACGAATTGTACAAAGATTTACTAGGATGAAAGGGGTGTTTCCTATTCCCTCTTTCATCCTATTCAATATTATTTTTTAGTAGACTTATTTAGGGTGATTTAGCTTATGTAATTGGTTGATTATATACTCTCTTGTTATGGGATTTGATTGCCTAATATATACATACTTTGTTTTCTTTATTTTAATAGCTATTATTCAATACATGTCTAAGTGGTTGATAATATGCCTATATGAGTAGTAGGTACATAAATTGATGTCTATTTGCTATCAAACACTTCTAATCCATTCTATAATCATGTCTATATGTTTGTATGTGGATTGTATAAAATGGATAATTCTTATATCCATGTCTATGTGTATGTTTGCAGGCCTCGCAGTAAATATGACCTCAATATTGCATATATGTTGGTTCCCAATTACTTTTAATGGTGTGATCCAAGCATGATGATGTTTGATAGTCAAATAGGTTTCTTTATTTGCAAACACCTTAGCCTAAAACATGTATGAGTACGTTAATAGGTTAAATCCCGTTATAGTGATCATAGAATGACGATGCATAATTTAGGGCTAGCCTAAGCCGAGTCTTCCTTGGCTTTAAACCCAACCAAGGGGTTTTCGAATAGGTTTAATCGACTCTAGCGACACCAGGTCTTGGCTTTAAACTCGGCCAATAGTTAAGGTACTACGGTAGGTTCATTCTAAATCACCTAGGAAGTTAATTAGTCAATCTTAAGGCCCTAGGTCACAAGGTCCACGCCATGACTCTAGGTAGACATTGACGAAATCACACCGAGTCCTAGAGAGAATTAAGACACTAGTTAGCAACCTAGTTAAGAGCGATCAGTAATTAAGCCATTTCCCATAATGCCACAGGATTTGAGTTTAAAATCAGCTACCTAACCCATTATAATTGTTAAGTTCTTTCTAGATTAGTTTGTTTCCCCTGTTTTCCATTCTGATAGCATAGTTTATTTCCTTTAGTTAGAGCTTCCAAAAAATCCAAAAACCCCAAAAATAGTTAGTTTAGGTTTTCTTTTAGGCACTTTCTATGACACATACAAATAAAATCTATTCCACAAATTGGCCTCCCTGTGGTTTGACACCTATTCGCTCACTATGTTGCATCGATCCATGCGCTTACGGGTCAGTAGGGCTTGCACCTCCAAAGAGACATCATGCCCCCCTTAGATTTGTCCACTTGATCACCATAAATCTAGTACTAGTGATGTTACCCTTGAAGGATATGTCAGTCATTTGGCTTCTAGATCGCTCCCTATATCAAAAGATCTATGATCGGTGGATGATCATTATATGATACTAGAGATTTTGAGGTTCCAGATATAGTCTTAGAGGTGATGGTACTTGTAAGGATCGACCTTAACTACAAGTATACATAGCGAGGCATTTTGGCCATTTCACTTAGTTGGTCAAAGATAAAGGTCACCAGAGTAGGTGAAAAGCTCCTACTTAGCCAGCAATTATCCTTGGAGTGCAACTTTGGTCTTCTTGTAGAAATAGATTGAGGTTAAAATGACCTTAGCATCGCTAAAGTAGTAACGAGGGCATTCTGTTCATTTTGGAAGCCAAGGGTAATTATATCTTTTGGTCCCTCCATTAGCCATTTCTCTATTGGATACATTAATTGAGGTAAATTAATTATATGGATTGCTTAATTAAGATTTGAGTTTAGAATTAAGAAGGGATTTAATTATTAAGGTCTTTTTAATATAACTCATAGATATCTTAATTAGATAAGTAGGTCCCACATGGAAGATATTTAGTGTATAAGGTGAAATATTTGGGATAGCTTTATCCCTAGGGAATATTCCATTTCTAGAAGGACTAAGAAGGGGTATTATGGTCAAACATCATATTCTATGAACCTTATCCTTATTAGAGTTGCCTTGTACTGTAAATAGTACAAGATAGGCATAACTAACACATAAAAAAAAGGAGAGAGTGACATTTTTCTTGGTAGGTGTGCGTAGAAATTTCACACTAGCACCAAGACCATACACTAGATTCCATAACCTCAATTTAGCCTTAAAAATTACTTGCCCATTATATAGCAAATTGTATCCTAGTACTAGAGATTTAGAAATAGTGGAGAAGACCGCTAAGGGGCTAATACGAGGTAAGTATTGCGTGAAGACCACTAGGGGGCTAATACGAGGCGTGTATTACGCGAAGAAGCCATTTTTGTTTGTTTTGCTTGATTGTGATGCCCAAGTGTATAATAAATTATATTTATAATATGTTTCTGCTCCTATTGCTGTTTAAATGTCTTTGTTTTTAAAATTCAAGAATAACAACTAGCTAAGAGAATAGCATCTAGTTCTAATAGCATTTGCTAGTCAGCAGCAGCAGTTAGTAGATAATAGGCAAGGGCTAGCTAGCTATAAGCAGCAAATGGCTAGGTTTAGAGCATAGTTAAGGTAGATTACCAGTCATTTGAGCACTAAGGATCCAGGCAAGTTACCTATATAACCGGAGATGAACCCTAGAGTCCAGCCCTGTTCCTTCACCAACACCACTTATCCTCCTCAAGCCCAAAGTAAGGCCGTCATCACTCTTAGGAGTGGTAGAATAGTGGACAATAGGGTAGGAGTCGAATATGAAGTGCCTACACCTAGTAGTCCCCTTGAACCTTAATAGTAGCCCTGTGGAGAGATATCATAGAGAGAGACCTGTAGAGAGAGTTAAGCCTACGAGAGACCATGGTGAGTATAGTACTTCTCACGCACATAGGGAAGGAGAATAGCCCATTGTAGATTCCTATGAGTCTAGAGATGTTGAGCCTAGAGTTCCTTACCCATCTGCCTTAAAGAAGCCATCACCTAATGAAGATACTAGGTTTCTCATAGTCCGAGAGCATTTTAAAGACCTTAAGGTTAATCATTCTTTGATAGATGCAGTCTATTCTTTTCCTTTCTACTCCAAGTTCTTTAAGGATCTTTGCACAAGAAAACGTAGAGCCTCGGTCATGCCTAAGAAAGTGAAGCTCACGGAGAAGGTGAGTATTATTTGTACCTAAGGCCTTCCAGCCAAGATAAGCGACCCTGAAACTTTCACTATTTCTTGTAGGATTCAAGAGACTCAGATTGATCACGCCTTGCTAGAGTTAGGGTCCAGTGTGAACCTCATCCCTTACTTAATATACCAATGACTAGGTCTCGGAGAATTATTCCTCGCACACTTTATCCTTCAACTAGTTGATGCGTCTGAGAGAAGACCTAAGGGTGTAGTAGAAGATGTGTCAGTTCAGGTATGAGAATTCATGTACCTTGTGGACTATCTGATGGGCGTCGAAACCACCAAAAATAATATTCCAATTCTTACCTCGCAAAATTAAATAGACTACGTGATGAGAACAGGGTCGAATCCACGAGGATTGGGAGAATATTTTATGCTAATTATACCAAGTAGATTAATCAACTATGTTGCAATCAAAAAGGGGGGGAATTAAATGCGAAACAGTAAAATAAATAAGGCTGCCCAGACCATTGGTTGCACTACGTGGGCACGCAATTCGGTCAGAAAATAAAAAACGTAAATAAAAATTAAAATGACTAAAATAAACAATTCTAAATTAATGCAAGGCTGGAAAAACAGAAAATCAACGAGAAAAAAATCTAGCCTGAGGAACAATCGCAATTTCGATCAACAAATTCAATCCTAGACCAAAAATACTTTCAACTATTTCGATAAATCAATTATAATTATTGGCTCGGCCTAATAGCCTCATCTTTCCTTACAGAGTTGATAACGATTAAAATCCTTACGATGTTTCCCGTTATCCCCTTACCTACTAGACGTTCTAATCCCCAGAGATGCCCGCAAGATCTATCTAATGGCAGCAATAAAAATCTAGAAAGACCTAATTCTAAAAGTCAATACTCTCACGGTTATTGCTCATTTAGGTTACGTAATTACACAAGAAACCTGATTACAACTATATTTAGATTAACTTAATTAATCTAACTGGCTATCTATTGTCATGCAATTAAATAATCGCGTGCAAAATTAAATAATCGCAGATCAATATTAATTATTGAAGCAGTAAATACGCAAATACCAAAATAGAATGAAAAGAATAAAAACACTTAGATCTCACAAATTTGATGAACCGAAATCTTGATTAATCCTAGGCTAGAAAAAAAAAAATTAGAACAGCTTGTCCATGAATGTCGCCCAAAGAATAAAGAGAAAATTTACTGTTGTCTACTAAAAGCTATCTTTTTCTAAAGTGCAAATAAGATGTATTTATATAATAAAAGCCCTAACCTATTTTCCTTGTTGGATAAGGAAACTTGGCCCAAAAAGAACAATAAGGTAAAAGCCTGGAATATCATTTTCAACAAAATAAAAAGTCTGCTAATATTTAATCTAATTCCTTCCAAAAGCCCAGAAAAAATATCTTCCATCTTGATCAACCCAATCAAACCCGCATAGCAATTACATGGCATTTTTCCACGTGATAGTGTCAACTTTAACTGCTACAAACACGTCAAAAAAGCTTCTGTATCCATATGTAATGCATCCAGCTCCTTTTCCTAAACACAATTATGCAAAATTACATTAAAAACATCGATTAAGAAGCATTCTATTCCAAAATCAAATGCATCTAATATATAAATTAAACACTTATTTAGAACTTATCAAATTCCCCCACACTTGAACCATGCTTGCCCTCAAGCATGAAAACAATTAAGAACAGGGAATTCACATGCAAGACTGACCAAGACTGAAATTATGCAAAGATTCCAAGTTTACAACCAAAAATAATGCAAGTCCTGCAATTAAAATTTCTGTACTTTCATGAACATAGCTAACTTCAAAGAATCCAAAGTATAGAATAAAGTCACAACATATGTCATCAAAGCTTCAACTTCACAATTCATCTACCAATTTTATCATTCTACATTCCATCATGTCACCATTCAATCACAGGAACATAATCATTCAAGCTCAACCTCTCAACATATGTGCAAGTCATAACCCAATTCAAGCATTTAAAAAAACAAGCAAGTTAACATACTGACAAACTAAATTTTTTTCTTCTTTCAACCAACTTGCAATGTTTTTAGCCAAAAGAGTGCACTAATTTTGCAAATTCCTGCAGCACTTTTTCCAAAAGTAAGACTTGACTTGACCAAAGATTTTCAAAAAGAAGCCTAACTTAGAAAGAAAATTCCCACAAATAAACATCTTCATCAAAAATATAGCCACAAAGTTCCCTCAAGAATACTTCCATCAGAATTTTCCACTGGACTTCAAACTTACTCAACCGTCCATCAAAGTAAACATAGGCATATAAACCTTCAAAAGTTCCTCCACCTCGACTCAAAGAAACTTGAAAGGAAAAACAAAGGTAAGCCAGTTTTTTCAGCAAGTCAAAACAAGAACCACCACATGTACAAGTCACCTTGCTAGCACCCAAAACACTATATAAATGAACCTTGCACCATTTAAGCACACAAAAGAGATTTAAGCCAAGTATGATTATGCTAATGCAAAGAGAAGAGATCAAAGCACTGCCTTGATGTGCAATTTTTTTCCTCAAAGAAAATAAGTTTGTGCCTAGGCGCAGCTGCCGAAAAGCCGGATCACTCCAACTACCCTTTTTTCACAATTTTCATGAATCGCCTAGAATGTCATCCAACCTTTTTACACGATGACAAACATTTGTGATGAATGCCCCCGATTACTCAGTTGGTCACAGTTCCAGGTGGCTTTTAGCTCTAGTCATGAATCTCCGTTTTTTTTTTTCTTTTGGAGACCAGCGGAGTAAAAAAAATTGCGCATTTACTATGATTTCATTCATTCTTGCGCTTTTTTTTTTCTTACACTTTCATCACTTTTGCAGGAGTGACCTCAACCCCGACATAACTTTCCTAGACACGCACTTTTTCACAATTTTACCACAAAAATAAATCAAAGCAAATACCTCTCAAACTCAACCTAAGCATTAGCTTCCAATTTAAGTGCATGCACATTTTTTAGCCCAAGTTAAAATTAAACAAGGTTCAAAACACAACGTGTTCAAGTATCTATCAAGGGATAAAAACAATGGGGATAGATTCACTACTTGTACCAACTTATTGTTGCAATCAAAGCAAGTTTCCCGAGCATGGGCATTGGATTTTTTTTCATGAGGAATGCCAAGTTTACAAAGTAGACAGTTGAGCCAAAAATATTTGGACAAATAAAACTAAGGAAACAAAAACTTGACCGAAATCTTTTTTCATTTTTTTTTGTTTTTTTCCATTTTTTTTTCATGAAGACAAGACACAAAAAGACTTGGACAATACTAAATAAAACACAATTACTTATAAAGACTCAAATTACCACATTAAAAACACATCTAAGCATAAGCAAGACTCAAAATAAAAGACAAAAAACAAAAACATGAAGTAGTCCTCCCCCACACTTAGCATACACGTTGTCCTCAATGTGGAAATAAAAGAAAGCAGACAAAGAAGAAATAAGGACAAAAACACAAAATAAGGAAAAGAAAAAGTCTGAGGACTTCCCTGAAACACAAGTAAGGGAGTTGTGTGGCCGTCAAGCGTCTAAATCAGGACCATGGTACCCTGAATGTCATGCCCACGCATAAATAAACTCCTCCAATTTAACCAGCCTAGTGGACTGATCAGCGAGGGATGCTTCAATACGAGCAAGTCGAGCATCATTTGCAGTCTGGGCCGTGGAAGTGGACAGCCCTGTCAAGTGAGAAGCTAAGGCATCATGAGTCTGCCCCGTAGGTTCACCGCCCTGGCGAGCTCCCTGCACAACGAAAATAAGCCTGTCTCTGTCCTTTCGGACAAGATTTATAGCTTACAAACATGGTAGATCAAGATATGCAATGTCAAAGGCTTTAGTGAGAGCGGTAGAGTGCAACTTAAAGCGAGTCTGCATATGGGCAATATGAGTAATAAAAGATCCCCAAATGAGTGGCCTCCTACTAGAATGAAGTACAGTTTGCAAATGCTGAAGAAGCCAATAACCAAAGTTAACTCTTTTCTTATGAACCATGCACCAAAGGAAAAAGAGTTCCATTTTTGTCAGAACTGCAGAGTTATTGGCTCTTCCTGAAAATAAATATGCCAAAAAACGATGGATATAAAGTAGTGCAGGATTTTCAAGAAACTGATTGCATGAGGTGCTAGGTTTATAGGGGAGGGGATCTCTAGGAGCCAATTTCTTATAAGCCAATGCAATATCAAAATCAGGGGGAAAAGTGCAATAACTATGCAAATACTCCTCAGTAGCAGAAAATCTTCCAGTTATGAATCCAATCATAAGGCTAAACTCAGCCACAAATAGAGAAAACTCATTACTCATCAAACAAAAGTGAACACGATTTGGTGTGTTAACAGTCATAATGCCCGACGTGTCAAACTTAAAAGTGGCATAACATTCACGCATAAGTTCATAAAAAGTAGCCTCATGGATAGATGCATACTTCCTTAAACCAACATTATCGAGAAATGCTAACACTTCATATTGTAAACCAAGCAATTCTAGTGCAGCTAAATCTATAGTCTTTCAAGCATATAAGTCTCGAGAAAGCATTTCATTATACCTGACACGATGCTCGGGGTTGATGAATAATGGAGCAGTAGGTGGAAGAGTTGTGTCTGTACCTTGCGAAACTTGACCACCCATTGTTCGAAATTGGCGGCCTGAAGATGGAAGTGGTGGTGCAACCAGTGGGGCTGTCGTGGCTTGTTCCAGTGTTATAGCTGCAGCCGTGTCATCCCTGTCTATTGAAGATGCCGATGAAGTAGGTGATGGTGTAGAATCACGGGACGGGAAATTCAGAATAATCTCTACAGTATTAGGCAAATTTCTGCCCCAAAAAGTGCACACACGGCCGAGGTAACTGCACCTGCGACGCAATGCGTTGGCTACGACGACAGGGTGGTTCACGGCATGATTGTTTCCTGTTCATGACTGGCTTTAAAAGGCACTGATGGTGATACAGACAAGAAGAAAAACTGAATGAAATCAAAACAGGTGCAAACACTGAAACACAACTAAGCACTAAATCTTCCTCTAAATTTTTTCAACAACTTTTGGCTTCTCTCTTTTTTTTCTTTAACAAATTCACAGTACCCAATTTACCCCAAAAAAATATCACAAAGTGCTACAATCAAGAGGATTGCTTTTAACTTGGTACAAGAGAGGCTCGGCAGCGTCAGTGGTGCAGGTGTAAAATTTGATGGTGTTGTTGCGGCATATAGCGATGGAGCTGTAATGAAAGTGACGATTACAGTTTCAGATGGTGGCGCAATGAGGATAGCGCTTGGCAGGGATGGTGATTAATGACTTCGGGTGCTAATGGTGTGGTGGTTATGGTGGTGCGAAGAGGGATGAAGCTATCGGTCTTGAAGGGCTTCGGTGATGATGTCGGAAGACGATGATGATGATGATGATATGTGATGATGCCGCAGCGAGAGCTGTTAGATGGTAGCCGGGTGGAAGAGGGGCTGTTATGGTAGGAAAAAGATGATGGTGTCACTAAAGCTATGACGATGAAGGTGGCAGTTGTGTGCAGCGATAAGGAAGGCAGAGACTAGGGTGATGGACTGGTGTGTTTGAGCGCCAGCAAAGTCAGAGAGAGATGGTTGTATGTGTGCGTGTGGTTGTTGATGGCGCAAAGAGGTGCTTGGCAGTGTTATAGTGGTGAAGTTGATAACGATGTAATGGTTAGTTGGCACGAAGAAGATGATGATAGCGATGGCAACATGCTCAGCAGAATGATAGTGGTGAGAATTATGATGATGACGGTAGTGGTGCGGATAATGATGGCGAGAGAGAATGGTGAAGAAAATGGTGAGGCATTGGTGGTGGATGTGATTGAGCCACGATGATGATGCTGTTGGGTGGTGTTGGTGACGTCGGGTGATGATGAAGCTGTGATGATGATGCTATGAAGGATGTATAGTCCAACAGAGAAGAAGAAGAAGAAGAAGAAGAAGAAGAAGAAGAAGAAGAATCTAGGTTTTGTTAATTGGGGATTGGGTGGGCCAATTTTGTAAATAAGAAAGTTGGGTGTAATTGTGGTCTATTTAGGAATTGACCCCCAATTTCCTTTGTGCTTGCAAATTTCGACCCAGATCCACCATTTTTTGGCAAAATCAGCTTTCTTTCTCCTAAGATCCCTGACACCTGTAATAATCAATACTCCCAAGTATCATCATTAGTCCATAATCAAGGTTTCCAATGAAGAAGATGAACAGGAAAATAATAGAAAATCACAAAAATCATTAGAAAAATTCCTAAAAATTAAAGAAAAATGATAAAAATTTGCAAAAATTAAAAACAAACACAAAATAAAATTTCGAACTCTGTGGGTTGCCTCCCACCAGCATCTTTATTTAACTTCATCGGCTCGACATTTCAGAATAACTACTCGTATTTTGGGGGGTGCTTTGAGCATCAATTCTTTCACCGTTTGCACAAATTCATCATAGAAAAGCTTCAAATAATGACCATTGACCTTTAACACTTTATTTGTTTCCAAACTCTGGATTTCCACTACATCACGCGCAAAAACTTTAGTTACAATAAAAGGACCTACCCAACGAGAACGAAGCTTACCTAGAAACAATTTAAGGCGAGATTGGTAAAGTAACACTTTTTGGCCCATAAAAAATTGCTTTCTTGATATTCTCTGGTCATGATAAGCTTTCATCTTCTCCTTGTAAATCCTTGAGCTTTCATATGCATCGTTCCGGATTTCCTCAAGCTCTTGGATTTGCAATTTCCGTTGTTCTCCCACCTTTTCCAATTCCATGTTGCATTGTTTGATCGCCCAATACGCTTTGTGCTCTAATTCCACCAGAAGATGGCATGGCTTTCCAAACACCAATCGATATGGTGACATGCCTATCGGTGTTTTGTAAGCCGCGTGGTAGGCCCAAAGAGCAGCGTCTAGCCGCAAACTCCAATCCTTCCTATTCAGATTCACCGTCTTTTCAAGAATTAATTTTATTTCTCGATTAAACACTTTGGTATGTCCATTCGTTTACGAATGATAAGCTGTGGAAGTTCGATGTGTTACACCATATTTCTTCAAAAGGGCTCCAAAGACTTTATTGCAAAAATGCGTCCCCCTATCACTGATTATGGCTCGTGGAACTCCATACCTATTAAAAATACAAGACTTCACAAAATCCACAACTACTTTAGCATCATCAATATGTGTAGGCTTGACCTCTATCCATTTAGATACATAATCAACAGCAAGAATGATATACATATGCCCAAAAGACGAAGGAAACGGTCCCACAAAATCCAATCCCCACACATCGAAAATTTCACACACAAGAATGGAATTCAAAGGCATTTGATCCCTACATCCTAAACTACCAGTCTTTTGACAGTTAGCACATATTTTACAAACTCAAAGGGATCATGAAATAGGTTCAGCCAATATAATCCACATTCAAGAATTTTACGTGCAGTTCTCTTTGGACCAAAATGGCCACCGCATGCATGTGTATGACAAAATCTCAAGATGGAAGGAATTTCAGATTCAATGACACATCGTCTAATAACCTGATCAGTGCAATTTTTCCACAAATAAGGGTCATCCCACAAATAGTACCTCGCATCCCTTTTTATTTTATCTTTTTCATTTTTAGACAACTCAAGAGGCAAAGAACCAGTGACTAAGAAATTGACGATATCAGCAAACCAAGGGGAGCTATTTTAAACAACAAAAAGAAACTCATCTGGGAAGTTGTCCTTGAGAAGGACTGGTTCCTCGCTCATGGGCAACCGGCTAAGGTGATGAGCAACTAGATTTTCTGATCCCTTCTTGTCCCAAATCTCCAAGTCAAATTCTCGCATGAGTAACACCCATCGAATAAGCCTTGGCTTCGCATCCTTCTATGCTAAAAGATATCCCAGTGCTGCATGATCAGAATAAACAATTACTTTAGTACCAAGCAAATATGATCAAAAATTTTCTAAAGTAAAAATTATTGCTAAAAGCTCCTTTTCTATGGTGGAATAATTGCTTTGAGCCTTGTCCAATGTCCTAGAGGCGTAATATATGATGTAAGGATCTCGTTGGCCTAGGACAGTTCCAACCGCATGGTCACTCGAATCGCACATGATTTCAAATGGAAGATCCTAACTAGGAGGTTAGATAATTGGGGCTGAAATCAACTTCTCTTTCAACTTTTCGAGAGCTTTCTTGCATTCCTCGTTGAATTCAAACACAGCATCTTTTTGAAGAAGCTTACATAGCGGTTGAGATACTTTCACAAAATCTTTGATGAAATGCCTATAAAAACCTGCATGTCCAAGAAAAGCACAAACTTCCTACACATTTGGGGGGTAAGGCAAGGTTTTTATAACATCTATTTTCGCTTTATCCACCTCTAACCCTTTCAAAGAAACTATGTGACCGAAAACCAAACCTTGATCTACCATAAAATGGCACTTTTCATAATTCAAAACTAAATTTGATTCAAGACACCTTGTCAATATTAAAGCTAGATTATTCAGACATTCATCAAAAGACTCCCCATACACCGTGAAGTCATCCATGAAAACCTCAATCATATTCTCCACATATTCAGAAAAAATACTTACCATACACCTTTGAAAAGTGGCGGGTGCATTGCACAATCCAAATGTCATTCTTCTATATGCGAATATACCAAAAGGGCATGTAAAAGTCATCTTTTCTTGATCTTCCGACGCAAGCGAAATTTGGTGAAAACCTAAATAACCATCAAGACAATAATAATGAGTTTTACCTGCTCACCTTTCAAGCATTTGATCAATAAAGAGGAAAGGAAAATGATCTTTTCTGGTTGCAGCATTCAACTTCCTATAATCTATACATACTCTCCATCCATTTTGAACTCGAGTGGGTACCAACTCACCTTCGGCATTTTCAGTAACTGTAATACCTGTTTCTTTGAAATAACTTGTACAGGACTTACCCATTTACTATCAGAAATTGGATAGATCATACCTGCATCGAGAAGTTTCAAAATCTCTCTTTGCTACCTCTATAATCAGTGGATTGAGACGACGTTGAGCCTCCCTACATGTTTTGGTTTCATCATCCAGCAAGATTCTATGCATACATATGAAGGGGCTCAAACCTTTAATGTCAGCAATGGTCCACCCAATGGCTTCCTTAAACTCCTTTAAGACTCTAATCAACCTTTCTTCTTCTATTTCACTAAGCTTACTAGAGATAATAACTAGAACCGTTTCCTTTTCTCCTAAGTACGTATACTTGAGATGATCAGGTAATTTCTTCAATTCCAATTGCGGGGCCTGCAAAATAGAAGGAAGAAGCTTTGTATGAGATATAGGAAGTGCAAGAGAGGATGAATCGTACCTCCATGGTTTTTGTTCTTCCAAAGCATAGAGTATTTCAAGAAAATCACCCTTTATGGCATAATTTGTCTCAATTTCCTGCAATCTTTCAAGAGTAAAACTTTTGCAAATAACCACATTTAACTTGTCATCTTCAAACAATTCAAGAAACTCTTGATTCCATAATTCATGCAAATTCTCAAATAGTGGATCGTAAGCTTCCAACCCAAAAACACAAGAGACATCACTAGGATACTTCATGGCATCATAAACATTAAATTTCATTACGTCACCATCAAATTCCAAAGTTAGAGTTCCATCATGAACATCAATTTTAGCTCGAGCAGTGGTAAGAAAAGGTCTACCTAGCAAGATTTCACAAGATTTGGAAGATGAATCTTCCTCCACATCAAGCACAAAATAATCAGCAGGAAAGACTAATTTACCCACTTGCACAAAAACATCCTCTAAAACACATTCGGGATAAACCAAAGATCTATCAGCTAGTTGAATTACAATGCTCGTTTCTTTCAATGGTCCTACCTTTAAAGGTCCCTCATTCAAAGTGGAGTAAATAGACTTAGGCGTGACATTAATAGATGCTCCTAAATCACACATAGCTTTCTTAATGCCTAGAAAGCCTATTTGACAAGAGATAGCAAACATACCTTGGTCTTTGCATTTTGGCGGCAATCTCTCCTTAATTACGGCGAAGACGTTCTCCCTCATACTTATCTTTTCATTACCCACAAGCTTCTTCTTATTAGTGCATAATTCCTTCAAAAATTTTGCAATTCGAGGTACTTGTCTGATTGCATCAAGTAAGGGAATATTTACCTCAACTTTGCGAAAAAACTCAAAATTTTCCTTCTTTTCCTTCTCTTTTTTGGACTTGTGAATCTCTCAGGAAAAGGAGGCTTAACCACCAGCTCTGTACCATTTTTAGGCTCTGTTTTATCTCTATCCAGCAATTTTTCATCGCATTCTGCACCATTTTTTTCAATTTCTTTCTCGGTTTCAAGTGCTGTTAATTTTGCGTGCCTATGCCTAGCCTAACAATGGCTGTCCTGGAACTCCTTTCCACTTCGTAAGGTCATGGCACTTGCGTTTTGCTTTGGATTGACCACCGTTTGAGAAGGCAGCTTACCCTGGGACTCCAATCGGCTAACGGAGGTGGCTAATTGGCTAACTTGGTTTTTCAAGTTCTTAATTCTTGCCTTTGTGTCCTGTTGAAATTCTTGAGCATTAAGAGCAAGAGCTTTCACAATATCTTCAAGAGAAGTACCAAAATTTGGAGGTGAAGGTTGCTGTGGTAGGGCTGGTCGTGGTTGTAAGTGTTGTGTATTATATGGGTTATAATTTTGTGGCCTCGCTCCGTAGCTCAAATTCATATGGTCTTTCCAACCGGGGTTATAAGTGGTTGAAAAAGGATCGTATCTCCGCTATGGTGGACCTAGAAATCCTCCAACAGCATTGGCTTATTGAGGATCCTCTTCTTAGAGAGTGGGGCACATGTCGATCGAGTGTCCCACCTTAGCACAAAATCCGCAAACCTTTTGAACTAGAACATTACCACCTGCAACCAAACTTTGAACAAGAGCAGTTAATTGAGTCAATTTCTAATCAATTGAAGAAACACTTACCTCGTTAACTCTTCGTGAAAGTTCTTGTCTCGCCCCGAATTGCTACAAATTTGCAGCCATGATAGAAATCAAATCTCTAGCTTATTGTGGTGTTTTATAAACCATAGCACCTCCGCTTGCAGCATCCATCATTTTTCTCCCTATTGGGAGCAGCCTTTCATAAAAATATTGAATAAGAGATTGCTCCGAAATCCCATGTTGAGGGCAACTCGCACAAAGCCTTAAATCTTTCCCAATAGTCATATAGTAGCTCCGAATCCTTCTGCTTAATGGCACAAATTTCCTTTCTAATACCAGCGGCCCTTGAAGCAAGGAAGAATTTGTCAAGAAAAGATCTTGCCATTGTATCCCATGTTGTGATAGATCCAGATGAAAGGTAGAATAACCATTCTTTTGCTATATCTGCCAATGAAAACAGAAATGCCCTTAATTTAATTTGATCCTCCGTCACTCCTTGGGGTTTCATGCTAGAACAAACTACATCAAACTCCTTCAAATGCTTATGTGGATCCTCATTCTCTAATCTGCGGAAGGTGGGTAGAAGGTGCACTAGACCCAATTTCAATTCAAAATTTGTGTTCAATGCGGGATAAGTGACGCATAGGGGCTGCTAATTCAAGGGGCAGCCACCAATTCATGCAAGGTCTGGTTGTTTTCAGCCATCTGCTCCTTTTCAGATTCACTCAATGGTTCACTTTACACTTGTAAAGCTTCGGCTTGCTTTTGAAGTTGTTTCTGCAACTTTGCTTCTTTTTTCAAGCTCTTTGCGGTCTTTTTGATTTTAGGATCAAATTGCAACTTACCTATACGATCTGACCTGGTCATAAAAAAATAAAAATTTCAGCACCAATCCCCGGCAACGACGCCAAAATTTGATAGGCGTCGAAACCACCAAAAATAATATTCCAATTCTTACCTCACAAAATTAAATAGACAACGTGATGAGAACAGGGTCGAATCCATGGGGTTGGGAGAATATTTTATGCTAATTATACCAAGTAGATTAATCAACTAAGTTGCAATCAAAAAGGGGGCAATTAAATGCGAAACAGTAAAATAAATAAGGCTGTCTAGACCACTGGTCACGTTGCGTAGGCACGCAATTCGGCCAGAAAATAAAAAAATGTAAATAAAAAATTAAAATGGCTAAAATAAACAATTCTAAATTAATGCAAGGCTGGAAAAATAGAAAATCAATGCGAATAAAATCTAGCCTGAGGAATAATCACAATTTCGGTCAACAAATTCAATCTTAGATGCAAAATACTTTCAACTATTTCGATAAATTAGTTTTAGTTATTGGCTCGGCCTAATAACGTCATCTTTCCTTACAAAGTTGATAACGGTTAAAATCCTTACGATTTTTCCCGTTATCCCCTTACCTATTAGACGTTCTAATCCCCGGAGATACCCGCAAGATCTATCTAACGGCAACAATAAAAATCTAGAAAGACCCGATTCTAAAAGTCAATACTCTCATGGTTATTGCTCATTTAGATTACATAATTACATAGAAAATTTGATTATCTTTATATTTAGATTAATTTAATTAATCTAACTCGCTACCTATTGTCATGCAATTAAATAATCGCGCGCAAAATTAAATAATCGCATATCAGTATTAATTATTGAAGTAGTAAATACGCAAATACCAAAATAGAATGAAAGGAATAAAAACACTTAGATCTCACGAATTTGAAGAACCGAAATCTTGATTAATTCTCAACTAGAAAAAAAAAATTAGAACAGCTTGTCCATGAATGTCACCCAAAGAATAAAAAGAAAATTTATTGTTGTCTGCTAAAAGCTATCTTTTTTCTAAAGTGCAAATAAGAGGTATTTATATAATAAAAACCCCAACCTATTTCCCCTTGTTGGATAAGGAAACCCGACCCAAAAAGAATAATAAGGTAAAATCCTGGAATATAATTTTCAACAAAATAAAAAGTCTGCTAATATTTAATCTAATTTCTTCCAAAAGCCCAGAAAAAATATCTTCTATCTTGGTCAACCCAGTCAAACCCACATAGCAATTAAATGGCATTTTTCCACGTGAAGACGTCAACTTTGACCGCTACAAACACATCTAAAAAGCTTCTATATTCATATGTAATGCATCTAGCTCCTTTTCCTAAGCACAATTATGCAAAATTACATTAAAAACATCGATTAAGAAGCATTCTATTCCAAAATCAAGTGCATCTAACATATAAATTAAACACTTATTTAGAACTTATCACTATCTAGTGTAAGATATGGATTTGGGTCACGATTCTAGGCATTCTACACCTGTTTTTTGAGGTCGCCCCTTCCTTGCTACCATAGATGCCATCATTCTTTGTAGGTTAGGGTTGTTAGAGATGAAATTTTGGAATTTAAGGTCCACTATGAAGGTTGTAGGGGCAATGAACAAAGCCAGTATAGAAGGAGAAGAAAATGAAGAAGAATGCTTTGAGGTTGATGTTATTAATTCTTGTGTTGAAGACTTTATAAAGAGGACCATGACTGATAGTAAGGATTTGAGGAAATATCTAGCTTTAATAGAGACCTTAGAGCAAGAATGTGTAGCTGCTACTTCCTTAGTTAAGGATTCTTTAATTGGTAAGTCACTTGAGGTTATTCCTTCTAATCTTGATTCTACTGATGTCCATCTTGATGATGTTGAGATTAAGTCCCCTTTGATTGAGCCTAGACTATCATTAGAGCTCAAACCCCGTCTCGAGCATTTGAAGTATGTATTCTTAGGCCCTAATGAGACTCTTTCGGTCATCCTAACATCCGATTTGTCCAGTAAGTATGAGAAGCATCTCTTAGGAGTTCTTAGGAACCATAAGAAGGCTATAAGGTAGAAGATAGATGATTTCAAAGGCATAGACCCTTCGGTTTGTATGCATAGAATTCACCTTGAGAATGGAGCCATCCCTTTTAGGGAGATACAAAGAAGATTGAACTTATACATGAGTGAACTGGTCAAAGAAAGAGATCATTAAGTTGTTAGATGCAAGAATTATCTATCCAATCTCCGATACTGAGTAGGTTACTTCAGTTCAAGTAGTCCCTAAGAAGTTCGTGATCACGGTTATAGAGAATGAGAGAGAAGAGTTTATCCCCACACACAATCCCACGAGTTGGAGGGTTTGTATTGACTATAGGAAGCTTAACTCTAGAACTAAGAAACATCATTTCCCATTGCCTTTTCTAGACTAGATCTTAGATACAGTAGATGGACATAGCTACTATTGTTTTCGAGATGGCTCTTCTGGTTATAATCAGATTCTGATGTTTCCCAAGGACCAGGAGAACACCACCTTTACTTGCCCCTATGACACTTTTGCTTATAAGAGGATGCCCTTCAATCTTTGTAATGCGCCAGCAACGTTTCAGAGGTGTACGATGGTCAATTTTAGTGACATGATAGAGAAACCTTTAGAAATATTCATGGATGATTTCTTTATCTTTGGTGATAGCTTTGATAAGTACTTGAGTCACTTCTCATTAGTCTTAGATCGTTGAGTGGAGAAAAACTTAATATTGAGTTAGGAGAAATCCGACTTCATGGTATAAAGAGGGATAGTCTTGAGTTGTGTAGTTTTATCTAGTAGCATTCAAGTTGACTTGGCTAAGATAGAATTGAATGAGAAGTTGCATGTCTTTAAGTACGTTTAGGATGTCAGAACTTTTCTAGGGCATGTAGGGTTTTACCGTAGATCCATCTAGGATTTTAGCGACATAGCACTCCCCTTATCTAGGCTCTTAGAACAAGATGTTCCCTTTGAGTTCGATGATGAGTGTGTTAAAGCTTTCGATAACTTTAAATTCTTATTGTCCTCCTTCCCGAATATCTAACTGCCTTACTACAGTCTCCCTTTTGAGGTTATGTGTGATGTTTCTGACTTTACTATAAGGGATGTTTTAGGCCAAAGGAGAGATAAGTTGCTCCATGTTGTGTACTATGCTAGTAAGACTCTTGACGAGGCTTAAATGAACTATACCACTACGGAAAAAAAGCTTCTAGCAGTTGTCTTCTCCTTTGACAAGTTTAGGTCATACATCCTAATGTCCAAGGTGATTGTCTACATCAATCATACGGTGTTAAGGTATTTGTTAGCTAAGAAAAAGTCTAAGCCTTACTTGACTAAGTGGATAGTCCTTCTTCAAGAGTTCAATGTTGAAATCTAAGACAAAAAGGGTAGTGAGAGTTTGGTTGCAAATCATCTTTCCCGTCTTGTTAATGAGTCTTCTACTGATCCTTCCCCTTTTCATGATTCTTTTTTCGACGAGCAATTGTTTTCCATTTCTTATCACATACCATGGTTTACTCACATCATCAATTATCTTGCCATAGGGTATTTTCCCTCCTACTAGGAGGAAAGAGAGAAAGAGAAAGAGAGAGAGAGATTCCTAGCTCAAGTTAGATATTTCTTTTAGGAATATCCTTATCTCTTCAAAGTTTGTGTAGATCAAGTTATTCTCCGGTGTGTCCTCGAGGATAAGTTTGAGAGAATTTTGAGCATGTGTCATAATGAGGGTTGTGGAGGTCACTTTAATGGCAAGAAGACCGCGATGAAGGTCTTGCAAAGTGGATTCTTTTGGCCCACTATCTTTAAGGATGCCCAAGAGTATTGTAAAAAGTGTGCTAGATGTGAACAATCTAGGCCCATCTCTAAGAGAAACATGATGCCATTGTCCCCTATCCTTTCATGCAAGTTATTCGATTGTTAGGGTATTGATTTCATGGGTCTGTTTCCACCTTCCTCTAGGTATTAATACATTCGAGTAACCGTCAATTATGTGTCCAAATGGGTTAAGGCAATTTCTACGGCCACTAATGACTATAGGGTAGTGGTTAAGTTCATTAAGGAGAACATTTTCTGTAGATTGGGAGTCCCTAGGGTGTTGATTAGTGATAGTGGTTTACACTTTCGGCATAAGACACCTGAGGCCTTGTTGAGAAGATACTCAGTCACCTATAAGGTTGCTACCCTTTTTTACCTAAAACTAGTGGACAAGTAGAGGTGTCCAATAGGGAGATCAAGTCTATCTCAGAGAAAACGGTTAGGCTAGATAGGAGAGATTGACCCATTAGGTTGAATGATGCTTTATGGACCTATTGTACCACTTTTAAGACTCCTTTGGTATGTCCCTATATAGGTTGATTTATTGGAAGGCTTGTCACTTGTCAATAGAACTTAAGCAGAGGGCTTATTGGGTAATCAAGGCCCTAAACTTTGATATGGCAAGAGCGGGTGAGAAAAGGAAGCTTGACCTAGCACAGTTGGATAAGCTTAGGTTTGAGGCGTATAAGATTGCAAAACTTTATAAGGATAGGATGAAAAGGATTCATGATAGATATATTCTTAAGAAATCATTCTCTCCGTTTGATAAAGTTTGGTTTTTTACCTCATGTTTGAAGCTATTTCTAAGGAAGCTAAAGACAAGATGGAATGGTCCGTATGAGGTGTTGGTTGCCTAGTCCTCTAGAGCGATCAAGATCAAAGACTTATAGGATGGTTAAGAGTTGATAGTGAACGAGCAGCACTTAGAGCATGCATATGATCTGAGCATGGCTTGTATAGAGACTTTAGTGCTTCAGAACCCTATCTATGAAGGTTAATGATGAGTTGGCGATTGCCTGGCTAACGACGTGGTGGTTAGCAGTACTAGGAGGCAACCTAGGTTAAACTTTGTCATTTTCATTTCTTGTTTTATTTTCCTTTCATTCCCTTTCTTTTCTTTCCACCCACACAAGGTGTTGAATCCCGATCCTTTTCCCAATAGGACACACCTCTACTTATTATTTGCACATACCAATGGAAGTTTGCTTGGCAACTGCTACTAACCTTGTTTATTATAAGTGTTTATGGGTTGTTGAATAGGTTAGTAGTTAGATTGATCATTGGCATAGAAAGCTTTGAAGAAGAACGCAAGGTTGTGTCAATCCTTCCACTTGTTTCCCTATCTATCTACATCATCCCCACTACCCTTACTTGCTTTGTGATGATTATTTACCTGTTTTATGCTTTATTCTATTTGCTTGAGGATAAGCAAAGTTTAGGTTTGCAGTGTAGGGGTTTGGTTCTTATTATTTTTATGCTTCTTTAGGGTAAGTTGCATTATTTTCTTAAAAATGGTGAAAATTTTTCAATTTTTGTGCATATAGAGTCATTTATTTCTTGGTCAATCGAAGTGTTGGCTATTGTGATTGACTCAATTGATTGTTGAATATGAGTTTGCATTATGGGGAATAAATAGAGTAGAGGAAGATCTGAGTTTTGGAGGGGATGCCCTTGAAAGTTATGGGGAATAATTGACTTTAAGAATGCCCTTTATAGCTACCTCATAGCTTAGTTGGAAAGAGTGTTGAAAAAGGGGTGTTGCTATGACTATCCCTTCCTTGATTGGTCCTTTTTTATGTGCCTAAGCCCTTTTTTTCCTTTTCTTTTTGTTATGTTGTGCAATGCAAAAAATCCAAAAAAATTAGACAAGGCAAAAAGTTGCAAAAAGATGAAAAAGATTGAAAAATCGAAAAAAGGCAAAAATTAGAAAAAGCCAAAAACACCAAAAAGTTAAGTGAATAAGTGCTCAAGTGACACAATGTCAACTTAGCACAAGTTACGTCATTTGCTCTTTCGTGTAATGTGAAAAAGGCTCTTTACATCATTTTGTGAGTCATTGTGTTTCTATATTCTTTCTGTTCTTGTCTTTGAGGCTTCGTGCATGTTAAGGAAGCCATGTTAGTTGAGGGGATATGAAATATCAACATCCCATGTACGTGCGTTGGAATCCTAATCTTGTAGTGGTTTGTCTACTAGGAAATTTTCCATGAGGTACGAGGCCCCTTATGAGTAAGAGGAGGATTCAAAAAGGCTTGGGGACCTCTCTACGTTAGAAATGACCCTTTTATGCTCCTTAGTTTCACCTTGATAGAGAGCAAATCCCTTAGGTAATCCTTTGTATTGACTTTGAGACAAACTTAGAATTGGTCTTGCTTAGGGACAAGCACTAGGAAGGTTTGAGGGTGTTGATGTGCTTTAATTTGGTATGTGCTTGTATTATATTTTCCATATATTTTAAAGGTGTTATGTGCATATATAGTGGCATTAGTGTAATACATTTCAAAGAATAGGGCTTTAACGAAGATAATTGTACATAATTGAGTTTGATAAATAAACACTACACCAAATGCATATTTTGTTATCGTAGATGGACTTTGGGTTAATGCCGAGCTTGGATGAAGTAGGGTGATGAAGATAGAAGGTGTACGGGGTCTGAGGAAGAGGTCGAAAGCAAAGAAGAATGAAGATTAAAGTAATAAAGAGGAACCAGTCGACCCCTAAAGCTTACCAGCTTACCAGCTAGGTCAACCAGTAATTCTAGATAACAAAAGGGTGAACTGGTTGGGCTAACCAGCTGACTAGTACAATTAACCAGTAACTCCAGAGAGCACACTTTGGAACTGGTCAACCTCTCCATTTACCAGCCAACCGATAAGGTCGACCGGTAGTGATGCTGGAGGCTATAAATAAGACCCAATGTTTTAGCATTTTGAAGAATCAACTCACACACACTACACACCTACTTCTCACACACTTAACTCTAATTCTTACCCACCTCACACACACCTTGTCACACACTTTCCACTTAGATTCAAGCTTGTTTAAGGGGATTTAACAACTTTAGAGTTAGGATTTGCTCAAATTTTGTACAAGAATAGCTACAATAAAAGAGAAGTTTCATATCCTCTCTTTCATCCTATTTCATTGATGTTTGAATAGACTTGATTAGGGTTATTTAGCTTATGTAATGGGTTGATTTAACACACTTATGTTACGGGATTTTAATGGCTTATATATATACATACTTTATTCTTCCTGTTCAATAGTGTTTACTCAATACATGTCTATATGTTTGATTAAATGCCTATATGAGTAGTATGCGTATAAATTGGAGTTTATTTGCTATTAAACATCTCTAATCCATCTTATAATCATGTCTATGTGTTTGTTTGTAGGTTGTATGAAGTGAGTATTGCTTTGTTCACATCTATATGAGTAATAGCATGCTTTGTAATAAATATAATTCCAATATTTCCTACATGTTGATACCCAATTGTTATTAATGGTGTAAATCAAGCCTGACAATCTATGGGTAGTAAGTGGATCCACGTATTTAGATCACCACAAGTTGGAACATGTAGGATTGCACACATAGGTCAAATCCTGCTATAGTGACCTTAGAACAACTGTGCACAAAAAAGGACTAGCCTAAATTGAGTCTCCTTTAGGTTTAAATCCAGCTAATAAAAGTCTAGACGGGTTTAATCGACCTTAGTAACCCTCCTAGGTCTTGGCTTTAAATCCAACCAATGGTTTAGGAACTAGGGTAGGTTCGTTCTAAGTCACCTAGGAAGCTTTTTATCTTTCTTATGGCCCGAGGTCATAAGGATCATGTTGTAGCTCTAGAAGGTGCTGCCTAAAGATAGACCCACATCGAATCCTAGGGATAAATTAGGATACTAGATAGCAACCTAGTTGTAGAGCGTCCGATAGTTAAGCCATTTTCCATAATCCCATAGCATAAGAGTTGAGAATCACCCATTAGCAAGTGTAAGTCACCCTAACCCCTTTCCATTAGTTAATTCCCCTCTTGATTAGCTTGTCTCCCCATTTTTTCATTCATGTTTCCCATGGTGTAGTTTCATTCTCTTTCTTTAAGCTCCAGTTAATCCAAAACCCCAAAAAGATATGTTTAGTTTAGGTAGTTTATACATAGTGTTTGGGTTTGGATTAACAGGTGCTTAAAGAAAGAGAATGAAACTACATTATAGGAAACAGGAATGAAAAAATGGGGAGACAAGCAAATCAAGAGAGGAATTAACTAATGGAAAGAGGTTAGGATGACCTAGACTTGCTAACTCTTATGTTTAGTTTAGGTAGTTTCATTCTTCCAACTTTAAGTACAAGTGATATTTGATTTCATGAAGGTGGTGGAAATGGAAGTAGAAGTCGGAACCTTCATTTTTGTTTAGTGGTTGGCTCATAGCCAATCTTACTTTTCTCAAAGGCCAATTTTTTAGGACCAAGGAGTTTTTCAAAATTCTCCTTACTATTTGTGAACTATTGAACAATACCATTCAAATCCTCATTTTTCTTTTTCAAATCCTTGACTTTATTTTCCAATTTCTCAACATTCTCAAGTAGGGAAGCATTTTTCTTTTCCAAACTATCCTTTTCATCAAAAATATGCTTCAACTTTCTTTGCATTTGTTCATTTTTAGCCAAAGTTAACAAGAAATTATCATAAAGTTTTGCAAAAGCCCCCTTTAGTTCATCAAAGGTAAAGTCCTCTTCCTCTTCCTCACATGATGAAAGATAATTAGACATAGAAGGTGAAGAATGTACCTTATTCTCATTGGGCACGAGGCAAAAGTTGGCTATCTCAGGTTGTTCTTCCATCTTTTCTTCACTCTCTGAGGTGTCCCAAATAGCCTTAAGTCTCTTGCTTTTTCTTTGGAAGCTTTGGGCAATTTGCCTTAATATGCCCTAGCTTCTTACAATTAAAGCACTTCATCTCTTTATTCCTCACTTCTCTTGGCTTCTTGGTTTCTTTGGCTTCTTTTCCTCTTTTCTTCCAATTGTTGTTGTTGTTCAAAGATGCTCCTTTCTTCTGTCTTCTAAACTTCATAAACTTCTTGAAGTTTCAGGCAAGAAGAGCCATCTCGTCATCCTCTAGGTTTTGCTCATCATTCTCATCTTCACTAGATGCATATTTTTAGGCAATAAATGCAATAAACTTCTTCATCTTCTTGTCTTTCTTTTCATGGTCCTTCACTTCAAGTTCATGAGTCATAAGCGACCAAATTAGCTCGTTTATCTCCAATTTGTTGAGGTCTTTTGCTTTTTTTATGGCCGTCACCTTAGATTGCCATGAAAATGGCAAGCTCCTTAACACCTTTCTCACATTTTCTATATTAGAATAATCCTTTTTAAGTGACTTAAAGCCATTAGTAATTTCAAATAATCTAGAATACGTTTGTTCAACATTTTCATTTGGAACCATCTTAAAGAGAGTTAATATTTACACACAAGCATTGCTATCCTAGACTCTTTAACTTGGCTAGTTCCTTCACAAGGTACTTCTAGTTGATCCCAAAGTTCCTTAGTGAAGTACATCCCATTACTCTAGCAAATTCAGTTGGATTCATAGTATTAAACAAGTAGTACAATGCTTTTTTATTCAATTCAAACAATTTTAGATCGTCATCATTTCATTCACTTTCTGGTTTAGGAACTCTCTTATCTCTTTCCATTTTAGTAGGCAAAGTACGTCCATTTTCAATTATCTTCCAAGCCTTATAGTCATGTGATTGAATAAACACTTTCATTCTCATTTTCCAAAAAGCATAATTAGTGCCATCAAAAGGAAGTTCTTGTTTGACTGAATACCTTCCATAGTTGCCAAATAAATTCTACTAGTTGTTAAACTATAGGTAGAACCCTGGTTCTGATACCACTTGCTGGGGGCAAATATCTTAAGGGAGGTGAATTAAGATATTAAATGATTTTTGCAATTAAAATTACTCAACAAAACAAGCAAGTTCGCTTAGACAATTTATCAAACAAGGCACACAAATCACACAAAAGTAAGGAAAAGAGAAAGAGAGCAAAAAGGACCAATTTTAAATGGTTCGGCATACCTACATCCACTGCTTAAGGATACTCCTCTTAGGACTTCAACACTCCACTAGTGTGTGTGGACCTTCAAATGTTGATAGGCACAAACCAACTTCCTTTTACATCTCTTTGAAGATCCCTTTCAGAAAACCCAAGAGTTCTCCTCTTTAGGATTTTCCCACACTCACTCAAACTAATATATGTTTCCCTCCAACAATCCTAGCTTCTAGAGTGTGTATACAAAAATAAATTGAAGAAATAGAAAACTTTAGGGTTGCAAGCTTCAATGAGTAAATATAGCAAAAGTTAGGCTCTTGAATGCTTAAAGGATTTCACAAGTATAGCTCAAACTCTCAAGAAATTCTAAGCAATAAATTATTTGAAAGAGATTAAGAAAGCTTAGAGATGATGTTTGAATGATAGAAAAGTGTATTCAAAGTAATTGAGAGTTGTTAAGGCAATAACGGTGGAAGAGGGTTTTAAAAAGGGCAAGCAACGAATCTATAACGACTACAGCATTAAATGCTGCAGGGGAGTCAATCGCCCTGGACGGTCGACCGGCTGGAGGTCCTACTCGTTATGGACCCGCACTAACCCGGATGGATGGCGAAGGGCAGCCCTAATTTACTGATGTGGCTGGTCAACCTCTGCAACCAGCCGGGGGCCTCGCTCAAGGTCCAAGTACATTAGAATGTTAAGAAAAAATCTGCTAAGCAAGTTTTAAAAGATACCAACTTTGATCCAAAGCATTTTACAAGCATAGAACACTTTCAAAGAAGGTTTTCTAAGACATTTTAAATTCAATAGACATGCTAACACATTTCTTTGAAGATTTTCAAGACTTCATGCAATAAGAAGCATTTCTTCAAAGATGAGAATTATTGCCCAAAAATCTTCATGTAAGTGATGCAATAGTAAAAGCAATTGTTTGAGCAATAAGAGTGATCCTAAGGCTATTCACAAAAGAGCACAAATCGGTACCCCTTATGACGTCTCGTCTTCGTCTAATAACTCCAATCTTGATCACGAGCATTCTTTATCTTTTGCAAAGCTTGAAATATGTGCACAATGGCTTCTAAGCTTGATATGATATCTTCATTCCATTAATGCACATCCTTCACACCATGCTAATATAAAATACACTACAACACTTGTACGATGTTTAGCATTCATAGTATAAGCAATGGTAAACGCATCATAGTATATAAGAATCATTGTTATGCTAATTACGAAGCTATAAGATTAATTTACACTATCAAAACAATCATTAAAAGTAATATTACACTAACATTAATGTAAAAATAATTAATTAATTATAGAACAAGCGTAGCTTGAGGCGTGTTAAGGACATTGTCCTTAAGAATTTTTTGCCTAACTACAAAGAATAGTAGCAGCATATTCCCCAAGATTCAACGAGTTCTTCTAGTTATTATGAACTAGGTACAGGAACAGCAAAAGATATAGTAATAATTTAAACCTAGCAAAGAAATATAAAGAATATTGGTGAGTATAGTAGAAAAATATTACTATTTTTGTGTATACTGAGTAGAGCAGAATGGCTCTATTTATAGGCAATATTTGCAACAACTTCTTAAAAAGAAATGGAGCAAGTGGTGCCCAAGAATAAGTCTGCAACAACTAATTAATGGAGATAAAATAGGCACATGACTTTTACTAATTCAATATAATATTTTAAGAGCTAAAATATGATCAAGTCTAGTAAGGTAGAGAAATAAAAAAAATTATTTTCATAAAACAAGTTAAAACAAAAATCCAAAAAGTGGTTTGAATAGGGCCTCACGTATACTTCGCGCTCGTAAGACGGGCAAATCCACCATTTTAAACTTTCGGCACAAATCTTGTGCGCCCAAGCCCGTCCTTTAATTCCATCTTCACAAGCCCATTTAATGTATAAGCTATTATTAGGTGAGTTTGCTTTCTTTCGATGAGGAATAATGTTTTTGAGATACAAACCAAAACCAACAATCACCCACACATCTCAAAGTACTGTAAGAAAAGAATACTTTGTTGGGTTTTAGTCAATTGCGTACAACGCATTGGATTTGGTATCTTTTGATCTATGAAGCAGACCTAGATAGAATAAGATTTAACTTATAGAAAAGTAGGTGAAGCTTTTAACTTCTATGAATTAAGAATTTTTAATATAAGTTGAGAATCTTATTTATCATATTATACCCCTACAATTTTACTATTCATTGTGTATTTGTGTTGATAGGCCATGTGTGTACTTGGCTATTCATGAGTGCTCTAGAAATTTTGCCACAAATTTCATAAAAGCAGTCCCACTCCATAGTCACGTAGGTCAATCCATCAAGAATATTCTACAATTAATACATACCGGTAAGGATATGGATTTGATTAGGAGTATAACTCAACCTCACTTTTCTTACAATTATGCATTATTCATACCATAGAAGGGACAAGAGTTTACTAGTGCTCAACAGATCGACTAATGACTTGTTATTACCCATATGAACTTAAGTCATAGGATCGCCAATCACATAGGTTGGGTTACCATCACTGGTGATGTCTCAAATAGGCAGAAGTTCTATACCTCTCGGTGTTTCACTAACTAGTTTTCTTCCCAAAGGTTTAGTTGAAGGATCGACCAAATTAAGTTTTACATAATCTATGGAATGCTTTATCACATTCTGTCTCAAGTGAATGTGTCTATTTTTCCTATTGAAAAGTTTTATTTTTTGCAATGGCTATTGTAGCTTGGCAATCACAATGTATAGACACAGAATCTGTTGCTTTTATTCCCAATGGAATACTTGCCAAGAAGTTTCTTAACTAGCCTGTCTAACAGACAACTTTAATGCCAATCCATAGTTGACCTTGTAATTATGGTTTGTTTAACTAATTTCCAAGATATTGCACTCCCACCAAAGGTAAACACATAGGCACCAGTGGATTTTGTCTTATCTGAATCAAAAATCCATTTGGCGTCGTTGTGTCCTTCTAACACTGTGAGAAATCCACTATATTTAATACCATAGTTCATGGTACCTATAAAAAAATTTCATTAGTCTTACTAATGCATTCCAATGATCAAGGCTCAGATTTTGAGTGTACCTACTTAATCTACACGCAGCATAAGCTATGTTAGGTCGAGTAAAATTCATTAAATGCATTAGACTCCTAATTATCTGAGCATATTTATTTTGAAAGACAACATCTCCAATATTCTTTTTCAACTAACTATTAGCATCATAAGTAGTTCTTAGAGGTATCGCATTAAAATTATCAGACTTCTTAAGAAGTTTATCCACATAATGTCCTCGAATTAATATTAAGCCATGATTATCTCTTATGATTTTTATACCTAAGATACCATGCTTTACCCCTTGTCTTTCATACCAAGATTAGAAGATATAAAACATTTAGTTTTTTGTATTATATCAAGATTAGAACCAAAAAGAAGCATGTCATCCACATGAAGGCATATAATCACACAATCACCATCTACAAGTCTTGTATATATACATTTATCTACTTCAATAGATGAAAAACCATCACTCAACAAAACTTGATCAAATTTCTCATGTCACTATTTTGGTGCTTATTTTAGACCACATAACAACTATGGTAATTTATAAACTTTGTTTTCTTGACCAGTTACCACACAACCTTAGATTGCTTCTGTAAATTTCTTCTTCTAAATCACCATTTAAAAAAGCAGTTTCAACATTCATTTTGGTGATAAAATTTGTGAATAGAAGCCAAAGCAATTAAAATATGAATAGAGGAAATTCTAGTTGTAGGAGCATAAGTATCAAAACAATCAATATTTTGTTTCTAAGTAAAATCTTTTTCAACAAGTCTAGCTTTGTATCTATCAATAGAACCATCAGGACTAAATTTGCTTTCAAAAATCCATTTGAAACTGATAGTTTTAGCTACTGAAGGTAAATCAACTAATTTTCAGATATTATTTCGTAAAATTGAATCCATTTCAATTAATGGCTTCTTTCCAAAATGTGCATTAGAAGAAGAAATTGCATCATAAAAAGTTAGAGTTCATCTTCTACAAGAAAGGTATGAAAGTCCAAAGCAATTTTCTTTCCTTGGTCTCTTGCTTCTTCTCAAATTCTCATTTTCGAAATTATTTGAAGTAATAGGTGCATGAGAAATGTTATTTGTTTTCAAAGGAAATATTTTCTCAAAAAATTCAGCATTTTTTGTTTCAACAATAATGTTACATTCAATCACGTCACTTTTAATTACAAGAAATCTATATGCAACACTATTATCAGCATGCCGAATGAACATGCCATCAAAAGTTTTAGTCTATTTTTCTTTTCTTAAGTTCAGGTAACATAACTTTAGCAAGGCACGCCCACACTCAAATATTTTAAATTAGGAGAATAACCTTTTCATATTTCATAAGGGGTGTTGTCAGTTTTCTTGTAAGGTATTCCATTTCATAAATGACACACAGACAAAATAGTTTCACCCCAAAGATTATCATGTCCATTAGAATTGACAATCATACATTTTTTTTTTGAAGTTTTACTTTTCCTCTCAATTACGCCATTTGACTCGGGTGAATAAGGAGGTGCAACTTCATGAATTATTCCTTCTTTTTCACAACAATCATTAAGCAAAGCATATTCACCACCTTTATCTGATCTAAGTCTTTTAATCTTCTTATTCAATTGATTTTCTACTTCAAATTTTGTATACAAGAAACATATCAAAGGCATCATCTATATTTCTTAAGAAACTAGAGATTTCAAAGCCCATGCTTCGCATAGGTTAATTTTTTTTATTAAGCTTTTGTGATTGTAATTCTAAATTTGTGAAAAAAAGAGCATAATTCCAAAACTTCATGATTGTTGAAGAAAATTAAGAGGAACATGAAATGAGAAAGGTCACTTGGAAGCAAAGAAAAAGATGTGATGATCATCAGTCTAATTTTAGGTTTAAGAGACAAAATTGAGTTGAAAAGCAAGTCAGTAGAGATAAATATTAATTTTGTTATACACTCCCAATGGATTATGTGAATACATTCTTATTTCATTGAAAAAACTAATCACATTAATAATAATCATAAAATAACAAATGTCATGAAGCTACAACAAAAAATACATATCAACATCTTGCTATCTTTAGAGTTTAGCAATTTCACATAAACAAAAAGCAAGCTAAATTTCTTACTTGCTATTTTGTCCTATTCCATACACTTGTGTAACTTGAACAAGATGCTATAAAATTCTCCACATAAACCATGGTATGATCTACATAGTCAAATTGATGCTCGAGCATTTTGGGGTTATGAATTTGTATATATTTTTGTTTGCAATTATCTAAATAAATTATATAGATTATGCATCTAAAATAATGAAAGTCAAATGTTTTTCGATTAAAAATGTAAAAAGTTAGTCAAAAAATAATATCACATAAAATTAGTTTAAACCCATAAAACATGGTCATATAAATTCAAAATCCTTCTATAAAAGTTTCGTTCATATGAGGTAAAAGTAAATCGAACATAAAAAAAAAAAAAGAACAAAAACTCTTAAGAAACACTATAATTAAGTTGTACAACTCAAGTATCTATTCTAGTCCCAAAGCGACCTTTCTCAAACATTAACTTTTTCAAAATTAATTTTCTCATCGTTGGATGTCGACTCGTCATCAGTTACAATTAGCTACTTACACTTTTTGATCCTGATTTTTAAAAATTTGATGTCCCATCTAGCAACCTACATAGTCTAGGAGCCAAACAGGCATTGTTGTGCATACTCTATGCTAAAATCTAATCATCCTATAAAAAAAAAATAGAAAAAGGTTAGCAAATAAGTAGAAAATTTAAAAATTTACAAACACTATTTTATAAATGAAAAAAATAAAAGCCTTGTCACAAAAAGATATATTTGAATTAATTAGCATCCTATCTAAACTCATAATTTCATAATTTCATTTAAAACTAAAAATATCTCACAATCATAGAACTTAAATAATCAAATACCAATCATGGGAATAGGCTTAGTTGGTTAATACTATGGTGCTTTTCATCTATTTTCAAAAAATCTCATTAGACGGATGGTCAAAAGAATTACAAAAGTAGGGTTTGTAAAAATGGTATGCAGTTGAGAAAAACAATGGATATATAAGCTGGTGCAGCGCATAAGTTACATGATAAGTGTAAATGTAATTAAATCACCATTGCCATGTCTACAACTAAAGAAATTAACATTTCTTACAACCACTACACTATGATAAGTGATGATGAGTTTGTCTTATTTACTGTTTTTACCATTGAAATGCTAAGGGTCTAAATATTATTAAATCTCCATTAATACCCATGTTTAATAAATTTATATTTCAATTGCAATGTCTTTTCTTTTTTATACTAAAGAAATTTACATTTCTTATACCTAAATTTATATGTAGAGTTTTAATGAGCCAAAAACTTCTCACATGAGTAGAAAGTGGGTCTACTTGTTTTGTATAATGCACTTTTTGGAGCAACTTTTAAAACCTTAACACTATGTTTGGATTAAAGGGGGAGAGTTTAGTAAAGGAAAGGAAAGGGAAGGAAAGGATTAATTTCTGTTTAGATTGAAAAATTTTTATGAAGGAGAGACTTATAAAAGATTGTGGCTTTATCTTGTTTGGATTGAGAAGAAAATGGAAGAAGAGATAGATATGTTAAAATAGACTTTTATACCCTTTTATAATTTTATGTCTAAACATAAAAAGGAGGATAAAAATGTCTTTACAAAAGGAACCATTTCATTCCCCTCAATTTTCCCCCTAATTGGAGGGAGCCATTTTAAATGATTTGGAGTAAGTGATATCTCTCCTTAACCTCATCCATCCATATCTGATGCAACCCAATTCTAGTTATATTAGGATTTGGATTTGTTATCTGCTATTTAGTCCTATTGTTATTTGTTATTGAGTCCTAATTATATTAGAATTAGTTTATTAGCTATTTTTATATGGAAAGGACTGGTAGAGTCAAATTCTATTTAGTTTTGGATCCCTAAAATAGCTATATATAGGGGTGCAAGTTTTCATTATTGGAGGAACTTTTCAAAATTATTCAATATTATTTTATTCTCTCTCGTAGGGTTTATTATCTTAGGAATTTCTTGACTAATTTCAGCCTTGAAATTGATTTCCTTGATTCTCCTACTTTCTTATTTATGCTCTCCAAAATTCTAGCCGCGTTAGTTGGCTATCAAAGCAAGGTTTTTCTTCAGCTAATTTCAAGTTCACGATGCTTCTAAGAAGAGGAAGAAGTCGTGTTGTAGCAACTGGAGTTTTCCCCTGATTAACAACAACAAGATAGAGGCGTTAGTTGGTATTTGGAGTTTCCTCCCTGATCAACAATAACGACATGGAGAATTACAAGAGTTGAGAAGACAAGTTGAAACCTTACCCTAGTGCTTTACGCAACTGGAAACTCTAACTCATGATGACGATCATGATAAGTCAGAGGAAAAGATGTCTTTAAGTTAAGTATCTCGTTCTATATTAGGCTGATTTAGTGGACCATAGTGGTGGAAAACTCGAGGACAAGGTCTTTCGCACCTGGGGAGACTAATGCAACCCAGTTCTAGTTATATTAAGATTTGGATTTATTATCTTTAATTTAGTCCTATTGTTATTTGTTATTGAGTCCTAATTATATTAGAATTAGTGTATTAGCTATTTTTATATGGAAAGGACTAGTAGAGTCAAAGTCTATTTAGTTTTGGATCCCTAAAATAGTTATATATAGGGGTGAAAGTTTTCATTATTGGAGGAACTTTTCAAAATTATTCAATAATATTTTATTCTCCTAGGGTTTATTATCTTAGGAATTTCTTGGCTAATTTTAGCCTTGAAATTGAGCTTCTTCATTCTCCTACTTTCTTGCTCTGTTCTCCAAATTTTTGCTGCTAGTAGCTCCTTAATTCTTCTACTTTCTTGTTTATGTTCTCCAAATTTTTTATGTGTTAGTTGGTATCAAAGCAAGCTTCTTCAGCTAATTTCAAGTTCACGATGCTTCTAAGAAGAAAAAGAAGTCGTGTTGTAGCAGCTGGAGTTTTCCCCCTGATCAACAATAACGAAATGGAGGCGTCAGTTGGTATCTAGAGTTTCCTCCTTGATCAACAGCGAAATGGAGAATTACAAGAGTTAAGAAGACAAGTCGAAGCTATATCCCAGCGTTTTGCGCAACTGGAAACTCTAACTCATAATAACGATCATGATGAGTAGGAGGAAGAGATGCCTTTAAGTTAAGCATCTTATTCCATATCAGGGTGATTTAGTGGACCATGGTGGTGGAAAACTCGAGAACGAGTTCTTTTTGTACCTGGGGAAACTAATGCAGCCCAATTCTAGTTATATTAGGATTCGAATTTGTTATTTGTTATTTAGTCCTATTGTTATTTGTTATTGAGTCCTAATTATATTAGAATTAGTTTATTAGCTATGTTTATATGGAAAAAACTGGTAGAATCAAATTCTATTTAGTTTTAGATTCCTAAAATAGCTATATATAGGGGTAAAAGTTTTCATTGTTAGAGGCCTCTTCCAAAAATTATTTATTAATATATTTATTCCCTCTCTTAAGGTATTATCTATGGAATTTCTTGGAAAATTTCAGCCTTGAAAAGGAGCTGTTTGATTTTTCTACTTTCTTGTTATGTTGTCCAAATTTCGGTTGCATTAATTTCCCTTCTACCAAACAAAGGAGAGAATTTGAGAATCCCTTCAAAATCATTCCCTTCCTTTCATTTCCCTCAATCCAAACAGGGGTAAAACTAAGCCAAAAGTAACATATGGTGCCACATGGCACATGATGAGTACTTTAAAATTTTTTTCAAGTACAATTATATATAACTCTTAGTAGTATATAGATAGAAGATTGCATAGATGAATGCACATTATGTGTTGGTCTAAATTTTCATTAAGGTAGGTTCACATTTCATTTGCAAATTGTGGCAAGCAATGTGTATGTAATGATTATACAAATTAAGGAAATGTGTAAATAAATTAGGTTACAAATTCATTGCTTAAATAATGCTAAGGCTAATGAGGAATTAACTTCATTACAATTTTTAACAGTGAATGGACACTGTAAAATATCATTAAGGTGGTTGCACAATAAATTACGTTATGAATGCTCTAAAATTTTATTGAGGTGACTTTAGCAATTTGAGGTGGCTTAAGCAATGAATTACGCAACGAATGCTCTAAAATTTCATTAAGGTGGCATTAACTATTGAGATGGCTCTAAAATTTCATTGAGGCGACTTAAAACAATGCTAAACAACATGTAATATATTGCACCATGTGGCAAATGCTAAGAGCTTTAAAAGTTCATTTAGGTTCAATTTTATATAAATAGTATACGTATACTTTTGTATATCTAGAGAAGTCATCTATAAATGTTGCATAATATCTTTTACCATTTCTAGTCATAGTTTGTTTTAAATCTTCTAGATCAAAGTGGATTAAACTTGATAATTCAAATTCTCTAAGGGCATATGCACAAAATTTTTTAGTTCATTTAGATTTAACACATATTTCACGCTTACGCATGCTTGAATAATTGATATGAGAAATAAGACTAATAGATTGCACTTTCTTAATATAGGGCAAACTAACATGTCCTAATCTAGCATGCCATAAAACAGAAGAATCAATCAAGCAAAAGAACTAGCATTTTCATTCATTATTGAAGAAGCATTCAGTATAAATAAGCCATGATTATAATATCTTTTTCCAACAACAACATTATTTTTGGTCAACACAACCTCATCAAACTCAAATGAAACCTTTACTCCAACTTTTCATAATAAACCCATGGAAACCAAATTGGTTCAAATATTAGAAACATGTAACGCCTTACTTAATGCCAGAGTTTTTTCAAATGTGAGCTTGAGAAGAACTTGTTCTTTCCCAAGAATTGGAGTGGTCCTTGAGTCACTAAATAAGCAGATTCTTCTAAAAAATCATTTTTATTAGCACAAATCTGCCTAGTAGCACCAGAGCCTATCACCCAGTCTTTCACATTAGCCACAATATGAACTTCAAAAATGACCATAATAATAATGTTATCTGCTTCGGCCAAATTTACTTTTGGTTTAACAGGATTGTTAGTTCTCTCCATTCTTTTTCTGCCTTGAGATGCATGGTGTCTAGGTTTACCACATACAAAACAATTGTCTTTTTCCTTAAAGGTTGAGTTATTAGTTTTAAGCTTGTAATCATGTCAATTTTCATACCTTTTGTTTGGTTTATTTTACAGCTTGTTATCTTGCACAAGATCGGCCTTTAATATGATTGTCACCTTTTGCAGTAGTAAATTCCTTTCGGTTGGTGTCTTTTATGATGATGTGGGTGGCCAGATCAGCAAGTGACAGTAGATTGTGTTTTGTTTGTAGTCACTCTAGGATTGCAATAGCTTTTCAATTAATATACCAGTTACGAACTCTTCTGGTATAATGATTTTTCTAGACTTGAGATCTTTTATTACTTTGTGGTACTCATTCATTTAGGTTTTGAAATCTTTGTCCAATCATCTCCTGTTTGTAATAGTTACTAATGACAAATTTTTGTTTTGTCAACATCTTCAGCCATATACTTGGTTATTAATGAGTTTCAGATTTCCCTTACTTCCTTATAAGAGTAGTACACGTTGAACAGCTCATTAGAAAGAGTACTTATTATAGTATGCCTACATAGCTTATTTGCGTGAACCTAGAGATCCATTTGTCTAGATTATGGTAGATCCGATTTTGAATTAATAAGGGCAAAGGCCACACCATGCATGTCAAGGATAGAGTACACACGTTCCTACCCATCGCTTGAAATTTTCTCCACCAAAAAATTTCAAGGATAGAGTACACACGTTCCTACCCATCGCTTGAAATTTTCTCCACCAAAAAATTTCAATCTTGGAGACATTAGGGAAGGGATCGGCAAAAGTTGTTATAGGCATGATAGGTTTGGTAATCGCAATATGTTGTACAAGTTTAGTTGGAGGGACAACAATGATTGAAGGGGCATCAGGGTTAACGAACTCTATGGAAATTGAAGGAAAAGTATCCTTAAGGTCATCGTAAAAATAATAATTAATTATAGAACAATGGTAGCTTGATGCATGTTAAGGACGCTGTCCTTAGTGATATTTCGCCCAACTTCAAATAACAGTAGCAGTATATTCCTCAGGATACAACAAACTCTTATAATTATTATGAACTAGGTTCAAGAACAACAAAAGATACATTAATAGTTTAAGCACAACAAAAGAATATAAAGAATATTAGTGAATATAGTAGAAAAATATTATAGTTTTTGTGTATATCAAATAGAGCAGAATGGCTCTATTTATAGGCAGTATTTGCAGCAACTTCAGAAATAGAAGTAAAGAAAGTAGTGCCCAGGAACATGTCTACAACAACTAACTAATGGAGATAAAATAGGCACATGACTTTTACTAATTCAGCATAACATTTTAGGAGCTAAAATATGACCAATTTAATATTTGCAACAACTTTAGAAAAAGAAGTGTGATGTGTGTTATTTGTGTGTGTTTGTATATAGTTTTTGCATGCATATTTAAAGGTGTTTTGAGCAGAATTGAATGCATTTGGTGTTATAGTTAGCTGTCTATGTGCATAAAGTGTTGACATGCATAAATGCTACACTAAATGCTATATTTCATGTTTTAGCGTGTTTTGGGATAAGGAATTGAACTTAATTGAAGATGTAAAGGGCATGGATAAAGTTTGAAGATGTTCAAAGGGATGAAAAGATTAAGAAAAATGGGTTTGAAAGCCAATGAAAGAGGTTTGAGGCAAACAGAGAAGACTGGGGGCGAAACGAGCGAGGTTTAGAGCATGAAGCAGTCACTACCGATAGCCCTGACCTTTCTGCCAATCAATCAGTTAGGGTGACCAATAGAGAGAGAATAGTAGCCTCAACTAGTCGCCTATGCCCTCTTATCGGCTGACCGGTTGACGGCAATGCCCGCAAACAATTATAAAAAGCCCTTTTCAGCTCATTTACAAGGGAGAAACTTTATTTTCTTAAACCTTAATAAACCCTAACCCTTTACCCACTTCACCAAACACCCAAAACCACCATCCTACACCAAACCAAACTAGGATTGAAGCTTGTACCAAGAAATTGAAGGGTCTTGCTTTGTATTTGAGAAAGGGTTTAAAGGGAAGTTTCTTATTCCTTTTCTTATTCTTGTAAATATGCTTTGTAATTGAGTTAGATCTAGGTTAATTGATATTGTATATTAGATTAGCACTTTAAATAAAGGATTTATGTGTATCTTTGGCTCTTAATACATGTTTATTTACATAAATCTATGGCATGATTCAATATGTCTATATACTGCAAATCAAACATGTCTATGTGTTTGTTAAAATGCCTAAGTGAATATGCATGTGTTTTTTGTGTTTTAAATGCTTTTATCTACTTATATGAATGATGTTGGATTGTGCTTAATTTATGGGTCTGCTTAATAAAGTAGGCTTTAACGTTAAACCCAAGTAAGAGGTTACATGCTTTGCTTAGTCGAATTTAGGTGCTAGTCCTTAGCTAACCCAGTTAAGAGGATAAGTTAACCTAGACTAGAGTATCCCTCACCCATGTTAGTGTTGGTCAATCGAGTCTTAATGTCACATAGTGTTTAGGTGCTAGTCCTTGGCTTTAAACTTAGCCAAGAGGATAAGCTCTAAGCACGGATTGCGTAAGCTAAGATGGATTGGCCTTTTGCTTTAAACCCAGCTAATAGGTTGAACTACGAGTATTGGTTAAGAGACCTCTAATCAATACAACAATAATAGAAGTCTCAAGCCATAGATAAACCTAATCCCCCAAGTCTAGTTGCAACTCGACCCTAGGTCTCCTTCTACATTGTTAGGCTTCCATTCCCTAACTTGGCCCCTTAAGTTCCTCCGTAGTTTAGGTTTAATTTTTCTTTTTCCCGAGCTTCCTTTGATCCTAAAGAAAGCACACACACATGCACATAACTAGTTTTAGGCACCCGAGCACGTAGAGCCCGAACTAAGGTAGTCTTCCTGTGGAGACAATACCTATACTCGTATCTGTTATACCATAAACGATCTGCATACTTACGGGTGTAAAACTCGAGAAACATCAAGTTTTTAGCGCCATTGCTAGGAAGACACGGTATTAGTTCTTTGTGTGCTCTTCTATTTTTGATTACTTGCTTGTGTGTTGTTTTATCTTTACTTGCTTTCCTTTATTAGAAAAACAAAAAAAACTCAAAAATCTTGATAAACTCAAAAAAATTGAAAATTTTGAAAAATCTCATAAAAATTTTGAATTAAGAAAAGGTTTACTTGTATTATTTGAGTATGGATAGATCCAATGCTTCTTGGTGGTCACTTGTATCCTCTTTCCCACCTCTCATTTATGCTCCTAATGCTTGTGTTCTATTTGGTAGTAATAAGCATCATACTACATGTTGTCCGCTTGCATATGAAAATCTCCTATCTAACGCTTACTCGAGGCATGATCCCTATAGTAATATCCCTTCTCATGCATTTACATCTAGTTTTCATGATTATAGGGAGCCATATCATGCATTTTCACCATGGAGTCAGAATAACTCTTCATTCTATTCACCTTCTAGTTTCAATTATCCACCTCCAACACCATCTTTTCCACCTATCATTCCTCCGAAGTTTTTTATGGTTATGCCTATAGTGATCCTAATCAAAATGGTTACCATTTTCACTCGGTTGAACCTTTCTCCATTAGGGCTACAACTTGGAAACAATTAGAATAATTGGTTGAGCAATCTAAATCCCAAGTCCTTTTCAATTCCCAAATGATCCAATCTGATCGAGAGAAGCTAGATAAGATTTTGGAAAAGTTATCCCTAATAGCCGAACACCTAAGTAAGGGAGTTGAGAATGAGCAACCCATGAGTGAGTGTTGAGACACCTTAAGACTAGGTTGAAGGGATGGGAGTGAGGCCTATGGATGAGGGAATTAGTGATGAAAATGATGATGTGCTGGAGAAAGAAATAGAGAGAGAGCTCGATAGAGAGTTAACATCATGTAGTGAGGATGAGAATGAGCTTGATAATACTTTGGTTCTTGATGCTGGCTTTGGGTATGTTCTAGAGGAAGTAGTACCCTATCCTCCCGTACTTTCAACGTCTCCCATTGAGTCACATGAGCCTATCTTTCCTTCTCTTCCCATATTACACACACATATGAAGGATGACCCTATTGTTCATAGCACTTATTTAACATTTCGAGTCCATATAGAGTTAGATGCACGTACCTTCCCCAAGCACACATGCATGCAATAGCTAATTAATGGAGATAAAATAGGCACATGACTTTTACTGATTCAATATAATATTTTAGGAGTTAAAATATGACCCAATCCGGTGAGGCAGAGAAATAAAAATTAATTTTCATAAAATAAGTTAAAAACCAGCTATGAGATAATGGTGCTACCATATTTTAAGAAAACACAAGCAAGTGATGCAAGGTAACTGGCTAATCAAACTTTGTGCATACGAGTGCCAAAATTAATTTAGCTAATTATTTGGATAATAGGAATAATGTGTTAGATTGATACTTAATGGAACAACTAATTGGGTGAAATATGAGATTGTGTATTATGTGAGGTGTGTTGGGTGGGCAATTAGCTAAGAAGTTAAGTCCAAAAGTGTCCTGCTGAGTGCTCTTGTAAAATGCATATGTGGTGGTAAAAAATGCCTAGTAGCATTTGCAAGGAGTATATAAGTATTATAATGTATTTTAGTATTTTGTTAATATGACACATTTGAGTGACCTTCTCTATAACCAAAACAAGTTAGACTATTCCCTGTTCCCCCTAGTTAACACCTTGTCGCATGGTATGTCCCTATTGAAGATAGGCGTTTATGTTAGGACAGTAACATCATTAACCGTGAGCTTTAGGTAATAGTGTTTAGTTTAATATGTCTAGGTTATCTAGAACAAACTCAAATAGGAATATGGCATCTGTATCATTAGGATTTGATCAATAACAAATAGTAAATAAACAAAAACAAAAGTTTTCAGATATAGATAAAAAAAACTTTCAGACTGGCAATTACCCAAAGTTGGAAGTATATCTCAAACATACTTTTGATTTTTCTACAAGTTATGCAATCAAAACTGTTGAGCAAACTCTTTCTATATCAAAACCGGTACAAAGTATTCAACTTCTTTCTGATAAAGCAATTCAAAAACATTGACAAAAGTATTCATATATACATTTAGGTTTAGTTCAAGTTGTTGTCAAACCTTTGACTAGAGATGGTCTAAAATCTTTTGTTTTTAATTGCATTACAGGATGCTAGGCACGACAAATTTATTGATTCTTTTCTTAGCACCGTGGCATCAAGTCTTTCAAAAGGTCCTATTTATTTTAATTGCTTTCTAAACTTTTCTGTGGCATTACAAGATCTAGGTGTTAACAAAACTTTAACCCTAAATCTACAAACCTCAAGATTTGACATGGATCCTAATAACATTCCAATTGCAATAATATACAAAATCCACTACAAAGTAATGAAGACATTTCTTAATCTAAAAGCTTTGAAATGTGACCCCAAAGGTAAAACTCTCCTTCTCCAATCAAACCCAAAAGATAATATTGGCAAAACGTTCATTCCTAAAGAAATCCAGTGGACTGAAGTCTAACTCCCCACGGACTGGACTGTTCATAACAAACCAGAACCTTCACTCCCTCAACAGCATGAAGATTTAGAACAAATCATAGAGTACCCAATGGTATGGTAGAAATCAAATTTTCAAGTAAAGTCAATGATACTCTTAGGTTCAGTACCTCAGAGTTCATGTCCCAAAGTTCAAAAGCTTCCTCTTTTCCTGATTCTGATTATATTCCTGAATCCTCAAACTCTCGTTTTCAAGGAATCAGAGAACACCCTCCAACTCCTCAAAATATTTATTATGCTCAATCCTCAACCCATATGTCCCCAACTTTTAGTGAAATGAAACCTCAAACTCCTTGTGTTTCAAAAAGCAAATCAACTTCTCAGGTTCGTGACCCAAATCTTTTCGTTCTCACAAATGATTTTGAAATTGATTTCCAATATATAAAAGTTGATTTTACTTCTTCACAAAATGTTTCAAAAAGAGAATGGTTTTTAAATAACTTTTCTCGGTCTCAAAAGGATGATATTCATGAAAAATATTATACTTTTATGAGAGAAAATAAATTTAATATTTATTTCTTTGATTGGTTCAAAATGTTTTACGAAGCACAACAAATTGATTTTCCTTTCCCAAAAACACTTCAAATGGTTTCTGAATGCACAAAAAAATGGTTTTCTACTAAACAAAATCAAGTGATTGATTCAAAATTCCCTTCTTTTCAACCTCTCAAAGCTCCTTACAAGGAATATATGATCTCAGCTGCTCCAGTCAAAGGTTCTTCTTTTCTCGACTCTGACAAAGAAGCTACTATAAAAGATGTTAATAAAATTATTGAACAAAACAATTATACTAATCAATACTTAGATACAATAAGAACTCATCTCATAAAAGTCAAATCCCTCCTCAATAATCAAACCTCTTCTTTTCAGTCACTTCCAAAAACCCAAATTCCTCAACCCCTGATCAAACCCTTCGATCTCCCTTCTTCAATAAAACTTAGATCAACTCCTGATGACTACCTCACCAAACTTGACCAACAAATTGAAGCTCTTTCCAATTTAACCCTTAAAGGTAAAAATAAAGTAGAAACTACACAAAACTTGCTCCAAAGACACCTTCCACTTCTAAAGGAATCCAAATTCAAGAACCCTCTCAAAATAAACTCTCTGTCCTTCGTCAAACTTCTGACCCAGAAACAGATGACGAATTCATTGTTGAGTTAGAAAATCAATTTACTCAACCTGAACAAGAACAACCATAAATCAAATCTCTTACTGCTCGTCCCTGCCGAAGTCTAAATCAAAATCCTTACCATTCCATACCAAATTATTACCCTAGACCAACCCCCGTTGATATTCAATTCGAAGAACGTGCAAATTTTTCCCGATCTCACTACTCTGAAGGCTCCCTTTATGAGTGGAATATCGATGGCAAAAGTGATTATGAAGTCCTCTATCTTCTCCATGAAATGACAATGGCCTCAAATGTATTCTGACTCCATAACAAAACCTATACTCAAGTTGCTCAAATCCTTATTTCTGGTTTTATCGGAATCCTCAAAGGGTGGTGGGATAATTATCTCACAGATACCAACTGCCAAAATATCCTCTCTGCTGTTAAACAAGATGCCAACAACAACCCTCTCTTCAACAAACAAGGTCAAATGATTATGGATGCCATCCCAACTCTTCTTTCTGCCATTACAATCCATTTTTTAGGAAATGTTCAAAGTCTCCAAAAGAGGATGATAGAAACCTTCTCAAACCTCAAATGTAAAACTCTCAAAGACTTCAGGTGGCATAAAGATGTATTCCTCTCTAGGGTCATGCTCCGCCAAGACTGCAACCATAGTTTCTAGAAAGAAAAATTTCTTTTCAGACTCCCTCCTCTCGTCGTGGAAAAAGTCAAAACCAAAATTATTGACACATATGGAAATATCCTATATGATACCCTTACCTATGGACAAATAATTGCTTTCATAAACCAAACTGCCCTCTAACTCTGCACTGACCTTCGAATCAAAAATCAACTCAAACATCAAAAAATCACAACCTGCAAAGAACTGGGCAATTTCCATGAACAATTTGGTTATCAACCCCTTCGTTCTTCCACCAAAAGACCCTCGCTAAAAGAAAAATATAAGAAACCATACAAGAAGTCATACAAAAAACATTATTATAAAGAACCTTATAAAAAAGAGAACCCTCCTTTCCAAAAAGATGAAAAGAAATATACTTCTGCCGAAAGACCCAAAACTCTGACCTGCTATAAATGTGGCAAACCCGGCTATTATATAAATCAATGTAAATTAAAGTAAAAACTCAACGCCATTGACCTTGATAAAGAAATCCAACAACAAATCTTAAACCTCATCAATACCAACTCCTCTTGCCCCTTCTCGAATTTTGAAGAATCACTTCAAATTGATGAAATTGCAAGGCAAACCTCTTCCGATGAATTTTCTTCCTCCTCTTCTGATGACGAATGTCCCCTATCAAAAAATTGCACATGCCAAAACTGCACTCCAAAATGAAAACTAAATATGATAAAATGCTCCACAACATATCAACTATTTGAATTCACCGCTTTCTTTGACTCTCCTAAAAAACAATTAGGATATCTCAAAATCATTCAAGAACTTGTAGCCACAACTCAAGATCCACCTCCAAAAAATCTTCCTTTTCATAAAACTAAACCTCAAATCTATAATTTCAAGGATATCCTCGCTTGTCAAACCAAACCTAAAGAAGTAACAATCCAAGACCTTCAAACAGAGATTCAAGAATTAAAAAGAGAAATTATCCAAATTAAATCAGAAATCCAAAATATCAATCTTACCCTCCATACAAATCCCATTCCGACCCTCAACCCGAAGAAGCCTCCATCTCAAAATCCAATGACCAATCAGATGACAAACTTTTCAGAATATTTTCCCAAGTAACTTGGCAAAAATGGACAACCACCATTACCCTCGTCATTAACAAACAAGAAACTTTTAATTTTATTACCTATATCGACTCAGGCGCTGACATAAATTCTATTCAAGAAAGCCTGATTCCAACCAAATATTTTGGAAAAACCAAAGAACGTGTTAATGCAGCAAATGGTTCTAAACTCCACATCAAATATAAATTTTCCAATGTTCATATTTACAAAAATGGAATCTGTATCAAAACTAATTTTCTTCTAATCCAAAACCTTGACTCAGAATTGATTCTTGAAACCCCTTTTCTCAATTTAATTCAACCCTTTTTCATGTCTTCAAAAGGAATTTCCTCAAAAATGTTTTCACAAAATATTCTTTTTCATTTCATTGATCTTCCCAGCTTAATTTTCTCAAAGATGACCTTGAATTTAAAAGAATTGAAGAACAAATGAATCATCCAAAAAAATTCCAACAAACAATTCAAGTCTTCCAAGACAAACTTATTTCGAAAGTTTGCCATTCCAACCCAATAGCTTTCTGGCAGCGTAAACACCATGAAGTTTCCCTTCCATACACCAAAGAATTTTCTGAAAGTATGATTCCTACAAAATCTCGTCCTATCCAAATGAATGAACAACTTCTTGAAATCTGCAAATAATATATCCATGATTATTTGCAAAAAGGTCTTATTCGACCTAGTAAAAGCCCTTGGAGTTGCTCAGAATTTTTTGTCAATAATGCTGCTAAGATTGAACGAGGTGCTCCAAGATTAGTTTTAAATTACAAGCCCCTCAACAAAGCTTTTCAATGGATCCGATACCCCCTTCCAAATAAACGCGATCTTCTTAAAAGACTCGTCTATGCAAAAATTTTCTCAAAATTTGACCTGAAATCAGGATACTATCAAATTAAAATCAAAGAAGAAGATAAATATAAAATTGCATTTAATGTTCCTTTTGGTCAATATGAATGGAATGTAATGCCATGTGGTCCCAAAAATGCCCCTTCAGAATTTCAAAAAATCATGAATGATATTTTCCTTCCTTTTTCAAAATTCTTGATCTTTTACATTGATGATATTTTAATACATTCAAATAGCATTGAACTGCATTGGAAGCATCTGCATACATTTTTCAATGTTGTTAAACAAAATGGAATTGTAGTCTCCGTGCCAAAAATTGTTCTTTTCAAAACACAAATTAGGTTCTTAGGTCATATTATCACCCAAGGCACAATTAAACCCATAGATCGAACAATAGAATTTGTCTCCAAATTTCCTGGTGAAATTAGAAATAGAAAACAACTTCAAAGATTTCTAGGTTGTCTCAATTATATCTCTGAGTTCTGTCAAAACCTTACCCAGTTGGAAAAACCTCTTTACCAAAGACTCTTCCAAAGGCCACTACACTCAAAGAAAAAGCTCATACTGTCCTACATATCAGACTGCCTGACCCAAAAGCCCTCAAAAATGTTGAAACCGACACCTCAGAACTAGGCTATGGTGGTATCCTCAAACAAATTCTTCCCTCACATCCCAAAAATGAACAATTAGTCCATTTCACCTCAGATGAGTAGAACTATAGTACTATTAAAAAAATTTTTGGCTATAGTGCTGTGTATCACAAAATTTCAAGATGGTTTGTTAAACGAAAAATTTCTTTTACGAATTGATTGCAAAGCAACCAAAGATGTTTTACAAAAGGATGTTAAAAATCTTTTTTCAAAACAAATTTTTGCATGATGGCAAGCTTTCATTCTGTTTTCAACTTTGATATCCAATTTATCAAAGGAAATACTAACTCTCTCCTAGATTTTCTAACCAAAGAATTTCTGCAGGGAAGAACAGAGGGATAGACTCACTCCATCCATACCGCCTTGATCCTAAACCAAACTCAAAGAGTTTGTATGCTCAAGGAGCATTGTCCTCTTCATTCCAAACCCCTCAAACACTCTCTGCCTAAAACAAAATGATTAGTCTAGGTCGAATCGCTCAAATTACAAATACTTCGGCAAATTCTCCAATCTCAACCTCAAACACTTTTTCTCCTCTTCAAACATATTCACAAGCTACCCAAACTTCAGCTTCCCAACTCTCTCCATCTTCTCACAAATCACCATCACTCCCCAAAAGTCAGTATATTTTCAAAAGTTCTTTCAATCTTTTTTTTGGCTTGATCAAAAGTTCGCCCAAATTAAAGAACCATGGGTACTTCTTAAAGAAAAATTTATCCTCACTATTTTCCTACTCTTGATAATTCCAAATCCCAAAAGTTTTATGAGTTTATTTTGGTTGATACCAATTCAATTGAAATAACTCACAACAAAAATTTAGAGGACCAAATTGCTTATTCAAAAATCCACATCAAAAAGGTCCTTTCTCCTTTCGACTGGAAAGCTCCTCTTTCCCAAGCCAAACCTTTTTCTCAAAAATTCAATCCTTCAAGTTTTAATTATTTTACTTACAAACAAGCCTGGAATAATTTTTTTCTTTTTCAAATCAAATCCCATCAACATTCCTGATTTATCTTTTTCTGCAAACAGTTCAAATTTGAAGAAGCCCTTTTTGGTTCCAAGACTGAATCTTCTTGGTCCAACAACAAGAATTTTCCCTGAGATAATTTCCACTTTCTATAAAGATTGGCTATTATCTTACCAAACCCCCCTCTCCCCAAATGGCAATATTTTGATCCCTTTTTTGTTTTTTGTACTCAATTTAATGTCTCATGGATCTTATCATGGGATATCCAAATCAAACCCGCAACAAAGACCAAACCATCAGTGTTGGTACGAAATTTCAATATTAAATGGTGGAATGGTTTTAATTGCTCAAAATTCAACAAATTTGATCTAGAAGAAGGTTTACCGTTCATCGAGAAGCTATATCGATCGTTTCAAAGGTCCAAACTCAATTTTTGGCAAAGAAGGCTCCGCTACAGGCTCAACTTGCACCAGCCTCGGACTCTAAGACATACAACAAAATTCTCAAAATGTACCTCCAAGAGTTCGGAAATGATGATGAAGAAGAAGAAGATCTTCCTCAAACCCCTCAAGATTCCTCACAAGATCCAAATCAAAATGAGGATGACTGCATTGGAATCGATATGTCAACCTTCAATTTTTGAAGCAGGCAAAAAGACAAAGCTCATGGTGTCAGTGGTGAAAGCGGTCTTGAGCAAATGTCCAAACCACATTAAAAGGTGAACAGGCCCAAACTCGTGACCCTGTCACTACTACAAGAAAACAAACAACTTTTAGATAAAGATTGCCACATGCTCCTAAAAAAGTTAAAGTGGATGTGTGACCCAATAGCTACAAACAGAGAAGATTCTCGGCAAACTTTTTCTTTTCCTTTTAAACTTTGTAATTATTATGCTTTTCCTTCCGAGTCTATTTAAGACTCCAAATTGTAATAGCTAGGTGTGTTTTTTCCTCATACAAATTTACTTTGTTCCTTTGTACTGTTTCTGCCCTTTGTATCATTCTCCAATATCAATAAAAGTTTTATTTACATTCAAACCTTTGCTCTTGTATTTTTGCTGCGCCATCAAACAAGTTTAAGGTCTATAGTTTTGCTTCAAACTTTACTTTTAATTATAATGTTATTTTCTAATTATTTTGAATTTATATATGTTTACAAGATAAGATATAAGTACCCTAAACCCAACTTATTTTTTTATAACTACAAATTAGACTTCTTATGAAAAGTATGTTATAAGTGTCTTATAATAAGTTGATAACAAATAATTTTTTTCACATAAGTTGTCAAATAAGATAAATATCTTAAAGTAAGACCCAAACAAACATAACATTAGTTCCTGATCGAACTTTTTTTTATAATAAAATCTTCATTATATTAGATTGACATCCAAGAGTTCATTAAACATTATGATAAAAATTTGGATTTATAAACTAATTTTTGTATAACATTTGTTTCCTTCTTGGGGATGTAATTATGCCATGTCACATTATTTATTCTATCCTAATAATAACATTGGTGAACCCTTTCCTTATTTTTCGGTTTGGCTATATTCTACTATTGTATAGGTTTGCTAGTGCTATATATAGGTTTGCTAGAGGTTGTTAAGTGGTTATCGCCATACTTGTGAAGATGTCAAGTGATTGTGCTTGCTTGGATTGGGTTAGGAGATGCATAGTATGAAGGAGCTTTTGTTGATGACTGAAAATGATATCATCTGCAATAGTCATGACGTTCGCTTGTTGATCATATTTTGGGTCTTCAGTTGTAATGATTATGTATTTTTTTCACCATATTTATTTGGTCTTGAGTATATATCTATCATTTTAAGTTATAAAAGTTTGTTTTGGGACAAAGAAAAGAGAATAAAGCTGCTTATGAATCATGTTCAATAATTATAAGATGTGGCTTGTTAATTTAGTACTGAGCTAGGCTTTCTGCCAATTATAGAGCTTCAATAAAATTATAGAGCTTGATGAGTTGTCTCATTAGTGGGTATATTTCTCTCTCTTAAAAAGTTATTGTCTTATTGATAGGTAAATTGCTTTTTTTTTTAAATAAACCCTCCTCTTTAATTTCTAATAGAAATAAAAATTTATGAATGATATTAAACTCGTTCTTTTAAGGCATCCCAAATAAATGCATGGAAAACAGAACAAACTTGCTATCCCATTGTGATAACTCTTACACTTTTGCAAGGAAAATCTGTTATTTGAACTGAATACTTAAATGTACTCTCCACTTGTGTAAATGCCTACATTTTGAGTATTTATTATTTAAAAAGTGGTGTCAATAGTGAATTTTGAAGCACAATAAGAATATAAGATTAATTTGAAATGTTTATGGCCCTCTTGTATCATTAATTCTCTTGTATTGATATGTGAAAAAAAAATTTTAATTATTCATATGTGGGTCATATGGGTATTGGGAGGGAGAAAATTTATTTCAAAAAATTATTTTTTTTTAAAATTTGAATTTATGAATGACTAAAATAATATGATCCACGCATCAATTATTGAAGTTTCCCTCGTGTTAATATAGAAATACCTACGGTTGTGTACTTTGGGTTTTCTTTCTTTTCTTTTCTTTTTTTCCTTTTTTGGATAAAAGCTATCTTGGGCTTGAATGTATATTTAGAAATAGAAAATGGGGTGCTTGTAAGCGTGATTTATTTTTAATGATGATTATATAAATGGGATTAGTAATTACATACGGCAGATAGATTAGCAAAGGGAAAAAAGAACCGAGGAAGACGACATCAGCAAAAACACGCATTCTCGGCCTTAAGCACACCCCCAGGGGGCCACCCCCCACGCTACTCCACCCCAGCAAACACACACACACACACATACACACATCCTCCCCCTCCTTTTTCTTCCTCATTTCCAAAAACCCAAAAAAAAGGGTCAAAGAAGAAATCCTCCTCCTTTGTTTCCTCTCTTATGTATGTATGCATTTATTATTATTATTATTATTATTATTATTATTATTATTATTATTATTATTATTATGCTTTTTATATCACGTATAACAGAAACATTTAAAATAAATGGAGGTAAATATTAAAATGTTTCCCATTTATTTTTATTTGTTTTTCCTTTTAGGGTTTAATAGGTATCTTTTTTTTTAAAATTTTTAATTTTTATCTCCTTAACTTAAAAGGTCTATGTACAGATGGAATCAATTAATCAAATGGGATGAGTTTGAGTAATTGATTTCTATCCTTTTTTTTGGAATTTGTGAATTATAGACGGAGACAGAAATGGAGAATGGAGGAGGCAATTTTTTGGAGAATAAATTGAAGGGTTTGGCTTTGAACGATGCTAACAACATCGACAACAAGAACAACGATGGATTGTTTCAGGTCATCAAGGCAGTCGAAGCTGCTGAGGCCACCATCAAGCAACAAGTCTCTCTCTCTTCTATATACATGTGTGTGTGTGTCTGTCTGTATTGATCTGTGTATTTATTCATATATATATAATTGCGTGTCTTTGGCGCTCTATCTCTGTGTATATATATGTCTATTGATCTATCTCTCTCTCTGTCTCTCTCTCTCTCTCTCTCTCTCTCTCTCTCTATATATATATATATATATATATATATAAATGCGTGTATGTGGGGTGTGTGTTTGTGTTCACAAAAGCATGGTTGCATGAGTGGATTTTTACTGTGACTGAATTGTTTAAGGGTGTTTCAACGGTAAGGCATGACCTTCATTTTCTAATTGTCTGTCTCTTTGTGGCTAAAATTTTAAATGTTTTTAGTTGATAAATCTCTGCTGTTATCTAATCTTTTTATAAAAGTCAAATGACTGCAGTTGTTTCTTTTTCTCTTTTTAATTGAATACATGAAGAGTTCAATGCTCATTAAGTGTTTACATGTCAATAACATTAGGTTTCATTTAATGGGTTTTGTCGGAATGCATGACTGGTAATTGAAGTGGATATGCAGTGGAAGACATCTAATTCACAAAGTATACAGAATGGCTGATCAGTTGTAATATAATCTACATTTGCTTTGGATAGCATCTAATTTTATGGATTGTGTTACTATATAAGTCCGTCACTTGGTAACCTTAGGAGAGAGTTTGTTTTAATTGTTTTAAAATTTTCTTTCTTTAACTAGAAGTAGCTATTACTATCGTGGACTGAACGTTGATTTTAGATCCCTTGCTTGTTCCAAGACGGCTTTTCCTCTTGGCTAGATGTGTGTTTGGTTAATATGTCTTGGATGTTTCCAAAATTGGCTAAGAATGTTAATTATGACACAACAAAATCTGCTGCATATTCTATCTGTTAAGGAAGATTTTTATGGCAATCCTGAATGTAGAACCATGTTCAATATGGTTTAGTTACCCTCTTTTAGTTACGAGTAAGCCATTCTCGTGGACTGTCGTTTGTTAGTTATGTTATTGGGTTATCGTTATTCGGTGTCACTAATTGTGGGGAAATTCAAAGTGAAGCTCATGTGATCCTTACTGATAATAAATACGAAATTACAGGAAGACATTTTCAGTTTTACGGTATGTAATAATATGTTCTCAGTCATTGGATAAGCTTATTATAAAACAACTACATATTGAGTAAGTACTCTGACTGAGCTTGAGAGGTTGGTTTACGTCTGGCACAGAATGGATATAGGAGAGGAGTGAAAAGGGGGAGGAGACCTCAACTCTTTGTTTGTTCACCTCTTTCTCCATTTCAACAGACAACCTGTATAGTAGGCACTAGAAGGGGGGGGGGGGGGAATGACTGGATTGCAGGATTTACATTGCTTTCCTCTTGGGGTCAGATATCATGGTCAGATTACATTTTTAGTGAAACTCATTACAATATTATCTGCCTAAAAATGGCTGCTAGAGCAAATTGCCCCACCGTTTTGTTGATGTTTCCATTTATTAAGTTGGCAACTTTTTCCATTTGCGAAGTTCTTTTAAGTCCACTTAGAATCAAAGGGTGCTCTGTGGGGGAAAATATTGTATAGAACCCAAGGTTATAGATGGTTTTCTGACGGTACATGACAGGATTTTATGGCATCAAGAAAAAGGTATTGTGGAAGGAAAGGGCACTAAGGGACGAAGAGGTTTGATGGAGTGCTAAATTCTTGTATGTCTTGAATGATTGTCTAGCTCTAACTTTTGAGGAAATACCTCTTCATTATTTTCTTTGAACACTTTTGGTGCGGTAAGCAAGGTAGATTCAAGGTCAATTCCTTTGAGCAATTGGTGTCACATTGTTCTAGAATGGTAGAGAAGGGAGAGGAGATGAACTCTTGAGAACTCGGGTGCTGTAAGTAGGGATTGAATCCAATTTCTTCGAGTTATTGATCATGCATTTTTACTATTGGAGAGAAGGGGGAGGGGATTATCACATCAACTCAAGGTTTTTTATGCATTCCAACCCATTTGCAGTGTGTATATATGTAGTCTGGATGAAGTCTGTGGTCCTTTAGCTTGTTGTTGGCATTGAGATATATTTTTGCAACCGAGTATAACGATGTCCTAAGACATCTGCCTATTAGAGTTGCATGTCAATCTATGAGCACGTTTTTGCATGAGCCGTAAAGTTTACTTATTTGAATTATTGATTTCACGTTTTACACACTTATCTACCCTAATCTAAATTTGGAAATACTTGCCATATGCGTTGTGATAAACATATACGATTATTGTACTAGATTACAAATGAGAATTTGTTCAAGCAATAACTTAATCATTCGCAAGCATGACAGATTGATGGGAATCATTTGCATTGGCTGCTGACTTTTTCTCGTGTCTCTTTGTGTCTCCTTATATACAGGTTGAAGAGAACAATCGGTTGAGGGCTGAACTTCAGAAAAAAATTCAGGAACTAGAAAAATTTGTAAGTTGTTTAGTGTGGGATTTTCATTATACTTATTTTGCTGCCTTATTGTTACGGGCCGTTTGGCCTCTTATGAGGTGGTCACAGGTGCTCTGAAGCATCTATTATTTCAAATTGACATGTTTGGTAAACGTTGAATATCCTGTTTGTTTTGAACCCTTCATAACACTCTTTGCTCTTATGTGGCAAGCACCTGTTCCCCAGTTTTTTCTTTAGGTGATTATAAGTGTTGTCTTTTATGCTAGTTTTCCCAGGACTATATATAATTGTTGACTTATAAGCACTTATTTCCATATATAATATTGACTCCGAGTCCAGGTTCTGTTTCTCATGTTGTTATCATTAGTCCATAAATGAATTCTTTAGAGTAGTGAACTTAAAGGAAAGCATTATTGTAGGTCGTCACAATCAATCATGTCCAGTCTTATGTTGCTAACTGGGTGACTGAGTCTATATTTGTTTATCTACTTTCTCAGTTGAGATGATTTTTATATTCCCTGATGTTCTTACTTTGACTTTACTGTGGTTTAATTTACCAATAACGTATCCATGTTGGGGTCTTTGTAGGTGAAGCATAAGTTGGGCTCCAAGTTTATTTGGGCCCAATAATAAATATTCATCATATGTGTGATTGTAAGGTGTGTTAGAAACAACAATGAATGAGACTCGATGGATGTCACACCTTCTTAAATTGTGTGCCTAACACATGACTACTTGATCTTTGGTTTCTGTTCTTAAGATGTTGATGAGGCTTATAGCGTCTCCTCTCTTAATCTCATAGTGCTCACATGATCCTTTGGCTTGATATGCTTTGTTTTCTTTTGTCTGTGATACTATGTTTAGCCAGCTGTACTCTGTTGTTTTGCCTCTGGATACTTATGTATTAAGTTTCTGTTGCATAGTATTATAAACAATTCTAGTGTCTTCACCTATACTTCATGAGCATATATGTCTATCTGTTGATTTCCTTGTATACTCGAACTTGCGTATCCTGGGTTGTGATTTTTGGACTGGTTGTATGTGTTGATATTTCTTGATCATAACTGACTTTTGGTGTTAAGCATAACTTTATGTCTGGACCTTTTTGGTCTCATAGCCATCATGATGGTGATGGAAAGAATCACATGGTTGTGGTAGTAATTATCTGGTTTTAATACAATAAAGTTACTTTTTTAAGTAACCAAGCTTGTAGCTAAATCAATATGCTATAGTTGTCAAAGATTTTACATGGCTGAACGTCATCCTAGTCCCTGAAAGCCCTCCCTGGCTGTCAGCCCTCTTTCAGGTCTTCATTTCAAAAGCTAACCATGACTTCACATGGCTTTTCATCTCCTTGGGCTTAGCCTGTGTCCCAGAAAAGAGAATGCTAGACCCAACCCCTTGGTGGCAATGTTCACTACTACTGCTTTTGCAGAGGCTCCCCTTAAGGTTTTCATAGACATTAGTTGATTGAAGCTTAGTGTTTGGTGTTCATATTTAGGATCACCAATCCCAGATATAGATTTTAAAATTTCTGTTTCTGGTTTGAAGGACTTCACTGCAGGTGACCACTTATAAGCTGTCACTCTGAACTTGACAAATATAAAATGATGAGGTAAAAGCAAATCTTGCTTAGGCAGTGTTATAAACTGAAATGGCTATATATGGAAAGTTTTTAAAGAGAAAATTGCTCTTGCCATTTAAAGGTAACTCAGTAATTTGAATCATTAGAGAATTATCTTGAACTTATATAAGAATTCTGAGATTGTATGAGCAGAAGATCTAAGATCCTCAAGGTTGAAATGGTTGGCGGAGGCAGGTGGAACTTCATCATGCCTGGCAAGGGGCTGCGGGCTTTGAGATTAAAAGCAGTGAGGATTGACAGAGATTGAGCTTCTGCAAATAGGGACTAGGGCAGCAGGCAAAGTTTGGTTTTGGGGTGTGTGGGGAGGGATTCAAGAATGCATTGTGGGGTACTGGCTTTTCTGTGACAAGGATGAACAGGTTCAGTGTGGTGTTTGATCCCATATGCGTCTGTCTGTCTCTGTGGATGCTGAAACTTTGCTTTCTGAATGAAGTGAGTGCTTGGTGAATAAGAATTCTGGCTTACCAAAATCTTGCTTGTTGGTCTGGTTATAGTGTATTAGCTGGGTAGGTAAGATGCTGGTCTCGAACATCTGAAGTGATTGGCAAAGGCTATCTTGTGTATCCTCCCCAGGTTTTATTAGATTCCATGTTGATCTGATATTGCTATATTGCAGTTGTTGAGACAAGGTGAAGATCTTGAATTTCACCGGAAAAGATACACAAGATATGAATTAACACCCGCTTAATGCAAAATGGTTTTAATCCAAAAGGGAACTTTATCTCAAACATCAAAAGTGATCGGCTTAGGCTATCCTGAGTACCCTAGGTTTTACAACATTGCAAGTTGATCTCTGATATTGCGGTTCTGAGAAAATATGAAAGATCTTAAATTTCACCAGGAAAGATAGAGAAAATGTGAATTGATATCTGCACTTGAAGCTAAACGGTTTTAATCTTAAAGGAGCTGTATCTTGAACATCAAAAGTGATTGGCAAAGGCTATCTTGAGTATCCTCCCCAGGTTTTATAAGATTGCAAATTGGTCTCTGATATTGTGGTTCTGCGAAAATGTGAAAGATCTTAAACTTTGCTAGAAAACATACAGAAGATGTGAATTGATATCTGCAGTTGATGCTAATGGTTTCAATCCGAAAGGAGCTGTATTTGCACTTTTTTAATTTCAATAGTTTGGAGAGTCTATTAGAGTTACCACCTAATCTAAAAGCTTAAGCTTGTAGAGAAGATAATGGTTTATTTATTTATTGTGCTTAACACACCCCCTCGTGTGCAGGCATGATTTGTTTAGAGCCTTGCACCTGAGTAGTTTTAATATTTTGGGTGGCGGTGAATTTCGAACCTAAGACCGTTTGATTTCTAGGCTATGATACCATGTCAGGGTTAATAACTCTCTACAAGCTTAATCTCTAATACCATATTAGACTCATCTAAAATCTTAAGCTTGTAGAGAGGACATTGGTTTATATATTTATTTATTGTGCTCAACAGAGTCTATTGGCCTCTGTGTTAGCCAATTAATTTTGGTCCTTTATTTACTCTCACATGCTTCTCCCTGTTGCATAGAGTAATTAGGCTTTGTGAACAATGGTGTATATTTGGAGAAATAAAATTTTGCGGCCATATCAATTTTTGTGGGCTATGGTGGTGTAGTAAAACATCTCATTGCATGTTGCCTCCTTCTACAGTTAGCTATTCTAACATTACTATCTGATATGTGCTAGTTCTGAGTGCATGAATTTCTAGATCATCCTAGTGTCCTAATTCAAATAGCTTATAAACCTGATGTATGTTTTTGGGTTGCACCCCCTTGGTGTTAATAAAATTTTTCACTTTTCAAAAGAAAAGAAAAATTGTCCTAATTCAAATAGTTGCCAGAACATTAGATTTTATAGCTCAGGAAAGTGAAATCAGTCATATATTACGCTTGGTGTTCAAGTTAGCCCCTGTAGATTCATTCCTTTCTTTGGTAAAAGATATTAAAATGTAGCTTGGCCCAAAAGCTCCTTGGAAAATAAAATTTCTTTGGCAAATGTTTCTTTGGTGTGGATGCTTCGATTCTTTATCTGTTCAAAAATGAATTTCCTATTTCTTATAAGTAAAAAGTCTAATTTTTGGGTGCTCATTTTGATTATTGAAAAATTATATTATATATGGGAAGAAATTTTTTTCATAATGCTCCATTGCACTAAATTTGAATCTTCATGTTGAAATGATACTTGTTGCTACTCCAAGCTTGGGCTAAATGGGGATTTGCAAGTAGAGTAAACTTTGCATTTACTTTACTGAAATTTTCAGATCATCATAGGGATGAGAATCCCCATCATTGAGGTTTTTGGTTTTGGTCGATAGATTTGATATGGGTGATTCTGACTTATGGCTTGTGGTTTTTGGTTAACTTTAATTTAGATCTCTTTAGTTTGTTTACCACACTCTTAATGTGAGGGCAGCTGGAATTTTGTTGCATACTTAATGATGGTAATGATGTCTCTTGGTAGTAAGAATTTATATGTAGTGAAGATTTGTTTCTCCTCTGCTTTGCAACCTTGTCCTCAATCTCTGCAGCATATCAGATGCATGATCCTTTTTTGCTAGTTTGAGTTTTAATGTTCTGTACATATGTTTTCGCAGAAATCTCGTGACCTGAGAGCTCAAAGGCCTCTTTCAGTTGATCAATCAGATGATCATGTTCAGGTACCTCAGAGAGCTCACCAAATAGTCTTGGACTTAGGAAATCAAACAGATGAGATGAAGAATCTGGACAACCATGAGCACCAATTATCTAATTCAATAGTTTTGCCAAAGAATCTTATGCAGAATGATGAGCATCATGGACTCCAAACTCATGCTGGAAATGCTGGTGAGAGTAATAGGGTTAATGGTGCATTGAGAGTGCTTCATGGTGGTCAGGCAGCACCTGATAATTCTGGTCTTTTTCAGTCGTCTTCACCATTTACGACATCATTTCCTGCTATCAGGTATTTGACATCATATGTTGTGAAGGCTGTGGCATGACGCACATTCTCTGAAAGTGCGATCTGAATTTTTGGACAAGTTTTGAGATGGTTAAGTATTGCTGCTTTTACTAGGTACCAAGTGGATGGAGAGTCTGATCGACGGCTTAGCCTATCCGGGCAGGGTCTAGTGACCATTGCCGAAGTAAATCCTGGCAGCTTGAAGCAGGTATCTTCATATGATGCTACATGATCTTTCAAGATTAACAGATGAAACTCTGGTCCAGCATATTATAATTTTCTGTATAGGATCTTGGTTTGAAGATTCAAGAACGTGAAGAAGAGATTATGCAACTGAAAAAGCATCTTGCCGAATATTCTATGAAGGTAAAAAGTGTGTCAAAGCAGGTCTAGTTTTTCCCTCTGAATTTCCATATCTCTAAACATTAATGCTTTTCTTGGTAGGAAGCACAAATACATAGTGAGAAACACGTTTTGGAGAAGCGAATTGCATATATGCGTATGGTGGGAAGGATCTCTCTTTTACTGTCATTAAATCCAATTTCTCACTTTATTTTTGTGCGTGCATATTGACTGTGATGACTGTTGCAATTAAATTGTTTAATAGGCCTTTGACCAGCAGCACCAGGATCTTGTTGATGCTGCATCTAAAGCGATCTCTTATAGACAAGATATTGTTGAGGAAAATATACGTCTTACATATGCGTTACAGGTAGCAGCTTTTTCTGAACTCGTTTATTCTGATTAAATTGTGTTCCTGATTTTTCTATTGCGTACTTTCCCCAGTTCAGTTGAATCGGAATTCTGCTTCTATATACAACCCCACTGCTTAGAGGGTAGGGACACTTCCTATTCATGTTTGTTGCAAGATAGAATCCACTTTTGATTCTACACTTATTTGACAGAGTCATCTGTATAGTAGTGTGTATTAGATTTGACTGCAAGCTTGTATTTGAGAAGCAAATGATGAAGGCTAAATTTGGGAAAATTGAATAAAAGGAGATAGCTAAGTACATTATTATGTTAACTTTATATGTGAAATGTCAAATATCCCAATCTTTTGGGTACTGGAGAAAGACAAAATAACATTTCAGAAGTGTAACCTAATTGGATGGCATCCTTCAATTTGAAGTGTAACCTAATTGGATGGCATCCTTCAATTTGGCATTGGATTTTATGAAAAATGGGGTATTACGAGCTTTTTGATTTTAAACAACAAAGTGTGAGAGTGGGAAGGCTTTACTTTGATTGATAGATCAACTGCTCATTTATTCGATCCTTGATTTGCGGGAGCCTTGTGTGCTGGTTAGAGCTTTCACACCTGTTACAACCTTCAAATCTGAGAGTGGCACATAAGTTGCTTGCAGGAAAGAGTCATTAACCTATCATATTTTCTGAATTAAATGTATGTTTCTTTCCAAAGCGACTTAGGAAAGTGGATACAATTTTCTGAAATTTAAAAAGGAAATGCAGTTTATTGATTTAAAAGCTGGTTCGGCTATGTTATGGTTCTTTAAAATGATCAATTGAATGTCTTAGAGTCTGTTTGGCCTAGCTTTTGGACACTCAAAAGTGCTTTCTATGAGTCTAAAAGCTAAATCTAACCTGTTTGGCCCATTTTTAAAAGAGCTTTACATAAAAGTTGAAGCTGAAAAAAAGTTAAGAATGCAGAAGCTCCAAATTGGAGGTTTTCAGAAAAATCTTTTGGGAATCTATTTTTATGTCATGATAAAAATTGTTTTTCCTCATTTTTTCTCAAAAATATTATTCCATATTTTTTAAAGTCTAATATTAACTTTAAAATAACCGAAAGCTCAACTCTTAAAGCTCAACTATTCAGTAGCACTCTTACCTAAAGCTCCACTGCAAAAAGCTCTAAATCTCAACAGCTGAAATCTCATAGTTACGCCAAACAGAGCCTTAATCTCAACAGTTGAAATCTCACTGCTGCGCCAAACAAAGCCTTAATCTGTATAATAGTCCAATTTCCATGTACCCCATGCTGATTTTGGAATATCGTGATGCACATCTTGCACCTATTGCTCCCTCCGTCTCTTTCTTTGGAGGGTGCATAATGCTGCCATCCATGCTTGTGGTCAGCTCTGGGATGCCTAGTGTGGCCTACGTAGATTTGTTCGGCAGATGTGAGTGTTACTAGATAACTTTAAGCAGAGGCATGCTTGTCTTGTCTGTAGGAAGGTTGTTATTTTCACATTCCCTAATCTGATAATTTTATTTACTCTGTTTTGGAGTATGGAGTGTGAATGATATGTTATGTTTCTATCAGGATGCACAAGAAGAAAGGTCCGCATTTGTCTCCTACTTGATGCCTCTTCTTGCAGAGTATTCTCTGCAGCCACCTGTGACAAATGCCCAATCTATTGTCAGTAATGTTAAGGTTTGCATAAAATACTTCCTTGCTGTTCTGTCTTTGAAATGCGACTTGCCACCTCGGTGTTGCTTCATGGGCCTTTAACCCTGAATGACTGGCCTCTGTCTTGCCTACATGAGAAGCAAACTGATAGACTTGTATCTACTGTTGAGATAACTTGTTATCAAGTTTTAATCATCAATATGTAATTGTAAATGGGATACCTAATTTCTTTCAATTATTAAGCTAATTCATTTATCCTGGAAAGAAGTTTTTCTTAATAATTTCAAGATGATGTACATTATGTTGGCACTTCCCATACTTTGTTCTTGCAGGTTCTCTTTAGACATTTGCATGAGAAGCTTATGCTTACTGAGGTATGTCTTTTTGGCTAGGAGCACTACATTTTGTATATATAAAATTTATAGCACCTTGTATTTTGTTGGTCAAATTTTACATTATCATCTAAGGGCCTGTTTGGATTGGTTTTTTTAAGGAAAGCATTTTTTCCCTTAAAAAAGGCACATTCTTTTCAAAAAACTATTTGGCTTGGCTTTTAGAAAGGCTAAAACTCTGGCAAAAGCTCAAATATAGCTTTTTTCAGAAGCCAGAATTTTCAACTTCTTAGAAGAGCACTTTTTTCAAAAGTTGTTAGAAAAAGGTGCTTCTGGAAAAAGCCAACCCAATGGAGCCATAGGTAGTTTAAACATCTCTCCCCACACAGGTTATTGATTGAAATTTCCCTCTATGCTTTAGAACTTTTGGGAACTTCCCTTCCACGTCTACTTCCATATGGTTCTGATCATGGAGTTATAAGACTCAAATCTTGAACATGCCTTTCTAGGAGGACATTTATAGCCTTCAACCTTTTCTTACTGCAAAGGCTCATGCAAGACACATGGCCATCTTAAGTTTGAGGGCCACCTTTTATTGCACTTAACAAGGTTGTGCATGTGTGGTGGCTTTGTGCAGGACAGATCACTGAATTTCCAAGTGCCTGATTAGTATATTCCTTAATAAATTGAGCTGACATATGCTGTTAGTGTAGCTTGAATGTTCAATGAGTTTTCAAATCTGGATAAGAAAATGAAACTAATATTTTGAGGTTTGCAAGTATTGAAATTTAAGTTGACACCACTGAAGTGAAAGTTTCTATTTGTGGATTTCTTGATTGTGTATTTATTCACCTTGTCATAGGCAAAGCTAAAGGAGTCTCAGTACCAGATCTCACCTTGGCATTCGGATTTGAGCACCTCAAATGTTACTCAGTCGCCACCTCATACTACTGGAGTAAGATTGACATCCTAGACTGATCATTTGTTAAAGTATTTGCTTAAAACCCATATCAGAGAATTGTGTTTTTGGACAGATGAAACATGGGCTTGAACTTGTGCCACAACCACAATATCCTGATGGAAATCTACCTATTTCACCTGATCTTCAGGCAACAACAGATTGGGATCTTGTGGGGAATCGTCCAAATGGTTCAGGTGTTGGTGCTGCAAAAACTTCAGAGCCAGATGACTTGTGGAGGTATTTAACTCTTGCTGGCAGGTGAGCTGGGTCAAATGGAAACTGCTACTTGGAACTGAATTACAATTTCAACAATCTGCTTTTGGTGTTGGTGCTGGTTTCTTTGAGTACTGTTGTTTGGTGATAATGGCCATGAGTTTGTGACCCAATAATCCAGTATGATTTCCTGAATAATGGTGAAAGAAGAATAATTTCTACTTCCTAGACTGTGATGTATCATGCATCTGCCATTTTCCTTCTTGGAAAATTAGGAGCACTGATATAGTAGCCATTGACTACCTGAGTACAAAGTATAGGATCTGGAGGCTTATTCTGAGAATAGAGTTCGTTGAAGAACATGCCTGGAAGCATTATTGTGAGAATAGGGTTCACCAAAGAACACCCCTGACTTACACAGAGGGATACCCAAATTATACATGTTTCTGTAGTTTCTCTGAGCTAGTGTTTACTTGCATCAGTTTCGTCCCGGATTTACTTATCTTGTTTTCTTCAGGAACAATGCTTCCCAAGATGTACCTGCACAGCTTACAATTAGTCATGGAAATCCGCATCCCCCACGCAAAAATGAGGAGACCAGTGGTAAGCAAGTCACTTTTCATGACGTTGTCAGCAATAGTGAGATTGATGATTCAGACGTGGAAAGACACCAAAGTGATACAGAACCTTCGGACACTTGGGCTCCTAAAAGCTCACTATATACAACAGCTGAAGAACCCAGCTCTTCATATTCTCCATATTTAGCACCAGTTCTTGAAGAACCTTCTTCCTCTTTCTCTGAGGGTAAAACTCTTCTGTCTAACAGCTCATAAATTATTACAGTGTGATGTTTGCAATCCACTTGAATCTTGTCAATTTTCAGCGGCAGATGATGATCCATTACCTGCAATAGAGGGTCTACAGATATCAGGTGAAGCTTTTCCAGGCAGGGAACTGCTAGCATGTGGATATTCAATAAATGGAACAACCAGTTGTAATTTTGAGGTCCTTAATATATCTGTGACTTCTTTTCTTGTTTCGGGCATGATGTTCCTTTGGAGTTACTAATACTGGTACTACTGTATAATGATGGCTTCTGTTGGATTATTATTTAAGTTTTTCCTTATATCATCCCTGATCTTGCAGTGGGTACGCCTTCTGGAAGATGGATCTCTTAACTATATAGATGGTAGTCTTCTAGTGAGTTTGTTTTCTTGTCCTTCAATTGTTTTCTTAATCCTCTTCACTGCTAATCAACATGCTATAATGATAGGGGCAAAGCAACCAGGCTACCTTGTTACTGCTGATGATGTGGATACTTACTTAGTCATAGAAGTCCAGCCACTTGACGACAGGAAGCGGAAGGTGCTTTTATCTTTTGGCTCCCCTCTGTCATATATGGACTTACAAATATTCTCTTCCCTTTTCTCCTCCTTAATTAGCTATAATTACGCTCTGAATGCTCTTTATCTCTTTTTTTGGGTGCTAATAACTAAATCTGACATATTTTATTGTTTGGGAACAATGAGCAAAATGTTATCATTTGATGAATGGCAATCAAGAAATTGAACTTCTATTTTCTATTTGCTGAGGCGCATTGTAGCTAATTGATCAACAATTGTTTCCCTTCTTGTATGTGTACCTAAAGGGCAGATGGGTATAAAGTATTTAGATATGGTTTCCTCTGACAAGTATTCATTTTAAATAATCTATCTAGAAGTTAGTGATCTCCCACACATCTGGAATTTAGTAACTTATGTTTGCCCCATGACTCAGCTGAATGAGCATGATAAGGGTCCTTTACTGCTAGAGGAAGATGTATATTGAGGGTGGGTTTGAACATGCTTTGTGTACAAACATGAATATATTGCGTTGCATGCATAATTTGGGTGAGGTTATGGAATGGACTTGGAAGCAATGAAAGAAATTGGGAAGTTGATAGGGATGAAGCAACTCATATTACCCATCTCCGCAATGACCATCACCGAAAGGAAAGGGAAAGGAAAATTTAATTAACCTGAGTTAATGTATTACACAGGCTTGAAATTATCTGGGTTTGTTTAAATAATAAAGATGTGATTCTAGGTCATGTTTCATGTAAGATACGATTTAGAACATTATTTTGGTGAAACACTAAGGATCAGGTCCCGTGCTGATACGGATATGATTGTTACAAAGACTTAAGAGGTATTTTATATGAGAACAAAGACATATAAACTGTTTTAAAGATCAAGGGTTGTTTTGTCAACGGACAAATTGAATGTTTCTCCTTCTAGTCCCTTAGAAATTCTCTTTCCTGCTATCTTTCTTTGGCTATGGATAGACATGCTTCAATTGCCTCTCGTGTTCAATGGGTAAATGATTCCTTTGGATGGGAAGTAAATTTCAATAGGGATCCAAATAATTGGGAATTGGAGGAGTTCACTAATTTCCTTGAATTCATTAACAACTATGCTCTTTCCTAAGAGAGAGAGAGAGAGGACAAGGTGAAGAGGGTTTTTGCTAAAAAGGGTACTTTTGGTGTCAAAATCTTTTTATGGTGCCTTATGGAGGTGATTGAGGGAGGGGATTTTCCATGGAGAGGCATTTGGAAGTCTTGTTCCCCAACTTTCTTTGTGTGGGAGGTTGCACGGGAGAGAACTCTTACATTGGACAATCTCCCAAGACACGGGCAAGTGATTGTCAATAGATGTTTCCTTTGCAAGCATAAGTTGGAGACTTAGATGCAGTTGCGCGAGGTGCCTTTAGGAGATGGCTTGGGATGTTATTGGACTCAACAGGTGGCGTCTAAATCCCTTTGTTGGTGAGATTAAATCTTGAAGTGGTTCAAATCTCCTAAACCATCATATGGATACTTTGGAAATAATGGAATCAGTAGACTTTGGAAGGGAAGGCACTCTCTCTCTCTCTCTCTCGTGAAAGTAAATTGTTACATGTTTTGTTGTTTTTGGATTAAAGGTTATTGTGTATGTAGATAGCATACATGATTGTTTAGATAGCTTATGGACATGATGTACACATTTTTGTGGTTGCACCCCCTAGGTGCATAATAATAATATTCTTTATTTCTTAAAGAAAAAGAAAAAATTTTGTTTTAAAGTGACCGTCATTACCCTGTATAGAATCTGTATAGCTACGTGCATTTCTTTGCATGCAATTCCTATCTTGAGCTGCTTATGAACAACAAAGAGGAGAAACTTAAGATGGTCTTCTTGAGCTAAATGATGGGTTCGTGAAAGAGAGTGAAATTGTGCTTACTCTCAGACCTTACTATGTGCCTGTATGAAGATGGGTGGATATCTTTGAAAAGAGTATGTCTTCATGTTTTCTTGAATATCTTGATATGCTTTGATTCCGTTAGTATATTCTTAATAAGCAATCTGCTTCACCAGGCGGAACATGTGCACTGACAGAGGTGGCTGTTTCTTGTTTGTACCAGGGTGAGCTGGTGAAGGTTTTTGCCAATGACCACAAAAAGATTACATGCGGTAAGTTTTTAAATTCTTGAGCTTTAACTAAAGCTTATTATTACAATTTGTGGTTTCTAGGATCCATGGTCCGATGATAGTGTCTTGAAAAGTCTATATGCACATAAATTTATATTGCTGTAGTTCGTATTATGTATCTGTCTGCTGCAAATAACCCGTCTCCTGAAAATAGAATAGATTAAAGAGGAACAAAGAGGAAGATGCCTGGAAACTATATAAAGTGAGGAAAAATTTTTGGCATAGACCATATGTGTTAGACTTCTTTGTTGACAAACCTATGGTGGATTCAAGGGGCCAGCTGGTGTACCAAGGTCTAGAAATTGTGTATCCCATTATTTGTTCGCATATTTTTGATGAGGACCATTTAATGTTAGGTGAAAAAACTTTTATTGTCCCCTCCACAATCGAAATTCCTAGATCCTGCTGATCACTGTTTTACTATGTAGCAGCTTTAGAAGAGTTGGGTCTTCCTGGCTTTAAAGCTGTAGTCTTGCAGTGCAAACTTTGCCTTGTGTTCATTACCCTTGCGTTTTGCTCCTTTTTGTCAAAAATATTTCGCTTTTCTTTTAAGGTAACAACACATGATGTAACATGTGAATATTCTTGTAAACCATAACATCAAAAAGTAGTATGAAATAAAAAGAGGATTTAACTTAGTTTATTTGTGTGTGTGTAGTCTTTCTAATGTTGTGTCTGTGAATTTTCAATGGTGAGATCTTACAAAATATGGCAAACTTATCTTAGTGCCATGCCACTTATGTTTTGCTTATGGCATGAGGTTGGAAGGGAATATTCTTCTTGGTAATTAGTTGGTTTGATCTTGTAGTTTCTTTTCCAATGTGAAAAATTGTAAAGGAAAAAGATATTTCAGAAAAATATTTCTGTACTTTTCACTTGAAGAGATATGTACATTATTTGGCTTTTCTTTAGCTGTGAGTGACATCTTGCTATAATTAATTTTTGGTGTCTTTGGAAATTCTTATTAAGAGTGAAAACCCTGAGTTGATCATTATTGTTCTGAAGAAAATTGAGACCTGAGTTTAGAAGCTATTAATGTCTTCCAAAGCAATATATGCAAGGGACTAAACTTGGTACTCACCCTTCAGCAGTATGATATGTGCATATTGCCCAAGGTTTAGAAAAAGAATGTATGTGATCTCCTAATTCTGAGCACCTAAAATGTCCTCATTTACTAGTTTTACAGAAAAAGTCACAAGTGATGAGGGCGTTTTGGATATTTTGGATGTGTAGTGCATCATTTTTGGAAGAATAAGGGATTAAAATGTATGTTGTGAATCCAGAAGGGTTAATTGGAACATTTGAACCAGAGGAGGTAAAATACCTTTCCTCTTGAAATGAAATAATGATTTACTCATAATTCTAAAGGTATGTGGAGGTTCAAAATTAAGATGTTTTTCTACGTCTTTTGAATTAGTGTCTTCCCATTTTCGATTGGCATGTCAATCTAAAGGGATTGGTTTTTTATAATCTATAATTTACTGATTTTTGATATTCTAGGATTTACTTCTAATATGTTGATTTAGGGTTCTTTCTTTGCAAATTTTACTTCTTCTGGTCTCCTTATAATTCCTATATTAATAGGCTAGTTGGGCTTCTGCTCTCCTTATAATTCCTGTATTGATAGGCTAGTCGAGTTTTGGGACACCTTGACATTGAGACATTGCAAATTCCTTCTCAACCATTTTTAGTTGCTTCAAGTTTCTCTCTTTGACCACTTTCTCCTTAATTTGGTTCTTCAATTTCTTTACTTTTATCTTCCCCATTTTTACTAAGTCCTACTTTAGTCATAATGCAGAAGTTCAAGAGGCTGATTACTGTGTTTTGCTTGGAGAATATTGAGCTACTGTTTGTTAGCATTATCTATATTGAGTGATCACTTCATGTAAAAGCTTAAGCTTGTAGAATGGGGTTTGCTGTATTTATTTATTGTCTTAATATGCTCCCTCCTGTAGGATTTGTATTTTTGAGCCTTGCACGAAGGCAATTTTTTAATAGTTTTCAGTTGGTGGCGAAACCCATATAATGTCACCACCTCATCTAAAAAGCTTTAACTTGTAGAGAGGGGTTTGTTGTATTTATTTATTGTCGTAACAATCTACAACGTAACTATACCTGTGGTTTTGCTCTTCATTTTGTGAAGGTGCAGTTTTCTTATTGCTAAATGACTTTAGATGGTAAAAAGTTCCTCTGTAATGCCTATATATGCTAGGCTATTCTAGGTTTTGGGAGAGTACTGATACTGAGACTCTGAGAACCTTTCAAACTCTCGTTTTTCATCCTCTCTCTTATAACTGTTCTTCTCTGAATCTTTTCTGTTTAGTTTCACTTGTTGATTCCTTTAACAAAGATTGTTAGTCTCTATCCTTCCACTTGATCCTATATTGCTGTTAGTTTGTAGGAGATAGTCCTGAGGGTCTATTTTATGTATTATCAGAGATATGTGTTTCTACCTTGGAATTTCTCCTTTTCCTTGTTTGTATGGCATGTATTCTATCTATTGTCAACTTCTTAGAAACTTCGTTACAGGCTGTAATTTGTTTCCAAAGTTACCTTTCTTCTATGTGAAGTCTGTTTGTTGGTTCTAGAAAGTTTTGGAGGTATTTGAAACATTTGTTTTCTGGTAGTGCCTAGCAACTTCACTGTTAAAGTACCTCTTTTTGGTTGTTAAGTTTGGTGTTTGGTTATCATAACATATACATCCTTAGTGTTTGGTTAACAGAACAGACATGTTTGGTTACTTAATCTTCTTATTCCTCTGTTGCAGATCTTGAAATGCATAGTTGCATAGAGAAGACACTTTACAGTGGTCATGCCTCGTATAAAGTATCCCTATCGGTATGACATATATTCTAAAGTTTTATTTATTTATTTATTTTCTAAACCACATAACTAACTACCATTCTTACCCCTCAGAGATAATTTGATTCAACCACTTGTAACAGGTTCAGGTTGAGACTTAACTCTTACTATTATTTGGTTGTACAGATGGGATATCTTGATATGTGGGAGCAAGCTACCTTGTCCATCAAAAAGGATGGTTATAGTATCAAGTCCAGTGGGCCCAGTGGTCTTGTTGTCTCAGAAAAATATTCACAATCAACAATCGTAAGTGTCCAAATGCATCTTGGCCACTTATATGTTAATATCTATGATCTAAAAGCATCTGTGATGGGCCAGTACTTTTGTTCGTCTCAGCAAAGTATTCACCATCAGCAATTGTTTGCATACTCCTGCATTTTACTTCCAAATGCTAATATTTATGGTAAAAGATTGTATATTGTGCTTGTGAACATTTGCTTTATACACATTCTTGCCAGAAGCAGAGCAATGGTGAACTCCTTTAGAGTGTTTGGACACATTCCCATGTTTAGTCAGTTGACACAAGGGGAAAACTATATAGTTGCAAGCAATGATAGCTTGCAATTCCTTGTCATCATGCCCTGGTTAACCATAAAGGTAAAATGTTAAAGGGAGGACTGATATCATAACCAGTTGAAGGTTTAGTGGATATGTATTTGGTCCACTGTATTTTTGAATAGTGTAAAATTCATATTTCTGAACTTGAAGCTTGTGATAAGTGCCTTGAGGAAATCTTTTCAAACAAGGAAACACCATGACTCAGTATCCTAGATTTTCCACTCCTTTGTTTATCCACCCTCTGCTTGTACTTCCCCATGTTTACTTCTGTGGCTTTTCTCACATCTTCATGAACTTGGCGGACATATTCTGTAGAAGCTTTGGCATCCTCGCTTTCTGGCTGGAGATGGTAAGGGAGCCAAATCATGTATGGTTGGGTAACTGCTCATATGCAATCTGAAATGGTGCTTGACCAGTGTCCAATTGATATATTATAAAGCTTATTCTGGTTGAGGCAGCACCAAATATTAAGTGATAGGGCAGAGAGAATTTTGTGTAGAAGGTTCTGTCACTTCATTAGAGTGAATGTGTACATTTATTCAGGTATTTATAGGAATACCCTGCCTTACATAAGGTAGTTTTGCACAAGCTAGGGGATCAAATTGAGTGAGTTTGACAGCTGGGAGATGGCTAGAGAAGAGGCTGTGTTGATTTTGTGTGAAGAAAACCCTAACTGGAGAAGTGTTAAATTTTGGTGTGTGGATAAAAAGGCTCAGCTCAAAGCTAGACAGGGGTGGTCGTGTGAAGGAATGAAAGAGTTTTGATGGAAGGATTAGGAGAAAGAATGAGAATTCTGAGATTTGGCAGCCATGGAAGCCATTGAAGCTTAAAGATGAAGCTTCGGAAAAAAAAGGCACAGGATATTAACTTGCTTTGTCATTTCATTAAAATGAATGTGTACACTTAGTCAGGTATTTAAGTGATAGGGCGGAGAGAATTTTGTGGAGGTTCTGTCATTTCATTAGAATGAATGTGTACACTTAGTCAGGTATTTATAGGAATACCCTGCCTTACATGAGGTAGTTACCGCTGCCCAACTAATCTTGCCTAGCTGGCAGTTAATACAACTAACTAGTGTACATGTTAACAGAACATAACAGAACCTAACTAACAGCTATACAAGCACTGTACTCTAACACTAAGTCCCATTTTTTAATATGGCACCTGCAAGGCCTTGAAAAAGATAGCAGAAAGTGTGAAATCTAGCCATTGGTGATCAGCAATGGAGCACGTACCCAATTTTCTTCATATGTTAGTCTTAAAGTGACAGGAACTTGTATCCCTGACCACTAACTTATAACAATTTCTGCTTTCTGTAGCGGCTATTCATTAACTTGCCTCACACTATACATCTGATGATGCTAATAGGAAATTGTTTCCCAATTTAAGACCATGAAAAAGTTACATGTTGTGGATGTACCATCTGCACCCTTGCTGCATACTCATCAGATTAGTTTTCAACTACATAAGGGAGCAGTTCTAGGAAAGAAGTGTTTCCGTTTACTCTCGCTAATTGTTTTTTGGCTGGAAGTATTATGGTAGAAGCTGAATATCGGGGACTGAGAATTTCATGATTGACTTAATTCAATGGTTGATGAAGTGAGTACTTTCAAAGAAAGATGCAACGAAAAGATTGGTCCCTGCTCAATCGCTTTACTGTCAGTTTATTATTAAAAAACAGAAAGAAAATCAAGAAACCTTAGGTTACATCTGCCATCACCTAACACCTTTAGTTTCTCTCTGCGATTTGAGACAAAGGGTAATGAAGAAAGAGGAGAAGTCAGTTCCTATAGGAACTTACGAACAATACTTGATGTATTTGATAGAAGTTGGTTCATCATTAGTTTGATTTGTGCAAGAAATTCAAGGTAATAGAATTAATAGGCTAAGAAAAGGAGCACGCCATTTGGTTATTATCATTATATATCAAAACCCAGGTATGAAACCTGAAAGAAATAACTAGAGAGTTGACTCTAAGAATGATGCATGTTGGCAAATACACATTTCAGCAAAGATTTCCGAAGAACATGCATGTTCTGGCACATGGTTTTTGATTGTCAACATTTATAATGCCCTTTAATACTTTTGAGATCAAAGTTGTGCTCCACTCTAAGTATGCTTTTCTCAGATCTAATTGCGTAGAGATATACTCTGATTCCAAAAAGGATACCTATAGTTTCTCTAGTCACGTCTTTCTGTATTAGTAGCATTTTGTTTAATAAGCATAATGTCTGTTAGTGCTTTTATCTTTTGTTGTTTGTTGGAGTGGAAACACGGATCTCCTATCTGTTAATGATTTTTCTGTTTGTGTGCCTGCAGCCTCTTGTCTGTCTGTTCTATTATCTTCTTTTCTTTATTTGTTGCCAGCATTTATAGTACTATGTTAGGTTTCCATAAAAAGACTTGGCTAGCTTCTTGGATTTTGAGCAATCTGTATATTGTGGCGTAGCAGCCTTTTCTCAGTTCTTTATATTTTTTGTGCACCGTATCATTTCAGGTTTCTATTCCAGTTGGTAGTCCTACAGAATTCTCAATTCTAGATAGTCGAGGGGTTAAGCACGACCTAAAAGCAGAGAACAGTTCAACAGATGTCAGCTGGTGAGTTTCAATTGTTCTATTATTTGTCTTGCACAGTTGGTGAAATGATATTCTGTAATGTATACTATTTGAATGCTAAAGTATGGTCAGAATGGAATAAAGTCCCTATGCTTCTTAGCATTTTGTTTCAGATGTGGGTTGCTTCATTCTTTCAGCTTCTGACTGGATGAAATTGAAGTGCAAATGAACGTAAGCTAGAACTGTCAGAATGGGCCAGGACCCACAGGGTGACCCACCTAATCCGCCTGGCCATTAGGATTAATAAATTGGCAACTGCCAAACAAAGGGTGGGTTGGGTTGGGTTAACCCGCCTTTAACTATATATTTTATTGATTATGGTCTTATGTTGTTATGTAAGAGCTTACATATTCAATTTTCGTAATTATTTGTTTGAATTTTGTAAAAAGGCAGGTCAGCCCACCAACCCGCTGTGGGTTGGGTGTCACCGGCCCTGTGTGTTAGTGTCACCCCCCACAAAAGTGACCCAACCCGACATGCCGACGTCAACTGCCATTTGAAAGCTCTAATGTGAGCAATTATTAGTAGTGGAAAAAAATGAATCAATATGGTTTACCAAGATGAAATGGTACTTTTTCCAATACCGTTGAAAGAAGATGCCTTGACAAGGTGTGAACGAGTGTGGTTTTAAGCAGCTCTCTATACTGGCTGAGGATTGCATTAGTCGTACATTATTCCATCCTGTTTGCTGTGTTTCTGTGATTATTTGCCCCAGCCTTAAGTTAATGTGACTACCTACCTGATTGGACGTTTATGCAAAATTATCTGCTTTGAGTTACATTCTTTGACTTGGTGCATGAATTGTCAAGTCTACATTCTAGTTTGATTTTGTTCAATCACGTGGATAAAAATATCTAGCCAACCCCACCCAGCAGGATAAGATTTGGTTGATTTGGTTTGGTTGTGTGGATAACAATCTGCCATCTTCTTCCATTTGCAGTTGCAGAGATACCATCGTGCTCACCTTGAGATGGTTTATCTTACGGGTATGATTGACTTTCCAACTAGTTAACAACATGCAATGGATATTTCTTTGAATTTTCAGCTTGGCTTATAGTATAAGATTTTGTGCATCTGCATTCTACTTTAGAGCTTTGTGTTAAATCTTCGACATTTATCATCTGAAGTAAAAACTGATTGAAACACTTGCAATTTCCATCATGTACGTCATCCTTCATCAGATGACTTATCTGTGAAAATGTTTTAAAAGCTATTTTGGAAGATTTATTTTTTTGCTTTGAACAAGCCATGTGCTTCCATGGTACATGGGGGATTGGGCTATTGTTATGAGTTGCATATGGAAACTTAAATAATATAAGACATCTATTTCCTCACTGAAAACCTGTTTTCTTTTGTTATCCACACCTGAGAATTGCTTATTATTGATGCAGTAGGAGCAGCCCATTGGCTCTTATTCTCATATGAAGAGACTGGAAATGCAACACATTGATTGCGCACTTATTGTTTCTTTATCCATGTAGTTTCCTTGGGACCGGGGGGTTTTACTGGAGCTTTACCCTCTGATTTTCTTTCTTAGGAGCCTAATCCTCCTTTCTGGTTTGTCAAACATATCATTTAAAGCTTTGTGCTTTATACGTGTGTATATATATATAGATGAGTGGCAGTGATGTTGATTGACGTGTCGGTGGTGTTCAAGACAAAAGCATATTTATTGTGTTAATATTATTTTTGCTTCAATATGGCCAACGGAGGAACAGAACTTGGAATATGTTGATTTTATGCATTGCATTGAAGTTTATGGAGACAGAATAGGTTGAGGTTATCCTTGAACAGACTTGGAATGATTCTTCAATTTATCATTTGCAAAAACATACTAGACTGCATCGTTGACTCCTTCCACCGTCTACAGTTGTCTAGGGAAAATCAAATCTTGTAGCCTTTTCATAATTTGTTTGTTTCCCCCTTTTTCTCATTCTTTTTCTTTCTAATTTTGGTTTTCATAAGTGTTTCCTTGTTGTCTTGCAGGCTAGTGTGAAGAAGAAATCTAAGAAAAGAGGTCTGTTCTTCACCAAGTAAGGGACAGTTTTTAGTGACAGTGCAACAACAAATATATTCTTTTTAGTTGGTATATATGATAGTCGAGTAGGACTTGCAGTTCTAAAATCCGCTGCGGAAATCTTGTTATGTTTTGATGGATCTTAATCTAGTTTAAAATGGAAGCGTTATATATACACACTCTCTCTCTCTCTCTCTCTCTCGTTGTGTAATTGTACAATAAATGAGGACTGGGATAGCAGAAGAGATAGCTTGCTTGCTGCAATTCCTCTTGGGCAGATGTCAGCGTTTGTCTTTCTTTTCTTTTTTCTTCTCCGTGCTTTTGGGGCTTATTATTCATGCTATAAAAGTTCAATACCCCGACGTCCTTAGCATTTTGGGAACAGATTTTTCTCCGTTTAGGACTCGTTTGGATTGGTTTTTTCAGAAGCGTTTTTGTTTCAAACTTTTGAGCACTTGCTGTCTCTCTGGTTTTCTCCGAGTGATAGGGCTTGAACTAGTTGATCTTAATCTTGTGGTTGATATTCCTCTCTTTGTAATTGTCATCTCACGTTATTACGACTTTAAGAAAATGCTATTTTCTTTTTTATTTTTTTTTCTTTTCTTTGAAGTTGAACTTGGATGACCAGTAACACTGACTATTGCAACCATTTGTTCATTATATCTGCTACCCTTTGCGTTTCAACTATTTTAACTCATTATGTTGTTTGTTTTTCTCCATCATGGGCTTCACCTATATAAAATAAAGCACATTAATCAATCTTCTGATGCATTTCAATGGGAGCTATCACACACAATTGAGCACAAAATATCCGTAAGAATGCTTCCAATTAAGACTTGAAATTCCAAGGCTAATACCATTTTAAGATTAAGGGCCTGTTTGGATTGGTTTTTGTTCAAGGAATTGTACACTTTTTTTCCCCCTGAAAGAAGTGTTTTATTTTTGTAATAATTATTTGGTTTAGTTTTTTAAAAAGTTGAAATTTTTAAAAAAAAAAGTTTAAATATTAATTTTTTTAGAGGTTAGAATTTTTAACGTTTAAAAAGCATTTCTTTCAAAAGTTGTTAGAGAAAATGTTTCTAAAAGAAGTTAATTCAAACAAGCCCTTATGAAGCAACCAAACTAAGAAAGATCTGATTACTCTTGCTTCTCATCACCATAAAGAGACTCTTAACATGCCATTAACCCTTTAAGTGGGCAGACATAAATATATACTATCTCTTTTCCACTCAAAATGCTCGGCCCCATTTGCTTTCTTGGTACTTTTATGTAGTGGGCTAGAGACTTTTAACATGCCATTAACCCTTCAAGTGGGCAGATATAAATACATACTATCTCTTTTCCACTCAAAATGCTCGGCCCCATTTGCTTTCTTGGTACTTTTATGTAGTGGGCTAGAGACTTTTAACATGCCATTAACCCTTCAAGTGGGCAGATATAAATACATACTATCTCTTTTCCACTCAGAATGCTCGGCCCCATTTGCTTTCTTGGTACTTTAATGTAGTGGGCTACCCTAACCAAAATGGTTTAGGTTTGTAAGCTTTGAAGGCTCTGTTTACCTTACTTTTTAAGCTTTGAAGGCTCTGTTTACCTTACTTGCGGCGCACCAAAGCTTGAAATTGTGCTAGGAGATAATAAACAGAAACACTGCACATCTATTTATTCCTTCTTTTTTTTTTTTCCTCGTAAGGGTTAAAAGGCACATAAAAAGGAAAAACACAGACACACAAAAATCGATTTCTTTTTCACCAAGCACGTAGTCAATAGCAAGGCTTATTCCGAAGAGTAACGAGTAATAGCTCTATCTACAACAATCCTAAATGCTGAATCACACTACTAGAAAATTGAATTTTAGTGATTGCCAAAATCGGTCACTAATAGACTGGTTTAGTGACCGATTTTATGACCGTTAGTCACCGTCACTAAAGGCTTCGTCACTAATTTGTAATTTGTGGCCATTAGTCACTAAATTAGTGACGGATCATCCGATTGCTAATTAACAATTTTCAGTCACTAAAAGTCATCGTTGTGTAAAGTGATCTTCCACTACAATATTATCAAACTTTCCATGCACCCTCCTTAACAATTAAAAAAAAAAAAAGAACTCTCTCGATCTTAATAATCTCCACAAGAGCATAAAACAACCAACTCCTTGATGAACATAAAGCTGAATTTACCATTACAATAGTACAACTGAACTCTCCATACATCTTCAATAAATTCCAAAAAAATAAAAGAAAAAAAACTGTCCATAATTGTAATAATTTCCATGTGAACATAAAACAACCACCTCCTCCATCAACATGAACATAAACCAAACTACTCTCAAATAATATATCTCGGTCCTAAAACTAAAACAAATAATATGACTTTTTATGATAGGATTCTATACATTTTAAAAGCAACTCCAGCCTATACGGTATATGCATATACTTTCTCCCCGAAACTTCTCCATAAGCTTCACTATACAAAACTCCACAGAAAATCTAGAGATTACTGCCTTTGCAACTTGAGGGCCCTCTATTAGAAAATTTCTCTTTAAAGTGGGATACCCTTAATTATTTTTAGTTTTATAAAATAGGAAGAGGAAGATCTAAGCCTAAATTAGATGACAATTACTTCTTTAACAATAATTCTTTAACAATAATGGCTTAAACAAGTACATGCTTCTGCTATCAATTATGTTTTTGAATTTTATACTATAAATTCATGTATACGACCTTATATTGTGCTTACACCCTCATCACGTATTGTTTCCTAATAAGTGATTAGACGTCATCAGAACTTTAGGATTAATTTAACTATCCTTACGATTGGGAGTTCAATCTTAGAATCACCCAGAGGAATTTCTTTTGGAAAGCATTCGGCAACTGAGGTATGTGAGATCATCTCATACTTCATATTGCCCCATCAAAATTCTACTTCGGTTTTTTTTTTTTTTTTTAAGTTCTTCGAGTTCACCTACATTATGATCTTGCAATTAGTTAAACCTTAGGTTGTTCGCATCGTTCCTATTGAGACTCAATTGCCTGACATATCCACTCGTCTTATTAACTCTATTACATGAGTTATGCTTTGGTATTAATAATTGTCTTTCTCTCAAGTAATGTCCAAACGCGTGCTACAGATGAAGGAAAGGACCAAACATTGCTGCTCAAACTTAAAATTTTTTAATATAAGATAATACTTAATTCTCCACTTTTTAGTGATTATACTTTTAACCATTTGCACCCTTTTTTTTAATTTTTCTATTTATCAATGCTAAATATGTAGTTTTATAATTATAAAGCCAAAATATGATACAAGTTTTTTTCGTGTATTTCATTTTGGATAGATACATACATCATTTGGCTAAGACCATATTAATTCTAATCTGTGTTAACAACAATATCAGCCAACTATCTCAATTGATCAGCTCCTAAATTCAATGGACTATGTCGACTTGGCTCTATCTTAACTAATAGCTTCGACACATGCTTATCATGCTTGATCCTTGGCATGCACTTATGACACCCTCAAGCGATTTGAGCAGCTTGTTCTCAGACAAAATGGAAATCAACGGTAATGTGTTTCATGTGCGAACGAAAGACTGGATTGAGACACAAATATCTTGTGCCAATATTATCGCAATATCTTGACTTCTATGTAAAAGTACTTTAAAAATGAACCAAGCCAATTAGTTCCGTCTTTTAAGCTCACAAAAAACACTTTTGAATATATATATATATATATATATATATATATATATATATATCTAAAGACCGAGCCAAACAGACTCACAGAAGAGAGGAAGATTTTACACCCCTCTAGTTTCAATTGTTATCAGCCTCTATTTTTCATATTTTATTTGCAAAACATTTAATACGAAATAATTTTTGAACTTCACGAAATTTTATCAAAAGACAACAAGAGATTATTCTATGATGCATAAATACAATTGTTCCATCTGAAGCACAACTAATTTCTTCAACCCGAAAATGAACAGCACAAACAATGCATGCACAAGTTACACATACCAGCCCCCGGGGCATACTTTTTTGGATTCGAAAAGCTATATTTCTTGCAATATTAATGCAATTTAGTGACGATAACTAAAATCTTGAGGTGAGATGGGCAGGCAGGCCATGGAAATATGGATAACGGAGATTTCAGCACATCTGCATATAGAAGAGTGCAACTTATCTGACACGGCTTTCTACAACCAAAATCTCTCAGGCATCCACAAGTAAGATAATATAGCTGAGGATGATCACCACTCACCCTCGCCGAAACTTGGGTCGTACAGTAATAACCCCAGGCCTTAACTCATCATAATGATATCTGCAAAACAACGAAAACAATAAGTTCAATAACCTAGATACGCCCCACTAATGCTTATAAGTAGAAAACCTCCGTGTAAGAGAGAAGAAATATGATGTTACCCATTCTCACTGAGAAAACTTCTCACAGCGGCCGGAAGTGCAGCTTGCCCTCTGCTATGTTTGCCTTTCCCTGCCAAAGATTATTGAATAAATGAGCATCAGGCTGTTGCCGAATTGAACATATTTTCTACTTGAATATGAATGCCATGACAAGGATCAGTTGATTTGAATTTATCAACATGCATAAGCAGACTAATCATCCAAGTCCGTCCACTACTACAAAGGCACATCCACGAAGTCATTTAGACCAATAAAATTAATGAAATTGCAAATTACACCCTCTAGAGGGAAATGGGGTGGAAATATGGGAGACCTATCTGCCAAACTTTAGTGACCACCAGGAACAAACTCCTACTCAAACAACATGATGTAAAAGACAGAAATTCCTGCATCTCCAAGGGTAACTATCTTGTTAAAATTAATAATCTTGAATGGAGATAAGCAGTGTGAAAGATTTTCTTGAAGAAAAACAAGGTGGTTCTTGTGTAGACCATATAGAAACAAACATCTTCAAGCAAGTCAGGATGTTTCCCATATTACCATTCACCCTCATATTGCAGTGTACATCTTTAAGTATGTACAGCCTACAGTACGTATTTCTACAGAAGGGGATGCAATCTAGTAACAATAGCATGGTAAATTAAATAGCTGTAACAGAAAAGTTGCAACGTGATCTTCCTTCCCCTTTTTTTAATACCACTTCCTCGTGTATTTACAGACTGAAAGCCCAGGAGATGCCATTCAAAGTTTTGATATATTTGCATCTATAAACACTTAGGGAAAGTCCCTACCTGTTATGACGTGAAAATTTGCCGATCTTCGAGAAGCTGATGGCAGCTCATTGTGTCCCATCCTTTCATAAAAACTCAAAGAGTCAAGAGATACAAAATGTGGATCGTTGGGCATTGTGCTGGATCTATTATCAGATGCTATATGATTGAATGACACCAAAGATTCAATCTTCTGCAAATGTTCTTGCAGGGCCTGAATTGCTTCAGCTGCATGAAGACCATGCAAGTCCAATGTCCATAGATCATTTGTACAATTCCTTATACTTAGAATTTCTTTTGCTGCCTCGGCATTTAGCCTCTGAGCAGCTACCCATTCCTCTCGAGCTTTTCGTGAATAATGTTGAGCAGACAAGTGATCGCCTCTTACAAAGGCATCAGTGGCAGCCTTAGAATGACGAGATGCTGACCTGTTCATTTAAAGGAAGAGGACAGTCAATATCCTACTTGCGAGTTTATAAAGTAAAAAGCCCTGCAAGCTATCAATATCTGCAGCCAAAAGAAAAGATCAAAATTCACTCACAACTTGATCTCATATAAAAACTAAGTGGCTCTTGGGCTTCTATCTTTTTTCTGCACATTTAAGCATCATCTGAATCTTTTCTTCTTTTTTCTCCCCCGGTGGCGAAGGGGCCATTTCAAGGTTACAAGCAAGGGGAAAATGACTTGGATCTAATGGATCTCAAGAACATATCCAAGAATCTCCACATTCACTTAGCAATCGCTTTTAGTTCTTTGATGCCAATAATTTGTTCAGTTATCATCGCTTACCTTATCTGAGTTAATTATCTTTCTTCTCCACTCTATATTCCTTTTTCTATATATAAGGGGTGACGGCGGGAAGTTTTTGATGTTCAGCACCAACAGTGTTAGATGTAGTTTACTTTTTCAAACACAATTGAGATGAATTTCACTGGGAGAAAGTGACTCCTGCTATGAGTTTTCAAACAGGTAAAGAAACGGATTGAAATAAATACTGAGTTGGGTCTTGAGATGGGTCTAAGACTCTTGAGACCGAAGAAGGTCCTTGCATGACAGGGTGATTTCGAAGGGCAGTCAATGAATTACCAATTCAAGTTATACTCCTGGCTTCGATTTCCTTGGAACATTTTAGACTAACCTTGCTCAAAAGGTGACAAACTGGCGAGGAACTAAAGCCCTGGCCACAAACTAACAGTTATATTACAGTGGCCAAATGTAGCTAGATGAATCAACGAATCTAGTTCTCAAACAAGAAAATCCTATTTCTCTAACTATGTAGAGTAGAAGCAGCCATGTGCCGCTAGCAACCCAAGTGCACTTGTTCAGTTTCTTTTTTTTTTTGGAGAGCAGGCGACGATAGTGCAACCATGCAATAACAACCAACCATTCAGGTAAGAAATTAGCTAAAGCCAAAAGATTTATCGAGATGAGCATCAGATTGTATCATCACAGAAAAATGTTAATTTTGACAAGAACTAAAACGAAAGAGAATTAGAAGTAGCAACTAGTTGAGCCATACCTCATCATCTTGATGGCATCTTTTCGATGTACCAGATACACATCATCCTCTTCTTCCAACTCAGGCTCAATTGGGTAAAACCTCATATTACTCAAAGTTGTATTAGTGGCTGCACCATCACCCAAGAGCATGTTCCCAAGAAAAACATGGTCATCTAACACTTCTTTCTTCATTTCTTTTTGTTCATCATACTCCTCAATCACACTTTTCAGATCAACAAAGTCTGCAGTCTTTAATGAAGTAACACCTTTATTACCCAATAATGTATTTACCTTGCAGCCAACTTCCTCAGAACAAAACTTCAACTCTTCAGTTTCAGCTTCATTATCCTTAGATGATTCCATAGCTTTCAACACACTTGACGCCTCATCAATATTATTGTTGACGCCAACCAAAACATCCTCAATCAAGCTTCTCTCAGCCCAAGGGAAACACTCTTCAAGCTTCTTGGCAGCATGGAAAACGCTTAATTCCTGGCCATTTTTGTTCGCCATGTCAATGCCTTGCCGCAAACTAGAATCACCACCAAGTCGTAATCTTGTCTCAGCGGTCTTATCCCTCTCATTACCCATCAATGCTGGAAAATCCACAGTACGTACAAGCGCAGACACGAAAGGCTTTTCTAATAATACAGGATCATCCAAGCCCTTCTTCTTCTTCCCAGTCAAATTATTGCTATGTTCCCGGGGGGCAATAGAGCTTGATAAAGATGGGTAGGGCTCGGCATCAGCAACCGATTCAAGGCCTTGTTTCCCTCGTTGCTTGAGGTCGAATGCTGCCCAACCAGAAGTAGTAGTCTTACCCCTCCGCCAAGACATCTTTGTCTGGCGGGTGGCGATCCCGCCAGCCACGGCAACCAGTACAAGTGTGCGTCAATCAAATTTTAATCAACACTCCAAATTGAATGTAGAATTACAGCGTTCCTTCAGAGTTTCTTTCAATCAGTTTCTACTCTTGCTTAGTAAACCTGGTAAGCAACAAAAGTTGACGGACGCAAATTCTATAGACTATCAAAAATACTAAAAACTTTACAAAAGTCTGTGTGTTCTGCTAGCAAATAAATAACAATAAACTATTAGAAAAAAAAAAAAAAGCATAAGCAACTTATGAAGACAAATAAATTTTAAAAAAAAATTGAGAAGAACTCATGTTCAATAAAGTTCAGATATATTGGCTTTTCTAGGGGGGAAAAACACTTTTATCATGGACCTTTTTTCTGAAAAAAAAAATATTTGATTGGCTTTAAAAAAAAAAAAAACTAGAACTCTTAAAAAAACCGAAGATTTGAGCTTCTCAAGAAAAATACTTCTCAAAAAGTTATGAAACGGAATACTTTTTCAGAAAACAAACCCAAACGATGCCATAATATTCTAACAGCAACAACAACAATCATAATAAATAAATAAATAAATAATACCTTTGTGATAATAAGACAAAGCAGGATATTACAAGGGACGAAGGGTATTAGGGAACAGTAAAGCGAAAGTATCGTATGAGGGAAGGGGCAGGCGAGAACAGAACGGACGGCGGAGACGACGACGATTGCAGATTTAAGAATAACGACGAGTTGCACAATTTCACAATGGTGGCGGCTGCTGCTGCTGATGATGAGGTCGAAGCTGCTGTGCACATGAGATCCATGAATCCACGTCTCCTCCTCCTCCTCCTCCTCACGATTTTCAGAAATAAATGAACAACAACACAATTGAATTCCCGGGATATACACATAGTTTAAGAGTTTATATATATATATATAGATTCCTTTGTTAAATTCTAGATCTTTCACCAAAAGATGGGTGGTCAAATGACCAGAATAGCCTCGAGAGGTTCTCAAACTTGACTCTCTTTTTTTTTTTCTTTTTTTTTTTTGGGGGTTCTTTCTTGGTCAAATTTCTCAAACTTGACACCACACGAGTCACAACAAGAAGTTATCACGCGGCCACGCGGTCCCCATGGCTATTCTTGCGTCATCGGCCTTTATCATTTTGGTTCAAGAATTTTTTCTATGAAGGAATTTTGATCAGATAAAAATATATTAGTTATTTATTTTAAATTTTTATGAAAATATTTCCCCTTTTCACTTTTCACTTCTTTTGAAATTTTAAACACCATTAAAAAATTTAAATCATATCATGTAAATTTTAATGACTCAGATGATTTTTCATATCCATATATGATAATTGTTCATACAACAAGGTCCTAATCCCATCACTTCACCTTCTTCATTTTTACCCAAAATTAATACAAAACCATTTCCAGCCATTAGAATTTAGATTTTCTACCCCCAGGAATTTCATACGAAGGTGGGTGGTTCTCCATAGTCCATGCAGCCTTTGAAACCAGAAGGAGCCAACTTTATCCCAACTTTTATTAACCAACGTCCTTTACTCATAACCAGCGTGATGGGCCCACCAATGCACGAGTTTCACATATATTCTTTACTTTAGAATTTTTGCTTAAGTTATATAGTTAATAATTCGTTAATTTTATTAACAGAAACTTTGATTTATCAATATATAAAATGAAAAAATAAGAAATTATTTTATTTTTTAAAATATTTTATTAATTTGTTAACACTAAAAAAACTAAAGTAATAACCATAAAATAAAGAAGTAACCGAGAGCCAATGCATTAAACAAAAATATTAAACGTATCCACCTGTTTGGACAAGTTTATTTGAGACTTATAAGCTGCAAGTAATAAAAAATATGTGAGAAAAAAAAAATTTTTTATTCTAACAACTCATAAACTGCAAAATAAATAAAACTGAACCAGTTTTATGTCGAAAAGTACACCACTTTCAAAACACGGACTACATAGAGTAAAGATATATTTACTGGCACACGCTGGAACAACTTTTGGAGTAAAACATCGACATACCGAATTTGATTTCAATCTTTGTATCTTGTTTCCCATGTGTTTGGTTTGAGTTGCATTTTGTAAACTTCTGTCCAAACGCATTGTTTATATCATCAGAAGAGATCTTTTCTGTTAATTATAAATTTTTGTTAAATAAATTTATTTATTTATTTATTTTCTGTAGTACTTTTTTTTAATTTCTTTTACTCTAATATATTAACCAAAATGCTCGTCAACTTAAGATTTTGTTTACTTTACAAAAATAAATAAATAAAAATAAATAACATAGGATTTTGTTTGGAACGAAAACTTCATGAGATAATTTGGGATTGCTTGGCGGAATATATCAACAGCCTGGGTCTTTCGGTATGTTGAGCGCCCTGTCTGGTTTTTGTTATGTCTGTAAATTTACAAAGAAGTAATGCAGACATCTACTATAGGCATGCTTTCTGATCATCGTAAATCCGGTAGTTCTGACCTTAAACTCAAGTCTTATTCGAACAACAACAACAACAACAATGAGTCAATGATAAACATTAATACATAAACACACAAATCTATAAGAAGTCATCATCAGGCTTTTCCCACAAACTTATAGGAGGCATAAGAGAAGTTGCCTGTCCAGCTGTGGTGGATGAGTTCTGCTTTTGAATTCATTCCTGCAGCACCCATTGCCACATGTAATGGGTAGAAATGATCAGGCCGTGGATGTGTAAGTTTCCCACTTGGAGCTTTTTCTTCATAGTGATTCACATCTTCATACCTACAAGGCGGTTACTATCTTGTCAACTTGTTATGACAAATCTTCTTACATTATCAGATGAACATACCATGAATCAAAGACATAATAATTCAATAAATTTTTTTTGAAGATTCAGGTCTATTGGAAGACAAGTACTCAAAGAGAATATCAATACTGTAATCTTAAAGAACTGCGTATTAATCATGCAGCAAGAATTAGAAAGAAAGAGCCCCATCATCAAACTCATAGAACCATGAATATGCATAAAGAAAATAGGAAATTCAGTAAAATGAGACTCCTTAACACAACCTAAGGCAAAATGATCTGTTTAACCTAATGCCAAACATCATTGGATCCAAACTTCTACGTATCTGGATATAACAGAAGTAGTAGATCCTAAGGAAAGACCAAATCCAAAATCGGAGGTGTTTTCCCCACGATAGGCTTTAGCACATTTCTAACTAAAAGTTGAATCCTGGAACACAAGGGCACTCTAGACGGTCTAGAAATAGTTTTACTCGTCAAAAAGAACATATATTTCAACAAATTTCATTGGATGCAACTCCACTACTAGGGCAACGGGGTGTAATAATAGGGACTAAAACAAGGAGATGATAAAAGTTTAGCTTATTAACTTCACAATGGCCATAATTAGACAACACCAGGCATTGGAGTAAGGTCCAAGAACTATCTGTCTGGTCCAACTCTAATTTCCATTAGTCATTAATAAATACTGAACTAATTAGCTAAACAATTCCAAGTTGTTTAGAATGCTTGAGAAGTTAATGTTAGAGCAGAAGGCAATTTCTCAAAGATAGTCACAACATCACAATTCACGGCACTATTGATAGGCATCTTTGTAAAGGAGCAAATATCCATGCCACTTTGCTTCCACAAACCTTTACGGACACAATTGATTGTCACTAAATATTACACCCTTTTAAAGCATTATATCCTTATGATCAGTCTGTGATATCAATATTTTTTCTATACCTTCCTTGCTTGATCAAAGAAGCTGGTTGTTTCTGTACTTGCATGGCTTGTAAGAAATGTGAATAAAATGAGTTCTACGATCACTTTATCACTTGCAGTCAGAATTAGCACAAGTAAACTCATTATAAATTTCACATGCTAAAAGAACTTACCTTCCACTGAGGAGAGCTTCCTTAAGCCAATTATCGAAGTCCAATGCCCAAGGATCAGTACCAGAATATCTGCGGATCCTCATATTGTGAGTAGCAGATCCTGAACCAACTATCAAGACACCTTCTTCTTTCAAAGGTGCCAATGCTCTTCCCAAGTTGTAATGATAAGTCCCGTCTCTATTTGTTTGCACAAAGAGCTGACAAACAAGAATCTCAGCCTCAGGATACATAAGCATCAGCGGCACCCAAGCCCCATGATCCAAACCACGCTGTTTATCTTCATCAACTCGCTTTATGCCAGATGCGGTGAGCAAATTCTTCACCCTCTTTACCAACTCTGGAGCTCCTGGTGCTGGATACTTAAGCTGGAAGAAAAGAGAGACGGAGAAACCAATGAGAAAATGTTGCAATGAAGAAAGAGCTAGAGTGGCTTTACTCCAAAGAGAAGTAGTGAAGATGTGGTTGACATATATTAGGTAAGCTGTCACATAATATTCTGTAAGAACTCAATATGGTCTGCAACAAACTAGAGTTATACTAGCATATTAAGTTACAATTTGGCAGGTGAAAGAGTCACCACAAATTGGTATTGTACCACCCAAAGATACATAATCTAAAGGTGTGTTTATACGATAAAATTATTGTTTTCAGCAAACAGTAAACTGGTAAGAATCTGTTGAATTACCTGCCTATTTTTTTTTTAGTAGGTTTTAGGCAGAATACCAGATGTAAATACTATTGGCATTTCTTTTTCTTTATGCTTTTCACCCCTTCGAAAGGTCTCTGATATTGTGAATCATATAACCAGAAAAAGAGTTGCAACTATTCTAGTTTTCAAAGATTGGACACCACACTTTGACAATTAAGAAGTGCAGTACAACAGACAGCAATTATGCCAACAACAACGTCAATATAACTGCAAAAATCAGTTGTAACAAACAATATAAACAAAATAAATTCAGAGGACAGAACTCAAGTTCAAGCCAGTATTCAGAACTCAATATCCCGAATACCATCATCATCATCATCATCATCTTAAAAGAGGTTACTGCATTTGGGGGAGACGGCAGCATTTTCTCATAATCCATACAAAATGCAAAAAGAACATATATCAGCATCATTATATGGAAACCCAACAGACACCACAAGAGAATAAAGAAAGATTTTTACAAATTAAGAAAAGGAAAAACCTTATACATGCGATCGGGAAAGCCATAGAAGTCGTAAACGGTGTCGTTGAGGCCGTGAATGCAATTGACGGTGGGGTGAGGTGTCTCCCAGTGACCAGATATCACCAGAATCGAATTGGGCTTCTGAGAGAACACCTTTTTCCTGAAAGACAACAAGAATGGCCTCGCCGGTAATGAGTCATCAATTGAAAGCGTTGGCGACCCGTGTGATATGTAAAACGTCTCCTTTAACCCCACTGACGACGAAGATGTCGTTCCCATTTAATTAATTAATTAATTTATTTATTTATTTATGATGATTGGTTAAAATCAACAACGACAACAACAAGAAGATAACATAGAGGAACAGAAGAGCAACGCGGTTGCGTAGAAACAAACACCACTTTGACCAGAAGTGGCGTTTACGTTCACATTTTAAACACCCAACTCGTCGATTTTTTTTTTATTCTCCTTTTGATGGGGGTTGTTGGAGTTGGAGCAACTCCATCTACCCCTGCAGTTTGCAACCCCTTAAGCTATGTATCAACGTACCATGACGCATCTGTTTACAATCTTGACTTTTAATTATTTATAAATTATATATTTATAATTTTTTATGTTTAAAATTATTAATTGTTCATAATTTCGTTATCTATTCCTCTTATATTATGTATTCAAAATTTTTTATATTATATATTCACAATAAGTTACTTACTTATAACTATTTAAGATATGCTCACAATTTGTAAACGATATGTTCACAACTTGTGAACGATTTTGAAGCTCGCAAATCGAGGTGTTACCGGTGTCCAATCGATGATCGAATTTTTGTGTTGTGTTCATTGATGAGAGAGGAGTGAACTCGTTAAATTTTATGTTGATCTGACAGTCGGATTGTGGAATCTTATGAGCTGCACCATACTTATTTAGGTATACTATAATGTGGGTGCATGGTATAACTTGCGCAATTTGCACTATGCAAACAACTGAATATGTGATGGATTTTATTATTATTATTATTATTATTATTATTATTATTATTATTATTATTATTAGCAGTAGTAGTAGTAGTATGGTTTTGTGCCTCTAACAGACGGTTTGGAACAAATGCATTCTATCAAATTTTGTGGAATTCATTTGCAAATTTATTTTTTTATGCTTGATAACATTTTATTAAAGTATGGCATTCATTTGCAATTTTAAGATTTGCAATTTCTGGATTTGTGTTCGTTATACTCAAATCCTAACCTAAGAGGTGAAATTTGAAATTCTATGCAAAGCAAATTCACAAAAAATCTTATATCTTATAACAATTAACATAATAAGCACTATCTTTTTTATATAATCCTATTTGAATGTACATTTTAATTCTAATTCCATATGTGTTCCATACACAACTCGAATTTACAAATGATAGAATTGACTTAAAATTATTTTACGCATCCAAACAATAAAATTTATTTGTAAATATGATCCCTTACAAACACTATGTAAGTGGTTTTATTGCACCGTCCTACTCTGGTTATTTTACTTGGTTTGGCATTTATATTCGTGAATTATTTTAGACATAATAACTTTTTATTTTCTAAACAAAGAAAGCCATGGAAACTTAATTGAATTGAAAAAGCCATCATGATTCTGTCAAAAAGCGTTAAGCAATAGAGGTTTGGGTAAAAATATTGTTAAATAAAAGCAGTTAATTGTTTGGTCCTATATTTTAGAAGTTGAATTTTCAGTTATTTTGAAGTTAATATTGAACTTTCAAAAATATAGAATAATATTTTTGAGAAAAAATGGAGAAAAATAAATTTTGACATGACATAAAAATAGCTTTTCAAAAAACCTTTTCTGAAAAGCTCCAATTTGGAGCTTTTGGTTTTTCAACTTCAGTAAGTAAAATCTCTTTTAAAAATAGATCAAACAGATCAACTTCAACTTTTAGACTCACTAAAAGACTTTTGAATATCCAAAAACTGGGCCAACAGACTCTTAAAATGAGGAGCCAAGCCTCTTTTGGAGAAAATATAAAATGAAAGACAAGACTTATCCTTAGAATATTCAAGTGAGAATATGCTATATTTGAAATGGTGGCAGATTAAATCGGTGAATACATTCATAGCATTTTCGAAAGAATATTGAGCAGTCGTTCAAGTTTTACCACGTCTCTGCTGGTTAAAGTTTAGGGAGACGTTTAAAGAAAAGAACATAAGTTCTCCAGAGTGGATCAAGTAGCATGCCCAAAAAGCCTAGAGTACATATCTTTATCCCCATCCTAGGATATCAGCAGGTAAAAAATAAATCCATTCATAAACAAATAAAATTAAATGTATAAAGTAATTCTGATCATGTTGTTTGAGGCAGCAGCATAAGAAATACTTGTAGTATGAAGAGCGATTTTATACAAAAGACTTAGAGCTAATAGAATTTTTGCCAACAAAATGTCATACTGTAGATTTAATAAAATATAGGAGCTTAGTACATCAAAATTCATTTTATAATAACAAAGTGTGTAAGTTAACAACATAGTTTATATCCACAAGAGGCTGGAGATACTTATGTAGGCTTTGTACGCTATGTCTAAAAGATTTAAGGTGTATTTCATTTGCCTGTTTTCTTTTCTATTTTCATGAAAAATAGAAATTAGGATTGAAAACTTGTTTGGTTAGCTTATTTTTGTTTTCATTTTGAGAAAACTAAAAATTATTTTTTGGAAAACTAGAAAGCACCAAAAAATTGTTTTTAGTGTTTTCTTTAAAAATTTCCAAAATAAGGTCGCAATTTGGTGCACAATGGCATGTGGAATGAAATCGAGCTCAGCAAGTTGCTACCAAAAAGCCTTATTGCAGGGATTTTAAGCATTCCAATTCATGTGGATAAGGATGACATTCCTTCCTGGGATTTAACAATTAATAGGTCACTCAGTTTGAAAAGCGCTTGGAATCTTGTTCAACAAAAGGGCCAAAGATCCGTTATCCACTCAAACTTGTGGCACAAAAATGTATCACTTAAATTTTCATTCTTTGGTTGGGAACTGATTAATAGCTGGCTCCCCATTGATGCACAAATTAAGCAAAAAGGGATAGCTTTTGTATCAAAGTGTCAATGTTGAGAAGAAGAGAAAACCATTAAGCACGTATTTATGGGCAACGATGTAGCAAAACAGGTCTGGCAGTATTTTGGCTTCTTGTTTGATGTCAGAATGAATGATATAATGCATAAAAAATTGATGTTAATCAGCTGGTGCACCTCAAATAACCACTGTCGTAAGGGTCACCTTCGAATAATCATCCCACTACTCATCTTATGGTCACTCTGGCTGGAAAGGCACAATGCCAAGCATTATAACGTGGGCTTCATTAGTGAGTCCATTATATGGTGGGTCAACCGCTTGGTTGCACAATTTGTTCAAGCTAACATTCTGACAAGACAACAGTGACGAGAAGATGAGCAAATAGCTTAACACTTTGATTGTTTATTGAATACAATAAAGCCTTCTACGATGAAGTTGATTTGGTCAAGAAAGCCTCTTGAAGAAGTGATGAAGCTCAATACTAATGGTAGTGTTCATGCAAGTATTAGGCTTGCTGAAGGTGGAGGATTAGTACGAGATAAACATGGCAACTTTATGTGTGGCTCTATGGAGCATTTTGGAGGTGAGACTGTCCTTAATGTGGAGATTTGAGCTCTGACTTGTGGCCTCATCATATGTAAACAATTAGGAATTATGAAAGTATTGATTAAGATGGATTCCTTAACGACAGTGAATCTTGTGAAAAGGCACGCATCTGGGGTTCTTGGGCTAATTGCTATTGAGTGGACAAGCACTTGATTAGCATATTTTAGAGCTTCATCTTGCACATTCACAGAGAAGGAAATTCTACTGTGGATTTTCTTGCTAATGGAAGGATATGCTCTTCAGGGATCCACATCTTTCACTCTATGGCAGAGTATCCTCGTTTTCGCAGACAAATTCTTTGTGACAAGCACAGTCTGCGCTATCTTCACATTAGATAATTTTGTGTGTTATGCTTGCTATTATCAGTTATTGTAAAGGAGGTAGTACCTCTTTATTTTTGCTTCTACCTTTATACCCTGTTTGGATTGAGAGGGAAAAAATTAACAAAGGAAAAGATAATAAAGGAAAGGAGAGGGGAACCAAAAACCTAGTAGTCTAGTGGTATGTCTCTCATTTTTAGTTTGAATGGTCCATAGATCAACTCCCATTAGATACATATTGTAATTAGCATTTGGCCTCTATTGAAGTGAAAGGAAAGGGAAGGGGTAATCCATGTTTAGATTGAGATATTTTTAGAAAAGAAAGGAACATAAAGGATTATAAATATCTTGTATTTAGATTATGAAGGAAATGAGAGGAAAAGATAAATTTTATGTGTAAATTTACTTTTGTGCCCTTTTTCTTGTTTTGTACCCAAGGTGCAATATTCTAATTTTATACATATATTTTTACTTTAACACACTATTTAGCAAATACAATGCAATCAAATTTTTATGTTTTATTGAAAATTATATGATATTTCTCTCTCCTTTGTGTTAAAAACAAAAAATACCAAGAACAAATATCACAATCCTCAATTAATTTGGTTGTTGGGTGAATTTTCTTCTTTGCCTTGGCGTTAAAATTGGTTTGCTAAAATTTACTTCTTTCCCTCCATTACTTTTGCTAAAATTGGTTGCTGGGCGAATTTATTTCTTGAAAAAAATTCCCTTTCTATGAAAAAATCCAATTTTATTTGTTATTTAAACATATAAAAAAAATCTAAACTTGAGGTATTCCACTAATTCATTTCACATTATCGTATATTAGGTTACATGGGACAACAGATGAAGACATTTGTAATAGAAGATCATCTTTCATATATACAAATAAACAATCTTCAAATATATAAAAGATAAGCACATGCTTAATGACATTAACAAGATTAGCCATTGTAATAAATAGGCTCTCTTATTGTATTTACAATATACCAAGAATTCACAATGCAGTCATCATAATTCTCTCTCTTTTCTAGAACTACTATTGGTGGTGGCTCTTGTTATCTTCAATAGACATTTTCTCCCCATGCTTGCCTCTTTTTTCTCTTTTATGTTTTTAAGCTTTTCAATGGTATTAGAGATAGACTCTTTTGTCCAATCTTATCTAGCATGCATTTGTCCTCATTGAACCATCTTATTATTATTTTCTAACCCTACTTTCATTATTGATGATCAAGTTGCCATACCCTATTGTCATTTACTAATGACTATGTTGTCACACCTTACTATACATTGCAGTTTGACTATGTGGCCACACTCTACTGTCATTTTCTACATGACCATGTTTTCATAGCCTACTATAGTTTACATGACCATACTATCACACCTCGCTATTTTTCCCATGACCATCATGTTTGCTAAGCTCCCTTTTTGGGTCACATACTAACCAGTGGTGCAAGGCAATGGATTCTGAGTTAGAGTTTATGTACTTTAATGGTATTTGGGAGTTTGTAGAAGCACCTGAAGTGGTAAAACCCAAAGGGTGCAAGTGGGTCTACAAGAAGAAGAAGGGAGCTGATGGAATGGTTGTAACTTTCAAAGCTAGATTGATAGCCAAGGATTATACCCAGAAAGAAGGTATCAATTACAAGGCAACCTTTTCACCGGTATCCATACTTAATTCCATTAAGATACTCCTTGCCATCGCTTGTCGTTATGACTACGAGATATGGCAAATGGACGTCAAGATAAGTTTTCTTAATGGAAAGCTTGATGAGACCATTTATATGACCCAACCAGAAGGACATATTATAGCAGGCCAAGAACATATGGTGTATAAGTTTAAGAAGTCCATTTATGGGCTTAAGCAAGCATCTAGGGCATAAAATGTCAAGTTTGATCATGCGATCAAGTCTTGGGTTTGAGCAAAACATTAATGAACCATGTGTGTACAAGAGGCACAATGAAAACACTGTAGCTTTTCTAGTTCTATATGTGGATGACATCTTGTTGATTGGGAATGATATGGGGATGCTTTCATCCGTAAAGGTTTGGTTGGGCATAGATGTTCTTATTTGGACACCTTGTTTGGGCTACTGGATTTATGTTCTTAATTTCCTGGCGTAGATATTGGCAGGGATTGATTGAGATCGATTTAGGATCACGGGATTCTTTTCTATCATATAGGATGGGCTGTAGCACAAAATGCAAGGTCAAATCTTTGATGATTCCATTATCTATGATTGAGTTGTGAAAACTTCTGGATGGGTATCCTACATCTGAATCAAATTCTTTTTGGTTAAAGAATCTCTTTCTAGTTGCTAATTCTCAATTTCACATGAAGGATATGGGATAAGCAAGCTATGTTCTTGGGATCAAGATCATATGGGACCGGAAGACACAGGAGGCTTGCATTATCCTAAGCTTCCTACATAAAGAAGATATTGGTGAGGTAAAATATGGCAAACTTCAGGAAAGGTCTTTTGCCTTCTAGACATGGAGTTACTCTATCTTAAAACCAATGTCCTTGAACACCTGAGGAGATAGAGAAGAAGAAAAAGGTCCCATATGCGTTAGCAGTGGGAAGCCTCATGTATGTCATGATGTAAACTAGGTTAGATATCTGTTATAAAGTTGGCATGGTTAGCAAATATGAGTCAAACCCTGTACTAGATCACTGGACTGCGGTAAAGCAAATATTCAAGTTCTTACAAAGAATTAAGGAATATATGCTAGAATATTGCGCAGATGATCTAGTATCATTGTGTTGGCTTAATACTAGTTTTATATTGTTTTGATGATGCAAATTAAAAGTTAATGAATTGCTAGTTGTACTTTGAGCTTGTGGAACATTTTCTTAAAGTTAGGTGGTTGAAGATGAGTCATGATTAAGAGCATAAGAAGGATCATAAAAAATGACTTAAGTCCTTCAAGACAAAAAAAAGTTCAAAATAGAAGAAAAAGGCCGTGAAGTCATAAAGAGTAGACAAGACGACATATGGGGTACCAGCTCGTGTGCTCTCTTATAAATGCCTTAGAGTAGTCTTTATAGCTCACTCAAGATTTCATTGCATTGCATTTGTTTATCACCTCTCTTAAACTTGGGTATAACATATCTTGACTGCAAAAAATTCAAAATGTTTATAAAATCCCTTGCTATGTTTTCAAAAGGCTTTACAATCTTCTTAAAAGTGTTTTAAACTTGGCTCAATGCCTTAGAACCAAAGAGAATTACAAAATGGTGTTTAAAGTGCTCAAAATTGAAACTTGCTGGGCATAGTCGAACTCCAAGTTGGTCACCCGTCTTAACACCTCTGTGTCCGAGCTTTGAAATTAAGTTTTTGACCAAGGCTGGACCCCAAGCCGGTCGACCGGCCTAGCAACCGACCTTAGTTAGTAAGCCTGGGGAACAAGGCTGGTCACACCCCTGGTCGATCGACCCTGACTCTGCAACATTAAATGTCCTATCCGTTTATACCTGTTGCAACAACTTTTCTTCCCCAATTCTCATCTATCTTGCCCTAACTCAATAATTCTCTTTAAATACACTTTGATGGCATTGAATATGACAATAAGAGCTTGAAAAATCCTTTCATCGTCATTCATTACTTAGAAAACTTGAGCTATAATTTGCTGTACTCTTTGAGCTTTCAAGAGCCTTTCTTGCTATATCATCTTAAGAGAAGAAAATAACTATTCTTTATCATTTTTGCTCTTCTTGATTGTATACACACTTGTAAGCTAAGAGATCTTGAGAAATACATCCATAAAAGCTTGTAAGAGTATGTGGAAATCCTAAAGAGTGGGACTCTTAGGTTCTTTGAAGTTTGACTTCAAAGAGTTATAGAACTTGGATTTTGCTTCACCAAGATTTGAAGAAGCATTTTAGTGAAGATTGTTGAAGTCCTAAAGGGAGCATCATTGGGTGATGCACATAGGCTTGGCTAAACCACCTGAAAAACGTTTGTCTTTCTACTCTCTACTCTTTATCTATTTCATTTACTTGTATTGGTTATCTTGTGTTTGATATTTTGCTTGAAAGAAAAGTATTGAATTTTTGGTGAATTTTTAAATACGAAAATTAGTAAATATCCTAATTCACCCATCTCTTAAGATATTTGCACCTACACATTGGCCTATACGGACTTAGACTTCTAGTAAGACAGAGATTCCAAGAGGTCTATTTCTAGCTTTGTTTTTACTTTGTCAGAAGGTACAGTATCATGAAAGAGTGTGAAGCAGAAATGCAGTCGACCATAGAAGTAAAGTACGTAGTAGCATATGAGGCTGCAAAGGACGCTGTGTGGATGAAGAAGTTCCTCACTGACCTAGATATTGTCCCAGCTGTACAGAGACCCATTCTCTTGTACTATGATAATACCGCTACTATTGCACAGTACAAAGAGCCTAAGAATCACATTAGGGGCAAGCATATTGAGAGGAAGTACCACTTGATCCAGGAGTTCATCCAGAGACATAACATAGTAGTAGAGAAGATCGCTTCAGCTGAGAACTTAGCAAAGCCATTCACAAAGACTCTTCTAGAGACAATGTTTATCACATATGTAGAGTCTATAAGTGTTAGGTTCATAGAAAGTGATTTTTAGTATAAGTGGCAGATTGTTAGGATTATATGCTCTAAAGACTACTTGTACACAAATATTAAACTAGACATTTGATCATTGTTTATATTTATGAACACTTCTTACATATATTATCTCTGGTATATATGTGTGATGCATTATGTAAAGGTCCAATAATATAGTCCAGTGACTTTGGTGCCTAGTAAAGCTGGACATACATTAGGTCTAAATCTAGTTTTTGGATATATCATAAAGATGTCCATAGCCAGATGATAGTGTTGCGCACTCTGTCGGGATAAGGCTATAGCATGCGAGTCTCTCGATAAGGTTGATTTACCTAGGTCATTGAAAGGTCTTTCTGGACTTTGTTTTAATGCCTATGTCACACATTGGATCGGACCACCGTGAGTATGTCTTCTGGAATTGTGTCATCGTATATAGAGGACAAGATACTTATTACTTCCAAATGACCAATGCTTTTAATCTTAAGCATATGTGGATGAACTGATAAAGTGCAACACTTTGATGTCCCATAAGAAGAGGCCTTGAGTGATAAGATTGTCTGCCTCGTAGGACAGGTGTTATGTTCTAATCAATCAGGACTTGCATGTGTAACAACAAAGTCTATGTGCTCCCTTGGATTTGTCTTATTGGTCATCATAAATCTAGATCTAGTGATATTACCCTTTAGGGGCATATTGGTTACTTGACTTGTGGGTCACTCCCTAGATCAATAGATCCATGACCAGGTGGTGATCCCTCTTTGGACTAGAGATTTCAAGGTTCCAGATGTAGTCTTCGAGTTAATAATGCCTTTTGACCGGCCTTGACTATGGATAGACATAGACGGGTATTTTGGCCATTTTGCTTGGTTGGTCAAAGACAACAGTTACTTGTTGTGGCCTATTTCTACTTAGCCAATGATTGTCCATGGAGTGTAGTTTTGGTCTTTTGATGAAAATAGACTAAGGTCAAGATGGTCTTTATGTCTCCAAAGTAATGGTAAGGGCACTTTGGTCATTTTGGGAGTCAAGGGTAATTATGTCTTTTGGTCCCTTCACTAGTCATATTTCCAATGGATGTAATTAATTGAGATCATCTAATTATGTGAATACTTTATTGAGATATAAAATTAATAGAGAAGGAAAAAGAATTTTATCCAAGTCTTTCTTTATTAAATTTATGAGCATCTCAATAGGATAAGCGAGTCCCATTGTATTAGATATTATGGTGTAGGAGAGAGAAAGGAATATCTTGGATATCTTATTCATAAGACATATTCCATTTCTAGAAATGGCACAGTTGGAAACTTAATTGTTTCTACGAACTTACCCAATTAATGTTATTATGCACTATAAATAGTGAGCTAACAACAGTACACCCTTGAATCTCTTTGTCTTTTTTTATAAAGGTGTCCATGAATTTTTACTTAGTACACCAAGAACACACACTAGTCTATAGATTTTCAATTATAGCTCTCTTAGGTGCTTATCCACTACATAGCATCACATATCCTAGCTTTGGAAAAGTGATTATAGTCAAGAAGGCTAATTGGGAGGCTATTTTGGTAAAATTTTCACAAAGCAAAGAGACCACCCACTTGGATCTTCAACTTCTTGAAGGTATATCACTTTATCTTCTTGCTTATATGTTTGATCATGTTGTGCTTATGTGTGCAAATAGCTTTTTTATTGGTTGTTCCGCCACCATATTAGATATGTTCTTTAATAGTTTTTAAAAGCATGATGATCTATAGACTATGGTGCAGCAATCTCGATTCTAACAGAATAAAGGATCATTAAAGGCCTAAGTTCAAAAGCTAAAATTTTGGCAATTAGAAGCACAAGGTTACCCTAATGAGTGGGGTAACTCAAGTAGGCAAATCAATGTCGAGACCTTCAAATGCAAGGAAAGGCTCTACGACAACCTTTAAGGGCAATTTGGAAAGGCAAGAGTCAAATGTTGGGCTACTATGATCAACCACCTTTTAGTAAAACCGAGGAGAGAAAGATGCTAAAGAAAAGGGCTATATAGGCCAGAAACAATTATAGTCATGAATATAAAACAACAGGCAATTTTATCCAAAGCTCATGTTTTTAACTCATTGAAAACAGTTCTATGTTTGAAGCATGTGTTGTTAAGATTATAACTTATATTTATATCCCTATAATAGGCTTGTATTAAATGAGTGTTAGTTGTAATTACATTGTAGCCCTCAAATTAGAAATTTCGAGCTACTACAATCATTTTATGTCTCCATCTTTTAAGGGACATCATTTTTGTTTTTGTTTTTCTTTTTTGTAACATGTCTAGTTTTTATTTTTAGAAAGGCATAGCATTCTAGGTTGTCTAAAAGCTTATATTAAGGCCTTAAAAGTGCAGTTATTGTGGTAAGTTTATGTATGGTGATAGATAATTTTGACTTTTAATTATGTTGTTAGTTTGTTGTATCAAGATGCTTATAAGCAACAAAAATGGTTTTTGTGCTTAAGTCTATGTAAACATGTGTATATATGTAGAAAGTAAAGAGCAAGGGAGAAAATTTAGGAAAAAACCTTGTCATTTTAGCTAGCCTGCCCTTGTTGATGCTTTCAGGTCCCTATCATCAAACAACCTCTGTCATATGTACCTTTTGGTATGTTAGAATGACATAGAAAGAAATGACCATTCCAACTTTTAATACCTATTCTCTAGTTGGTGCAACAAATCAAAGTTGGAAATCCTAGTCTACAAGAATGGTATTTCAAGAAAAAAAATTTAGAGAACTCATTCCTTAACCCAAGGAGTGGGTTTCTAACTTAAGTAAGAAAGATAAAAATTATAGCAGAAATAAAAAAAAAAAACTTATCTTTCATTTAATCTTTCTAAATTTTCGTAACAAAATAAAAAAATTGAAAATTTTAAAAAATTAAAAAATAAAATAAAATAAAAATTTTAAAATCTGAAATGTAAAATTTAAAAAATAGATGTTTCTCTTTTGTTTTTTACTCTTTTCTGGCTATAAGAGACGTTCTTTTTATTGATTAATTGTTTTTTCTCTCTCAATTGGGTTAAAATAACTAGCATGTCAAGATATGGTGTTACAATTAAAAATCATGAAAAAATAGTGCTAAGTATTATATATTGTTGACCAAAATATTGGCAGGATCCTTTATACTTATGTTAATATTGTAAAAACTATTGATTAAAGTTTCTTTTGAATATTTAATTTTTTCTATTTTTGAATTGATTAACAATACATTAATATTGTTTTACTAGACAATGATTTTTTAGTTTTCACATTCCATAAAATTTATAAATTTATGATATAATGTTGGATATATCCTTTTTTAAAGTTGCAAAAAAAAATTAATTATCATATATAAATTTAAGTTTTTATCGAATCAAATAATAAGGATATTTTGATTAATTGAATTAATTTTTTTTCTATTCTAATTTGTGAAAATGTTTTACCAAGCACGTAAAATAAATTAGACATTTTATTGTGATTTTAAGTCTTGAATGGCCATTTATTTTTTTATCATTCCATCATATCAAGCAAATTCGTTAATTTGATTTAATTTGACCTGACCTTAATAATAAAAAAAATGGGTTTTTATATCATGTGCCACGTTATTAGAAGTTCGGTATTTTAATTTTTAATTTTCTTGTTCTAAAAAATATGTAGTTTGGTCATTCAACATTACACGAAAGAAAAAAAGAAAAAAAAGGTTTCCCTCTTCATGGTTGAACAACATATTGGGTGTTCCATTCCATTGCATTCTGGGTTTTTGTGGTTCCCAACATTTCTTCCATGTACCAGAAAAGGAAAAACAAAAGAAAATAATAAAAAGATCCCAAATTTTCTCTCTTAGTTTTTCTTCAAACGCCGTTGGGTTGGGGTTTATTCTCTTTTAGATTCCATTACTATTAGAAATATTCTGTTGGTAATTTTGAACATACTCAAACAAGGTTAAACAACTTTCCAGACCAAGTTGGTCAAGTTCTATAATATCAAAAGGGTACAAAACAAACAAATTCGTATCTGTGATTGTGATTTTTGTTTTCTTTTTCTATTTGTGTGTGTGTTTTCTTCAACTAATATGGTGATACATTTATTTTTGTTAAATGTAGTAAATTTTATAAAAGAGGAGGTATGGATGAATTGAGAGGAGGAGGGGGCGGCGGAATGGTGTTGGATTCACCAGATATGTTGAAGAACACGCCGTCGAATATAAGAAGATTAGCGGATGAGATAGAGCAGTGCGAGGGGAGGCACAAGTATCTTGCTCAAACAACAAGTCCATCCGATGGGAGTGATGTTAGGTGGTACTTCTGCAAGGTCCCTTTGGCTCAAAATGGTCCGTCCATTTTCCTTTTACTATTTCCTCTTTAAATTTTTACTTTTTTTTTCCGGGTTAAAATTTACTATTTTTTGGTTAATTGCTGACATGGGATTTTGTGTTTTGTCTCTCTCCATCAAATAATAACAGAGTTAGCTGCATCAGTCCCTCGCACGGAGATAGTTGGAAAGGGTGATTACTTTCGTTTTGGTATGAGGGATTCTCTTGCAATTGAGGCATCTTTCTTGCAGGTAAACTTATTTGGTTTCATTTCTTTTTGAGATTTTTAAATGTGGTATATTTCTATATTTTTCAGATGCTGAGCTTCTGATCAGAATGAGTAATTTACTTGAGACTTGAAAATCTGTAGTTGCTGTGGTACTGATACTTGACAATATGATCATAAATTATGTCTCATGTCAAGTTAGACTATCTGCATTAAGATGATATATAACCTCGAATTCTTGTCACGTCAAAGCTTTAAATTACTAATGAATATTCAATCCAGAGAGAGGAAGAATTGCTTTCTTGCTGGTGGGAAGAGTACGCAGAGTGTAGTGAAGGTCCAAGTGGGCCTGTTGCTACATCATCTAAGTCAAAGGCACATACAAAGGAATTTTCTGCAGAAAGCAGTCGATCAATCCAGCTTTACGCCGATGAAGAAGAGAGAGTTGGTGTCCCTGTAAAAGGAGGGTTATATGAGGTATCTTCTCAGTCCATCATTTCCTATTTTAAAAAGGTTACCATACTTGTTTTGGTATATTTAGTGACTTGGTGCATCGTAGTTTGTGGGATCCTTCATTTTGTTCTAACTCGAGAGGAATTGGTACTTCCTTGGGCAAAACTATCTACTTTCCCTTGGATACATTAAAATTTAATGTTGCTTATGGAGGTCTGTCCTGTCCTTGAATTCACGCATATTCTCTTTCCCAGTTGCAGATGATTATAGATGTACTACATGAACTTTAGTCATTTGTTTTGAAAAATGCCAATATTAGTGCTCGTGCTAGTCAAAGTTGATATTTTGTTACACTCTGTCACCTGTTGGGAATTATTGCTAGGGAAGTTTCCAAATTCGTCTGCTAGATTTGGCAGCTAAATATTACATCCTATCGGATTGGAATGCTTTTGGATTTTCATTTCATCTCTTTGTTTTGAAATAGCTGTGATATTACGTAAGTTGCCCAATTTTCGAGCTCATTGATCGATTGTTAACTTTATATTGCTAATCGGATACAAAGGAATTAAAGAGCTTTTGAAGGGAAGGGACCATTTCTTCCTATTTTGAAATTCCATTTTTTGGAGGGAAGGAATCATTTCTTCCTTTTTCGAAATTCCATTTCTCACATGACATTTCTTTTCTTTGAACAGGAATTGTACAAGAATGTAAAGATAGTTTGAATAACTAATGTAAATATATTTGGATTGCTCCTTGCACCCCATTCATATTAATAAAATCATTAACTTTTCAAGAAAAGAAAAAAGGTATTGCTAATTGAACTGGTCAAATGATGATGCCTGCATTTCGTTGGAGTATAAATGCTTTGATTTTATGAACATATAATTGGCCTTTCAACTAGTTACTTCCAAAAATTTTTCATAATGATGACACTTCTTCTAAGAAGTTTAATGATATTACTATTGCAGGTAGATTTGGTGAAGAGAAATTGCTTTCCTGTTTATTGGAATGGAGAAAATCGTCGTGTGATTAGAGGTCATTGGTTTGCTCGGAAAGGTGGTCTTGATTGGCTTCCATTACGTGAGGATGTTGCTGAGCAGTTGGAGTTTGCATATCGTGGCCGGGTGTGCTTCAGTACTAGTGGCAGTTCTAATTTTAGTTATGTGATCAATTAAATAAAAAAAGATTTTATCTATCATTTTATTTTTTCCCTGAGTACTATGTGTATAAAAGGTGTAAATACCATGCTCAAAGATTGTAGATTGCCTTGCTTTTGCATTCCGTTGTTCTTTTTCCCTTTTTTGGGCTTTTGCTTCCTCTTATTTCTTCCTTCTTTCTTTCTTTCTTTTTCTTTTTCTTTTTTCTTTCACGTGGGGTATGTGTGTGTCTGCATCAATATGGAAAAATCTTCTCTCATTTCCTTTCCTTTTACTTTCTTCTCTTCAATTTGTTCCACTCTCTCCATTTCTCTTGTAACATTACGATGACATCCAATTTTGTACATTTTCATATTTTCTTTGTGTCCTTTATTTTGTGTTGACGTTTTGAATAACTGATCTTTAAGTCAAAGCCGATCAGTGAAATTAAAATGTTTTCTTGTAGGTTTGGCATCGAAGAACATTTCAACCGTCTGGACTATTTGCAGCTCGGGTTGATCTACAAGGCTCAACCCCTGTATGGCTTTTTTTTTTTTTTTTCTATTGGTGGTATGGATCACTTATCTGTTGACGTGTGGCATGAATTTGTATAGTTATATGGATGCAGGGACTACATACACTTTTTACTGGTGAAGATGATACATGGGAAGCTTGGCTAATTGTTGATACCTCTGGTTTCTCGAATGTCATAAGCCTGGGAAGCAAAAACATAAAGTTAAGGCGTGGGTACGCCCCATCTCAATCTCCAAAACCAACACAGGTATTTTTACTTGCATAATTTCTATGCTAATAACCTACATCCGCCTGGATCTTGTTGACTGCCCTTTTATTTTTTTTCCTTCACTGTTCCCTCTTTTGGGTGTTAGCCAAAGAAAAAGGTGATGGCTTCGATATATTATAATATTTTGCAAATAAATAAATGTAGTCTTCTTAAAGAAAAAGCTGTGCGGAAACTATAAGAGAAGGGTTGGTGGTGAATTTGGACTACTTCGTGGTTAGGGTGTTATAATTGAGACAATCTTGAGCTTTGAGCTCAGTGAAAGATGAGCTGAGTAAAGAACGATATTACTTGAGATGCCTTTTTGTTGGTATTCTAGTGCTTTTGAGATTGATGGAGAATGGTTGCTTAACTTTAATCAATGACAAAATGAAAGCCAATCATTTTACTGGTAGATATGGCAATTAAAGTGCATAATAAGAAAAGACAAATATTTTAGTCTTTGATTGGAAGAAAGAATAGTAAAGAAGAAAAAACTTAAGTAAGAGTGATTTCTTGGAAGGAATCTTAAAGTTTATGGGTATTAAGAATAGTTGCATTACAAAGTTCATGGAAGAACAAAAATATTGGAAAACTTTGTCTACTTTCGTAATGTTGCACATTGGTTTGAGAAGTACTACTTGAATGGTATATAAGTAGATGTTGAGGGAATTACTAATAACTTTGGTCAACTATTTTGGATCAGGTTGAAATAGTTATTTGTTATGCCTAAATTTCGGGCATGGGGTGTGAAAAAAATAGTATCAGAGCTATTCATGAGTTAGATGGGAGCTAAATGCTGTGTGAGCAAAGTGCTACATCAATTGTCATTGACATGGCCTACCTTTGAAGCTTATTTGAGCCATCTTTGGAATTCTGTATTGCCTGGCCCTGAGTGATTTTGTGCCCTGATGAGGCGCTAGGTCCCTCGATGTCCAACATTTGTTGGAGAAGTGATATATGTGTAAGTTTTAAGTGAATGTTGTGGAAATTACCAATTATTTCACTCTCTAATGAAGGGAAAGCATTGTAATACTCTACAGATACTTTAAGATCCTTTAAGCATGTAGCACTCAAACATGCTATCTGAGAACTAAATAATATTGGTTACATATTTGAAAATAAATAAAATTTGATGATGTAGAAGAAGCTTCAAAGTAAAAGATTTAGGACCGCTCTGTTGCTTGAAAGAACTAAATAAGAAGAGAGAGGGAGAGATAGAGAGAAAAGGCAGATTTAAAAGCAAGATTCTTATTGTATTATATCTGAAGATTCATTTCATGTACCTATAGGTACATGAAACCTTTTAGAACTCCTTTATGGCTGGAGTTAGTTATAGGCTAGTGATACCAGTTAATAACTCATTCTAAACTAACTCTTCGAGCTAACTTACAAGAGATATAATTAACATTACACTGTGACTTAAGACAATTACAATATTGCAGTAACAATAATTATGTTATAGCTTATCATCTCCCCTCAATCTGAGCAAGGGAAACTTGGGGAAGCTTGCTCCTTTGATAGCTGAAATCTTGGTTGCCCAAAGCCTGAGTTAGAATATCAGCTTGATGTTCTTTGCTGGATAACAGGATATTTTGAGAATATGATTATTATTCATTCTATTAAAGATTCATTTATAGTCATTAGGTATATATAGACACTGAATACAAGTAGTAGTTAGTTATAACTAACTTCTAGAACAATCTGGGTTAGTCAACTCGTTTAATGAGTTGACTTCAGACTCTACTGCATTTACTACATTACAGTATATTATTAATAAACCTGCAACTATTTCTTATTCTCTAACACTGGAGATGTAAGAGACCAAGAGTGCCTTGGAGACCACTTGTTCTTTCACAAAGTGGTAGTCTAACTCTATATGCTTTGTCCTTCCATGAAAAATAGGGTTGGCTGCCATTGTTAAAGTTGATACAGTCACAATTACAGGTGTGCTGATTGAAGGGAATAGATCATTTAGGATAAAGGTTAGCTACTTAATTTCTAAAACAGTTTCATTACATAGTCATTTCACCTGCACATTGTAGACAAAAGAAGGCTCTCCAGTACCATTTTCTTGCTTTTCATGTTGTTGAGAAGATCTCTAAGTCATTGGAGGCAAAAGTAGTTTTGACGAACTTTTATACACAAAGGAGCTTTATAAGTAGGGTGAACATGGGTTGGTAGAACTGACTAAATCAATCCAAAACCAACTGAAACATTCAGGTTGGTTGTTATTTGACATGGTTAAAAATCATCTAGTTAGTTTTAATTGTAAACCATCTCATTTGGTTTGGTTTGAAATAGGTCACAAACCAAACCAAACCAAACTATGTTTAATATTATGTGTATATTAGTTAAACTTAAACGGATTACGTTCATCCCTAATTTTATGTCTATATTGGTTAAACTTGTAATATAGATGGTAAATTACAATTGATCTACTGGTTAGTTTTTTTACCTTTGAAATTACTGGCTAATTTTTTTTTTCTTTGCTTATCTGAATTTTTTGGTAAAATTTATCATTATTTAATTTAATGAATATTGAAAACAAAACAAGCCAACTCTACAGATGTTGGTTCGTTTTCTTTATTTTACGTGATTATCGGTTAGTTTCCAATGTAAACAAACTAGTTAGGTTTGGTTTGAAATAGGTTCAAAACAAACCAAACCATGTTCAACCCTATTTAGTAGCTTAAGTCAAAATTATATGTAGGCGTCAACCTCTTAATTTAGTGAATGCTAGGGTTGCAAGGGCACTAGTTATTTTGACTTGCAGATTTTTGTTGTTCCTCATAAAAGCTAATGGAATAGCTGTAGTGACTGACATGTTGTCTTATCAGGATGAATTGCGTCAGCAGAAGGAGGAGGAAATGGATGATTATTGTTCACAAGTATGTCAAATTACCTGAAGCCCTTTGCCTTATGTCTCTTGTATCATGCTTGAGAAAGTTTGTTCTATAAGAAACAAATAGACATGGTAAATGTAGTTACTTTGGGTCAAAAATTGAGAGCCTATATATATACATACTTTGTGAAAGATGGTCGTCTGCTGTTCAGATGTATGGTCAAAGGAGATTAGGATGGTTTGAAATTCCGATAATCAACAGTTAGATGGATATTTTGGACAAACTTCCTCTTAATTCATATTGAGCAAGCTGGGCATCCAACGGTGTTCTCCATCACTGTGACCATTAGTTAAGAGTATCCTACTGTAGTCTGATCCAGTACCACTGGCTGCTTCTTTTCGTCCATCTTACCATGGTATTATATGATGCATGTCTTTCTTAATACTCCTTTTGGGATTCATCTTTCCACAAAGGCGGGCTGTTCTACAACATTATTTCGCTCTTTAAGACTGCTGCCAATTATATTGAACTTCGCAAACAGCTGAGGTTTTATCTGAATTTTTGGAGTAGCAGTAATCAAGGAAACGTTTCCTCTGATTTGGCATTTTGATTTTAATAGAAAATCAAAGGCACCATTTTTGTTTTCATTGAGAAGAAGCATCAATACTGGCCATCTCTAATTTCAATTGCCTATATCTATTTGTTGATACATCAAGAACTAAATGGAATAATGAAACACATTAAACCAAAATGTGAAATTGGTTCATAAAATGTACCCTATATTAAGGTTCATTGATTTCTGTTATTTTTCTTGTGGTAACAATTATCTTTGAAAGAGTTTGCTTCTTTTTATGTTAGATAGTACTGTTTATTGCTGTTCATTAGAACGGATACATTGTCTTGTATTCCTGACTTTCTTCTTTTTTTTAACATTATTTCTATGTTAAAGACGCATGTGGGAATGCCATGATAAACTGATAAAATAATGGCTTTGCCTTTGCAGCTTGTACACTTCATATTTTCATCAGGCATTTAAGCATTAAATTCTCATTGTTTTTACTATTAAAATTTGCTTAGCCATACTTCAAATAAATAGTGTTGTTACATTGTATGGCTTAGATGTTGTTGTTTTTACTATTAAAATTTGCCTAGCCCTTACTTCAAATAAATAGGGTTTATTACATTACATCAAGGGATCAGCTAAATTTGCTAAATGTCACTTTTTGCTTAGATTGCTTGATCTTCGGTAAAGATTGTGCAATGGCTATATGCTTTTCTCTATGTGTTCTATTGCATGTGAGTTTCTTGATAAATTGTCTAGAACAATTCCTGCATCTATCAATCTGTTCAGGCTGTTTTTTCAGATACCTTCTTCAATAGGTTTAATATATTATGAGCATTGTCAGTTGTTTTATGTTTTCAGATTATGGTTTTTCCATTTGCTAAGGTGTAAAGTGCTTGAATGAAGTATTTGGTGAAGAATATTTTGGTTATTAATGTTATTTCCTTATTCTATGGTATTAAATTAGGCAATAGTTTAGGTTAGGTAATTAATCAAGTTGGTTTCCTTATTATTAGTTTCCTTAAAATTCTAGTTACCTTATTAGTCTAACTTCTAATCTTGTTCACCAAGTTGTCATGCCTATAAATAGGCTCTTCTATTGTATTCATGAAATATTAAGATTCACAAAGTAGCCTTTATGAGTATTTCTCTATTAGAGCTGCCGTTAGCGGTGGCTCCACCTATCTTCAGCACTTTTTCATATTTTCTCTCCATATTTTATATATTTTCCACATGGTATCAGAGCTATCCTCCTAGTGGGCTGCTTCCCTTAAAAAAAAAAAAAACACTGAGCAGTTGTGTTAGCCTACGGGTCTCATGTCCATCCAAGCGGTCCTGTTAGCCTACGGGTCACATGACTATCTAAATCCAAATCCAAATCCACATTCGGATCCAAATCCAAATCCAAGTCCATATCCAAGTCAAATCCAAATCCAAGTCCAGTCCAAATCCAAGTCAAATCCAAATCCAAGTCCAGTCCAAATCCAAGTCCAATTTAGTTTTTAGTTATTATCTCAATCTAAATTCTATCCAACGATTGTGGGGAGTCATTACACCAAAGTGGTGCACACGACCCCAAATCAATCCTAATTCCATCCGTGTTCAAGGTTAGACGAGCCGTAGTGACTGTGGTGAGCTCTGAGTTAGACGAGCCATGGTGACCCATCCTTTCCATCAAGATCAAGTTTTCTTTTGAAGACCTTTCAAACTTAAGGTCGTATCTCTACTATTACCTTGAGTTTGAGAGGGGATGTTGGAGAATATTTTGGTTATTAATGTTATTTCATAATTCTATGGTATTAAATTAGGCAATAGTTTAGATTAGGTAATTAATCAAGTTGGTTTCCTTATTATTCTAGTTTCCTTAGAATTCTAGTTACCTTATTAGTCTAACTTCTAGTCTTGCTCACTAAGTTATCATGCATATAAATAGGCTCTTCTCTTGTATTCATGAAATATTAAGATTCACAATGTAGCCTTTATTTCTCTAAAGGTGGCTCTACCCATCTTTAGTACTTCTTCATATTTTCTCTTCATATTTTATATTTTATATATTTTCCACAGTATTGAATTCCTTTTTTTGTTTTTAGCTGTATAACTTTCATCTTTGGTCTAGGTTCCTGTTCGGCATCTGGTATTCATGGTTCATGGTATTGGGCAAAGGTTGGAGAAATCAAATCTAGTGGATGATGTTGGAAATTTTCGCCATATCACTGCAAGCCTTGCTGAAAGGCACCTAACTTCATACCAGCGTCGCACTCAAAGAGTCCTCTTCATACCTTGTCAGGTGGGAACAGAACTTGGGTAACCCACTGAACGCACTATTAGGTTTAATTATGAGCTCTTGTTTTATACAGTATAAATCCATTACTTAAACCTGTACAGAAATTGAGTTTGTCAAATGTCTGCACTCAGATATGTATTGCAAAAACAATTACTACCCAAACAAATCCCCTAAAGTAGGAGAAGAGACAAAAGAAAAGGATTTAAGATACTTGTCTTGTTAGAATGTTTGTATTTAAGTGATGTGGAGTGTAGCTGTTTCATACCTTTTTGGTGTTGTAAAAATTATCAGCTGTTGCTTGACCACTGGTTATATATAGATTTTCATCTTCAGAGATAACTAATGGCTGTCAAGGACCATTTATTTGATAAAATATTTGAGAGATTGTTTTGTTCACCTATTTCCTAATTTTTTGCATTACAGTCTTATGGTGGTTGTACCCTTTCCATTTACGTTTTCCTTATTCAGCCTCAATTGCCTCTTGGCCTGGAGGGCGAGGATGAGGGGGCAAGGCTTGGCATTAACTATTTTTGATCGCTTCCTGATTCTTTGCTTATGCTACTAGTATTACATCCTCTTTTTGCTTAGTCAGCAAATAAGGAAGGTCATCTAAAGTAAAATGGATCTAGAGGGATAATGAAAACTATCATTGATTACATAGATGGGCAGAGGTATTTATAGATACCTGCTGCTCCTAGAGTTAGTTATAACCGCCTTAGCTGTTACTACTTAACTATGATACAACTGGGGTACAATGCTGATGTTTATTCGAGCTATAGACAGTCATTCCTAACTGATTACAACAATAACATGATTCTAGAAGCTTCTCCCTATCAAAAAGTAATAGTTAATCTGATTATTCACAATGAAATTCACAAAACTCAGTTCAGGATGTCTTGAAGATGCCACTTCAAAGGTTTCTATTAGTTATTACTGAGTTAGTTTTTGGTTCGAAGATTGTCTAAAGTGTGAATATCACCTATTCCCTGATGAAGGTTTTAACAAATAATACTCTTTTACTAGCTTAAATCCTTGTATGAAATTTCTTTTTGTTTATCCTTTTTTCACCAGTGGAGGAAAGGCTTGAAGCTCAGTGGTGAAGCTGCAGTTGAAAGAATCACTTTAGATGGTGTACGTGGTCTGCGTGTAATGTTGAGTGCAACTGTTCATGATGTCTTATATTACATGAGCCCCATCTACTGCCAGGATATCATTGACTCGGTATATAATCAACACAATGTTTTACATATTTCTCTGCATTTAGTAGCTCTTTTCTTTATAGTTTCCTCTGAATGTTATTATATTCCAATTCTGATTTGGAATGTGTCTTGGTCTATCTAATGCTTTATTAAAGTTTGTGGGAATTTTTTCTTCCCACATTTGCTTTACAAAATTGCTGCAGTAATAAGTATCTATGTATATTAAAGTAATTGAGAATGCATATAAATATGAAACCTTCCCTCCTCTCTTTTCCTCCTTGAAATGGAAGAATTTGGTTTTAGAGATGGGCCTTGGTCTACTATAGACTTGGTCTCTAGTCTATAGTTTGCTGATGCATTGACTCATCATGCGCTGGTGTTTCTCGTGCTAACTCATCCGATGTCACTTCCTGGTGAACTTCGATGGTGCCTGTAGGTTGAGCTAACACATATTGGTGTCACTTTGTAGTGTGACATCTGTTTCTCGTAGTTCTCAGGTCTTGGATCCTTGTTCTTGTCAATCTTTAGTTACAAGATGGAGAAAATTTAAGATAGTAGTATCTCCACTTGGGCGAGAGTTCTATTGTTCTCAATAATCGATCCAACCTAATACCAATTGGTTTCAAGTGAAGCGCATCTTCTTAATTAAGAGTAAACTAGAAACAATTTTTGGGTATTCTGTGATAAGACACATGACCTGTTTGCTATTTCATATGTGCTTTTGGCACTGTATTCTATTTCATTGACATGAATTCAATTTGGTGGCACAATAAAATTATCTAATAAATTTAGATGTTCTTTATATTTGTTAAGAATCACTGCAGTTCTATCTAGAAATCAATTGGTCAATGAGAGCAGTGGCTAGGACCTCATATGGAGAATTTGGAGGTGGTGATTTTTTAATATGGGAGGTGTGCATATTCCAACATCCTTTTACGTGTGATCCGTGACGAGAATTGGGAACTAAGAGCTCAAACGAGAGATGGGTCACATGTGGACGACGTAAGAAATTGGGTCAAGATTCATTTCTAATACCGTGCTAAGAATCATTGAGGTTGTATCTCAATTGGCCAACGAGAGGAGTGGCCCAGGACCTTTTGGTGAATTTGGAGTTTGTGATTTTTTGATATGGAAGTGCATATTCCAGCTTAAACTGTTAAGATACAATGTCATGTCTTCGAGTCTCATTACCACCTATTTAAAAACATTAAAATCGTTTTTACTTGCAAGGCACATTATGGACCGTGTTAAGTATAATAAATAAATACAACAAACCCCTTTGGATGAGAGAGTAACTCAATAATAGGATAATAGTGTGTTAAGTACAATAAATAAATAAAATAAACCCTGTTATACAAGTTTAAACTTTTAGATGAGGTGGTGACTCAATAATATTGAATATTATTTATTACTCATTAAACCACATCTTAATTGTGCCTCGTTTATGTATAAATATGCATCATGTCAACTGCATAAATTTGTAAAATAAAATTCCGTGTTTAGTGTACAGTTTGTAATAACTGCCACCCTATGATGGTTTCTAGTAAATACTGAAGTCTTCTTCTTGCTCCTCTAATTCCATGCCTAAACTTGTTCTCCACTTTTAGGTTTTTGTTTCTGGCAAGAGTTCGTACTCGACAAAATTTCTTGTTAGATTATCCGTTCTATTATTCTAATTGTTGTGCCTATGTGATGTTTGGTGAGCCTGTGGAATTATGTTTGTCTACTTATGTTATTATTGAGTGAGCTAATTAATTGCCGAAGGAATATGCTCATATTGTGAAGAATTGTTCCTAATACAGAAAAACATTAGTGAAAAAGTATTCCTTGTATGTTAAACTTAACTTGCAGCATTTTTGCATATGAAAAAAAGATTGCTGCAGTTGCCCAGTCCTCACCAATATCTTTAATTCATATGGTTCCAATTGTTAGTCCTTAAATATACAAATATTTTATCACTCTGAGTTTCTATTTTTGTGAAAATCCTTAGTTTGGATGAGTTAATTCATGTTTCTTTGTCGTTAATCTCTGTATCGAACTTTAGTGTCTAATGTAACATTGAATGAATGGTGAACAATCAAAAGATGTACTTTGTTAACTGAAATATGATGACTGGACTGAACAATTCATATGCTGGCCAGGTCTCCAACCAGTTAAACAGATTATACTTGAAGTTTCTGAAGAGGAATCCTGGTTATGATGGGAAGGTTAGCAAGTGATTTTTTCTCAAATCATAGTTTTAATGTTACATTTTGAGGTTCAAATGAGCAATTTGTTGTGTTGATATGCAGGTCTCTGTCTATGGTCATTCTCTTGGAAGTGTTCTCTCTTATGATATACTTTGCCATCAAGAGACTTTGTCCTCCCCATTCCCAATGGAGTGGATGTACAAGGAGCATGACAAGGACGAGAAATCTCGTTCCTTTATTCATAATCTAACTTCTTACAGTAACTTTACGTCCAATCTGTCAATGAAGAATCTTGTTAATGATGAAAGAGAGAGTATGGAATGTGATGTGGTTAAAGCCAAAACTGACGCCGAGCAGAGTTCAGCAGTACTTGTGGAAGAAGATGCCCGGGAAACTTGTATCCCAGTGGATCCTCCTGCATCATCAGACTCAGATGAACCTAGTAGAGATATTGATAACAAGAAACCAAATGATGTCATGTTATCAGATGAAAATCTTCGTGATCAATCTTTTGATTGGACTGATCTTATTTCTTTTGAGAGTAAGGGGGCAAATGAACCTCCAAGCATAAGAACTGGAGTAATTGAAAGTGGGGAAAGGAAAATTGTTGAACAAATGCCTAATAGTGGCAAAGACAAAGCTGAAGTCTTAATGAAAGAGGTGGAAGACATACCTGATAGTGACAAAAACAAAGCAATCAAAATTTTAGTGAAAGAGGTGGTTACATGAAACTTTGTTGTTTTCACTATTTTAACATCTTAATTTATCTGCTAAACATGATGCATTTGATCTTGCAGATTGATTTGCTAAAAGCAAAAATAACAAGTTTAGAGTCTGAGAAAGGTGCAAATCTGATGTGGCATTAAGGGATTCATTTACACAACACTGCACTCATATTTTTTGATTTTAGAGGTGCTAAATTTTGTTCATGGAATGCTGAGTGCTTTTATTAATCGTTGGAAATTGATATGTTATACAACTAGGTTACGGAATGCAGACTACGACAAGAACTGAAGCTTGTCCTGAACAGAATATACTCTGGCAACGTGATTCATGGAGAAGCTATACCCCATACATAAATTACACTAAATTAGCTTTCAAGGTATTTTGTTTTGGTATTGTGATGTAATCTTCGGAGCTTATTCTCTTCCTGTCTCTCTCTCTTGGAAGATTATGGCTATGGAAACTTTCTGCTTTCTATTGCTTGGTCTTTGTTATGCTTCAAGTTTAGATAGAAGACAAAAGGGCAATCTTTAGAGGTGAACAGAGGACAAAATCTCTGTTCAGATTGGTGGAAAGAGGTAAAGGTTGGGTGAGAGAGAATAGGTTATAACTTGTGGAGGTTTTCTGGGTCTGAGATCACTTCTCAGAAGCAACTACTGGGGTGGGGGAAAATGCAGGGGACAAAAGTAGTAAATCAACGCTTGTGCTGATAAGGAGGATCAGGAACAGACTTTTTTTTTTTTGGGGGGGGGTGTTTGTTTTGTGTGGTTGAGGTTCAATTGGGTCAGTGGAGGTACAGTTGATCCAAGTAAATAAGAAAGTTCCTCCATGTCCCCTTGGTGCATATCAGTAAAGTTCTATTCTTTCCAAAAAGGGTTCCTGGCTTTGGCTCAGGTAGTAGTCAAGGAGATATTTGGAGGAAGATTGCTAGGGCTTCCGCTAGATGGTTAAAGGAGCCTTCATCTTGTTCTCATGCGAAAGCTGCCACATCAATCTTCTTCAGTGGAATGGTCAACATGGAAAAGTTCTTTGAGAGAAGTATTTTGGAGAAGCAGAACAGGCAGAAAATTATTTTCGTGCTGCTCTAATTTTTTTTTTTGGGGGGGGGGGGGTATAAGCAGCCTGGTGATTGGAAATACTGATACAATTTAAAATTCAGTTCTTTCAGACATGTCGGATGTATGGTGCACTAGATTTTGATTAACAGAGGCGAGATGCAGAAGGCGCACAATTTTGATGTGGGCGAGATAGAGTTTATCCCTGAAGTCAGCCGGGGGTGGGGAAGCACATGTGAATTGGGCTTGGGGATGTGCTGGTTTAAATTTTGTTGATAAGGTAGAGACAGCCATGTGCATCAATGGGAGTGAACAAGGTGAGATGTCCTGAAGTAGAAGAATGATGGTAGAGAGAGAAACAATTCGAGAAAACTGATTTGTATTGAGGTCTTGTGTGCATGAGTACATAACAGCTACTTACGTAGTTAGTTCTCCTCTAACTAACTCACATGCTATAACTGATAACATGTTCTTTAACTACAACCTAGATGTGTCATAACTAACTCCATGTGCTTTCCATGTGTTCTAACTCAGATGTGCTTATTTCAATTATGCACATCTATTATAACTGTCTACGTGTTTTACGAGATCCTAGAAGCTATTTGCTAATTCTAGCTATTTTCCCTCCCTGCTCCTGTTTTGCTTTTTATCATGAAGATAAAGCTAAGATGCTAACTTAAAGAAAGGTCTTGTATTTGGAAGCAATAGGGGTAGGATGCTCCAGGACTTGCTGGAGGCCCAGATACAGCTTTGTCCACTCAATAAATATGGGGTGTTAGACGAGGCTAAGCGCAGCTCACCTGGGCTGCCTGGGCTCTGATTCTTCCTGTAGGCTAACAAACTGCAAAAGGTTGTCTAATTGGACCAATCATAGAGCAAAAGTAGGAACTGAAGTTTTGTGGTATATCTTGGCTGGGCCCAAAATGAGTTGGGTGCCTAGGTGGATGAGTTTTTTGCTTGAAGACTAGTTTGTCTAAAATGTTCACGCAAGGGCTATGGTACAGGTCAACGAAACTCTAACCATTTGCAGTAAATTAAGCTGAAATTGATAAGCATCACCTGATAGAGGCCAAGAGGATTTGCTGATGGCATTTTGTGCCAATGCTTCCCTTTAGGCATTTATGTGGATAGTTCCAAGCACGGCAAAAAAGGGTGGGCAGATCTCTCTTCTCTGGTGATTCCAGCTCTAGATGTTTCTGGAATTGTACCAAGGATTCTTCATTGGCTTGCTTTTTTGATTCCAGAAATTTTAGGCTCTTGCTGCATCAAGTTCCAAGATCTTGTTGCCGAGCCTCTCTTTACAATTGATTCTGGTTGAGGGGCTTTGGTTCCCTTAAATCTCAACAGAAGCTGGTTTTGATGAAGTGATCTTTTGGGGCTAATGCATTCTTTTACAATAAAGCACGGCTGGTTTTTGTCCAAAGAAGCTTTTTCCCCTCATGACTATGAGTACTTAGTGCAAAAAATCATATGGAGATGGTTTTTATTTGTTAAAATTGTATTAGATACCTGATTATTTGAGCAAGCGTCTTTTGATAGGATGTCTATATTTGGTATGATTCTTGCTGCATTACTTGCTCCAAGATTATCTATATTTGGCATAATTAGATTAGCTGATATATAACTTGGCTTTCATTTACTGTTGCGTAGCTATCTGGTCTTCTGATTGTATCTAGACAATCATATTCTATGGCGTCTAATGCCTTATTGTCATTCTTTTTTTCTCTCCTTTCTGTATTTCCTGGCAGGTTGATACATTTTTTGCTGTTGGGTCTCCTCTTGGCGTGTTTCTTTCCCTTCGCAATGTTCGAATCGGGATAGGTAATATGCATCTATGGTGCATTTTACTTTGCCATTTCCTTTGATAATTACATTATGGGTTTTTATTTTTGTCACACTTTTTCAAATTGGTCCTTATTATTTTAAAATATTTAAATTAGTCCTCAATGTTTCATAAAAATAGTCAAATTAACCTCTATTGTTCAGAAAACATTCATATTAATTCTTAATGTCTTACAAACTTATGGAAATTAGTCCTCATCTTAAAGAAAAATGAGTGAAAAACATATCATCTAATTTGAATAGATTTCTAAAATATTTAAGACTAGATAAGTATTTTTTCAAACAATAAGGACTAATTTGACTATCAAAACATTGAGAACTCATATGGATGTTTCTAGATAATACGAACTAATTTGCCTATCTCTGTGAAACACTAGAGACTAATTTGATATTTTTGTGAAACATTGAGCACTAATTTGGGTATTTTATAACATTGATGACCAATTTAAAAAGGTGTGACAAAAATGGAGACTATTTATGAAATTAACCCATATTGTTAATCCGCACATATAACAAATGTTTTAATATATGACTCAATTGCAATATTCATTTGCATTTTTTTTTAAGAATATTCAGAGTGTTGAGGAGTAATTTAGATCAGTCAGACATTTGGTCGAGCACTTTTTCAGTTCTTTTAGATAACTTGTTAGGAACTAGGAATTTATGTTATCATTAGTTTTTTTTTTCCCTTTTTTTTGTTAAAATATTTTTTGGAGAAGTAAAGAATTCTACTGATGGGCAACAAGGTGTGCAAGAAGCAACTCTGAGATTATATTATATTAGCAATTTATGTTATTTATACGTTCTTGTTACTCTCTATGTCAACTAAACAAGATTTCTTGTCAACTGAATAAGATCTCTCATCCAAAACAAGCATCTTGTAGATATTGAGATTCCAAAGGAGGAGAGAAAATTCCTTCCCTTCAAACAACTCTTTGCTTCCTTTATCTTCAAAGATTCTAAATGATAGTAAGAGGGATTATTTATATGATTTTCTTTTTATATTTAGATGTCTTGATCCCATTCCCAAGATGTAATCTCCTCACAAAAGGACTTTGAAGCAACACATTTACCCTATGATGTTAATCTCCCATGGGATTCTAGCCCAAACACATCTAAGAAATAGGCATTCCGTTATTTCCAAATTATTGTTGCAGAGATAACATTTATTGATGTTAAGAATTATGAGGTTCTATATTAATACCAATTAGTGCTAGAGAGTATAGCCTAGGATCTTATTAAGATCTTGTTAAGTGGTCTTGGATTTTATGAATTTTCTATGAGGAAGGAACAATAGACTCCCTTAAGTGTGACCGAATTCGATGAAGAAGATGGGTCCTACATGGAATTACACATAGATGAAAGGGTCACACATGGTTAAATATAACGGGAATAAGGGGCTGGATCTAGGGCTCGTTTGGATTGGCTTTTTTTAAAAGCGCTTTTTTTAACAGCTTCTGAAAAACAGCATTTTTGAGAAGCTGAAAATTCTGGCTTCTAAAAAAAGCTGTATTTGAGCTTTTTTCAGAGTTTCAACTTTTTTGCAAATCAAATCAAATAGTTATTACAAATTTAATGAAACTTTTTCAGGAAAAAAAGTGTTTTTTCCTAAAAAAAAAGCCAATCCAAACAGGCCCCTAGTACCACAAGAATTCTGAGGTTCCATTCTAAAACCAATGGTTGCTAGGAAGAGTAGTCTAGAATCTTATTAAGTGGTCTAGGATTTTATGAATTTCTATGTGGGAGGAATAATACAATTGACAACAATTTGCCTTCTTTTTTAGAGATTCACCATTGTTAAGATTCTCTTCCAAGTCACCTCCCTGTAAAGGATATATCTTAGATAGCTTTAGCTGATTCATTCTTATGTAATAGTTTGTATAGCTAACCAGTTAGTTTTGAGTTATGTTGTTAAGTGACAGCTACTGACAGCTGTACAGAGCTAAGTGTAACTAACTGCCTGTTACTAGCAGTCTATAAATGATTGCTGTTTCATTGATGTCAACATAACAGAATAATACAAAATTTCTTCAATGAATTCTTTTCTCTTCTCTCTCTCTCTTAACATGGTATCAAGAGCTTCTTTTTTCGAAGCTTGAGAAGCTTCCATGGAAGATCACTAAGCTCTGCTACGCTTTCATAGCTTCTTCCGGGGATCATTCCGAAGGCAGAACACAGCTTCTGCGAGAGTTCTCTCAAGTTTTCTCCATTGATCTCATCCTTTTTTCTTCCAGTTCTTCACTTAGGGTTTGAGTCGCCATTAAAACACTTTCAACTTCTTAATATTTGGTGCCCACTCATCAAATTTCATCCATAGCTTCCTCTCAGCTATGTGAATCTCACTATGGTTTCAATTTTTCGATTTGCATCAATTTTCATCAAAAGTTTTCTCTTCTCCAGTGTGACAAACCCTAACTCAATGGCTCTTCCAATTGATCGAACTTTGGACCCTGGCCTCAAGCTTCTCTTCAAGAATCTGAGTCTTCTCCTTCATCTCAAACTAGATAACTCAAATTATATCATGTGGAGAGCTCAAGTTGGAGCAAGTCTCAAGCCTAATGGCGTATTACCCCATGTAGCAAAGAATCCTCCTGTTCCACCAAGGTCTATCACCACAAAATAGATGGATCTCTAGTACCAAATCCTGAGTATAACAACTGGATGCTAACTGATGAACACTTAAGAGCCTGCATCTTTGCTTCCCACACACCTGGTGTGCTGTCTCAAGTCTTTCATCTGCAGACTTGCACTGAGATATGGAAGGCTCTAGAAGAGAGATTTAGCTCCCTAAGCAGGTCACATATTAATCAACTTAAAATGCAACTGTATGCTCTCTCTAGAGGTAACCAGTCAATACAAGCTTACCATGATCAAGCTAAGTCCATTGAAGAATATTTTAGTTATTAATGTATTTCCTTATGTTATGGTATTGAATTAGGCAATAGTCTAGATTAGGTAATTAGTCAAATTGGTTTCCTTATTATTCTAGTTTCCTTTATTAGTTTAGCTTCTAGTCTTGCTCACCAAGTTATCATGCCTATAAATAGGCTCTTCTATTGTATTCATGAAATATCAACAATTCATAATGTATTCTTCATGAGTATCTCTCTCCTAGAGCCACCGTTGGTGGTGGCTCCAAGCATTTCAACACTTTCATATTTTCTCTCCATATTTTATGTTTTATATATTTTCCACAAAGTCCATCTATGATTAGTTGGCAACTGCTGGAGAGATTTTGTTGCAAGAAGACCTTGTGCTTCTCATTCTCAGAGGCCTTCCATCCAACTATGACTCTCTCAAGACATTCTAGAGTAAGGAAGGAGCACTTCGCTGTTTCTGAACTCACAAGTCTGTTGATCAGTGAGGAGATCAATCAAAAGTTTACAAACACTCTCACAATTCAGGATTCTACTGCAGGTGATGCTTACACTGCTCTTTATGCCACTAATTCTCAAAGAGGAGGTAATGCAAGAGGTAGAGGAAGGACCAATAACAGAGGAGGAAGGGGTCAAAGAGGCAGAAGGGGATACAATTTTCAGAATTATCAAAATCAGGCAACTGCTACATCTAGGCCTATCCTTCCCCCTCATCCTAACACTGCTCCTCTGCTTCCTACACCTATTCAGTGCCAAATCTGTGGTAAATAGAATCACTGCACAATACAGTGTTGGCACAGGATGGATGCTGAGAACTATAACACTCCAATTGTAACCTCTCATCCACAGAAAACTCAAGCATATGCTGTGCATACTTGGAAAGCTCAGGCACCTGCTGCAACCAATTGGTACTTAAGACTCTGGTGCTACAAGTCATGTCACAAATGACTCTTCTCAACTGCAGTTCTATCAGCCCTATCATGGATCTGAGGCAGTCACTGTGGGAAATGGTTCTACCTTGCCTATAATTGGTATTGGTGAGGGTAATCTATCCGTACTCTCCTCTTCTTTTCATCTATCCAATGTTCTTTATGTTCCCAGTATTTCCTCTAACCTACTATCCATTTATCAGTTAACCAAAGATAATGACTGCTCTATTATCTTTAATTCCAAGGCTGTTCAGATCCTGGATCATCACAGCAGCAAGGTGGTGTTCCAGGGTCCCTGTGAGCATGGACTTTACCCTATTCCTTCCACAATAAAGGCTGATTCCAGAAATAAAGCCCTGCTGTGTGCTTGTAGTGATCCACTTCATTCCTCTGAAAGGTTGTGGCACCTTAGACTAGGCCATCCTTCAAAACACGTCTCAAATTCTTTCTAAATTGTTACATATTAGACTAGGATATTCGACTCCTGATTGTACTGATTGTGCTGTGGCTAAAGCACACAAACAACCATTTCCTGTATCAAATAAAAAGAGCACTGCTCCTTTTGAAATCATTCACTCAGATGTATGGGGCCCTGCTCTTGTAAATTCATGTATGAACTACAAGTATTATGTCATATTTCTTGATGACTATACTCAATATTGTTGGCTTTATCCATTAAAAACCAAATCTGATGTTTATGCTGCATATACTAGCTTTATAACCATGGTTAAAACACAGTTTAATGCTATAATAAAAGTGTTCAGGTCTGACAGTGGGGGTTGAATTCATTAACAACCTATTTCAGCTTCTTTTTCAAAAACAGGGGACCATACATCAAACCTCTTGGCCTCGCACACCTAAATAGAATGCAAAGGCTGAAAGGAAACATTTACATCTCATAGAAACAACCCTGGCCATGCTTAATCACAGTAAGCTTCCTACCAAATATTGGTTGGAAGCCCTGGCAACTGCCAACTACCTTATCAATAGGTTACCATCAACAACAAATGCAGACAAATTACCCTATGGATTTCTCTTTTCTGAACAACCAGATTACTTTAACCCGAAACCTTTTGGATGCCTTTGTTTTCCATGGATTAAACCCTATAATACCCACAAACTGCAAAATAAATCTGTCCTGTCTTTTTCTTGGATATTACCCCAACAGTAAAGGGTATACGTGTCTTGAAATAGCCATAGGTAGGGTTTATATCTCCATGCATGTAAGATTCAAGGAGACTGAATTCCCAGGACTTCAGTACTGTAAAAATGATTCTAGTATCGCTGTTTTTATCTCTCATTTTATTCCACAGTTCCATGTTAAGCAAATCAGTCCCAGTCTCTTTCTTGAATCCTCTGTTCAGTTAGAATACAGTTTTCATTCCACTCCAGTCCCTATTTCACACTCTAGTCCTAGTCTATCTCCTACAACTCCAGCTTCTACTGAACATTCCGCGCCAAGCTCTGCTTACAACAGCCTGCACACAATCCTCCTCACACTGCAGAGTTTGACCTATTACTTGCGTTGAAAGGAAATAAGACATTAGAATTTGAAGAGAATGACTTAGTACATATTGTATACTTGACCTTATTTATAATGCACAAAGTTTCCTAATTCTCCGAAGTGAGAACATTACCATAACGGAGAATTACCATAATACTACTAACATTACCGTAATGCTAAGAACAAATATTAATAACTATTAACACTCCCCCTCAAGCTGGAGCATAAATATCGTATGTGCCCAGCTTATTACAAACGTACTGAACAGGAGGACCCTTTAAGGATTTAGTAAAGAGATTTGCTAACTGATTATTTGAACTAACATGTGATGTAACAATCTCCGTAGCTAACGGTTAACTTCTTACAAGGTGACAATCTACTTCAATGTGCTTGGTTCTCTCATGAAAGACGGGATTGGTTGCAATATGCATTGCTGCTTGGTTATCGCATATTAACTTCATAGGCTGAGAGCAATCCACTCCAAGTTCTTTTAGCAAGTGTTTCACCGAAATTAACTCACGCATTGCTAATGCCATAGCTCTGTGTTCATATTCTGCACTTGTGCGGGGTACGACTGGTTGCTCTTTACTTTTCCAAGGGATGAGATTTCCACCAATGAACATACAATAGCCAGAGGTGGACCGCCTATCATTTGGGCATCCTGCCTAATCTGCATCAGAATAGCCAACAATACTCATGCCTCCTCTCCTTTTATATAGTAGCCTCATCTCTTGAGCACTCTTAATGTACTGTAGGCTACGAATGACAGCATCCCAATGACTTTTCCATGGCAAATTCAAGAATTGACTGACCACCCTCACTGCAAAGGAAATATCTGGGCGAGTTATAATAAGATAATTGAGCTTGCCAACCAACTTTCTGTACCTTTTTGGATCTTGAAATGGCTTTCCTTCATTTTGTACAAGTTTACCATTTGGGTCCGTTGGCGACTCACAAGGTTTGCACCTGAGCATTCCTGCTTCCGTCAACATATCAAGTGCATATTTATGCTAAGAAATAAAAATACCTTGATCTGAACGGGCAACCTTAATGCCAAGAAAGTAGTGCAATTGTCCCAAGTCTTTTGTCTGAAAGTGCTAATCATGCGTTCAGGTCACGTTGATAAGGATGAAAATAGAAGCTTCTAGTAGTTTCTAGATTTGATATTTTATGTATTATAGTTGTTAGTTAGTTAGGAGAATTGACAACTGAGAGAGTCATCTTGTTGTACAAGCAAGGCAATTACATGTTAGTTACTGGAATGTCTATAAATACTCGTGTATTATTTCATTTAACAGAAAACGAGAAACAAAATATCTTCTCTCTACTTTTCATTATGGTAATCAGAGCTTGGGAAACACTCTTGGTTCCTTTTTTTTAGAAGACCATCTTCATAAGTCTTCTTCTCTAACTCCTCCGTTAAGGTTTTGCCATTGGAGAACTCCATTAAAGCTTCATCTAGAAACTTCCAAATCTCTTCAAACTTTGATCGAAGGCTCTTCTCCTTTAGGCACATCAATCTATCGGTTCAGATTTTCAATTCATTTCTTTCTCTCAAAAGCCCAACTCATCTCTTCTTTGCAAGACTATTCAACTTTTCTCATGGCTGCTGCTCTTAATCCAACAGGAACTAAGGAAATCTCTCCAGGTTTCCAAAGATTTATTCAAAACATAGATAATCTAGTTCATCTCAAACTAGATAACACTAATTTTGTGTTATGGAGGTCACAAGTTCAAGGTGTTCTTCAAGCTTCAAAGCTTCTTGATCAGGTACTTGGTAAACTTCCTTGTCCTCATATGGAAATTGAAGATGCAGAGGGCAAACTTATTCCAAATCCAGTCTATGATAAATGGATGGTTCAAGATGATTATATGAGATCATGCTTGTTTACAACAATGACTCCAACAGTATACTCTCAAGTATTTCATCTTCCAACAGTAGCTGAGGTATGGAGTGCTCTTCATCAGAGGTTTGGTTCTCTTAGTAGGACACACATCTACCAACTTAAAGTTCAACTTCTTCATTTGTCCAAGGGATCTATGACAAATGCAAGCTTATTTATCCAAGGGACCTCATTCTTCTCATGGAATCTAAACTTGCTATGAAGGAATTAGGCAATCCCTCTTACTTCTTGGGAATAGAGGTTACTTGCACTGCAGAGTCTATGGTGCTTAATCAGACTAAATATGCTTCTGATTTGTTGTATAAGGTTGGTATGTTTGATTGCAATGGCTCTCCAAATCCTACTTTGTCTAAACCAAAGATTGAAGACCAGGGTGCAAAGAAACCATATCCAGATTCTACTGCATTTAGGAGCTTGGTTGGTGCACTGCAATACTTGACACTCACAAGACCTGATCTTTAGTTTTCAATAAATACTCTATGCCAGCATATGCACAGTCCAACTTACAAGGGTTTTGAGGCTCTCAAGAAGCTTCTCAGGTTTATTAAAGGAACTTTCTACAGGCTTGCACTTCAAACCTAGCAACTTTACTTTGCAAGGCTATTCAAATAGTGATTGGGCTTCTAGTAATCTAGATAAAAAGTCTACTTTTGGTTTTTGTGTCTTCCTAAGGTCCAACCTCATATCCTGGACATCAAAAAGGCAGGCAACTGTGGCTAGGTCTTCTACAGAAGTTGAATATAGGGCCTTGGCACAAGCCTTAGCAGAAATTAAATGGCTCACATATCTCCTAGCAGATTTGCATATTCCTTATACAATGCCTACTCTTTACACAGATAGTGTCTTAGCTATGGCTTTTGCTTCCAATCCTTGTCTATCATGTCAGGACTAAGCATATTGAAGACTATAACTTCTGTCCTAATCCCTCCACTCCCAAGTATTCTATTCCTACGTAGGTTGCTAGTCTTTTATATCACAATCCTACACAGTTAAGAAGTCTAGTAGGTGGCCTGCAATATTTGACCGTTACAAGGCCTCATTTCCAAAACTCTGTTAATTCTATATGTCAACATATGCATTCACCTACAGTTGGGGATTTCCATGCTTTAAAGAAGATAATTAGATTTATCAAATGACCTATTTCCTATGGCCTCCAGTTCAAGCTTGGACCTTTTATCTTAAAAGGCTTTCTTGATACTGATTGGGTTGCTAGTGTGGAGGACAGAAAATCTACCATAGGGTTTTGTGTGTTTTTGGGATCTAATCTTGTCTCCTGGGTTTCAAAGAAGCAGCCAACAGTGGCCAGGTTATCCATAGAGGCAAAATACATGGCACTAGCACAGGCTACAGCTAAAATTAAGTGGTTCGACTTATTTGTTATCAGATCTACATATTGTAGTTCCCACTCCTATACTCATCAGTGATAGTGTTTCTGCCTCAACACTAGCATCAAATCCTGTGTTCCATGGCAGAACTAAATACATTGAGATAGACTCACTTTGTGTGAGAACAAGTACAAGCCAAGAAGCTACAGGTTTCCTACATTCCTACAGATCTACAGGTAGCAAATATTCTGACCAAAGCTCTCTCCAATACCAGGTTTCAAGCATTGAAGTCCAAGCTCCCCATGGCAGTTCCCCTGCGCAGCTCGAGGGGGGCTGTAAAGGATATATCGTAGATAGCTTTAGTTGATTCATTCTTTTGTAATAGTTTGTATAGCTAAACGGTTAGTGATGAGTTGTGTGTTAAGTGATAGCTACTGACAGTTGTACAGAGCTAAGAGTAACTAATTGCCTGTTATTAGCAGTTTATAAATAACTGCTGTATCATTGATGTCAACATAACAGAATAACAAAATATCTTCATTGAATTCTTTTCTTCTCTCTCTCTCTCTCTTAACATTGCCAAGCAAACAAAGTCCACTCTAGTTGGGGCATATGACTTCCAAAACCTCCCATGGGAGCTCCACATGGATATTAGGTCAGGCTTTATCAATAAGAGCTCTATGAAAAGATTTTCCAGCCAAATTCCATTTTACCTTCCTCTTTCCCTTGAATAAGGCAATAGGTGTCAGAACTCCCAAAGAAATTGGTAAATTCCTCCACTTCCCAATCATTAGTTAGTTAAAAGGTGGCATGGTAGGGAATTCTGACGATGGATAATCTCCAAAGACTATGGCAGATCATTGTTAAATAGATGCTTCTATTGCAAGCATATTTGGAGACAGTGAGCATCTTGTTCTGAAATGTGAATGGAGGAGATGTCTTCGGGGGATGGCTTTGAACATTATGGGAAGTCAATGGATGATTGCTAAATCTTTTGTTGATGAGATTAAGTGTTGGAGTTGAATTAAGGCCCCTAAACATAATAAAAAGGTCATCCGTGCAATCCCTCTCTCCGTTATATGGACACTTTGGAAGGAAAGAAATTGTTTTTGAAGTAAACCTTTTTGTATAGATGATGTTGTTAAAAAGAAAGAGGACACATATGGATAGAGAGAAAGACTCAAAGGCTTAATACCTTTTAGGATATTAGCCTACTCTATTTATAATATTATGATAAGAAGCAAATACTATATCTCTTCTGATGTAGGAGAGAGACTTATTACAATAGCAACATAGTATATTATCTAACTCTACACTTAACACCCCCCTCAAGTTGGAGCATATATATCATACGTACCCAACTTGTTACAAATATATTTAACCCGAGAACCACCAAGAGATTTTGTAAATAAATCAGCTAACTGATCACTCGAGCCAATAAAAGAGGTAACAATTTCCTTAGATTACAGCTTCTCCCTGACAAAGTGACAATCTATCTCAATGTGCTTACTTCTTTCGTGAAATACCGGATTGGTGGCGATATGTATCGCAGCTTGATTGTCACAGACAAGCTTCATAGGACTGGAGCAGGTGACCTGAATCTCCTTCAAAAGATTCTTCACCCATACTAACTCACAAGTAGCTACCACCATGGCTCGGTATTCTGATTCAGTACTAGAACGAGCAACAACATCTTGTTTCTTACTCTTCCAAGAAATAAGATTTCCTCCAATGAACACACAGTAACCAGAGGTGGACCTTTTATCAGCGGGACTTCCCGCCCAATCAGCGTCTGAGTACCCAACAATCTCCATGTGTCCATGATCATTGTAAAGTAGGCCTTTTCCAGGTGAGCCTCTAATATACCTTAAGATTCAAATGACTGCTTCCCAATGTCTTTCTTGTGGAGAGTTCAGAAACTGACTGATAACACTAACTGCAAAGGAGATATCTGGTCGAGTAAGAGTGAGGTAATTAAGTTTTCCAACTAACCTTCTATATCTTCTCGGATGTGATATCAATTCCCTCTCATCTGGAAGAAGCTTCACATTTGGATCCATAGGTGAGTCACAAGGTCGTGCTCCAAGTAAACCTGCCTCACTCAACGTATCTAGTGCATATTTATGTTGAGAAATAAATACACCTTGTTTTGACTTTGCAACCTGAATACCTAGAAAATAGTGAAGCGGCCCTAGGTCTTTGGTTTGAAATTGCTGATGAAGAAAGGCCTTCAGCTCATCAATCCCTTTGCTATCATCATCAGTTATGACAATATCATCCACATACACCATCAAAAGAAGCCGTTTGCCAGATGAGCACCGATAGAATACAGAATGATCCACATTACAACGAATCATGCCAAATTCAAGAACTACAGTACTAAAACGTCCAAACCATGCCCTCGGAGATTGCTTGAGACCGTACAAGGCCTTCTTCAAACGACATACTTTTTGATACTCCCCCTGAGCAACAAAGCCTGGCGGTTGCTCCATATACACCTCCTCATCAATATCACCATTCAGGAAAGCATTCTTAATATCCAATTGATGGAGTGGCCAATGGTCAATAGCTGCCAAGGAAAGAAAAATTCAAACAGAAGACATCTTAGCAACGGGAGAAAAGGTGTCATCATAATCAAGTCCATAGACCTGTATATATCCCTTGGCCACAAGCCGATCCTTTAAACGATCCACTTGACCATCTGGGGAGACCTTCACTGTATACACCCACCGGTAACCAACTGGGGACTTACGGGCTGGCAAATCAACTAACTCCCATGTTTCATTATGATGTAACGCAGACATCTCTTCAACCATAGCATCCCGCCAACCAGGGTGAGCATAGGCCTCTGTCACAGACTTAGGAACGGAAACAGAAGAAAGGGAGGCAACAAAGGATGCATATGAAGGAGATAAAGACGAATAAGAAACAAAGTTAGATATTGGGTGCCGAGTAAAGCAAGAACGAGTACCTTTATAAAGAGCAATGGGTAGGTCAAGATCAGATGATTGAGCCAAAACTGGATTTGGAGATGGCGAATCAGATGATACCTGGATTTGGAGTTGGCGAATCAAATGATACCGGGGCAGGTGGCAATGGATGTGGACGGCGTGAGTAAACTTGCAGGTCCAATCAATCTAGACGTGCAGTAGGAGGCAATGGAGAAGTGGACTCTGGAGTGGAGACGAGGTCTAGAGTATGAGAAGGGACCAAAGACATATCAAAGGTAGGGGTTGGAAGTGGTAAAGACTCGACCACGGTATTAAAGGTGTCGGTTGAGGAGAAAAAAGAGGTATTCTCTAAGAAGGTAACATCAGTTGATACAAACCATCAATTCAACTCAGAAGAGTAGCACCTGTAACCCTTTTGACGTCGAGAGTATGCAAGAAACGCACGCTTGATAGATCGAGGACTTAGCTTGTCTATCCCAGGGGAAAGATTGTGGACAAAGCAAACACTTCCAAAAACCCGAGGAGGTAGCACATAAATAGCATCACAAGGGAACAAAATGGAGAACGATATTTGATCATGTAACACAAACGATGGCATATGATTGATAAGATAACACGATGTAAGGACCGCATCATCCCAAAACCGAAGAGGTACATTTCTATGGAGAAGAAGTGTACGAGCTGTCTCAATTAGATGGCGATTCTTTCTTTCAGCCACCCCATTCTGTTGTGAAGTATGCGAACAAGATGATTGATGAAGAATGCCATGAGAAGATAGAAACGAAGAAAAAGAATAGGAGAAGTATACTTTTGCATTGTCACCTCGAAGAATCTGAATAGAAACCCCAAATTGTGTTTGAATTTCAGCATGAAACATGGTAAAAATAGACAATACTTCAGAACGTTCTTTCATTAAAAACAACCATGTCATACGAGAATAATTGTCTATAAAAGTAACAAAATAACGAAACCCAGATTTGGAAGTAGTTCGACAAGGACCCCCAATGTTAGAATGAACAAGAGCAAAGGGAGCAGCAGCCTGTTTATTTATTTGATTAAGAAAAGAACTACGACTATGCTTGCCTAATTGACAGGACTCGTAGGACAATTCTTTGACTGCCCCTAAACTAGGAACCATTTTCTAAACTGGGAACCATTTTCTTGAGATTGGGCAGGGAAGGATGACCGAGACGAGAATGAACTTGTTCTGGTGAGGGAGTAGCAATGCGTGGTAGATGAAGAAACATTGAGATAGTATAGTCCTCGCTCCTCACGCCCGGTACCAATCTTCGTGCCGGTCTTTAGATCCTGGATTGACACAGCATTAGCAGTAAATGTCACAGAATAGTGAAGTAGTTTGGTCAGCTGACTAATGGATAAAAGATTAAAAGGAAAGTTTGGAAGATACAGAACAGATGATAGTGGAATGGAAGATGTGGGGTGTGCAATATTAATTCCACGAGCAGAGGTAGATGACCCATCTGGAAGTGTGACATTCGAAAACATACCAGGTCTAAACTGAGAGAGTAAACGAACATTGCCACAAATATGATCAGATGCACCAGAATCAAGAATCCAAGGGCCAAGGTCAGGTACAATACGGGTCATAAGAGCTGTGGATGAGCTAGTCTGAGCAAAGGAGGCAGTCGAAGTAGGATGCATAGCTTGTTTAGAAGCCTTAAACTGCAGGAACTCGGAGTATTCATCCCCTGTAACAGTCACCGAAGCAGGAACTGTAGAAGTAAAAGGCTCGACCAAATTTGTTTGGACTGCATTAGCAACTTGAGAAGGACGACCATGAAAAGTCCAACAATTGTCGCGAATATGACCAAGTTTATTACAATAACTGCAACGAGGGCGCTGACCATTTGAACGCCCTCCCCCTCGCCCAGAAGTGCCACGACCTCTACCACGACCACCACGATCAAAGTTTTCGTCGCGGGTTGAGGTAGGAACAACTAAAGCAGATTGTTCATCTTGAGAACAAGAAGTCAAAGAGTGGGGCTGAGCACGCTATACTCGAGCATAAGCATCATCTAAAGTGGGGAAGTTAGAATTGGATAGTAATTGAGAACGTACAGCATCGTACCGAGGATGAAGTCTGTGTAACCAGAAGATCAAGCACAAATTGTCCCACTGTTGGGCAATCACTGTGGGATCTGTACTGAGTGGGAAAAGATCACGAAATTCAATCATGGAATTGTAAAACCGATTGTAATAATCTGTCAACTCCATATCTGCCGGGGCCCGCAGCATATCAGACACAACATCAACCGCTCGAGTAACTTGATGAGAATATCTCACTTTAGCAGAAGTCCAAATAGTTTTACAGGTTTGGCAATTCCGAAAGCATGTTTGGATAGAATCCTCCATGGATTGCCAAAGCAAACTCACTAGATGGCCATTGACACGGTGCCAGGTGTGAGTGTCAGTCGTAGATAAATCAGGCGGACAATCAAAGGATAGGTGATCTTCCAAACCTTGTCCAAGAAACCAAATATTGACAGCCACAGATCACGAGGAGTAATTCTTATCATTCAGTTTAATTGTTGTGACAATGGGAGTACCAGAAAACGAGGGCACGACAACTGATGGAGTAGCAGCAACATTAGTTCTCGAGGACTTAGCATGAGTCTCTGTTTTCTCGGCAAAGTCAAATTCCATAATGACTGGAAGAAAGAATCAGATGTGCAGCAGCCTACACTATAATAATAGCACTCCCACAAACTAATTTAACAATCCATCAAGAGAAGAAATTAGTTCTGCATTTTTGTTTTTTAAAATCTCAAAGACACTGTTGATCACAAATAACACATTGCAGAGGTAGAATTTTGCAAAAACAACTGTACAGCTGAGACAGGTAGACCTGGGCGAGCATCCTGGTGCGAGAAGGAAGCTGGCCGGACCTCCGGTGCCGGCGCGTGAAGCTCACGTGCTGAAGGTGCCTGTGTGTGGCACTATATCCCGCGACGGTGAAGGTGTGGCTGAGGTCGCTTGAGCACGAGGAAGCGATATGTGGGTTCAAACTTTTGAAAAAGTGATGGGATTATGACTAATCGGAGATGGCATTTAGGGTTAGGATTTTTTTTTTTTAAATTTTTTTATTTGTGGTTATAGAGATCTCTCTCTCTCTATATATATATTAGGGTTAGGTTTAATTTTTGGCTCTAGATACCATGTTAAAAAGAAAGAGGACACACATGGACAGAGAGAAAGACTCAAAGGCTTAATACCTTTTAGGGTATTAGCCTGCTTTATTTATAATACTATGATAAGGAGCAAATACTATATCTCTTCCGATGTGGGAGAGAGACTTATTACAATAGCAACATAGTATATTATCTAGCTCTCTACACTTAACAGATGTAGACAACGTACATGATTGTTTAGATTGCTTACAGACTTTATTTACATATTTTAATAATACTCCTTATCTTTCAGAGGAAAAAAGATACAGCTGTACCATACCTGATATAACAGAAATGAGAATCTTCTAGAATTCCAAACTGTAAATATCTGACCTGATGTGCCAGTATCATAATCATAATAAGTAAACATATCTTCTTCCGAAATCTCTCTCAAGCTTTATCATGGTATCAAGAATAGCAACAGATACTTGTCACCATAAATTTCTCTCTCCCTCTCCCTCTCTGTGTGTGTGTTTTCTTTTTTTTTTTTTCCTTGTTTTGGAAAAAGAAGCCTCCATAAAAGTGGCTTTTCACTGTTGGAGCAAGTTCTCCATTATCGCGCAAGGTATTACAACCTGTGGTTCAATGTCAACATAATCAAAAAGTCCAGGGTTCACACTTAGAGCTTCGACATACAATTCAGATTGGTTAGGGTTTCCTGTGCACCATTATACCCATTCAGCACCTTCATTCTCTTACTTTTAAGCATCCGAACAACATCATCTGTCATCCTTCAGCTCTCAATTCTAATTCTCATCTCATCTCCTACTCAATCCTTCGACATTATCAGTTAGGGTTTCTTTTCCTTCAGTTTTGAGCTTCGACAAGAGTTCTCCAATGGCTCTTTCTTAAGATCTCTCATTCCCTGCTTGTCTGAAATTACTTTCTCGAAACTTACCTCTGTTGTTGAACTCAAGCTTGGGAGTAGAAACTACATCTTCAGGAGGACAAAACTTGAAACAGTCCTCCAATCCAATGAACTGTTCAACCATGTCAATGGAGAAGATCCTTGTCCTAACAAACTTATCACCAAGAGTGATGGCAGGACTTCTCTCAATCCTTTGTACACCAAGTGGACCAAAATTGATTAACATCTGAGAGCTTGTCCTTTTTGCTTCTATCACTCTCAGTTTTGCCACAAGTGCTCCATCTACCTACTGCAGCAGCTATCTGGACTGCCTTGGCACAAAGGTTGAGCTCCTTGAGCAAGTCTGACATTTACCAGCTCAAGATGGAAGCCTATACCATCACCAAAGGCGACCAATTCATGCAATGCTACCTGATTGAGATCAAAACCATCGCAGATCGCTTGGCAGCTGCAGCTGAAGCCATTTAGAAGAAGATATCATTCTCTACATTCTGAAAGGATTGCTGCTGCATATGAATCATCCAGAGGAATAAAACTATTGCACCAAAAGAAGTGCATTCAGATATCTGGGGCCCTGTTCCGATACTCTCTTGTATGAGTTTCAAGTATTATATCATTATTTCTTGATGATTTTACAAAATTCACATGGCTTATCCCTAAAAACCCATATATGATGCCTTCTCTGCCTTTTCAAGCTTCACAACTATGGTTCAAACACAGTTTAACTCTACTGTCAAATTAATCAGAACTGGTAATGGGAAGGAGTATCTTAAACATGCCTTAGATCATTACTTGTGTCTAGGAAATGCAATTAGAAGACTGCATCTAGTTATACATGCCTTCTGTCCAGCAGATGTGGTGCATTAAAGCCCGATAGCTAGTAGTGTTAGTTAGACTGCTGGCAGAATTAGCCTAGAACATTTTCAGGTGGATTCCAATTAGTAAGATACAGCTGTACACTAGATTATTAGAAAGAGGAAGATTCTATAACATCTTGTAACTATAAATATTCCAATCATCTATCAGGTTGTAATCAATCAGCAATAGAACTTCCCTTCACAAATATTCTCTCTACTTTATCATGGTAAAGAGCAGGTTGATCCTTGTCTACATAACCATTTTTTTTGGGGAAGACATGCTCCACTATAGTCGTTTGCCACTGTTGGAGCTAGATCAGCAGATCTCCATTTCTGCATGACTGTAACAGTTGTGCGACCATTAGTTCAACTTCTGAAGCTTTAGTCAATCCATCTAGAGCTTTGAAGGTCATCTCTAGGGTTTTTGAACATATGCTGCTTAGCTCTACTCCATTGAAAAAGCTCCATTCATCAGGTAATTATGTGGTACTTAAATGAGCAACGACTTCTTTTTTTGCACCATAATTGCTTCATTGGATTACTGCATGAGGTTTGAAAATAGTTCTCTAGGGTATTTTCATCATTAATTTTCCATTGCAGCAGCTTCACAAAACTTCTCCACGATTGCAGAAGCTTTAATATTCCTGCTATCCATTAGCTTCCTCAACTCCAATTCAGAATTCCTCAGCTTTGCAACTTTATCTGAAGTGGCCAACTTATCTTCTAAAGGATACATGTGTTCCACCTTCTACTCCTATGGCACATGACAGTGTGTCTGCCATTGCATTTTCAGCAACAATAAGGAGCTTGAATGAAGCATAGCCTATAGAGGTTCCTTTATTTGCTCGTGTAGTAGACTTTGGCTTCTTCTAGTTAATTAGTAACTGACTAATGAATACTTCTGTTGTGATTGTCGAACAAACTAAATAAATACAATGAAAGCCTCTTTAACAACTTAAACTTTTAAATACGATTGTTATAGTATTAAAGCCTAGGTATCATCCGAAGGTCTTGGGTTCAGGTCTCACAGTGATTCATTTAAAACATTAAATCCACGTACAAGGCTCAAAATAAATTCAACCTGTATGTGCAAGGGCGTGATGAACTGAAAATAAGTATAACAAACCCCATTTTAACAGCTTAAGCTTCTGAATGAGATGGTATCTTAATGATGGAAAAATATGTTTACTTAGTTTCTTTTTCTTCTCTGGTCGCTAGGTGATGGGAAGGATTACTGGGAAGGTGAAAGTATAAATGAAGAGATGCCAGCTTGCCGCCAAATGTTCAATATCTTTCACCCATTTGATCCAGTGGCATATAGGTATTCCCTGGAGCTGCAACTGTGATTTTGGAAATCATAGGTTCGTTTGGATTAACTTTTTGAAAAAAGCCTTTTTTTTTTTGTATAACTATCAAAAAAAGTACTTTTTTCGGAGGTTCAAAATTTTGGCTTCTTGGAAAAAGCTTAATTTGTGCTTCTCTAAGAGTTTCAATTTTTTTCACAGTCAATTCAATTATTTTTACAAAAGAAGATACTTTTCATGAGAAAAAAAAATGTGTTTTTTTCATTAAAAAGGCCAATTCAAATGGGCCTTGTATATTAGTCTGGTGTGTTTCATGAAGCATTTTGTGTTTTCATCAGGATAGAACCGCTTATCTGTAAAGAATACTTGGAGAAACGTCCTGTCATTATTCCATACCATAGAGGCGGGAAGCGGTTGCATGTTGGGTTTCAGGTTTGCCCTTTCCAAGTGGCTCAATATGCATATTTTAGCTTTAACCCTCTATACCTGATGCGCGTGCATTGTGTTTCAGGAATTTACTGAAGGGTTGGCCTGTCATACGCAGACTCTGATGGGTCATATAAGCTCTGTAAGGGTGGGCATCTTTCCATTTTGATCTGTTGTGTTACGTGTTGGATTTTGTTGTGTAAAGGAAGTTATGGTTGACTATTTGTCTTGTTAAACGGGACAAGCTTGGGTGGGCAGCAATAATGTTGTCTTAAAGAGTCCCCTTGGTGATATGCATATTGCTCATGCTCAAGAGGCTCTAATTTTTGCCTTTTAAGTTGTTACCTCTTCACCCTACTCTCTTTATTGCACCAGTGATCCTTGTATCTTCGAAACAAAATATTTCTGTTTCTACTTGAACAGCAAACCTAAAATCAATTCCAGCTTTATCAAGTGTTGTAATTGGTTTCTTAATGGCATCTACAAGTTGGACTACAGAGCAATTGTTCTGAATACAGTTCTCTCTACATTTTCCATGGAACATAATGTAGTTCAGGTAAGTCTATACACCAAGGATGAAGTATGACATGAATAGTGAGGTCTGAACTGAAATACAAACTTACATAAAAGACAGGAAATTGAACTGGAAACCTTTTCTTCTCTTTTTGCCTTTTCTTCTTTCAGTGTACATGTGATGACAGGAAATATAGTCATAGCTGGATTTGATTTACAATAAACTTTAGCGACAGAGATACAATCAAATTTGTACCACTTTGTGCAAAGTAAATTCATCAGTCTAAAAGGGCAGAATTTTCAGAAAGATGGTTTACATATTATTTTCCAGCTTTGGTGCCAGCATCCGTGTCTTAGAAACGCCAGTTGAAGCTAATTGTTATATTTGATTTGCTTCTTGAAGAGTTAACTCTGCCCATTATGTAATACTTTGTCTTTGCAAAGTCCTCACTAAATATTCATGGTTGAAATGATAAACTGACGAGGAAGATATTCATTTTGGCACCAGCTTGCTTCATAGATCTTTATTATCTATCAAGTTGTAGCATGATGGTCATGGCCAAGAAGTAATGGTTGGACTTAGTAGCTACTGTTTTGTTAGTCGATGCGATTAATTTCATTCAATTTGAATTGTAAATATGTCTTGTGACTAGAATTGAGGTAGCATTTATTCCAAGCACATGACTAATCTCTAGTGCTGAATTTATGCTCTTGGAATAGGTTAGAGTGCTGACACTCTGTCAATCCAGAGACAACCCCGTGGCAGATGGTAACTGAATCCAACTTTTTCCCTCTTTCCCATAATCTTTTCTTTTTTAGTATCTCATACTTGGTTCTTTCATTCACTAAAATTATAATTTGTAACATGTAAACTTCTTCCAAATGTCCATGAAGAAAAGCATTTGACACATTAAATTGATGTAAAGACCAACCGTGACATAGGGCTAATTATAAAATTATTTTAATAGTTTGTGCTTGACCACTAGACTGAAGGTCTCATGATAACCAATTCCATGTTCTTCCGTGTAGCCTTTAGCTACCAATCTAGCTTTGTGGTTGCAGCATTGCCATCTGCATTTTCTTTATTCTATACTTCCATTTAGATCTTCTAGAAGAATATGCTAGCTGTATAACTAACTTGAGGTTATGTAACCAAAGTAAGTATAAACTACTCTATTGTTGCACAAATTTACATCATGAACACTACTAGAAGACAACCACTCAATGAGAGATATAATATTAAGACCTACATTTCTTGAGATGCTGAACTGTATAAATTACTGATTGAGGATTAATCTTGTAGAGGGATCAAAAAATGTCCAAGAGAAAGAAGAGAGATCATATGGGTCAATTATGATGGAGAGACTAACAGGAAGTAAAGATGGCCGAGTAGATCATGTTTTGCAAGTAAGTTCTTCAATATGGGATCTTGTCCTAAGCATCATGTTGCAACTTGCTCATCTTTGATGTGCTATATAGTTTTCTTTATTTTCAATCTTCCGTTACTCAATTCATTATTGTTACTCTCGTTCTCGCTATTGTTATTCTTAATCTCTTATACTATTACTACATTGTTGTTAGTAATTGATTTCTTTTTTCAACCTGTACTATTTGTTCTAGTAATTTTATTTTGCTTCATGCATAACTTTATTTTTCTGAGAAGTGAAGCAAACTGTTGGTAGTGATGTTTTTTTTTCTATGGTTAACAAGTAACAGTGGGGCGAACATCGAGGTAGTAAGGGCCATGAGACTCATGCCATGTGCCTATGTAGTTGCCGGTTCTCCAAACTTGGACAATCACATGATCAGGGGTAAAGTGATAAAACAATTAAACAACTTAATCAACTTGTTAATAGACAATAAATTGCAAGGGAATTCGGGAAGATACAAAACATAGAAAAGGGTTAAGGAGGATGCAAGGTGAGCAAACCCAACCCCTGAAACAAAGGTAGATGAACCATCATCAAAGGTAATTTGGGGAATAAGAATTAGATGATTTAACATTAGAAAGAAGGGAGAGATTGCCACTTATGTGATCAGAAACACTAGAGTTGAGAATCCATTTACCAGAGTAGGAAGAAGATCGAGTGAAACAGGGAGATAGTGTCATGAGCAATTAGAGTAGTAAAGAACTGAGTGGCCTGTTAAGAAGCTTAAAGTTGTAAGTACGCATACTTAGATCTGGAGAAGGTTAAGGTAGCCAAGTTACTTTGTTATAGTGCAGTCTCTGTAGAAGTGGGGTTAGAGGAATCAGAATAAACAACATTAGCAAATGTAGATGGTCCACCATGTAAAAACCATCAGGTCTCACGAGTATGACCGAACTTATCGTAATGAGTGCACGGAGGACTAGAATTTTGAAAGCTAGCAAAGATAGTACCGCGAGCAAGTAGTCTTTGCCAAAGAAGGGCTAAGAGCTTACTTCTTTCTTGCCTTGTCAAAGTTAGTAGATTTTCAAGAGTGAGGGGGTGAAATAGGAGTTTCACAGTGAGAAGCCAAAGAGAAGTTTCATGCTTCAAATATATTACAACATATAAAGAAGTCCCACATTGGAAAATGTTAAGATTGAAGATCACCATATAAAGGTTCTGGGCCATTCCTTATATTGACTAAATTGGTTTTTATGATGAAACCTCAAGATTTTTAACATGGTATCAGAGCTGAGCTTTTGGTCCAGTTCTTGCGCTACGCATATATTCTCGTGTAACCCGTCAAGTTCATTCATTGTGCATATCCGTTCACGTCGTGACCTATCCCTGCAAGCAGCTTAGCTGCATCAATTTTGGTCGTTGGTGACTTCATCCAACCATTCCTATCATGGGCCACAAGACCATCCAAATCTAACTCCAGGTCATTGGTGGTCCATCCAACCATTCTTATCGCGGGCCACACGACCATCCACATCTAGTCATCAAAGCGGTGGAGACACTATTCTGGGTTACACGTGAATGGGGTATTACAGCATATAAAGAAGTCCTACATCGAAAAATCTCAAGATTCAAGGTCACCATATAAAGGTTCTGGGCCAATCTTCATATTGACCAATTGGTTTAATGACGGAACCTCAGGATTTTTAAGAGAATATAAGGTATAAGAATAGGAAAGGACCTGGAACGGTAGATCACTCATCCTTGCTTCAAAATCTAGCTTGAGCTGCCACAGGAACCTTAGTGCCATGTGTGTGTTGTGGGCCAAGAGAGAGGCATAGAAAGAGTGAGAAATTTCAATCCAAGACACGAACGCCGCTCTCGACCATGATCTCCTCGAGTAGTATCAGTACGAGCAGTTGGTTGAGTAAAAAGGACATATGCATGATTAAGGCTATTTGTCGAACTAACAATAGATGCACGACTTAAACGAGAGTATTCAACAAGCCTTGTGGGTGAATGCCTTGCTGGAGCTATACTTAAGGCACTTTATGGGTGCCAACCAAAGAAATTTGGTAGGTTTTGCTTGATGTGGCCTAATTTTCCTAGAATTTCCGAGGCAGCATGTAAGAGTCAATTTGAAGTTGAGACAGGACAACTCTCTTCCACAAGACTCTGGCAATTTGCAAAGAAGATTGAAGCATGCGATGAGAATGTTCTTGGGAATAGGTGGGGAAGAATGTCACAACCGATTGATGTAGGTGCCATGTAGGTAGCCACTTGGCAAGAATGTTTAGGCTTGCTAGGATGCATGCGTGGCACTTTCCTTTCTTGGAGCATCTAGAAGATCCTCTAGATAGGACTAAGTAAGTTAGGGATTTTGAGTGGATGTCGATCCCCTTGATTAAGGGATGACTTGATGTAATTGCTTGTAAATATCCCATGATTGGTGTAGAATAGACTAGTAGGTGGTTGCATCCATTAGATTTAGATGATCCTAGCCATTCACTAGCTAAAAGCGATATATAAATAGTGTAGTTCTCATTTGTATTGGGCACATGCATTGAGAGCAATAAACAACAATTTTCTCAAACTCTTTTTCATTGCTTTTTATTTTCTCATGTTGCAAGTTTCTTTGCTTCTTGTCTTAGGCGGAACTTAGCCACCTTTGTCTTAGAAAAGTGTCTAAGTGCCATACGTAGCATTTAGGATAGGCCAAGGGCATGGCAAATGGTATTAGATTAAGCCGGCTTCTTTGGGTTGGACGACAACTTATTGTGATGTTTTGTCTGGAACTAGTGGATGACGTTGGTGGTGCATGGGCCACCCTTCTTTGGGGAGGAGTTTGGTGTGTGGCTCTTGTCCTGTCTTATGCAATTCTTGTGGAATGGGCCTCGCATTGCCTGTAGGTCATCTCTTTTTTGTTCGACAACAGAACGAGTGTCATGGGTGATGTTCATCTCGGTCCGGTCGTTGTTTACTCGAGGCCTTGTTGGCTTTATTGGTACAGCTTTACGTTGAGCACTTTTGAATCTTCATTGTGGTTGGTTGACAAATGAGTCGTGCAGATGTAATCCAAGATGCTGACATGTAGTTGGTCAATGGTATACGTGCTCTGATTGTTGATGCAGTCTTGTAGTGCTTTGCTTGTGGTACTTTTCGTGTGTGGGAAACTAGTGGCATCACAAGTGAAGTTCGCTACGAGAACGTTAGCAAAGTGGATGGGGGAATGTGTCACGTGCTCAGGGTTTCTGCCCCCAAGCTTGGGTATTGTGCTTGGAGACAAGCCTCGTTGGTCGCTTTGAATTACGGTACTAATGGACATATCGTTGGTTTTCAAGTACTCGCGGCTTCTTTGGACCTTGTGTGTCAATGTGCAATGCTTGTCAATTGAGTGGTAGGCATATCCCAGCTGCAACCTTTACGATTTAGGAACTGGACCGGTGTTGTTGTATATATATATTACAAGAAGGCTATGTGTCTGTTAGGCTAGGGTGTTATCTTCTTTTTGTGGCTCTAGATACCTTGTTATGAGGAAGAAAGAGACATTAAGGTAATAATGATGTGCATTAAAGAATATAGAGTTTAGACCCTTTAGATAGGATCAAGTACAAATGGGACAAATAGTACTTGTTAAGAATCTTTGATGTTCGATCGCAAAAATCAATTGATTATCATAAAGAGTAGAATAGGACCTTATATGGTGGACTTGAATCTTAGATTTTTTTTGTATGAGACAAGTATATGTTGTAACACTCCTCGCATGTGACTTGAAATAGTGCCTGCATGGTTTGGACAGACCTTAGGTGGACAAGTGACCCAGAACAAGCCATTACAACTCTTGGACGAAACATGGATGGATGTTTGACACGCAACCATGGATAGGCCACCTCTACTTGGAACAAGTGCAACTGTGGTTGCAGCTTGTAATGATAGGCCACTACGTCAACGGATGTGCACGATGAACAAGAGTTGGACAGTGACACATGGATGGATATGCAAAAGATTGGACTAAAAGCTTTGCTTTGTTTTCATGTTGAGAATCACTAAAGTTCTATTAACAAACCAATTGTCAATGTGAGGAGTGGTCTAAGATTGGACTTCAATCTTGAGATTTTTCCGTGTAAGACAAGTATATGTTGTAATACTATTATTCTATCTCAACAAGGGTAATTGATGTTTTGGTGGATGGGATATGTGTGTCAGTGAGTGCATTTGTGTATAGAAAATGGTGAAGGAAAAATTAATGAAGACAACAAGAGAAGTAAATAGTGGCGATAAAGAATGTAGAGGATGTCTAGTGGCTTTAAAAATCTAGTTATTCCTATAAAACTTGTGAACATACACGTTGTGAACATATGGTTGAAACTTGTGAACCTACAGTAGAAGATTTGTGAACAAATAGTACAAGTTTTGTGAACAACAAGAGAAGTAAATAGTGGCAATAAAGACTGTATGGGCTTTAAGAATCTAGCTATTCCTATAAAACTGGTGAACATACAATTTAGAAGTGATCATACATTTTGAAACTTGTGAACATACATTGAAGGAGTTGTGAATATTTAATATGGAACTTGTGATGGTACAAGTTTTGTAAGTATACAGTATTCAACTTGAAAACGTATAATAGTTTAAAACTTGTGAACCTATTGTATAAATCTTTTGAGAGCATAATTTAGGACTTTGTAAACATTTGGTTTAACACTCACAAGTTCATATTTTCTTGTTCACAAGTACGTACCTGGATGTTTATAGTTTTTAAACAAAATGATCACAAAGAAACAGCTGAACGTTCACAAGTTTATGGGTGTATCCACATGTCCATAATTGAATGTTCTCTAAACCATAATATTATGATTATTTTTAGAGTAAATGGCATATTACCTCCCTATAGTTAGCATAAATGTGCAATACTCCATTGAAGTATCAAAATTATCTGATTACCCCCTCGAACTTCTTAAACGTGTGCAAATTACCCCCCGCCGTCTGTTTTTGGTTAGTTTTGACGGAAGTTGGAGCCTACGCGCGTGTGTTTGCGTTTTTCATTGCATAATATATAGAGTAAATGGCATATTACTCCCTTGTAGTATGGCATAAGTGCGTAATACCCTCCTGAAGTCTCAAAATTACCCCCTTGAGTTTTCAGGGAGTGAATGAGCTAAGCGTTTTTATAAAAAGTGTAAGGGTTTAAATGGTTCAAAATATTTTGTTTTTATATATATTATGCAATGAAAGACGCTACATGTGTGTAGAATTCAATTTCCGTCAAAACTAACCGAAAATAGACGACGAGGGGGTAGTGAGTACATGTTTAAAAAGTTCGAGGGGGTAATTAGATAGTTTTGAGGCTTCAGGGGTATTGTGCATTTATGCCAAACTACAAGGGGTAATATGACATTTACTCTTATTTTTATAGCAAATTGTATAACTATTTTTTTCGTGCACACTTGGGGGAGCATGGTAATGTTTGGAAAGCATGGTAGTGTATGTGCATGATATAATTTTTGCTAGTTCTTGTGATGTTTCCTAAGCTTACACCATTTCACCTATAATGAAATGAAAGTACAACGAGCATGATCTTGGTATTGAATAGTTCTCCAGTTCTTTTATGCACTCCTTATGTTTTAATCAGACTTTCTAGAGTTTCCTATCTTCTTTTTTTTCATCTTGGACACTTTGTTTCTGAATGTCCTTAGTATACCGTTGAAGCTTAGCTTATTCTTCAAAATATTGTACAACTTCTTTCAGATAAATGCATAGCTCCTTTTGGATTCTTTTATTCTGTGTTAAGTTTTTCTTAGATTATTTAAATCCACTCAATGAAAATTGAGCTTTTCATTGTCCATAACCTAATGCCTGTCTTGATAGCTTGTAATTTTATTTGTTTTGATTTCTTCCTATTGTGTTGATGCAGGATAAAACATTTCGCCATCCATACATATCAGCTATTGGATCACATACGTAAGTGTCAGCTATTTGCAGTGCCACTGAAAATATGGATTAGATGCTTTTTTTATTCTAATCATCTTAAATGCCAATACAATATAAGTAGAATGCTTTTCTTACCCCCACTAAATTGAAAAAGCCCCTTTTGCACGTATAGGTTGTATGAAGAACTTAGAGGTAGGAAAAGTAGGAAAAGTACAACTCTGTGGTCAATAGAGTAAAATGAACCAAAAGATAGTATATAAGTACTACAAGGCCCCATATAAAAACTCTCGGGATGCATCCCTTTTTAAAATTTCAAAAAGAAAAGGTGACATGAATCTTTCTTCGCAATCATCTGGGTCCTTCAATTTTATTCTACACTTTTCATTTTGCTACAAAGGGATAAATGTTTTTGTTAAAAGAAATAAGACATTAGAAATGAAGAAAATACTTGATACATATTGTATATTTGGCCCTATTTATAATATACAAAGTTTCGTATTTCTCTGCTTACCGTAATGGAGAATTATCATAACTCTACTACCATAGTTCTACTACTAATACTCCCCCTCAAGCTGGAGCATAAATATTATATATGCCTAGCTTATTACAAATGTACTTAATAGGAGGACCCTTTAAGGATTTAGTAAAGAGATTTGCTAACTGATCATTTGAATTAATGTGTGACGTAATGATCACCGTAGCTAATGGTTAACTTCTTATAAGGTGACAATCTTCTAAAACGTGCTTGGTTCTCTCATGAACGACGGGATTGGTTGCAATATGCGTTGCTGCTTGGTTATCGCATATTCACTTCATAGGCTGAGAGCAACCAACTCCAAGTGCCTTTAGCAAGTGTTTCACCCAAATTAACTCACACATTGCTAATGCCATAGCTCTGTATTCATATTATACTCTTGTGCGGGGTACAACTAGTTGCTCCTTACTTTTCCAAGAGATGAGATTTCTACCAATGAACGCACAATAGCCAGAGGTGGACCGCCTATTATTTGGGCATCCTGCCTAATCTGCATCAGAATAGCCAACAATACTCACGCCTCTTCTCCTTTTATATAGTAGCCCTATCCCTTGAGCACTCTTAATGTACTGTAGGCTATGAATGACAGCACCCCAATGACTTCCTTGGCGAATTCAAGAATTGACTGACTACGCTCATTGTAAAGGAAATATCTGGGCGAGTTACAATAAGATAATTGAGCTTGCCTACTAACCTTCTGTATCTTCCTGGATCTTTTAATAGCTCCCCCTCATTTCGTAGAAGTTTGACATTTGGGTCCATTGGTGACTCACAAGGTTTGCACCCAAGCATTTCTGTTTCTGTCAATGTATCAAGCGCATATTTATGCTGAGAAATAAATATACCTTGATTTGAACAATCAACTTCAAATCCAAGAAAGTAGTGCAATGATCCCAAATCTTTTGTTTGAAAGTGTTGATGTAAACATTCCTTGAAGTCACATGTACCTGTAAGATCATCGCCTGTTATGATAATATGGTCAACATAAACAATTAATAACAAACATTTCCTATCGGAGGTGTGTCGATAAAACACCGAATGATCGGCCTTACATCTTGATAATCCAAACTTGATGACAACCTTACTGAATCGGCCAAACCATGCTCGAGGTGATTGTTTAAGACCATACAACAATTTCTTCAAGCGACATACCTTACCGGACTCCCCTTGGGCAACAAACCTTGGTGGTTGCTCTATGTATACTTCTTCTTCAAGTGAACCATTAAGGAAAACATTTTTAATGTCAAGTTGATGAAGTGGCCAATCGAACATAGCTACAAGAGCAAGAATAATACGAACCGAAGGCATCTTAGCAACAGAGGAAAAGGTATCATCATAATCAACATCATAAACCTGTGTATATCTTTTTGCGATCAGACGAGCCTTCAACCAATCCACAGTTCTATCAGGAGAACACTTTATGGTATAAACCCAACGATAACCAAGAACATTCTTCCCAAATATCAGAATGAACTAATTCAAATAGCGCATTAGCCGGCTTATTGACACTATTAACAAAAGATGTGCGACTATGTTTACCTTACTGACAAGACTCACAGTTGATATTCCTAACACTACCCAAACTAGGAACCATGTGCTTAAGACTTGAAAGTTTGGGATGACCAAGACGGCTATGAATGACTTCAGGGGTGGAAACGACTGCAAAAGCTGTAGAAGAATCAGTATCAGCGTAGTAAAGGCCACCAGATTCATGCCTGTGCCAATCCACTCGCGCGTTCTCTGATTCTGAATAATCACCGAATTGGATGCAAAAGTGATGGAACAATTAAATGATTTAGTTAACTGACTGATAGACAATAAATTACAAGGGAAATCAGGAAGGTACGAAATGGAAAAAAGGGAGATGGAGGACGTGGGAGATGACGAACCAATACTAGAGACAGTAGCGAAAGAACCATTTGCAAGTCTGACCTGGGACTTAGGGGGTTGAATAAAAGAGAGAAGAGAACGATTACCGTTCATATGGTCTGAAGCACCAGAGTCTAAAATCCGTTTACCAGCACTGGATGAGGACTGGGAAAAATAGGCAGATGTAGTAGAGGAAACATGTGCAAATGAAGCAGTGGAAGGTTGGGCAGGTTGCTGCAAAGCTTGTAGCTGAAGATAATACTTGTACTCTGCTTCAGACAAGGTAAAGGTGGGATAATTGGAGTTAGCTTGCTGCGGTGGCAGAGCTGTCGGAGATGATTCTTCATTGTTTACATTCGCAGCATTAGCACTGTTAGAGGGTCGACCGTGCAGATCCTAGCATTTGTCCTTAGTATGTCCCAACTTGTTACAATAGGTGCATTGTGGTCGAGAAGCATTACCGGATCGCTTTTCTCCACAATTACCACCACGACCACCACAGGAAGCATTATCTTGCGTCCACCAGGCTGAGGTTGGACAAGCAAAACAGATTGGTTTGACGGATTTTGGACAGAATTCCCAATAGATGCACGATCAAGGAATAAACTTCAGACATTGACGGTAGCTTTGGTCCCGAAAGAATTTGAGATAGAACAGACTCGTACTGAGGAGGAAGGCGCGAAGCATAACCACAACAAAGTATTGTTCACTTTGTTTTCGTGCAACATCAGTGTGTTAGGGTGGGTGGGTGGATGTTTTGAAAGAAACCCTAATGTCTTGACCTAGCTCTAGATATCATGTTGAAAGAAGTAAGAAATTAGAATTGAAGAGAATGACTTGATACATATTGTGTATTTGGCCCTATTTATAATATACATAGTTTCCTATTTCTCTGTTGCCATAACTCTGTTACCATAACTCTATTACCATATTTCTACTACTAACAATTCCTATGGTAGGTCTGACTATCTGTCCTTACCCACTATCTAATCATCCATTGATGGCATTAATTGTCTCTTCATGGTGGTAATAATCACTGTAAGCAATGGAAAGAATAGAAGATGCATGTGATCCCATTGGAGAAATAACTAACATTCTCATTGTCGATATAATAAACAAATACACCAATATCCTCTGTACAAGTTTAAGCGTTTAGATAAGGTGGCAACTCTTGTATGGTAGCAGAGCCTAAAAAAATGGTTTTAGGTTCAAAACTCATTGCTACCCATTTAAAACATTAAAGCTGTCCACATGCAAGGCTCAGAAACAAACTCCACTTGCATGCATCGCCGGAGGGGGGGGTTCGTGTAGATACAATAAATTCACAATAATACCCTTTCTATAAGTTTAAGCTTGTAGATGAGGTAATAACTCTAATACTTGTTTCCATTTCAATCAGAAGCTTGGGGACTTGAATGTTTCTTCTTTTGCCAAGTTTTTGTGTCGGCCAAGATAATTGGAAGCCCTAAAGGGCAGAATATAAAATTTGTGTGGTTGGGTAGATTCTCTTTAATGGGTGTCAGGTTCTTAGGCTCTTTGCATGGGGCCTCAGAGCATAGTCTTACCTAGAACTTGTATTAGATTTATCACCTCATTTAAAAGTCTAAGTTTGTAGAGAGGATTTGGTTATATTTATCTATTGTATTTGACAACTTGCACTTGCAATTTGTTTTACATCTTACTTTATTGACCTCAACTTCATATGCTTTAGTGTTTGTGTTGCTTTTGCACTAAATTAGCTACGTCTTCCAGCTACTAGTGTTAAATATCTCTATTAACTGTATTGCTGCATCACTTATTCAGGTCACCTCGCATTGCATAAGCTATATGAGCGTTTGGTTAGTTTTGAAAAAGAGAGAGACATTTAAAGGCTAATAATATATTCTCATGTATTAAAATAATGTGTAATACCCTTTATATAGAGTTTATTACAGTTGGACAATAAACTATTTTACCGATGTGGGATAAATATTATTAACTACTTCAACACTCCCCCTCAAGCTAGAGCATATATATCATAGGTGTCTAGCTTGTTACAAATATACTCAACCCTAGGACCTCTCAAAGACTTAGTAAAAAGGTCAGCTAACTAATCGTTTGAACTAACGTGTGAAGTCCTAATCTCTTTGGCTAGTACTTTACTTCTTACAAAGTGACAATCAATCTCGATGTACTTAGTACGTCCATGAAACAAAGGGTTTGAGGCAATATGCATCGCCGCCTGATTATCACATACTAATTTCATGGGTTGAGAACAATCCATCACAATCTCTTCAAGCAAATGCTTTACTCATATCAATTCACATGTGGTTATCCCCATAGCTCGGTATTCATATTCAGCACTAGAGCGAGCCATAACTGCTTGTTTCCTACTTTTCCATGATATAAGGTTGTCTCCAATGAAGATACAATATCCAGAAGTGGACCGTCTACCAATGGGACAACCTGCCCAACCAGTATCAGAATACCCTACAATATCTGTGTGACCCTAATTTTTGTACAATATTTCTTTTCCTGGTGCACCTTTGAGGTAACGAAGGATACGAATGATTGCATCCCAATGGCTTTGTCGTGGTGAGTTAAGAAACTTAAACAACACTCACGACAAATGAAATGTCTGGACGAGTCATTGTAAGATAGTTTAGTTTGTCAACCAATCTCTTGTATCTCCCTGGATCTTGTATGAATTACCCCTCATCAGGTACCAATTTCACATTTGGATCCATGGGTGAGTCGCACAGTTTTGAACCGAGCATTCCAGCCTCGTCAAACATATTGAGAACATACTTACGCTGGGAAATAAAGATCCCTTTTCAGAATGTGCAACCTCAATACCTAGAAAATAGTGCAAGTCCCCCAAATCTTTAGTCTGGAATTGTCGATGGAGAAATGCCTTTAAATTTGCTATACCTGTCACATCGTCTCCAGTAATAATAATGTCATCAACATTCACAATCAACAACAGTCATTTACCAGAAGATGAGTGTCGATAAAACACTGAATGATCAACTCCACATCTTGTCAACCCAAATTCAAGTACAGCTTCACTAAAAAGGCCGAACCATGCTCGGGGTGACTGCTTCAGCCCATACAAAGACTTCTTCAAATGACACACTTTATGGGTCTCCCTCTGAGCAACAAACCTTGGTGGTTGCTCTATATACACTTCTTCTTCAAGGTTCTCAATGATGTCAAGTTGATGAAGAGGCCATCGAAACATAGCTGCAACAGCAAGAAAAATGCGAACAGAGGACATTTTAGCAATAGGAAAGAAAGTATTGTCGTAATCAATGCCATAAACCTGGGTATACCCTTTTGCACCAAGCGGGCATTTAGACGGTCGACCGTACCATCTGGAGAGCATTTTACTGTATAAATCCAACAACAACCAACTATAGATTTATCAACCGGGAGATCAACCAAGTCCCACGTATCATTGGACTTTAGAGTAGACATTTCTTCCCTCATAGCCTCATGCCAACCCGGGTGTGCAAGCACTTCTGAGACGTGAGAAGGGACCGTGACAGAAGAAAGGAAAGCAACAAAAGACAGATATGATGGGGATAAGGCACGATAAGACACAAAATGAGAAATGGGATGTTTAGTAGTACAAGAACGAGTACCTTTCTTGAGGGCAATGGGCATATCTAAGTCAGAGGGTTGAAGGACTGGTTTAGGATCTGAAGGAGGCAAAAGAGACGGCACAGGAGCTTTAGTCAATGGCTGCTGGCGATGTTGTTGGTGTCTACAAATCCAATCAATACAATTGAGACAAGTCCGGGGAGGAAGGGGAATTAGCAGTAGATGGGGTAACGGGGATAGGAGAAAGAGTAAATAAAAGGACAGGGAGCGGCAAATCATCAATCACTGTGCTAGATGCTTCAGGAGACGGACCAAAGTAGGACTGGGACTCAAAGAAGGTGACATCTGCATTGAAGAACAACCTATCTAACTCAGAGAGTAACACTGGTAACCTTTATGAGTACGACTATATCCTAGGAAGATGCACTTATAGAGCGAGACCTCAATTTATCCAACCCAGGTGAGAAATTATGGACAAAACAGACTCACCCAAACACTTTAGGAGGAAGATGATAAATAGGTTCATGAGGACACAATACTGAAAAAGGAAACCTATCATGGAGTACAAACGATAGCATTCGATTAATAAGATAACATGCAGTAAGGACAGCATCATCCCAAAAATGAAGTGGAACATTCGTATGTAAAAGAAGTGTGCGAGCTGTCTCAAAAAGATGCCTATTTTTGCGCTCAGTAACTCCATTTTGTTGAGGAGTGTAAGCACAAGAGGATTGATGGATTATCCCCTTAGACTTCAGGAAAGAAGAAAAAGAAGATGAAAAATATTCCTTGGCATTGTCGTTGCGTATGATACGAATTGGGTAAATTTCACAATAAGTCCCTATTGTTTCTCCATTTTTTCAAAGTGGTCCTTATTATTTTAAAATGTTCAAATTGGTCCTTAATGTTTCACAAATGTAGTCAGATTAGTCCTTATTATTTAAAAAAATTTATATTAGTCCCAATGTTTCACAAAGTTAGTCAAACTAGTCCCTATTATTTGAAAAGAATTTATACTAGTCCCCAGTGTTTTACAAACTTATTTAAGTTAGTCTCTGTTTTAAGAAAAAATGAATAAAAAAGATTGGAACTAATTTTATTTTCTTTTTTTTTATTCTTAGTTGACTATAATACCTTGAACTTTTGTACTGTGAATTTCATTATGGAATAATTTTTAGACAATAAAAGTTCCTAATTTTCATTAAAAAATTTCAAATCAGATGTCTAATGTATCTTATAAAAGTTCACAATAAATCCAAATATGCAAAGAATGCAATAACTATCATCCAAAATGTTAAATTCCTACTGCTTTTTTTTTTTTTTTTTGGCTAGGAATTCTTGCTTAAAAAAATAGATAATCAGATTTCGTTTTATAGCGCAAAGGGTAAGATTATCAATTGCTTTTATGTTTGAGGTCATTTGGGACATTTTCGTCAAAACTAACGTCCATTCTAATTGTTGGGACTAATCTGACCCTAATAATTAAACATTGGGGACTTGTATGAATTATTTGAAACAATAGGGATTAAAATTGAAAAATATGTAAACATTAGGGACTTATTTGAATTTAACTCTAACTGCAGGGACTAATTTGACTATAATAAGTAAACATTAAGGACTTGTATGAATTATTTGCAACAATAGGGACTAAAATAGAAAAAGGTGTTAACATTAGGGACTTATTTGAATTTAACTCGTACGAATTGTAGCCCCAAATTGAGTGTGAATTTTTTTTCAAAAAATTTGAAACATAGAAAAGACTTCAGAACGATCTTTTAACAAATATAACCAAGTCATGCGTGAAAACTCATCAATAAAAGTAACAAAATACTTGTATCCAAATTTGGAAACATGACGGCCAGGTCTCCAAATGTCTGAATGAACTAATTGAAATGTGGCAGTTGCCCGTTTATTACTGCGATTTGTAAAGGAACTACAAGAATGTTTGCCTAGTTGACACGACTCATACAAAACTTTATTACCACTATCTAAAGAAGGGACCATTTTCTTCAGACTCGATAGAGATGGATGACCAAGACAATTGTGGACTTGGCTCGGAGACGGGACAGCAGCACAAGTGACTTTGGGAAGGATATCAAAGTAATAAAGACCATTGGACTCAAGCCATGTGCCAATTTGATCGGTAGTTTTCGGATCCTAAACAATCACACCATCAGAGGTAAAGGTAACAGGACAGATAAACAATTTAGTTAATTTGCTGACAGATAATAAATTACAAGGAAATTTAGGGAGATAGAGAACATAAGAAAGGGTTAAGGATGGTGTAAAATGGGCAGTCCCAACCCCAGAGATAATAGTGGAGGAACCATCAGCAAGGGTCACAGTGGAATAGGAATTAGATGAGCGAAAATTGGTCAATAAGGAAAGATTACCACTCATACGATCGAAAGCTCCAAAGTCCAGGATCCACTTATCGAAATGGGAAGATGACTGAGATAAATAGGTAGTAGAGGTAGTGGCATGTGCAGCAGGAGAGGTGGAAGATTGGGTAACTTGTTGAGATGCCGTGTAAATCCCAACAAGTATCACGAGTATGACCCAGTTTCTGACAATGACGACATTGACGTCGAGAGGTTTGACCACCTCGACCACCCTGACCACCTCCTCTATTGTAACCACGTCCTTTTCCACGGCGTCCTCGGGAAGCATTATCAGTACATGTAACTGGCTGAGTAAGGAATCCAAAGGCATGATTAGGACCCTTGGATATGCTCCTAATACATACACAACTCAACTGATTATACACATCGGGCATTGGGGGTAAAGCTGGAGCTGACAGAGTCTATGATCGAACAGAGTTTTATGAAGAGGGAAGACCTCGAAGCACGAGAACCCCAAAGAGCTGCTCTCTTTGTTTCCAAGCAATATCACAGCAAGTAGGAAAAATTTCATTATATTCAGACATTGCACTCTGGAAGCACCCAAAATAAATGGAAAGACCCTTTTCATCCAGCTGTATACGCAGAAGATCATTAATGACATCAAAGATCCGACTGATATTGCTAGTATACATCTCTTGAGCCAAAGTCCAAAGTTGTTTGCAAGTATAACACTGGTGAAATACAACATGCAACTCCGATTCAATCGATTGATTTAATAGACTGAGGAGTTGAGCATCAACTTGGTCCCATAGCTGAGACTTCTTCTCTGATAATTTGGGTCCATCTTTTGTCAAATAACGAAGTAATCCTTGCCCTCGAAGCCACAATTTCACAGCAAAAGACCATTGAGTAAAGTTACGACCGTTGAGTTTGGTCGTAGTGAGTGCAGGAGTGCTAGTGAAGTTTGGAACAGCAACAGTCATGTCAGTAGGTTTTTAGAAATTTTTGAAAGATGATCCTTAGGAACAGTCTCATCTTGAGCAACAGTAACCTTGGTACCACTATCTATAGGAAGATTATCTTTGGAGGAGGCTATATTTCAACAAGCTAAGTTCAAAGGACAAAAGGGCAAAGAGACAACGTGACCACAAAAGAAAAGAAAGACTCAATACATGAACCAATCACACATAATCAGTGTGTCATTTCCTTTTTTTTTTCTTTTGTCTTTTCTTCTTAATTTTTCTTCCTCTTTTTTTTCCTTTTTTTTCTCTTTTTTTTTCTTTCCCTTTTTTTTAAATGAAGCCTAAGTGTACAGGTCTGTTACCAAGGCAAATTAAAAAAAAGGGAAAATAATAAAATAAAAAAAAATAGAGAAAACAACAAATTAAAACTATAAAACATGAAAAAACTCATAATCTAAAAGTGGAACTTAGCGTGGTGTAGAGAGAAGAATGAGGCGAGCATGATGGTTGGCTTGGATCAAAACTCTGGTGAAGCTCCGGTAGGATTCCAGCGACGGTGTCGGTGCTATGTAGGTCTCCGGGTGCGACGAGTATTTTGTTGGTGGTGGTTTCTGGTTAGCGGCAGCAGTGATGGTCTTTTTGTGAGTGTTTGGTGGTGGCTAGGGTTTATAATAATATTTATAAGGTGGTGGCTAGGGTTTATAATAATATTTATAAGGTGGTGGCTAGGGTTTATAATAATATTTATAAGGTGGTGGCTAGGGTTTATAATATATATTTATATTATATATGTATGTATTGTATTATATATATATATATATATATATATATAATTTAGTGAATCCTAAGATAAATGTCTCTCCTTGGCTCTAGATACCATATTGAAAAAGATAGAGACATTTAAAGGCTAAAAATATATTCTCATGTATTAAAATAATGCGTAATACTCTTTATATGGGGTCTGTTACAGTTGGACAATAAACTATTTTCCAATGTGGGATACATACTATTACTACTACAACAGTTAGGAAGCTATTTCACTAGGGGAAAAGGTCCATATGATTTGTTGTCCAAAAGCTCACAGTTGTGCCTTCCCTTACTGACAGGTCTATTTTGCATAATTCTGTGGCAATCAAAGTACTGTTCGCTTACTGATTGCTCCATTCATGTTGTTAATGCTCTTGGACAGATAATCCTCCATAAACATATTTGTCCCAATTGCAGACATCTATTGTCATTTTCGTAGCGGAGCTCATTTAAAGTCCTCTGTGTTTGTGATGCTAAGCCCCGTCTACAAAATCTTTTTGGCTTATAGCATGGTGTCTCTTTTCGCATATGTATATAAATAATTTTTACCTCTCTCTCCCTCGCTTTCTCCTCCCAACCCCCCCCCCCCCCCAACCACATATATGTGATATTACAAATTTTAAAGGAGGACAATTTTCTTACATTCGTATGACATTATAAATGAAGTCATGACATATATGAGCATCAATTAAACTGTACTTGGTATTATTTTGTATCCTCTTCATTTTACTACTCCAAGTTAAAGTTCCACCTTATAGTTAACATGCCTAAATACATGATAGAAACTTCAGCTCCAAAAATCTTGTAGGTGTTAATTTGATAATTGTGTAAAATAAAATTGAAGATGAGCAGTGATAGCGCATTTGATTGCCCATTGTGTATTTCTTGGATGATTTGGAGAGGAGTGATAACACATTTGATGGAATAAGTAAACACATGACCTATTGGAAAATTGTTTCCTAAGTTGACTTTTTGGATATGTTATATAGTGATAGAGAGACTTATTCTACCTCTTCTGTACATGGGTTGCACCAATGTCATACTGAATGAATTCTTACCGATGGAAAAAATATTGCTGGATATTCATACTCAAGATTAACAAATGATACCTAAAATTAAAATGAATTTACATGTTAGTATTGATTGTGAAAATTGAGGTTATCTGCCGACTTCATTGTGAAGTAGACACAGTAGAGTGGAGGGAAAAATATAGGCTGCTGTTTTATCGAACTATTAGGACAGATGTCCCAGTGATGATGCAGCATTGGTAGGGGAAGAGAGTGGTGATGACATCGTAGCAATTATTATTACTGCTTGGAAGTACATTAATATGATTTCTCTTTCGTTTTTTTTAACTTTTTTGGTCAATCTCTTTTGTTATTTTTCATCTTTCTTTCTCATTCTACATCTCATATTTATGTGGTTCTTCATACTAGATAGTAAATTTTCATGGTGTATACAATTAAGGGAGAGGGGAGGGGCTTGTCAAGATTATATAGATGAACAATAATTGCCTTGTACAATTGAGGAGCATGCTTTTCTTTTCTAGTGAATTGTTATTTGAATATGATATTTTACCATGGGATATCACATGGTGTCACAAGTTCTGTGATTCACCAAAAGTCCTCATGGTCGCCGGCATCATGAAGATGATGTTTGAGGTCTAGAGCATATAACCCTCTTACAGGTTTCCAATTCGTTAGAAGTATATTTTCATTATTTTTGGGCAATACGCAGTGTCTACAAGCCAATAATTGGCAATCATTTCCTTTTGTGATAATTGAGTTTCTTATGGTTTTCAAATATGAAAGGTCACCATTTCCTGAGCTTTTAATCCTTGTTGGTCCACTTTTGTCTTTTTACACTTCCCTTTTCCCCAAGCAAGTACGGATTTGTTCGCTTTTGTGTCTTTTACACTTCCCTTTCTTCCCAAGCAAGGATGAATTTATGTAGTTTTTTGATATTGGATCCTTAATACACTTTTCTCGTTGTATTTGCAGAAACTACTGGAGGGATCATGATACTGCTCTTTTCATACTAAAACATTTATATCGGGATATACCAGAGGAACCACCATCACCCCGTGAATCTTTAGAAGGTAGCTTGAAGGATGAGAACAGTGTCAAAGGTTGGTTTGATCAGAGGGAGTTTGCTGATGAGGAACTTCCGTTGACATTTGCTGATAAAGCTGTGATAAAGAACTTTTCTCGTAAAGCAAAGAAAGCTATGAAGCACTGACGTTGCACTGGGATTCTCATGTCACATTTATGACTGATCCTCTAAACATCCAGCTAAGGGTGGATCAGAAAGGCGGCTGACTGGCTAAACTACCAAAGTAATGCAATGCTGTTCAGAAACGTGGAGACAAAGTTGTAGTAGACTTCCTCCCCTTCTTGAATCTCATAGCTCTGCATAGAAATATTACTGGTGTTCTGTATAATACTTGTATTAGAGAACATGCACAGCTTGCTTAGTTCTGTACGTATTTTGTATAGCACAATTGAGTAAATGTGCTAGGGAGAATCCGGCCTCTTTCTCTCTATTTTTGGTTTCTCACTTTTGAGGAATTTGAAACTCAGCCTTGGTAGATAATTTGTAAGATTATGTCTCATCGATTTTACATTCGTTTTCCGCCACCAAGTATTACAAGACAAATGCTACAACCCGAAAAGCTTGGTTCTTACAGTGCAAGGCCAAGGCCTATTTATAGTGGCTAAGACTTGTTCCAGTTGTGGAGTACAATGTGCTATAAATTGTGTCCTTTGATGGCCATAAAAGTTGCCGCTGCCCATGATACTTTGTCCAGGCCTGGTACTATTCCGGGTAAGTGCTATTACATATGCTTCCTAGTATTTGGTTTGTACAAAGGTGTACAATTCACAATTTTCATGCTCTCTCCGAACGAGGGATTAGGATTCGTTTATATCATTAGTTTTCTCGTATTGATACGAGAGGAAATTGTAACGATTCATATGTGAATAATATTATTTTAACTATTCATGAAATTTAAATTAAAATAAAAAAAGTGGATATTGAGAGGAAGAAAAGTAATTAAAATTTTTTTTTCTAGAATTTGAATTTCATGAATAGTTAAGATGATATAATTTATACATAGATGGTATATTAATATGTGAAAGTATTTAATACTAGAGTATGTTAATCAACAGGAGAGAAGCTTGCCTCTGAACAAGCACTTTTGTCTCCATCGCCATTGAGTTTCCTCAGCATGACTTTTTCTGATTCAGCGCAACAAAAATAACCAAACACTATTTCTTCTTATTTAACAAGCTCGACTTTTTCTGCCTTCTTGGTACCTTGCCTACAGGGCTTGGAATCAACCATTTTGAACTAGAAATGTTCATGTTGTTGGAGTTTGAAAAGCCAATCCATACATCAATTACTTGTCGAAGGTATCAAGGCTCAAAACCATGCTAAAAGATAGAAGTCGCTAACATGAAAAGCCTTTTCAATTTCTCTTCTCTTGTCTTTTTTTTTTTTTTTTCCCAAACTTTTTTCTTTTCACTAGTAGAGCTATCATGTATGCAAGGGACACTTCAATATCTAGAACCCCGAAACAAGAACCCAACACCAATGAAAGACACAACATCTGACAAGAAGAGAATCATTGTTTTGGTCCAGAGCAAACAATCCTATGGATAACCAAGAAGAGAGATGTTGTAGAATTTTTCTTGGTGAGAGAAAAACCCACTAAAGAAAAACTATCAAAATAGACAGAATAAATTAATTAATTAAAAAAATTCTTTTAAAAAAAAAAACAAATTATTTTTCACAAAAACAATCTGAGCCTACACTTGGCTTTATTTGGAAATATGAATAAAGTTCAATAAGATGAGACAAATCTGCACTCTATCGTAGAAAACAAACGAACGCTATTCTTTCTTTGATAAGAAAAGACATTTGAGAGGGAAAAAAAAGGTGGGGAAAAAAAAAGGAAAGAAAGGAAAAAAAAGGAAGGAGAAGGGAAAGGGAAATGGCGGAAAGGGTAAACCTGAAGACCTCCCCACGGCCTGCCAAACAGCTGGTGTTCGACCGCCGCTACGGATGGGTGTATGCTTCTTCTTCTCCTCCTTTTTTGTACGTGTATTTTGTGTTGGGGGTTGATATTCTTGAGGATTTTCAATGTCTTCTTTTCTTTTTTCTTTTTTCTTTTTTTTTTTGGGTTACAGAATTGATGAATGGAAACACCCATCGGAAGAGGCCTTGGCTGGTGGACGTGGCATGTATGTCAAATTAATCACTTATTCTTTTCTTTATTTTTCATTTAATTGATTTCTTTTCTTTTTTTTTTTTGTTTTAATTAAAACAGTTAATCTAAAATTGTTCTCTCTCTCTCTCTCTCTCTCTCCTGTTTTATTTCAAGGTTCTGCGTTGTGCCCCTGGCCAAAGCCTGTTTCGAAAACGTTTTGCAATCGGTACGAGCATCATATCAAGTGCTTTTTTTTTTTTTTTTTTTTTTTCTTCCAAGTAGTTAAATTGTTAAGTGTGAGTTTTATACCAGGTTGTTGGAGTTTGATGCTGACCCAGTGCAGGTGTAATGGCACTTTTAGCTCTCAGTCATCCATTAGAATCACTTACTAAAAATATTCATAACTGAAATTACACAAGTGTCTAATTCTATCTTCCATCTCATGTTTGACAATGTAATCTTCTAAGGTTTTTCTTTGAAGATTGAATTCCTAACCGGCTAAATGAAACCGTGCACGCATCTTAGCCTATTGAATTGTTAGCAATTTGTGTGAGAGCTTTTTGTTCGTCACTGTCCCTCGCTCTCTTTTGCCGTGAAGGCATTACACACACAGCTCTGTTATTGAGTAACCTTCAAAACAATAGATTGTTCACAAGGTAGAGTACTCTAATCCATGAGACAAAATGCAATTTCCTGTAGACATAAAAGAGCACTTCATAAGCAAATGATATCGGTAGTTAAATTCTTCAATAAGGCAATGGATTTGTGTAACCTTATGCTTACTTTGTTGATGCCGTAACATATGTCACGCGGGTTCATGTCTAGTTTTTACTTTTATATTATTAATTTCAAATTGCATCTAGGCCAGTGCAGAATATTTACTGGACAAGTATGTGTTTGCTTTCATCTGTTTCTCTTCACAGATTAAACTTGTTTCAAAGTCCACCATTATGATTCTTGAAAGGCCAGATATCTTATCACCTCGGACACTGCAGACCGACCTCAGCGATCAACTGCAGAAATTTGTGCTCACAAAGAAGTTGTGTTCTGATCTGGAGTTGATCAGAAAGAATTCTACTCGTGAGTTTACTACACGCTCTTCTAATTTGCATGGAGAAACTAGTGAATCGCATTCTATTGATAGTTGACGAACACTCGTTTACCTCATTGAAATGACCATCCTCTGTTGCACCACGCCATTTTGTTTAAGACTTCAAGTCCTTTGTATGAAGATGCTTGAGAAGGATAACTTCTTATGGTGGTACTTCTTATATTAACTTGTACACCTATCATCTCAATTTATCCCCATATCAAGAGCCCCTTTTGGCCTCAATCCTTGATGGAGTTTTTAGTATGTCAAAGCCTATGGATGTATGTGATTGGTATGATTTGTTTCCCTTACTAGAAAGATGGTGAAAAGGAGGGTTACCACAGAACGTCAACCAACAGCACCACCATGAGGAATGTGATTCTAGGGACATATGTGGTTTCCGTTGGAACACTGCAGTGTTGCTGATTTAGCCGAAGAATGCAAACTCATATCTTCCCTGTGGTATATCGATCAAGGGAAATGCTTGCACATCAACCGGAATTGGAGACGTTCAGCTGAGCTTAGAGTGTGGTACATGTGCAAAGAGTTGGATGCATCCAGCTGAGAAGAGTTGTGTAAGTTGCAATCCAGTTGAGTTGAGAGAACAGTGAATATGTGGAAGTCAGAAGCATCCGAACCAGATGCATCGAACTAAGATGAGGTACATGGGTGGCGGTCAAAAGCATCCGGTAGCTGGAACAAGTCCAATCCATCGAGTAATAGTCTTGGTAAATCCACTCAGTTTCGTTGTCTGGAGTTGTGTGCTTGAGATCTACTTGCTGACCTCAACAGCAGTGCAATTGTGCAAAGGATATTGATCACGTAGTTGCATTCTATGCCGCTTCTAGTGTAACTGTTCATCATTTTAAATATGTTCACCTTTTCTCTACTGCATGGCAAATCACTACAAGAGACTAGATATCTTGTGACGTGAAATTGTCACCAAGACTAAAACTGTTACTAATTTTTTTGGTCATGGTCGTAGCCTAAGTAGTTTTTGTGAGAAATTTTATCTTTTTTTTTTGTCGCTATAGCGACGTTAAGAGTGACAAATAATGCCACCCTTATTGCTTATATGATGACGAATATTCTATTATTGCTTATATATAATGACGAATATTCTCATCACAATAACACGGACAAATATTCTCATCACAATAATATGTTTCAGTTGTAAGCTCATATTAGTCAGTATAATGGTTAACATGTAGTGACAGTTTGTAATATTTTATTATGTCTACAAGAATATTTATTTTTAATTGAACAGATATATAGCGAAAAGAAATTAAAATGCAATATTGAGCTTGGTAAAAGGAATATTGTGACATAAAATTAATAAAACTCAAAAATGTATAATGAGATGAAAAGAAATTGGATTCATGTACAAAATATTACATTCACGATACAAAATTATTACATAAGATGTACACAAAATTTAAGGAACTTAAAATACAAAACTATTATCTTTCATTTCTTCCATATTTGACTTGTTATTATTTCGAAAACTATTAATTCTCGAACATTCTTGAGGTAATTGTCTATCTATTCTTTCATCTCTCCAACAATGCAATAATAGAACTCTGAAAGTTTAGAAGATTCAGCTCTGATCTGTAACTAGAGATACGTATTATCAATTAAAGCAATAACAAGCGAGAGACCGTTTGGACAAATTGAAAATTCTATGAGAGCGAAAAAGGAAAATACTTTGTTTATCACATTATTTTCAGAAAGTAGAAATTTCCTGTGGTCATACACGAGGGAAGATATCCAACATTATCGAAAGAAAATAATATGCACCAATTACGTTAGACTTTAATTAGCTAATTTCATCTATTCTTTCTAAAGCACAAGCTGCACAATCAACATATGATGAGTTCTGAATATTTGTTTGGAATGTAGGGACAGCAAAGGTTGTGTTTGATAAATGGGATGTCGTGTCTTAATTCTGTGGCCATGTTTTGTATGAGCTGTCATGAAAATTACAACGAAAAGAGGGAGAAAAGAAAATTTGAAATAATTTTGTTGAGACTCCTTGAATGTTATGGGACTCTTGATTAGAAATGGCAAAGGAACGGACACCTTTTCTATGATCCTAAATCCTGTCCCTAACTCAGATAAAAATTAAATGTAAATCTCACTTGTAGAATTTCTCAAACCCGCGAGTACCTAGAATGTTCCAAACCCAGATAAAATTTTTTAAAAAGTCGAATATCTTTAAAAGAAAGAGAAGAATCTGAAAAAATATATTTTATTTCAGATTAAAAATAAAATACAAACACCTAAAAACCAAAAAATGAAATTCTAAAAAAAAAACATCTTAGATCTACAACGCACAAAAATCTTTAAAAAAAAAAAAAACTCCTAACAAGACACAAATTACAACACCAAAAACTCAAAAAAAAGGACAAAATTATAAACAAAGTAAAGAAAAATTTTCATCATAAAAAAATCCAAAAAATGCACAAATTACAATGCAAAATCTCAAAAAAAAAAAAAAAGAAAAGACAAAAATATACACAAAGTAAAAAACGCAAAGGAGGGGCAAAAGGGGTTGCCACTCTACTATTACCAATAAAGAAAACAATCTTTTCTCATCTTTTAATGTATAGTATGTACAAAACTATAATTAATAATAAATATAAAAAAAGTATCTTAAGATATTAATATAAATTATATAATAAGGTATAGATATATATGTGTGCGTATATATATTGTTGGCATAATATTAATTATTATATTGGTTAAATGAATAGGTGCTTGGAAGATATGAAATTTGCTTAGTTTTGAGCCTTTGTCACATTGAAACTATTCACTAAAGATTAGAGCTCAAGCATGAAGAAGAAGAAGATGAAAAGGCATAAGGCAAAAACGATGCGTCATAAGGGGACTCCTTGTGAATAGCCTTAGGTTCATATAATAGCTCAAAACTACTTATCTTTATTGCATATTTGATTTGAAACCTTGTGGGCAATGCTTTACAAAAATCAAAGATTGATTTGATTGCATAAAAAGCATGATTTCTTCAAACATATGTATCGGGATGTTTTTAAGCCTCATTTGATCTTTAAAAACATGTTTGAAGTTGGTTTCAGTGAGCAAAGTAGCAAGCTGGTCAATCGGCCGGACATCTGTAACAATAAATGCTATAGCCGTTTTATATCCATTGGCACCAACGTTTCTCCTCTTCTTCATCAACCAAAGCCCTAACATTTCAAATCACTTTAAATATATCTTCCCAACACTTAATAAGCAGAATCTAAACTTGCAAAACTTTTCATCATCATCTATTGTTTAGAAATCCTTAACCTATTATTGTGAAATCTTTGAGCATTCAAGAGCTCTATTTTGCTATATCCACTTTTGAGAAGTTTAGCTATATTACACATATATTTCTTCAAATGGTGTTGTATACACACTCTTTTAGCTAGAAAATCTTGAGAGATACATTTATTGAGCCAGAGAGAGTGTGGGGAAATCCTAAAGAGTGGAACTCTTGGGTTCTTTGAAGATTGAGCTTCAAAGATTTGTACACTTGGTTTGTGCTTCACCAAGCTTTGAAGAAGCATCATAGTAGAGTTGATTGAAGTTCTAAGGGAAAGCATCCTTAGGCGATAGACGTAGGCAAGGTCGAACCACCTAAAAATCATTTGTCTTCTTCTTTCTTATCTCTACTTCACATTACTAGCCATTATTAATTGTTTGGTGTTTGATTAATTGCTTAAGAGAATTTGTGTATGTCATTTGATAAATTTTTATTTGCAAAAATTGTCCAATATCTTAATTCACCGCCCCTCTTAAGATATTTGCCCCAACAAGTGGTATCAAGAGCTACCTATAGTTTAATAACTAGTATAAATATATTTGAAAAATATGGATAGTATTTTTATTAAGCAAGCACCTCCTTTTGATGGAACTAACTATGCCTTTTTGAAAATGAGGATGGAGATTTCCATTCAATCACATGATTAAGACTTGAAAGATAATTGAAAATGGACCTACTTTGTCCACTAGAATAGAAGAGGATAGCAGAGTTCTCAAACCCAAGAGTGAATGAAATGATGAGGATATTAAATTGTTTGAGTTATATCAAACGACTTTACATTATTTGTTCAATGCCATGAATGCAACCGAGTTTGCTAAGGTTATAGGGTGTGCTTCGGCTAAGGAACTCTGGAACCAATTAGAAGTGACCTATGAGGGGACTAGTCAAGTAAAAGAGTCTAGAATTATTATGCTTATATATAGATATGAATTGTTTAAAATGCTTCCTAACAAAAGTGTTGAGCAATTGTTTTCTAGATTCACTAAAATTACTAATGACTTGAAGGCACTTGGAAAAGATTATTCAAATGTAGAGAAAGTAAGAAAGGTGCTAAGGAGTTTTCCATCATCATGGCAACCCAAGGTAATGGCCATCAAGGAAGCCAAAGACCTTAACACATTGGAACTCAACGAGCTTATCAGGTCACTTATGACTCATAAGCTTGAGATAAAGGACCATGAAGAAGAAGATAAGATGATGAAGAAGTCCATAGCACTTGTAGCATCAAAATATACATCAAGTGAAGATAAAGATAATGAGGAGGAACTGGAGGATCAGGAGACACTTCTTTCCCGAAACTTCAAAAAATTTATGAAATTTAGAAAGACGAAGAAATAAGCCTCTTGCAACAACAACAATTGGAAAAGAAAGGGAAATGAAGTGAAGGAGTTCAAGAAGCAAAAAGAAGTAAGAAGTGAGGAATTAAAATGTTTCAATTGTAACAAACCGAGAGAGATAAAAACCAATTGTCCAAAGTGTACAAAGAAGAAGGAAGGCAAAGCACTCAAGGCAACTTGGGACATCTCTGAGAGTGAAGAGGACGTGGAGGAGCAGCATAAGGTAGTAAACTTTCAGCTCATGACCAATGGCGATGAGGTACAATCTTTTCCATCTATTTATTGCTCATCTAGTGAGGAAAAAGGAAAAGGAGTATACCTTTGAGGAACTAAAGGAGACATTTGCGAAATTACATGATAATTTCTCATTGGTTTTAGCAAAAAAAACAAACAAATGCATAGAAAGATAAGACTTGCTTTTGATGAAAAAGAAATTTTAGAAAAGAAGAATGCATCTCTTATTAAGAAAATTGAAAGTTTGGGGAAAAAAATGATTCATTTGCCAAAGATTTTGTGAGATTTAAAAGAAAATAAAGAATTTGCAAAAGAAAAATGAAGATTTGAATGGATTTGTTCAAAGATTTACAAATGGCAAGGGAGAACTTTGAAAAACTCCTTAGGTCTAAAAAAATGGCCTTTGACAAGAGTGGAATTGGCTATAAGCCAAAAATATTTTAAAACTTATTTTGTCAAGGCATCAACTTCTACCTCTACTTCCTCCACCTCTCTAAAGTCAAACATCACTTGCACGTACTGTGAAAAGAGAGGGCATGTATTAACTCGTTGTTACTTTAGAAAACTTCGTGATAGAGGATCATATGTCCTATATTGGAAAAGACTCAAATGGGTTGTCATGGCTTAAAATTGATACCAATATCAAGGACCCCTGGTGTTGGGTATCCAAAATAAAGAATTTCTTTTAAATTTCATGTGTATAGGTATATCATGCGAGCAAAATTAGCAAGATGAAGTGGATATTGGATAGTGATTATTCTAAATACATGACGGGAAACCCATCACTTTTCTATGAATTGAAGAGAACCAAAGGTGAAAATGTTACCTTTAGGGATAATAGTAAAGGAAAAATAATTGGTAAACGTAGCATTGGTAATAAGGATTCCCTTGCTATTCATAATGTCTTACTTATAGAGGATCTTAAATTCAATTTGCTTAGCATAAGTCAATTATGTGGTAAAAGTCATCAAGTAGTATTTCAATCTTCTAGTTGCATAGTACATATGGTAATGATAATATGTTATTTATTGCTAAGAGAAATGAGAATGTGTACACTATTGAAATTGGCCAACTTGTGTGTTTACATGTTAAATGCTTATCGGTTATGCATGATAATGCTTGGTTGTGGCATAGAAGATTAGGGCATGCTAGTATAAGTTTGTTAAATGATTTGTCAAAACATGATCCTATTAGAGATTTGTCAAAGCTCAAATTTGAAAAAGACAAAGTTTTTGATGTATGTCAACAAGGAAAACAATACAAAACTTCTTTCAAATCCATCAACAAGGTTTCAACTAATAGAGCATTACAATTGTTGCATATGGACTTGTTTGGACCAATTGATATGGCAAGCTAAGGTGGTTCTAGATATACTTTTATTGTTGTAGATGACTACACTAAGTTTACATGGGTTATGTTTCTTGCACATAAAAATGATGTCTTCAATGAATTTGCAAGATTCAGTAGAACAGTACAAAATGAGAAAGCCTATTTTATAACTTGCCTTTGTAGTGATAATGGTACAGAATATATGAACACTTTTTTTTATGTATTTTTTGTGATGAGCATGGCATTGAGCATAACTTTTTGGCCCTTTAGACTCCTTAACAAAATGGGGTAGTAGAGAGAAAGAATTGTACACTACAAGAAATGGCAAAAACCATGTCAAAAGAACACAACTAATCAACATATTTTTGGAGTAAAGCCGTTAACACTGCATGTTCTGTGCAAAATAGAGTTTTAATTAGACCCATTTTGAACAAAACTTCATATGAACTTTGGCATGGCAAAACCCCTAAGATTTCACATTTCAAAGCGTTTGGTTGTAAATGGTTTATCTTGAACACAAAAGATCATTTGAGAAAATTTGATGTTAAATAGGATGAGGGCATATTTTTAGGATATTCCACTAAGAGTAAACCTTATAGAGTCTATAATAAAAGAACTCTTGGTGTGAAAGAATCAATTCATGTTAAATTGATAAGACTAACCCATTCGAGCTGAAAAAGGAAGTTGATGATGTAGGTTATCTTTTGAAGAAAACTACACTGAAAGATTAACCCCCAAAAGACAAAGAAATTCCAATAAAGCAAGAAGATGCATATCAAGAAAAGGAGTCTCAAGCCAAGAAGGATGATGGACAATGCTTAAACCAAAGCACTATGGAAAAGAAGGAGACTCATGAAAACTTGCCAAAGAGTTGGAAGTTTGTGCAAAATCACCTTTAAGATCAAATCATTGATGATCCATCTCAAGGCGTAAGAACTAGGTGTAACATTAATGCTTTTTGTGAATATTATGCATTCATTCCTCATATAGGACCTAAGAATGTTAAACAGACTTTACTTGATGAGCATTGGATAATAGCTATGTAAGAGGAATTAAATCAATTTGCTAGAAACAAGGTTTGAAAGTTGGTCTTGAGTTCATTCACATGTTACTTGAATTTGCTTGCTACATGAATTTCAAACTTTATCACATGGATGTCAAGAGTGTCTTTCTAAATAGTTTTATTGAAGAGGAGGTATATGTTGAGTAACCTCCCGGGTTTGAAGATCCTTGTTTTTCAAACCATGTTTTCAAACTTGGAAAAGCCTTATATGGTTTAAAACAAGCGCTTAGAGCTTGATAAGAAAGACTTAGTGGATTTCTTTTAAAAAATAGTTTTGAAAGAGGAAAACTTGACTCCACTTTATTTACTAGAAGAGAAGGAAAAGATATTTTACTCGTACAAATTTATATTGATGATATAATTTTTTGTGCCACTAATGTTGCTTTGTGTGAGAGTTTCTCCAAGTGCATGCATAAGGTGTTCGAAATGAGCATGATAGGAGAGTAGACATTCTTTCTTGGACTCCAAATCAAGCAAACAAAAGAGGGCACCTTCATCAATCAAGTCAAGTACACAAAAGAATCATCAAGAAGTTTAGACTTAAGGATGCCACGGAGAGTGGAACCCCAGTGAGTCCAACAATAGGGCTGAACGAGGACAAAAAAGGGTAAGCCGCTAGATGAGAAAAAGTATAGGGAAATGATTGATAGCCTACTTTACTTGACGGCCTCTAGGCTGGGTATTGTGTTTGTTGTGTGTTTTTGTGCTAGATTTCGATCTAATCCTAAGGAAACACACTTAGTTGCTATAAAAAGAATCATTAGATATCTTGAAGGAACTAGTAATTTTGGCCTTTGGTATGCAAAAGACACTTCATTTGACTTATGTAGCTTTTTTGATGCCAATTATGCCAGTTGAAAGGTAGACTGTAAGAGTAGTAGTGGAACATGTCAATTTCTAGGGCATTGTTTAGTGTGTTGGTCTTGCAGGAAGCAAAATAGTATTCAATTTCTATCATCAAAGCTGAATATATTGATGTTGGTAGTTGTGTGGCTCAAATATTATGGATAAAGCAAAATTTGCTTGATTATGGTTTGCATTATGATCATGTTTCTATTTATTGAGATAATACTAGTGCCATAAATCTCTCTAAGAACCCCATTCAACATTCTAGAAGTAAGTATGTTGAGGTTAGGCACTATTTTATTAAAGGTCATATGTAAAAAGGTGATATTGTGCTTGAATTTATTGATACATTACATCAAGTTGTGGATATTTTTACTAAACCTTTGCATGATGACCATTTTTGTAAGATTAGAAGAGAGATTAGAATGATACATATTCTGACCTAGCTAGTTGACCGATTGAAGCCAGAGGGCGTTCGGCTGCTAGGGAAAATTTTTGGAGCATTTTGACCTGGCCGGTCGACCTAGCTGGTCGACCTACTCAACTGCTGGTCGACCGACCTATCATGGTGAAAGATTAAAAGACCCCAAAATTTTTCATCTTCTCTCAAATCTTTCACCCTAACCCTAACTCTTTTCAACACTCACTTCCAAATCTTCAACTTTTGATAAAAAAAATCTCTCAAATTTTCTTGCACAATCTTGAAATTCACTTCACAAAACAAGTTTTTACTGATTTAATTTTCAAAAATCCACTCAAAATCATGGTGAATCCAAGGGGTAGAGGCAATAAATGTGGAAGAAGCAAAAGGGCTAGAGCTCAATCTCCATCTCTATTTGCTTTAAAGATTCAAGAGAAGCAATCCATGTTTGGAAAATTCCTCGTCGATTCGAATTTCGCAGGTACGAATGTTATTAAATTGTTTGATGGTCAAGATTGGTATACTTTCTTGCATATAAATTGCAACATTAAACCCAATATGGTTAGCAAATTTTATGAGAACCTTGAAATCCATAATAGGAGCCCTAAGCTTGAATTAAATTCATGCGGAAAGATATTGGTCCTAAATCCCTTAGCTTGATTCTCGCTTTATTGAAGGATGTTGATATGAATAAGAAAATAGATTTAAAGGTCAGATTAATGAAGCTATTTGGGCCTTTGGGTTATCGAGTCAGCTTGGTGGTTTGGAGAAGAAGAAAGAATGGTGGTGATTCCATACTTCTCGGTGTTGATGATCTGTTAGGCTTGTGCACTTTCGGCTATTGATCTTGTTGCTGGATGATAATATTTAAAGGCTGTGATTACATGTATCACTATGCAAGAGAACCAGGTAGAGCCTCCTACTCGAACGACTAATTTAAGATGCAGTAATCTAGTATGACGTATGCACAGGTGCTTATGTGAGCCTAGTTTGACCAGAATTTGACCCATATTGACTAAGCTTTGACTGTACCTAAACAGAGTTGATTGAGAGCTATCCTAACATTTTTCAATGCATAGAATTTGATTTTGATCTTTGTTTGATAGATTTTGACTCCAAAGTGCGTGATTTTAGGATTTTGTCAACGTTGACCACATATTTGACTTTGATCGGGTGTTCACCAAAGTTGACCGAGGGTTTCCAAAGGTTTTTCGACGTACTGAGTACGAAGTTTCAATTAGTTTGGCCAAATACCACATAGTTGTGTGTTTATTTTTTGGAGTGAACAAAGATGTTTTTGACCTTTGAAGAGGTGCAAATTTGAGAAATTGGTGGATGGACGTTTGTGTTGGTCTTCTTGATGAGTATGATCATGGGCTTTAATGGTTGCATCATAGGGAAGTGATGAAGGCATTACACTCTTGTGGCAGTATGGGCCACGTGTGAGAAAAGGACTGACTACAATGAACTAGTAGGTAATGTGTTGCAAAGAAGACAAAAAAGCTCATCTGTACTGGTGAGTGTACATCTTGGCAAGTAGATTGCGGCCTAGTTCGGTGGAGCGGTCATGTGGGTTCCTTCTAGAGGTAATAATTACTTGGATGCAGACTTGTGCAGGTGATCTATGTGTACTCATAAAAACACAAGCATTCTAACTAGGTGTCGAGTAAAGAGCAGTGAGCATCTTGTAAAGGACATAGGTTGGAATCTTTGTTCGAGGAGTTGGGTAAACTCTTTTGGAGATAGATAGAGCTTTTTCAGTGTTTCCATGAGTCAGAATTAGAGGCTAAGGTGTGCTACTAGGTGTTTTGATCTCCATCCATAGCTTTTAGAGGTATTTCTTAGTGTGGTTGTCATGCTAATGTGTTGTTTTGCTCGCTTAAGGGATAGCAAGCGAGAGCGGAGAACAATGTGTGTCGAGGATGAGGTTTTTTATTATAGTGTTCAGAGAACAAGTCTCTAAAGATTTTCAGTAGAGATGTAAGAAACCACAAAAGAGACTAAGAAGTAGTAGCTAAGTCTAGATCGTGGAATAAAGGAACAGGTAGAGTTGGATGGCTCTAGAGTTCTATGAAGTATCAGCTGGAGTAGTTTGTCTAACTTAGCAATTGGTGGTACACAGTGAGGTGTATCCTACAATTGGTTTGAACTATGGTACTAGAGCACGTGGAGTTTGCAGGAGAGACTCAGAGAGTGCTTTAAGAGATGGCCAAAGATAGGTGAATCACGTGGACTTAACAAATTAAGACAAATATGTCATTGAGATGTAGCAGTAGATTGAATGATGAGAGGACGAGTCGGAAGATCTCTGCAATTTGCATTGGAGGTTGATGCGGTGTTTAGAAGGGACGTGTGTACGTAACTGAGGCTCCCTTGGTGAGATTAGGGCCCTAGTCCTAGTGAGATTAAGTGAGCTGGTACTATGGGTAAAGATAGTGTTCTTCATGTACATGGATTTGAGAAAGAGGTAGAGTGATGAAAGCATTAGTTGCTGAGAATGTTGTAGGCACTCAAAGGAGTTCCTTAGATTGTTGTGGAGTATTACAGATGTTGGTTCGATCTTGAGTTAATCACAAGAAACCAAAAGACATACTGTTGGGACAAGTTTTAGCAGGTGGCTAGGGACTTGGGAGGTATGGGTAATGCATAGCAGTAGGCCTATCGTAGGCCAGATGGTAGTTTAAGCAAGAGAGAGTCGAGGTTTCTGATGAAGTATTCCAAAGTGAAGATCTGTTGAATATGACCCATATTCTAAATAGGCAGTTGGGATCCTAATTCTAGCCAAATTAGGAGACTTGCCTTTTCTATTCTCCTACCATAACTCTAGTCGTGCCATATTTTAGAATACTACCATGTTCGTAGTGCTGCCATATTTGTTGTTTCTTATATTCTATAAATAGGGACTTTACCTATTGTATTAGAGTGAGACATAGAGAAAGAAAGAGGTGAGATAGAGAGTAAGCGACCTTGAGGGTTAAGAAAAGGTAAGGGACAAGGGCCCCCAAGCTCGAGGTCTCTCTCCATGTGATGTTTTCGTTCTTACCATAGTGAAATTCTCTTGTCTGCCCATAGACGTAAACAGAAGGCTGAACTACGTTAAAAATATTATATCTATCATGTTTACATCTTTCTCTATTTTGTTTTATCTTCATTTTGAGCACCTCAATTTCCCAACATTGACCCTATATACATACATACATACATACATACATACATTTATACATACATACATATATACACACACATATATATATACACACATATACATGTATATATCAAATCTCAAAAGTCATAATTAAGCTCATATCACGAGTAATTATGCATGATTTTTTTTAAAATAAAGGCAGATTATGGTTTGTGGCTGACCTATGAGTTGACCCACCCTGACCAGCCTGTTTAACGGGTTAGATTGGATTGACTTGTTTGTTTGGTGGGTCATTGAATCCTCAATCCAGACCTTATTGCAAGTTAGATGACTTGAACTGTGGGTCTTAACCCGTTTTGCCACCTTTAATAACAACAAATCATAAATGAAAGAATTACATGAGGAACTAGAATGGGTAAGTTTCATTCCTATTTAATAATAACAATGGTAAAGTGCACATTATCCCTTAGCAGGTTATTGAATCCTCAATCTTGACCCACTTTTTTAGAGGGTTAGGCAGGTCGACCCACAGGTCTTAATCCATTTTGCCACCTCTAATAACAACTAATCATGAATGAAAGAATTACATGAGGAATTATAGTGGGTGAGTTTCATTCCTATTCAATAATAACAAGGGTAAAATACAAGTTATTTTCTGTGGTTTTTGTAATTAGCTAATTATCATAGGACCTTATATCATGGTCATTCAGCATAGTGCTCTTACGGCAGAAGCACTATGCTCTTTCTGTGCATGAAAAGTACATGCTATTGTTTATGCGCTACTATTCGTGCACAGTAAATGTTTGTTCACTACCCCACAACTATTTGTTCACTGACTCTTTGTTCACAAGCTTACTATTGTTTGTTCACTAACTATTTGTTCATTACCACACAACTATTTGTTCACTGAGTTTTATATATACATCAAATATTTGTTTATTACGCCACAACTATTTGTTCACTCACTATTTATTTATTACCTCATAACAATTTGTTCACTAAATTTCATATATACATAAAGTATTTGTTCGTTATGTCACAATTATTTGTTCACTATCCCATAATTATTTGTTCACTAAATATTTGTTCATCACCTCACAGCTATTTGTTCACTAACTTTCATATATACATCAAATATTTATTCATTACCCCACAACTATTTGTTCACTGCTCTCACACACAGAGACACAAAACACAAACACATTTGCATACACTCTTACAAAACACACACATGTACACATACATTCATACACAATGAGCAAGGTGACAGCGTGAAGACTTATTTGGTGGTGATGCTGTCATGAATCATGATCTAAAAGGTTTGAAATTGCTTGAGCATCCATTAATGGTGAATATAGATTTAAGCAATTAAAATTTGAAATTAAAGGCATCATGAGAATCGCGAAGCTACAACAAGAAATGGCACGGAAGAGAGTTTAAAGCTCGTTGCATAATGGCTTAGTGGTGGCATGATGATCGGATAAGAAGAGAGAAGAGAAGAAGATAGAAAGTCACGATTAGATATAGACCTGATCTTTTTTTTTTTTTAAACATGGGTGCACCATACTCCGTAGGAGCACAATCCTACAAGAGCATGGTATATTTTGCCAATTACCCCCTTATGTTTTAAGACTTACCTTGTCTCTTGTGCTTTTTAAGCGGTGGCACATTAACCCCCTGTGATTTATTTAATTAGTTGATTATCCCTTGTGATTTGTCTAGTTAGCTGATTATTCCTTATACTTCCAATACTTGCTATATTACTCCCTTATACTTTTTCAAAGGTTGCATACCACCTCTTTTTTTCAGTTATTATCAAGACATTGTTAGTAAAAATTTATATATGTTTGTAGAAATATATAACAATTACAAGTTTTAATACCCATAGATGCAACAAAAAGGCACTTATAATGCACAATAAGTTAATTTAAATGAAAAAAATAAAGGTAGGATATTATATGCCACCTTGTAAAAAGCACAATATATATGTGTGTGTGTGTATTGATTTTTAAAGCAAAAGGGTGTAATCGACTAATTACACAAACTATAGAGGAGTAACAGATATTTTGCTCATAATAACAAAGAACATTATCTCCAAAGTATACCATATTGTTTGAATCAAAGTTTCCGCTGCAATAAACCTTCAAAATAAGCAACAACTAGTGCCAAATATAACATTTTATAATATGTTGATATGTTAAATTTAATGAGTCTCTCATGGCACATTTTTTTCCTTGATCTATTTTATTTTTTCCTTTTCCTCTTCTGTTACTAGTCGAGTGAAGTTGCCTTCATCTAATCGATTTTTAGATGTTTGGCAACAAAAGGGTCATTTATTCATTAGCATTTGTTTTATGACTTAAAATTTTTAAGTGATGCCTAACTAAATATTTTTGTTTTAGAATAAAATTAATCAAATATTTGTTGGATTTTTTTTCCTTTATGATTATCTTAGTCACAAATAACTAAAAGCAGTAGCACTTTTCACATTTAAGTTTAAAATAAAAAAGTGAAGCATATAGAGAAAATGAAAATTTTAGAGAAAAATTGAAAAGACATTATTAGCAACAAATATAAACATATACAGCCGTATTTATATTATTGATTTCTTTAATGATGATGCATGTATTGATTTTGATGACATTATTTCATATTGATTGTTCTTTTCTTTTTTTTTTTTCCCTTTCAAGGGTCAAATTTAGGGTTGCAGTTTTATTTTCACTTGCTACACTTTATTATATATTTTATTAAACATTGTGAAATTTTTGTCATATTTTATCCATTATAAGATCAATGGAAGAAATATTGTTATATAATATCTTTTAGAAGAAAATTATTTCAAGACTAAGTTTTTTTTTTTTCTTTTCATTCTAATAGTTTAATAATATATTTCTACACTAATATTCTTCTATTGAACAATTACTATCTATGTGATATTTTTGTAAGAAAATCCCTTGGTTTTACCTTTTAAGTTAGTAATATCATTCCTTCATTAAATATTATTGATAGTGACAACAATAGAATTGACATAAATTCAAATATCATCTTGAAAAAATTTAAAATATATAATTGATAATAGTTTTTAGTGATGAATAAGACATGACCACTAGCAAATTCCCACAATAGAGTAATAACAATGGTGACTATAGGGGAAAAAAAAGTCAGTAACATAATAATTGTATTAACAATCACTAAAATTGTTAGAAAAACTAAATTTAATATTGATAAATTCTTTAGTTTGTGACAAATGTATTTATTATCAGTGATTATGTCATATATGTCACCAAAAATATCTTTACTCCTGAAATTTAAGTGACATTAATTAAATAGTCACTATAAATAACTTTTGATAACAAATAAGTGTGCTATCACAAATAATACAATATCAGAGACAACCAACTTAGAATGTCAATACTATTACCATTAGTAGTGACAACATCTTTGTCATCACAAAAGATCATACAAATACATTCATAATTTCTTTTAGTGACTATAGTAAAATTGTCACTATAATATTTATTGTGAAAATCATTATATTTTTTCAAAAATACAAATATAAGAGTGATAGTTCTTTTGGACATCACAAATGAGTACATTATTAGTGACTGCATCATATTTGTCACTAAAAAATGTCACTACAAAAAACTTTAGTGACGGAATTATCGTGACATTAATGCAATTGTCATTATTAATGTTTTTTTTAGTGATAAAAAACCATGATGTTACAAATAAAATAATATTAGTGATGAAAAATTTAAACTATCACTACTATTGCTATTAGAGTGACAAAATCTATTTCATGAAAAATAAGTTGTCACTATATCTTTGATTTCTTGTAGTGAATCTTTCATGTCTCTTAGAGTGTGTTGTTTACTTAATGACATTTATTTATGCATTTTTGTAACATCTAATCTTCTTGAAATGAATGAATACAATCAAGTACGCAAATGATAGCATATATCATGGAAACAAAATTTATATCAATAGGTTAGTGAGATTAGCTCTCTCTTATGAGTAATTGCCGTTAGCGAAGTAATAACATATAGATAACGCAGTGGATATTTGGAGAACATAAACAAGAAAGTAGAAGAATCAAGGAGCTTAATTTCAAGGCTGAAATTAGCCAAGAAATTCCTAAGATAATAAACCCTAGGAGAGAGAAATAAATATTATTGAATAATTTTGAAAAGCCATGTAACAATAAAAGCTTTCACCCCTATATATAGACTAGAAATCCAAAACTACATGGGAAACTAAATAGGAAACTAAAACTAAATAGTAATCTACAACTAATTCGGAAACTAAAACTTCTACCAACCCGTTCCATAACAAAATAGGTAATAAACTAATCCTAATATAACTAGGACTCAATAGCAATTAATAAATCCTAAACTCTAACCAATTTTAATGACTAACTAAAAATATAAAATTCTGGGCTGCATCAATCTCCTCAGGTGCGAAAAGAACTCGTCCTCGAGTTGTCACCATCATTGTCGACCAAATCTCCATGATACGGAACAAGAGCTTAACATTGAAAACATCTGAAGTAGTAACATAATTAGGAAGCTCCAAGCGATAGGCATTATCATTTATCTTCTCAACAATCTTACAAGGTCCAATCTTCTGAGCACTAAGCTTGTGGTATTTTCCAACAAGGTAACGATCACGTGTTAAAATAGCCCACACATAGTCTCCAACGTCAAACACAACACGTCGTCGTCGCTTGTCAAAAACTTGTTTATAAGTTGCATTGCTGGCCTCAATTCTCTCTCGAACTTGCTCATGAATTAACTTGATATGCTTCGCTAAGTCCTCAGCTTTTTCATTAAATTTACCCTTGTAAGGAATAGGCACCAAATCCAATGGGCTATGCAGATTCTGACTGTAGACAACCTCGAAAGGACTTTGTTTGGTTGTTCTATTTACAATCTTGTTGAAAGCGAATTCAGCTTATGGTAGCACAATATCCCACTGTTTATAATTGTTTCCAATTAAGCTCCGAATGAGATTGCCCAAACTCTTGTTGATCACCTCTGTTTGACCATTAGTTTGAGGATGATAAGCAGAACTAAAATTCAAACTTGTCCCCATTTTCTTCCACAAAGTTCTCCAAAAGTGGCTAACAAACTTGTGATCTCGATCAGAAGTAATAGATTGTGGAATCCCATGTAAACGAACAATCTCCTTGAAGAAGAGATTGGCAATGTTGGAAGCATCCATGGTTTTCCTGCAAGGAATGAAATGTGCCATTTTGGAAAATCCATTCACAACAACGAAAATCGAATCCATACCTCTTTGTGTACGCGACAATCCAAGAATAAAATTCGTGCTAATATCAGTCCAAGGTGAGGTTGGTACTGGCAATGGCATGTAAGGACCTGCATTTGTCGTAGCACCCTTGGATACTTGACAAATATGGCATCTATCCACGTATCTAGCAATATCACGATTCAACTTTGGCCAAAAGTAAGAAGTTTCAACAAGTTTCAATGTCTTGTCTCTGCCAAAATGCCCTTCACCATGCAATTCTTGAATGATCTTCTCTTTAAGAGAACAATCTAGAATGCATAATTTGGGACCTTCAAAGAGAAATCCACCATGCAATGTAAAATCATCACGTGCCATATCCTGGACTTCTTTAAAGATTGACCTGAAGTACACATCTTCAGGGTAGATTTCTTTAAAAGTGTCGAACCCCACAACATGTACTTGCATAGTTAATAATAAAGAAGAACGCCTACTTAAGGCATCAGCAACACGATTATGAACACCAGCCTTGTGTTTTAATGTAAAAGTAAAGCCTTGCAAAAAATGAAGTCCACTTAGCAAGCCTCAAATTTAGACTCTTTTGGGAGTTAAGATATTTCAAAGCTTCATGATCCTAGTGTAAGATGAACTCCCTTTGAAAAAGGTAGTGCTTCTAGTGCCTTAATGTTTGAACAATTGCAAAAAACTCAATGTCATATGTTGAGTAGTGCAACTTAGCACCACTGAGCTTTTCACTGTAGTAAGTAATTGGTCTTCCTTCTTGACCTCGAACAGCTCCAATTCCAACACAAGAAGCATCACAATCTACCTCAAAGATTTTCTTGAAATCTGGTAATGCTAAGATAGGGGCTTCTGACAGCTTCTTTTTGAGTAACTTAAAGCTTTCCTCTGCTTCAGAAGTCCACTTAAAAACTCCCTTTTTCATGCACTCAGTAATGGGAGTTACAATATTACTGAAATTTTGAAAGAATCTGCGATAGAATGATGCCAAACCATGAAAACTATGAACGTCATGCACACTCGAAGGTTGTGGCCAATCAAGAATTGCTTGTACTTTTGATGCATTAGCCTGTAGGCTTGCAGAAGAAACTTCATAACCCAAAAAGATAACTTTATCTGTCATAAATGAACATTTTTTAAGATTAATATACAGCTTTTCTTGCCTCAAGGTAATCAACACCATCTGTAAATGTTCTTTGTGCAATTCATCAGAGGAACTGTAAATTAGGATATCATCAAAGTAAACCACCATGAACTTCCCTATAAATGGTTTCAAGACAAGATTCATCACTCTCATGAATGTACTAGGGGCATTTGACAACCCAAAAGGCACGACCAACCATTCATACAACCTATCTCTTGTCTTGAATGCAGTTTTCCATTCATCACCTGAACGAATACGGATTTGGTGATATCCACTCCTTAAATCTATCTTTGAAAAGATCTTGGCAGATGTTAACTAATCCAATATGTCATCAAGTCTAGGAATAGGAAATCTGTACTTGACTATAATTTTATTAATTGCTCTGCTATCAATGCACATGCGCCAACTTCCATCCTTCTTTGAAACTAATAATGCTGGAACTGCACAAGGGCTCATGCTTTCTCGAACGTAACCTCTTTCTAAAAGTTCACTCACTTGTTTGTTCAATTCTTCTTGTTGTTTTGGACTCATTCGATAGTGAGCTTTATTTGGCAAACTTGCACATGGAATCAAGTCAATATAGTTTTATACTTCTCACATTGGAAGTGGTGTGTCAATTGTGCATGTTTGTATCTAGCTTTTACATGCATGTTTAGAGGTGTCTAGAGCATAATTGAGTGCATTTAGTATAGAGTTTATGCATAATTGTTTATATTTGTACATAATGTATTTTGATGCATAAATATTATATTAAGTGTCATATTCCATGTTTTAGGAGTGTTTTGGAAGGGTTCAAGCTTACACTAGGAAGAAATGAGCTAGCGGATGAAGACCGAAAGAAAAGGAATGAAGAAGGTAGCATTCTGACCCAGGCGGTCAACCCAGAAGAATTGTTGGTCGACCGGCCACCCCAGAGAACATAAAAATTAAGCCGGTCGAGTTGCCTTCCAAAGCCGGTCGACCGGCCAAGTCAGAAAGCCCCTATTAGTAAGCCGGTTGAGTTTATCAAGGAGCCAGTCGACTAGCTAGGTTGACCGGCTGTGCGCTGAAGCTGTTTATAAATTGCTTGTTTTAGCTAATTTTGAGAAGAGGAACTTTTGTTTTTAAAACCCTAATAAATCCTAACCCTTTGCCCACTTCACCAAACACTCTAAATCACCATTTAAACCCCATACCAAGCTAGGATTGAAGCATTAAACAAAGATTTGAAGGATTTGTATGGATTTGGAAGCAAGAATTTAGGGAAGTTCTTCTTGTTCTTTCTCCATTTCTTGTAAATATGTTGCTAGATTAGGCTAGATTTAGGGTTGATTGTTGTTGTATATTAGATTAGGGTTTTGAATAATGGATTTGTGTAGATCTTTGGCTCTTAATACACGTTTGTTTACATAAATTTATGGCATGATTCAATATGTCTACGTATTGGAAATCAAATATGTCTATGTGTTTGTTACAATGCCTAAGTGAATATGCATGTGCTATTTGTGCTTTAAATGCTCCTATCTACTTATATGGGTGATGTGATTGTGCTTAATCTCATGGCTTTGCTTAGTAGAGTAGGCTTTAGCTTTAAATCCAGCTAATAGGTTACATGCTATGCTTCGTCGAGTTTAGGTGCCAATCCTTGGCTTTAAATCCAGCCAAGTGGATAAGTTAACCTAGACTAGAGTATCCCTCACCCACGTTAATATTGGTTAATCGAGCCTTAATGTCACGTAGTGTTTAGGTGCTAGTCCTTGGCTTTAAATCCAGCCCAGAGGATAAGTTCTAAGCATGAATTGGGTTGGCTAGGAAGGATTGGCCCTTAGCTTTAAATCTATCTAACGGGTTAAACCACTAGTATTGGTTAAGAGAGCCCCCGACCAACACAACAGCAATAGAAGTCCCGAGCCTTAGATAGACCCCTTCCATTATCATAGCCAAAGTCTTGTTGCAATGCAATCGGTCTAGGTCACCTTCTTCTTTATTAGTGTTTCCTTCCTTAGTTTGGCTCCTTTAAGTTCCTCTATAGATTAGTTTTTATTTCCTTTTTCTGAGCTCCCTTCTATCCTAAAGTAAGCTCACACGTGCATGTAGCTAGTTTAAGGCACCCGAGCACATAGAGACCAAACTAAGGTAGCATTCCTATGGAGACAATACCCGCACTCGAATCCACTATACCACGAACGATCCGTACGCTTGCGGGTATAAAACTCGAATAGCACATCAGGAGGTAATCCTGGTGGTAGTTTATCAAGCATGACATCACTAAACTCATCAAGAATAGGTTGCACCTCATCTAGTATAGCACTCAGGGATGATATTTCCTTTCCAATCAAAGTGAAGGCAATTCTAGATTCCTCCAACTCTTCAACAAATTTGGCCATAGAAAGAAAATTAATAGAATCTGATTTCTTTTGTTTTGACACACTCTCATCTTTAGTAGGAACTAGAATAATCTTCTTGTTGTCTTTATACAACATATAAGTATTTTTCCTACCATCATGTTTCATATTACGATCATATTGCCAAGGTCTACCCAATAACATGTGACACACATCCATAGCCACAACATCACAAAGCACCGTATCAAAGTATTTATTACCAATAGAAAAAGAAACGAGACATCATTTAATAACAAGTACCTCATTCCCTTTTTTTAAATCATGCAAGCTTGTAAGGCAGAGGGTGTGGCTTTATTGGCAAACTTAGTTTGGAAACAGCCTTTTCAGATATGATGTTTTCACAACTTCCACTATCAATGATAAGCTTACACACTTTCCACCAATAGTGCAAGTAGTGCAAAAAATGTTAGTGCGTAGCCAATCATCCACAGAATCTTGTTTCGAAGCAATAAGGCTTTTTCGGACCTCAAGAGACTCACCAACATCTCCAAATACCATATCAGCTTCATCATCTTCATAACTTTCAACATAAATAGGCTATTCTTCTTCTTCTTCTTCTTCGTTTTCTCGATTATCATTCTCTATCAACAAATTCTTCCCTTCTCTGCTATTGTTTTTACTACACTTAGCGGATTTATGATTAGGATCCCTACACTTGTAGCAACGATTTGCTGAACCACTACCTTGATTTCTATTATTTGGTGCTATATTAGTTGTTCGATTTGCTGAATTACTCTTTGGTGCACCTGTTTGTGTCTCACGGTTGTCAATACCCTTTCCTTGACCTTGTTGATTTTGGTTTGCAAATCTGGTCATAAAATCACGATTATTTCTAGCCCGATTGTTGCCCCTGTTTTGCTGTTTTTGTGCAACTAAAGCATGTTGAAACGCTTATGAAATAGTCCAAAAATTGTGCGGAGCGAGTGTGTCTTGAATGTTTTACCTGAGCCCACCAATATATCTTGCTACCAACTGTTCCTCATTCTCAGATAAGTCATTACGAGCTATAAATTGATAAAACTCCTCCGTGTATTCATTAACAATGCGGTTGCCTTGGCGAAGGTTTTGCAACCTTTGATACATGGTTTGGACAAAATTGAAAGGTAGAAAATTTTCGCGCAACTTCTTTTTCATCTTCCCCTAATCTTAAATTTTTGTCTTTCCCCTTCTTTTGCGTGTTAAATTAAGTTGATCCCACCATGTAGATGCATGCCCTTTCAATCTTAAAGCTACTAATTTCACCTTTTTACTTTCAGGAACATCTTTAAAATCAAAGATCCTCTCAACTGCAGCCAACCAATCAATAAATTCTTCTACTTGAATTCCTCCATTGAATTAAGGGATTTCAATTTTAAAACCTCCATCCCACTTTTGTCCTTCCCATACATAACGCACATGTCGTTGTGCATGATTATGAAATGGGTTTTCAATTATTTCTTCCTCCAACTCATCATTATCACCATCATGAGTTGGAGTTTCAAGTTGCGCAAGGTGTTGAGTTAAGGCTTCAACTTGTCTTCTTAACTCTTGTATTTCTCCGTCTCGTTGATGTTGATAAGGGGAAAGAGCTCCAGGTGCTACAACACGACCTCTTCCTCTCTTTGGAGGCATTGTGAACGTGAGATTAGCTGAAGAAAAACCTTGCTCTGATAAGCAACTAACGCAGCGGATATTTGGAGAATATAAACAAGAAAGTAGAAGAATCAATGAGCTTAATTTCAAGGCTGAAATTAGCCAAGAAATTCCTAAGATAATAAACCGTAGGAGAGAGAAATAAATATTATTGAATAATTCTGAAAAGCCATGTAACAATGAAAGCTTTCACCCCTATATATATACTAGAAATCCAAAACTACATAGGAAACTAAATAGGAAACTAAAACTAAATAGGAATCTAAAACTAATTAGGAATCTAAAACTTCTACCAACCCTTTCCATAAAAAAATAGGTAATAAACTAATCCTAATATAACTAGGACTCAATAGCAATTAATAAATCCTAAACCCTAATCAATTTTAACGACTAACTAAAAATATAAAATTTTAGGCTGCATCAAGAGATGAGGAGACATGAGTTGGTAGTATTTTATCCAAAATTTAGAAAGAAATGCCGCCTTAATAATTAATTAGGGATTAGTGTTGAATACAATCATCACTATATAAGTCCTTGAGGATATATTTGCTTCTCTAGGATACCCTTAAAGACCTGTACTGGTGGTCTAACATGACAAGGTTGAAGTTAGCTACTTTGATGCATCACCCAAAGATCACACAATATTTGATCTTATTGGGCATTACCATGAAAGCAATTGGCTTGTCTTAGAGGGACATTGGAGCAAAGGAAAGATGGTTCACATCTCACGTTGCATATGTTTGTTGGTTAAGTAGTTATGTAATCTTAGTAATTAAAACATAACTACGTATGCATGTTTGAGATTTTTTTATGTCAAAGATTTTTTTAGTAGATATATCCAATCAAATAATCAAAATTCTTTTTTGAACTTTTGCATTGGGTTTTGGATATCTTTTTCTGTTTGAAATTGAATATTAGATACCCAATTTTTAAAATTTTCTCTTATCTTTTTAATTTAAAACTACACATCTAACAACTAAACCATAGGCTAACATATTCTAAAAGTTATTGTTGAGTTATGGATTTGTGCCAGAGTTATATATATATATATATATATATATATATATATATATATATATATATATAGGCTATTATGGACCATGGCTTATAGTATACTTCGTATTTAATGAAATGTACATATTATTTTTCTCTTCTTTTATTTAATGTGATTTAGTATTATTATAGTTTGTAGTGGTACTAATTTATATTATTGTAATGCTGTTCATGTGGTAAAATATTTAATAAACAATTCAATAGAGCTTGGGCCTAAAAGCCCACTTTGCTTCTATAGTTCAGTTAATCAGGTCGTTTGCCCGAAGGCTAGGATCAAGGCCCAAAGTCAAAGCCTGTGATGTGTTGAATTCTTATTTGGATCATTTCGTACCTCTTTGTATGATTCCAGCTAGGAATCAACATGGTCACCTTCGTGGATATACATAAAGTAGGATGAGTTTAGATGCATTCAAAGGGAGACAAGCTTGGTGATAGTAAAGCTTAGCATGATAGCATGAGGATATTTGTTCCAGGTAGAGTTCAACTCAAATACAACTTCTCTAACAACCTCTATCTTGGGAGCTATAAAGGTGCGACTTAGAGCAAGGAGAGGGGCACGTCTAATACACTTAGCCTATGCACCTAACCTTCCAAACCAATAAGCATTAATGTTTGCTCAATACCCTAAATTGTAATTTCTCCTGCTTATCCAAATCACCACGACCTTGAGAGTTGGAGTGTCTTTGGCCAATACCACACTAGTGTCAAGGACTCATGTCAGCCTTTCTCGCTTTTCAGTTTTGAAGGTTATCGGTTCCCCATTCCCCGAAAATCATGATTGTAGAAATTGCCTCTACAATTTGGCACCCATCGTAAGGCCTCGGTAACTGTTGTTCTACCAGAAAGCTGTACATCCACATATGACGAACAACACAAATGGCATCCAATCCCAGTTTCAATGACGACGTTAATACCAAGATGGAAGCTATTTGGCTAAGATAGCAACTTGCAAAGAGAAACTCTCCTTGTACGAGAATAAGATCAATGATTCCGAGGCGGAGAACAATGCCATGCGCCAAGAAAATCTAGATCTACAAGAAAGAATCCATGTCTTTTCCGCCAACATCACATCCCGCGACAAAGGAAAAGCAGTGTTAATTGAACCTATTGATCCAATGCAATCATTGTATTCCATGCCTAATTAGACTTACAGAGATGAAATGCTAACAAATCCAATAGTTGTGCCAACGTCTTTACCTAGTGATTAATAAGGGGACCAACCCAACATTAGTGCCCTTTACCAACAGGGAACAATGAAGGAGCATCACGCTTCTGCACATAATGGATCACACTGTGAGATGCTTAAATGGTTCATATAATTGGAATCCTTGACTTATAGAATACAAGAGTATTAGCACCCATCAAAGGAAGTGTTGTTGATAGTTATGTAGAATCTCTCTTTGTTGATGCTATTGCGACGATGGACTTGCCCATCAAGTTCTCTTTCCCAAACATGAAGTCGTTTGTCAGGACCACAGATCTAGATAATTGAATAATACATTACAAGTGGAAAATGTATATAGTGGCCATCCCCCTAGACAAAAGAAAGACTTGCATCTGCAAAAGTTTCAGTTCAAGTTTGGCAGGACCCACCTTGCAATGGTTCACCAACTTGCCAAATGGATGCATCTTCTCCTTTACTTAATTGACGGATATATTCATGGAGCAATACGCAAGTAGCAAAAAACTAGAAAAATAATTAGATGACTTATATCTGATTGTTCAAAGAAAAGGGGAATCTCTCAGAGAATACATGGCAAGATTCAATAAAGAGAAAGTATCAATACTTCAAGACAATATAGACACAACAGTCTTTGCCTTTTGAAGAGTTCTTTTGCTAGATTTAGATCTCTACAAGGAACTCACAAAATATCCTTGCAAAATAATAGAGAATGCTCTAACTAAAACTTGGGCACAAATCAAATGGGTGGACGATCAAGCTAATCATCGTTGAGAAGAAAAATGAAAGGCTAAGGAACATGCTTGACTTAATCCAACATGATGCAAGCAAACGGAGAATTGCATCTTAGGAGGATTGCACAAAAGTGGAGTTAGTGTATTCGTGGTAAGGAGATAGACTCGCCTTGCGGCACGACGCCTACCCTCCGCAACCAAGGGATATGGGCCCTGGACTTGTGATATTATTCTCTAACTATGAGACAACCCGCCTAAATAATCCTCACGACAGTGCACTGATCATCATACTCAAGATAGCCAATTGTTGGGTTAAGAGGATTCTTGTAAACAACGGGTAGTTTAGCTAATGTCCTAATGCTTAACACTCTTAAAGAGATAGGAATCGATGAACAACGTATTGTGAGACAATCAACCCCCTAACTTGCTAGTTTATGCTGAAGGAGTCTACTTGGACGTTGGATTCTTGGTGATAAGCTACCTGTCCTTATGCAACATCATACTAGGCAAGCTGTGGATCCATGAAGTGAGGGCAATCTTGTCCACCTATCATTAGGTGATCAAATTTCCAACCAGGTAGGGAATTAGGGAAATAAGAGGACAGTAATTAGATTCCCGTAAAATGTTACTACACTGTAACGAGAGGAACCAACCATAATGTCTTGTATCAGGTAGAAGTAACCAAAGCCCAACTGTACCTGATCACCCAGGAATAGAAGAACTTGATGAAGTACAAGTCGATCTCGTCGAACTAGAGAGATCAACGCAAAGAGTTAGGTCCCAGCTAGGAAGGCCCTTTTTAGTTGTTAGGGAGAATACAAGCTCAGCACCAAAGATAGCAGGGAGGTACCAAACAATTGGAATGCTATTCATTTAAGAAAATACCATTTTTGAAGTCAATTCTATTAGCAAGTTAGAACACCACTGGGTGACATTGAATAAATATCGTATCTTTTTAAATAATTCAACGCTCCTTTTCATTCTTTTAATCTAACATGTCACTATCAAAAGTTATAGTGAGCCTTTCATACGGTAAAGACTCATAATAGTCTTAACTTTTCACAAGACTAGTAACAGTCTTAATTCTTTATAAGACTTATAACAGTCTTAATCGTACATGCGACTCATAACAGCCTTAATCTCTTGTGCACTACATGCTCATGACAGTCTATAGCACATCATACACTAAAGACTCATAATAGTCTAATAGCATCTTAGACTCATAGTTGTCTAATAGCATTTCACGCGCTACAGATTCACAATAGTTTAATAGTAGTGCAAGCGATACAAATTTGTAACAGTCTAACAGCGCCCCATGTACATTGTCCATCGCATAGGAAAAAGCTAGGTACTAAGGCAAAACACAAGATCTCCACATGACCTCTCGAGGCACTTAGTTCCTTGGTCAAACCAAACAATTTACATACTCATGCTAGTGCCAAGTTCTTTAGCCAAAAAGGAAAAGAAAGAAAAAAAAGAAAGAAGCAAAAATAAGCGTTACAAGGCTGCAAGAGGGGATAATGCACTACATAGGCCATGGTCATCATCCATGATAGGAGTAAACTTGAACGATATAAAGAAACATTATGGGGATCAAGTAGTGTTCCATGGAGTCTTTACGGAATAGCCATGTTGTATGGAGCAACCACATAGCCAAGCAGGGGTGATTGTGATGTCAAGTGCGTGTGTTTAAAGGGTAAACGATAGTATGGTGTGGGAAAGTATGCCATGATACCCTTATAGTCATGCTTCACGAGGTAGTGAGGTATGTCATAGTGCATCGTGGTTCTGTTTTGCGGTGCAAGAAAGTGTATGGCGGTGGATTGTGGTTGTACTCAAAACTATCGAATAAGATACTAGCATGTCATGGCGTAAGGCGAGTTGCTTACTTACCTGGAGTTTTCATCAAGCACTTGGCAACAGTTAAATACTTTGCTATACTTTGTTTGTATTTTTGTCGGTGCTTGTTCCCGTTTGTGTGGAGCTTTTATCAAACACTTGAAAGATGGAAGACTCCCTATCGGTTTATAATTTTTGTTGAACATGTAGTGGCCATTGTCCTCACCTACGCTCCTTCGCCGCGGTCTTCGCCTGTGCTCCTTCACATCAAATTTTCATCAAACGCATGTTATTCTAGAAGCTTACCAAACTTTTGCTTTGACTTTTATCAAACACCTGGAAAGTGCAAAGCTTATTGGGCCTTGGTAGTTGGGGACTTTTATCAAACAGGTGTTAGCCATGCTTCTCGCCCGCGTTCTTTGAAGGTGCTTCTTGCGTGCATTCCTCGACGGCACACCTCAACGACGCACCTCGGCCATGCTCCTGTGCTCGCCGGCTGCACTCCTCGGCAGCGTTCCCGCCCTCCTCGGCTACGCTCGTCTCCTGCGCTTCTCACTCGCGCTCCTCAGCCTCAGAGTTTTATCAAACACTTGCTATGCTGTGAGTTTTATCAAAAACCCAATGTCCCCAGGCTACCCATGACCGCGAGGAGAGAAACTAATTGGTGTTCAATACGACTACTATCCTTCGAACTACACGTACACATAAATCACTGATCGATGCAGTGGCTAACTCCATTCTTTGTCGGTGCAATTTAATCAGGTTTAAAGATGTTGATATGCCATATGTAACGCTTAAGGAATGTACGTGTTTTTAGTCATGGCGTATAGATGCACGTACTGGTGAGACACATTACTTATGAAACATGGCAGTCGTTCAATCAATAACTCAGATAAGTGCGCCATATGGTATAATATTACGTATCATACGTAGAAGTATTTGCTGGCATCTCTTGCTTTTATGTGGTGAGGGTCGCATGACGTTCAAGCACTGGTAGCAGTGCTTGTTGCATCTTTTTTTGTAGTAGACGGTCACAGGACAAAATGCCTAAGATGGAAAATTACCTATGCGACAATTGGTTTCACGTACTGACTCATATGTGTTAGAAGTATACTATTAATGAAGCATCGTTGCATTGTCTATGGAGTAAGGCCGACAGTAAATAAACCCGTGAGCATGCAATGCATACATGATACATTAGACACCGTTACTATGGACTAGACATCGATGTTGATAACATTGCCATTCTTCAGTTGTCCGATTTATCTTAATTTGAAGCCACGCGATTGTGATTATTACGATGCACTACGCAACTAGAGAACTTGAAAATACTACTTTCTAACTTGAGAACCTCAACTTAGATAGTGGGGAGACAAACGGTTGTGGTCAAAATTGGCTTGAGCCTAAAAGCCTACTTTGCTTCTCCAGTTCAGTTAATTGGGTTGCTCACTCAAAGGCTAGGGGCCCAAAGTCAAAGCCTATGATGTGTTGAATTCTCGTTTGGATCATTTCGTACCTCTTTGTATGATTACAGCTGGGAATCAACTTGGTCACCTTCGTAGATATACATAAAGAAGGATGAGTTCAGATGCACTCAGAAAGATAAGCTTGGTGACAATAAATTTTAGGATAGCATAAGGATATTAGTTCCAGGCGGAGTTCAACTCAAACACAAGTTCTCCAACAACCTCTATCTCGGGAGCTATAAAGGCATAGCTCAAAGCAAGAAAAGGGGCATGTCCAATACACTTAGCCTATGCACCTAATCTTTCAAACTAATCAGTATTACGGTTTGCTCTATAACCTAAACTGTAATTTCTCCTGCTTATCCAAATTACCATGACACTGACTTGAGCATCAGAGTGTCTTTAGCCAGTACTACACCGGTGTTAAGGACTTACATCGCCCTTTCTCATTTTCTAGTTTTATAGGTTATTGGTGCCCCATTTCCCGAAAATCGTGGTTGTAGAAATTGCCTCTACAAATGTGATTTAGTATTATTATAGTTTGTAGTGGTACTACTTTATATTGTTGTAACGTTGTTCATGTGGTGAAGTATTTAATAACCAATTCAATATTTTTAGTTTGGTAATAAATCCAAAAAATTGACTATCTGAATTTGATAAAATCTAGTATGCGAACATCCACTCTTCGTTTATATATATGTGCTTTTCAATTATCCAATCACATACTAGTTATCCTGATCTGCTATCTAAATATCCGATATCTGAATATACAACTAGCTATTATTTGTTCTAATCCGCTCCCCTATTAACATGTGAATGATTTGAAAATTTGTTAGGAATGCTGATAAATTTTAGAAAGACTTTTAAAGAAAATAATAAAATTTGAATATATGTTTGTAATAACTTTTCGAAAGATTTTTGAAGAAAATAATAAAATTTGATAACTCGTAATGTACCTTATTTTGAAAAATATATAAAGTAAGAAACAAGAGAACTTTATATGTTATTTACGTGAAAAATTCACATTCTTGAGAAAGTAGTATTTGTTTACTTAAATAAAAGAATCGTACTATTTCTTTCCCCTATATTTGCTCTTATAGCTGACCAAAAAAAGATGATAGTTTACAATCTTAATTTGTTTTACAAGAGCGTTTGTTGTACACTGTAAAGCATGCTATGGATGTTTCAACATCTGAAGTATTTTAAGATAAAAAACTTGGGTGAAACAAACCTTAATGCTACAGTTAGGATACTAGTTTGATAACTGAAATAGAAAACTAGTCCATGATGATTCTTCAAATCAATCTTAATCCAGTTACCTGATATATTAAAGTTATATTAAAATCGCAAGACACGGTTTATCGCAAAATTCCTTTGTTTGGGGCACCTCCAAGAAAATTAGGAAGTAATCACTATGGCTGCTTGCTTTTACTATATTATAAAAGTTAAAGACGCTATATCTCCTTATGAACCAAAAAAAATATTACATTGTATTCTTAAAATCCATCATTTTTAGGTATAATAATGACTTACTTGTATTGACCTTCTTTTTTTTTTTTATAACTTTTATAAAGTATTTTTGTGAGAAGTTAAAATTTTTAATTCTTCTAAAAAAAAGTTGAATTTGAATTTTTTAAAAAGTTTTATCTTTTTTTTTAATTCCAAATCAAATACTTAATGCAAAAAAATATTTTTTACAAATAATATTTTTATAAAGAAATCAATATAAATAGGCCACAAGCCCATAGGGATGATCACAAAGTTTTTGAATTAATGGAATGAATGAGAGAGAAAGAGAGAGTGAGAGAGGGAGACACAGAGAACTTGTTTAGGGCCTATGATGGTTGACTTTTGCTACTTGTAATTAAATGACATAGATGTACTAGAATTATGGCAGATGTTGATTTGACTTGGGAAAAAGCATATATTATTAGTACTAAAAAGAAAGAAAGAAGAAAAGAACAACTAGAAGACTTGAATAAGACCAGGATGGTTTGTGGTGTCTCTTAGATGCTTCTTGGTGTCCTTTCAGCGTCTAGGTCTTTCCCAAGCGTTGGAAGTGTTTTTTGAATGCTTGCAGTGCTTTCGATCTGTTCATATGAGCGTTCCCTAAATACTTTTATAATATTTTCAAAAATGTTTTAAAAATTGTAATATTTTCATAATAAAGAACAAAAACGAAATATTTTTAAAAAATCCATTATGTGAATGAGGAATGACTCATTCATCCTTAAACTTAATTTGTAACCAAATGATAGAAACGATACTAGGACTTTGATTCTACTAAGTCTAAGTTATAGTACGTTGCAAGAGTTGGTTATCTCTATAACTAACGGGCGTTGAGACACCGGCTTGACACACTATGAGGTGTAGAGGCATGCTTCATAACTCTTTTACGAACGTCCTATATTATGCACATGAGCATACTATCTTATGTACCCTGCTATTAGAGGGCAGCTTGTGGCGCACATAGACATTTTATGATGTGTTAGTTTTAACCCACAAGCGTACTGATCGTTCATGGTATAACAATTTTGAGTGCAGGTGTTATTTCCACATGGAGGCTCCTCAGTTTGGTCTCTATGTGCATGAGTGTCTAAGACTATTTATGTGCGTGTGTTGGTATATTTTTGGTCTTTTTCATTAAAGGGGATTCTAAAATAAAACCTAAATCTAGACCTAAGCTAATGGAGGAACAAAAGTGTCAAGCTAAGGAAAGGAAACCCAACAAGGTAGAAGAGAATCTAGGGTGATTGAGTTGCAACTAGACTCGGACTATCATAATGATTTGGTCTATCTATGGCTTTCTTGCTCTCTTGAAGACCTTAACTAAGTAACCTTATTATTCACTAGGATTCAGTGCGGGTCTATCCCTAGGTAGATCTACCTAGAGTATACCATGGTCCTTATAACCTAGGGTTTTCGGGATTAGTTAGTTAGGGCCTCTATGGGGTTGATTTACGTCCTACTGGAGAGACTAACCTATTAGTATTGTTTTAGACTAGAGATTACACTCTTAGAGCATTAACTAGTGTAGTGGGTACCTTTTTAGTATTGTTTCAGACTAGAGGTATACTCCTACCACATTGAGTCATGTATTAGTCATGTTAATCAACACACATTAGTTGCAAATAGGGCTCATGCCATTAGCATGGATTAAGGCTAAGGTGAGACCACTACTGATAGCATTTAAGCACAAAAGAACACATGCATCTTCACTTAGGCATTTTAACAAACACATAGACATGTTTGATTTTTAATACATAGACATATTGAATCATGCCATCAATCAATGTAAACAAGCATGTATTAAGAGCCAAAGATACATACAAATCCTTTATTCATAGCCTTAATATAATATACAACAACAAATATTTACAGGAAATAGAAAGAGAACAAGAAGAATTCCCCTAAATCTTGCTTCCAAATTTGTACAAGCCCTTCAAATCCTTGTTAGATGCTTCAATCCTAGCTTGGTATAGGGTTTAGATGGTGTATAAAGGTGTTAATTGATATGGAAAAAGGGTTAGGGTTAATGGGTGTGAGAGATTATTAGGTTTCTCTTTTGTAAATGAGCTAAAAATGGCATTTTATAGCTGTTCATGGGGTCTGCTAATTGCCTAACTAGCAAGTACTGAAGCTTTTTCTCTGTTCTCTGGTGCTGCTGGTTGCCCTAACCAGTCGACTAGCAAAGGGCCTAAAGTGACCTGCAAAATCTGTTTTTGTCATAACTTGTTTGTTTTGGCTTTGATTTGCATATGAATTTTTTCTATTGCTTCATACCACTTCTGGGGACCTCCAAAGTCATTTTTCTTCATCTTTTCATCCTTATAAACACCTCCAAGCTTAGTCCATGGCCTTTATTGCTGCAAGCTCCAAATTTTGCTCGAATTATGATCGGTTTTGCCCGGTTGCTTCTTTCTTCATCTGAGAGCTTCCAAATAGCTTTTTCTTCATTTCTTCTCCCCCAAAACAACCCTAACTTTGCTCCTTGATCTATGAATAATAATTTTAAGCTCAATTCCTTCTCCCAAAATGTGCCTAAAATACGAAATAAGACATTTATTGTAGCATTTATGCATTTTGACACCTATGCATGCAAATATGACTAATAATGCACAAATGCAACCCTAAATGCGCACACTTATGCTCAAAACACGATAAAAAGTATATGCAAATAATATATACAAACATAAACAAATTACAGACATCATCATACTCCCTTCGACCGAAGACTGCTATAGAGACTTGCGAATTACTTCCCATACCTTAAATCCAGATTTCTAGTTTGTTGATCCCTGTACCTTGTTGGACATAGTCCAATCTATTATATGGCTTGCGGATTTAATCGTATCTTTTTGTATATAAACATGTAACAATTGCTTACATTCTGAGTTAAAAACCTTGCAAGTCAATGAATAAGACACAATATAAGATATGGTTTAAGAGTAAGTTCATACATTTTCCCTGTAGGGTCAAAGAGATGTTTAGTATACATCAAACATCTTATCATTGATAACTTGGAACTATAATTTGTTGAGTGTTAGTTTTTGAGATTCCATAGAAAGTCTAGTTAATTCGACTTTTACAATGATGGTGAATAATGTGTATTCATTAATCTTTAAAGGGTCTTTTTAAGAACAAGTTTCTTGAACAACAATCCCTTGATAAGGTGTTTTCTAAAGTTCAAGAGTAGAAGAACTAAAACACTAATAGTTGAACATACAAAATAAGATAAGGTCAGGAACCATATTTTGAGCCTATTATAGAATTATCACTAAGGTTATTTGGTAAACTACCACATCAACTGGACAGGTATTGAATCCTATTTTGATATAGTAACAACATTGAACTAGCTAAGAACGATTTGAATTTGGTCACCAATAATAGATGACGGATGAAGGCATGACTCCAAGAACTTGCTAAATGTAAGGCAATCTTTCAATAAATCCTTAGATGTCAACACAGTATGGATATTTGTTGGCACACTTATTGGGTAAGACCCATAGAGTGAAAATTACTTTATGAAGAGATGCTTGGAAGATGAAGACCGACAAAGCCTATCTCATTACTAGAAGGTATCATCAATAAAGTGGTTTAATTATGACAAAACATTTCTTTTCATAGAGATGTTTAGGTCAATTCAAATCATGCTTGCATGAGTTGTGTACTATAAAATTTGATCAGTAGATGCCTAAATGATATGTTTTTCTTTTAGTACGACTCAAAAATTATAATAAATTTGGCAACTCTAATTTTGTGATATCAGTAGTTATTTGAATAACAGATAATGTGATATCATACTTATATGATAAACTACTTGAAATTTTTTCAACAATTTTTTATCATCAATGTCTTCACACAATTATTTCATTTTACTCACCACATCAACCATTCTAATATAACTCATCAAATTATCAACTCTTTCATCTTCAAATTTGTAAATTCTCTTCTAAGATTTTGAAGCATAGCATTCTTTACCTTTTTTGCCTTAGAAGTCTTCGCATAATATCCCAAGTTCCCTTTGTAATGGAGGCATGCAAAATTATGGGAAATAATACATATGAAATTCCTTGTTGAAGATGTATGAGTGCCTTTGCATCTTTTCTTCTATTCTCCTTGATTTGTTGGTGTTAGGCTATAGTGACCTCCTTTATGATTTCAAGATCTTCAAATCCTTTTGAAACAAACTCCCACAAGTCTTGACTTAAGGATAATTTTCATCTTCACAATCCAATGATCACAATGTTCACCAAAAAATTTGTAATCAAGCATCATGATTGTTAACCATCCCTTTTTTCCTGTCTTTTCTTTTTGTGTAATATATTACTGCTAGAATAACCAGGCCCTTGTACAAAATATGTTAGATATTGGAAACCATTTTACTCAAGAACTCAAGGGAAAATATATGTTTATGATGAAGAGAAGTTGTCATTGATTTTTCATTGATGCACAACTCCTTTTTATAGGCTTTGATGAGGACTTAAATAAATGTACTTAACTCTTTCAATTACAATTGCATGAAAACTAAGAGCATCTATATTCACATGATTAATCTAGATATGTTGTTTACTTTAAACAACTCTTCATGTAGTTGCATGAATTTTGGGACGACACATTATTCAACATTACTCTTCTCACAAACATACATCACTCTAGATAAAACTCAAGTAATTGTTTCAAACTAATGAATACATATAAGACCTTGAGCATTATGTGCATATAAATTGTACAAGCATTGGGGAATGCCTTGACCCAACATACCTTAAAGACTGTTATAAAAGATTATTCACGAGCAACTATGACAACCTGTTTCCTAACATTGCACCCTCTGAAAAGTCCTACAAGAGTTGCTGGTCCATTCTCAAGGCCTTCAACAATATCTTCGACATACGTTATTTTGCCTTCTTTGATATAAGGCAAGACAATGTCTGAAAACTTAGAGTAGAGGTGATAGTAATAAAAAGCAACAAATCCCTCTATGTGGACTTGCTTATAGATAGTGTGCATTAAGTTCTAAACCCCTTCAGGCTTATCAAGATTGTATTGAGATACCATCCCATAGATTGCAATTTGAGCATAGACTTTAGTATTAACAAGAACAGCATCTAGCATCTTTCCCCTAACATTCTTGAAATAAATATCAATACCTTCAGGGAAGTACATGTATTTGCATAGTAGAAATAGTTTACTGGTTCGGAAAATTAAACAAATCATGTATACATAGAAGTCGCTGCTAAGAAAAAAGGAGTTATTTTATGTCTTTAATAGCCATAAAATTATTCAATGAAGAGGAATAAAGAAAGCCAAAGTAATTGCCAACTATCAAGCTCCATCTTTAGGTTTGTGTTCAATTATGTATAGATTATATGATAAGGCATGTAAATGTAAAAAGTTGCATCAAGAGTTCCTAACTTGCTTCAATTATGCTTAGTGTTGGAAATTGGAATTGTGTCACCTGATATAGGTTGATCAGATCCAATCCATTCATAAAATAGGTAAAATATTGGTTATAGGAAATTATGAGTAGTTCCATAACTTCCTCTACCGACATTCTATATATGCGAGTATTTATAGAAAAGATAGATCATGTTATACATATCTATGACAGCATGGATAAAAGCATGACTTCATTAGGCCATGTTCATGACATTTGTTGAAGCCTTCATGGTCGACCCCTACAGGTAGCAAATGCTACTCAAGCCTTTTTGTCGAACAATTCAGCTACTCTGACATATTCTTAGCCCTTCATGGTGACTATTACTAAAGAAGAGTACTTCTAGCTCCTACAATTGCATACATCTCAACAAGCAACACATCCTACTCAGAGCACCACTGCAACCTTATATGCTAATGACAGTTCCTCTACTACACTCATTTCCAACATCGTGCCCAATCTTGGTCCTTGGGTAATTGACTCTGGTGCTTCTGACCATATTAGTGCTAATGTCCAATTAATTTTTAGTTTCAGCCATATTTCCTTCCCTAGTGTCACTTGTAGATGGATCTTCCACTTCTGCTTGTGAGGTAGTAGGGCCTATCCTACATCTTCTATTACATTATTATTGTGCTATATCTTCCGTAATTTACATAGTTTTGTTTCAATCTTTCATCTGTTAGTAAACTTACTAAATCTCTTAATTGTTTTGTAACTTTTACTCCTAATTTTGTGTTCGTTTATGATCTGAAGATGAGCATGAAGATTGTACGTGCATGAGAAGCATGCACTTTACTTCCTGGATTCGAATATCTCGATCAAGTGCCCTATAGCCCCTATGATGGAGTAAGTTCATTCTTGTCCAAATGGTCCTTCTTTATCTAGTCTATAGAAATTTAAACCCAGTCTAAGTCATGTTAGTGAGATTCCTTGTAAGTCATGTTAGCTAGGTTAACATAGTAGTAGTTCCTTTACTAGTCGAGTCAATAGGTTGTCGCTCTTTTTGCCCTTGTTCATTCTGACATTTGAGGTCATAGTCTTACTATTTCAAAATTTGAATTCCATTAGTTTTTTACTTTTGTTGATGATTACTCTCACATGACTTGGTTTTTCTTAAGAAAGAACGCTTTGAAGTGTTTTCTATCTTATATACTTTTTATAATAAAATTCAAACACAAGCTAGGGTTTCAGTAAAGACTTTCCAAAGTGATAATGCCAAGGAATATTCATCTACTATTTTTTCTTCATTTTTGCAATCTCACAACATTCATCATGAAACATCTCGTGTATATACTCCACAACAACATAGGGTTGCTGGACGAAGAAATCGTCATCTCATTAGGACAACACGTGCTTTTCTTATCCATATGCATATGCCTCTTTGTTTTTGCGATGATACAGTCTTGACTTCCCATTATCTCATTAATCATATGCCTTTCTATTTCCTTCATGATCAGATTTCTTGTTGACTTTATTTCCTCGTGATCCTATATATGTCTTACTCTTCCCCCTTTCAAGTTTTTGGTTATGTATGTTTTGTTCATAATCTCTTTTGTGGTAGACAAGTTGGGGGCTCGATCTATTAAATGTGTCTTTCTTGGGAATACTCAGCGCCAGAAAGGTTAACGTTGTTACTCTTCATCTTCTATTGATGTCACCTTTTTTTAGACCACTCCTTATTTCCCTTTAAGTCTATCTCCTACTCCGATGATCGTGTTCTTACCCCTTCTAGATTCTATATTTGATATCCCTTATGTCCCTGCTCCTGATCATTCACTAGTAGGTATTTCATGTCTGGATCGACCATACCTTCAAGCTTATACATGTTGTGCTTGTCATTGGTCACCTTGTTGCCTTCACAGGTACCAACTGACTAGCAACCTTTGGATCCTACTCCTATTTTCTCATCCTTTAACATTGACCTCCCTATTGCTCTATGTAAAGGTATTCATTCTTGTATCACTTATCATCCTATTTCTAATTTTGTGACATATGATAACTATCCCCTTCCTATGCCTCTTTGTCTGTCTCTATGCCTAAGAATATTGTAGAGACAAGTGCTCATCTAGATTGATAGGCTGCAATGCTTGAGGAGATGTCTGTTCCACATAATAATGGGACCTGAGAGTTGGTTGGCTTACCTCTTGATAAATCTCCAGTTGGCTGTTGTTGGGTATATTTTGTGAAAGTCACTGTGGGTGGACAGGTAGAGCTTGAAGGCTTATCCTGTGGCTAGAGGATATAAATAGGTTCAGGGTCTTGATTATAGAGCTTTCTCCTATTGCAAAAATGTCTTATGATCATATCCATTTTTTGTTCTAGCTATCATACATAATTGGTCCTTTCATCAACTTGACATTAAAAAATGCTTTTTCTTAATTGTGATCTTGATGAAGAGATATACATGGACCAACCTCTAGCATTTGTTATTCAAAGGAAGTCTCAAAAGGTGTGTCATCTATAAAAGGCTTTCTATACCCTCAAGCAATCTCCTTGAACTAGGTTTCGACATTTTAGTACGGTGATTCCCGAGTTTGGATTGACGCATTGGTGGTGTTGATCATTCTTTTTTCTACCAATATTCTTAGGGAAAATGACTTTTGCTAATTGTGTATGTTGATGATATTATGATAGCTAGTGATGACTTTGCAAGCATAAAAGTCCTAAAGGCAATTCTTCATGAGAAATTTCAGACCAAAAATTTGGGTCAATTACATTATTTCTTGGGTATTGAGATGGCAAAATCATGAAAAAAGGTGTTTAGATCTCAATGGAAGTACACTCTAGACATGTTGAGTGAAGCAAGATTACTTGGTATGCGACTTTGTGGTTCACTGATGGAATGTAAAACTTATACCAGAAGAAAAGGAGTTCATGTCAAATCCAGGAAATATGTAGAAGATTGGTTGAAAAACTTAATTATATAAATGTAAAACTTTTACCAAAAGAAGGGGAATTCATGTCAGATATAGGGAGATACAAAAGATTGGCTGAAAAATAATTATCTCACTGTGACTTGACTAGGTATCTCATTTGTAGTTAGTGTTGTAAGTCAGTTCTTAAGTGCTCCACAAAAAAAGAAACTTGGATACAGTTCTTTAAATTCTAAGGTATATTAAAAGCTCCCCCCGGAAAAGAATTGCTTTACAGTAACAGAGACATATGATTGGATACTAATATGCAAATTTGATAGGGAGTCCTTTTGATAGGAGATCAACCTCTAGGTATTGTGTGTTTGTTGGTGGAAACTTGGACTCATAGAAGTGCAAGGAGTAAGAAGTGATTGCACACTCGAGTGCAGAATTAGAGTATCAAGCTAGACTTGGACTTGCTACTTATGAGCTAATAGGGGTGAAGAATCTTCTCATAGAAATTAGCTTTGGTAGTTTTGGTCCAATGAAGTTTATCTGTGACAATCAAGCTACCATTCAGTTTGTCACAAATCCAGTGCTCCATGAACAAACTAAATATATAGAGATTGATTGTGAGTTTGTGAGAGAAAAGCTATTGTCTAGAGAGATTGTTACTTGATATATTAGCTCAAGTCATGAGTTAGCTGATTTGTTTGCAAAGTCACTTAGTGGTCCCTAAGTTAATTATGTTTGTAACAAGCTAGGTAGCTATGATATTTATGTTAGAAAATAAACTTGATTTCGGATTTGTATATGTTTAGGAGTCCTAATTATATTAGGATTAGTTTATTAGTTATTTTCCTAGTCCAGTTAGGATTAATCTATTAGTTATTTTAATATGTAAAGGATTGGTTTAACCAAATCCTATTTAGTTTTGGATTTCTAGAATAGCCTATATATAGGGATGAAAGCTTTCAGTTGTAGATGCCCAAGATAGAAGAGATAATAAAGTTTAATATATTATCTCTATATTCAAAATAGCCTATTCCACTTTCTAACAAAGTGGTATCTAGAGCTAGGTAAATATGATGGCTAATGGGATGCTTCCGTTTCAATTCCCTCGCCTGACGAAGGATAATTATGATAATTGGGCAATTCGTCTAAAGGCCCTTCTTGGCTCTCAAGATGCTTGGGAGATTGTAGAAAAAGGCTACATGGAATCGGATGAAGATGCAGCCTTGAGTCAAGCTCAAAAGGAAGCTTTGCCAAGATCGTGTAAGAAAGATCAACAAGCTCTTTCTATCATCCATCTATGTTTAGATGAAGTGATGTTCGAGAAGATCTCATGTGCCACTACCGCGAAGGAATCATGGGAGATTCTCCAAAAATCCCAAAAGGGAGTTGACAAGATGAAAAAGGTTCGTCTTCAGACTTTAAGAGGTGAGTTCGAATCTCTCCATATGAACGATACTGAATCTATATCAGATTATATTTCAAGAGTCTTGCTAGTTTCCAATCAATTAAAAAGATATGGAGAAGATTTGAAAGATGTCCATGTAGTAGAAAAAAATCCTTCGTTTTTTGCATCCAAAATATGAATATATTATTGTAGCCATTGAAGAATCAAAGGATTTAGATACCATGTCCATTGATGAACTCATGGGTGCGTTACAAGCCTATGAAGAAAGACATAAAAAGAAGGATAAGGAAGTCCTTGAAAAGGTCCTTCAAAGCAATCTTACTTTGAAGAAAGAAGAAAACTCCAATAACAATGGAGGCCAAAGAGGATGTGAACGTGGTCATGGACATAGAGGGCGAGGACATGGCAGAAGAGGAGGATTTAATCAATCCAATCAAGAAGAGAACAACACACAAGGACCTGGGCATGGAAGAGGCAAAGAAAAGTATGATAAATCGTCAATTCAATGCTACAATTGTTAGAAATTTGGGCATTATTCTTATGAATGCAGAAAAAATCCAAAAGTTGTGGCTAAGAAAGCAAATTACATAGAGAAACAAGAAGAAGAGGAGATGACCTTGTTGATGGCTCATCAAGGTGAACCTAACGGAGATGGGACTTGATGGTATCTTGATACAACAGCTAGTAGTCACATGAGTAGAAAAAAGAGTATGCTTGTAGAGCTCAATGAAACTATCAAGGGCAATGTAAAATTTGGAGATGGCTCTACGATCTCTGTGGAAGGCAAAGGTAAGATTCTAATCCGTTTGAAAGATGGAAGGCATCATCTTATTTCTGAAGTTTATTATGTGCCAAAATTAAAAAGTAATATTTTGAGTCTTGGCCAACTTCTTGATAAAAATTACACAATTTTATTGGAAGATAAACATTGTGTAATAAGGGATGAAAATAATGTTTTGATAACAAAAGTGCCAATGACAAGAAATAGATTGTTTGTATTAAATATTCAGAATGATACAGCAAAATGTTTTAAAGCTTATGTAAAAGAAACTTCTAGGCTTTGGCATTTGAGATTTGGGCACATAAATTTTGAAAATTTGTCTTTGATATCAAAAAATAATATGGTAAATGGATTGCCTCTCATCAATCATCTGGAGCAAATCTTTAAAGGCTGTCTTCTTGGGGAAACAAGCTAGGAAAAGTTTTCCACAGGAGGCCACATCAAAAGCAAGAAGGCCACTAGAACTTGTCCATACCGATATTTGTGGGCCTATAAATCCAAGTTCCTATGGTAAAAAAAAGTACTTTATTCTTTTCATTGATGATTATAGCCGTAAAACTTGGGTCTATTTCCTAAAAGAAAAATCTAAAGCTTTTGAGAAGTTCAAGATATTTAAGGACCTTGTTGAAAAGGAAAGTGGTTACAAGATAAAAGCTTTGAGATCTGATAGAGGCGAAGAATTCACATCAAAAGAATTTGAAAGGTTTTGTGAAGATCAAGGTATTTGACGTCCTTTGACAGTTGCTCGATCGTGGTATTTGACGTCCTTTGACAGTTGCTCGATCGTGGTATTTGACGTCCTTTGACAGTTGCTCGGTCGTCTCAACAAAATGGAGTTGCTGAGAGAAAAAATAAAGTGATTCTTGAGATGATTCGGAGCATGTTAAAGACCAAACAAATGCCGAAAGAATTTTGGGCTGAAACCGTTGATTGTGTAGTGTATCTCTTGAATCGTTGTGCTACAAAGAGTCTTTCTAACAAGACACCATTGGAAACCTGGTATAAAAAGAAGCCTGGCATCAAGCATTTACGAGTTTTTGGATGCATAGCCTATGCTCATGTTCCAAATTAAGTTAGATCCAAACTTGATGACGAGAGTCAAAAGCTTGTTTTTATTGGCTACGATAGATGCTCCAAACATTACAAGCTCTACAATCCTATTAGTGGAAGGATTATTATTAGTAGGGATGTTCAATTTGATGAAGAAGTAGAATGGGATTGGGGCACTAATGAGCAAAAAGAAGATAAATTCTTACCACTACAAGAGCAAGAAGTAGAAGCAAATAGGGATTCTATCTCTCCAATTTCTACTCCAATTTCAAGTGCGGTTCCAACTCCAACTGCAACTCCAATTCCAACTTCATCTCCAACTGTAGGTCAAGGAAATTCCTCTGCCACAAGTTCAAGTCCTGAAGAAAGAGCTCCTCGATATAGAAATTTGAGTGAAATTTATGACATAACTCAGAATTTAAATGATGAACTAACTCTCTTTTGTCTTCTTGCTAATTGTGAGCCAATAGCATTTGAGGAAGCTGATAAGAATGAAAGATGGAAAGAAACTATGGATGAAGAGATCAAGGCAATCAAGAAGAATGAGACTTGGGAGCTTTACCTGAAGGACACAAAGCCATTGAAATAAAGTGGGTCTACAAAATAAAGTGGAATGCAAAAGGTGAAATAGAAAGATATAAGGCAAGACTGGTTGCAAAAGGCTATAGTCAAAGAGCTGGAATTGACTACAAAGAGGTATTTGCTCTTGTTGCTTGCTTGGAAATTATAAGATTTATTATATCTTTGGTAGCTCAATATAGATGGAAAATTCATCAATTAGATGTGAAATTTGCATTCCTAAATGATTTTTTGAATGAAGAGGTTTATATTGAACGATCATTAGGTTATGTAGAGAAAGGATCTAAAAACAAAGTTTTGAAGCTAAACAAAGCCCTTTATGGCTTAAAACAAGCTCCAAGAGCTTGGTATAGTAAAATTCATGAATACTTTCGTCATAGTATTTTCTCTGAGTGTTCACATGAGCACGCTCTCTACACAAAGTGTCAAAATGGAGATATTTTGATTGTTTGCTTGTATGTGGATGACTTGATTTTCACCGGCAACAATCCAAGCTTATTTGGAGAGTTCAGAAGGACAATGGCGAAAGAGTTTGAGATGACTGATAGAGGACTCATGTCCTATTATCTTGGAATTGAGGTGAAGAAAACGGATGAAAGAATATTTATTTCTCAAGGAGGTTATGCAAAAGAAATCCTAAATAAGTTCAATATGGAAAACTGCCAGCCTGTAAATACTCCAATTGAATGTGGAGTGCAATTGTCAAGAGATGATGCGGAAGAATGAGTAGATCCAACATTATTCAAGAGTCTAGTTGGAAGCCTAAGGTACTTGACATGCACAAGACCTAATATTCTCTTTGCTGTAGGACTTGTAAGCCACTTTATGGAGGCACCTACTAAGATACATCTCAAGACTGTCAAGAAAATACTTCGCTACATCAAAGGGACTCTTGATTATGGACTTTTAGACTCCTAAAGCCATAATTTTAAGCTTGTGGGATATAGTGATAGTGATTGGGCTGGTGATCTAGATGACAAGAAATGTACAACTGGATTTCTTTTCTTTATAGGGGATACTGCATTCACTTGGAGTTCCAAGAAACAACCCATTGTCACACTCTCAACATGTGAAGCTGAGTATGTGGCCACCACCTCATGTGTTTGTCATGCATTATGGTTAAGAAACTTGATGAAAGAGCTTAATATGTCTCAAAAAGAGCCTGTAGAGATCTATGTTGACAGCAAGTCTGCAATTGCCTTGGTGAAAAATCCAGTCTTTCATGAAAAAAGCAAACACATTGATACACGTTACCACTTTATTCGAAAATGTGTCGCAAGGAAAGAAGTGAAGATAGAGCATGTGAAGTCTCAAGATTAAATTGCCGACATTTTACAAAACCCCTCAAGAGTGACGTGTTGATCCAGCTGAGAGCTTTGCTTAGAGTTACGAGAATCAAATCAAGTTTAAGGGGGGATGTTAGAAAATAAACTTGATTTAGGATTTGTATATGTTTAGGAGTCCTAATTATATTAGGATTAGTTTGTTAGTTATTTTTCTAGTCCAGTTAGGATTAATTTATTAGCTATTTTAATATGTAAAGGATTGGTTTAACCAAATCCTATTTAGTTTTGAATTTCTAGAATAGCCTATACATAGGAATGAAAACTTTCAGTTGTAGATGTCCAAGATAGAAGAGATAATAAAGTTTAATATATTCTCTCTATATTCAAATTTATGCTCTAGCTTGTGAGATAGTGTAAATATAGTAGTTGTATTAACTGTCCCCTATATAAGAAGAGAAACTTTATTTCCTCAGTAATATAAATATATGAGGCTAAGTACTATAAAAGGTACGAAAGCCTTTGCCTTTTTCCTCAAATCCAACACTCTCCGTATTAAGTTGGAGGTTTCAGGTTAGTTCTAAGTGGTAACTCGACCAAGATCTGTATGTTGTCATAATGCATGAATTTAGACATATCCTTTTGTGTATGTGACTCATCATAGTTCATGATTTCATTCTATGTGTGCTTTGCAACCATTTTACGGAAGTATATGAATGAATCCCTACTTCATCATTGCGTGCGTCCCTGAAGCAATAATAGCTTCTTTGGGATACCCTTAGATAGCTATGTCGGTGTTCTAACATGACAATTTTGATGTTAGCTACTTTACTTGCATTGCTTAGAGATCATATAAGGTTCCTAGCACTGCATGTGTTCATTGTTTGACCAATTATGTAATCCATGTGATTATAACATAACTACGAATGCATGTTTGAGATTTAAAGGTCAAACAAAGAATATGAGGGATATGGGATGTTTGGCTGATGTGAACTTCGGTGAGTCTAGAAAAGATAGATTCATAGGATATTCACATCTATAAGAAGAAAATGTGTGTTCTTCTTTTACAATCTCTCTCACTCTCCTCTTCTCTAGTTTTATTTACTATGGGTAAAAGACTTGGAAAAGTCAAGAGATGCTTAAGCCAAGAAACTTAAATTTGTTATTTTGTATAGCAAATTTCGATTTGTTGCATTAAACGGTGGAAAAAAATTTCACGTGATTTCTGGAACTTTAGTTTTTCGTGCACAAAAGGTTAGTATTCTATTGTCTCTTATGGTGTATAGAAAAACCATGCTATTTTACTCTAAATTCTTCACTTAGAATTTATTTGAGATGTATGACTAGCTAATAGAGAAACCGGAGAAAACGTTTGAACAATATAGACAGCTATCCAAATAATTTGTTCACACAATTGAAGGATTCAAAAAGCAATAGATTAAAATGCATACTCAATCCAACAAACATGGAACTGAAAATTCTTAACATTTACCCTTAAATTATTTCACAGCTTTTAGCTCGTAACGTGGCTTTTCATTTGCTTCATTTACTTCCTTTATTTACAACTTTTATTTACTACAGTTTTTTGTCTTAGTAGTCGGAAACTGTTATGGTTATTGATATTCCGATATAAAAGACATTCTTTTTAAAGTTTCACTATCCAAGTCATGCTCTTCCTTATAGTTAAAAGCCTTATCAAATCCATACTTGCTCTTTAGCGGATCAACCTTGTCCAACACAACAAAAATATAAGTAATCAATAGATTAAATCATTTCTACTAACTGAAAATCTCATCCAATATTGGTCATTAAGCCCCATTCACGTTATCATGGACAGATTCATTGAATCATCTATTGTATTTACAGTAACTTGCTGAACTTGTAGCCAAGGATCTTGTAACAAAGTTAACTAAATATGTTCGGAAAATCAATGACACATGCACACACACATTCATGTATAGTAGAAACATAAACAAAGAGCACACCGTACTTTTAACGTTAATTGACCCTGATCTTCTTATATACACGATCCCCTTTGAGATAAAATTCACTATCTTAACAAATAATAGAATTACAATTTTCACAAGAATAAAACTCTAATAAAAACTAAAAAAAAAACTCTCATATATCAAGCTTTATGAACATATAAAGTCTAAACTCTTCCCAAGTAGTTTTTTCTAATAAAAGCACCCAAAACTCTTATCCTCTTAGACTCTCACTCTTGAACCCACATGAGGCGTGGCCTCTAAGGTACATCCTAAAGTAAATTAGTCATAGTCTCTCTAGGTCTCGAAGTCCTTTCTCCTCTTTAGTTTAGACAGTTATTTATTTCTCAATTTATATACCGTTAGATTTTGAGTCACAACCCAATCGAACATAACAATCATTTTGAATGATTTTGTAAGCTAAAAGAAAATGGAAGATTATAAGCAGTGTCGAGGGAATAGAGAGATAAAGAAAGAGGTCATTTACCTTTTCTTTATGGCCCGCACTTCCAACAACATATAGCAACCCATCAGTTTTGCAAATTGTCCAACAAGCTGACCAACTGTCTTTCTCCTTCCTTGGGCTTGCCCATATTGTAGAATCTAGCATACGCAGTCACGCCCGGCATATCTGCAAATTATAATACCACCATCGTTAGTAAGTATATATCCTTGTATGTGCTACTATGTTACTTGTTGCTTGTGTCAGAAACTATTTAACATAGTAATAAATTCTATAGAGATTTGTATTTTTAAATGAATTTCCTTATTTAAAATTTTAAAATAGTATTAAATACTTCTATATTTTATTTTTATTGTTATTTTTTATTTTCTATTTTTCTTTTTATTTTTAAATTTATTTTTTATTTTTCATTTTCTATTTTCTATTTTTATTTTTGATATAAACACTAAATGTTAATTTTTGAAAGATTATTCTAGTTCTTTAACAAAAAATCTCTTTCTCACAAACAAGAAAATGAGTCATTCACATGAGTTTTATCAGAATGGTTATTCCCATGTTCATGAGAATGGGATTCCCTTGAGGATGGAATTCCTTAACTCATTGCATCACATTAATCATGGCATTTAAAAGAGAGTCAAGAATGCCATTCTACTTTTAACTTATTTTTGCATATCAATCACCACTTTAGACTACAAGCCTATTTAGAAGCCCATTGGATCCATTTCAGATATAAAATCTTTCTTGTTGATAATCTTATTAAATGCTCTGTTGTAAGATCATCAACTAAAACAAAATATCGTGCGGTAACAGCCACAACAACTGTCACGCCCCAAAACTTAAGGTTCAAGACGTGACACACCATGGATCAAAAGGAGTGAACCCCTCAAACCACAAGGCTACTAAAACCTCATTAATCAAACTGAGCACTAAATACCATAAAATTATCAAAATAAAACTATGAGCTCCAATATATAGTAAGAGAACTCCAAATAATTATTACAGACCATTGCCAAGCCAGCACATCTAACTTAAACCAAAATATCAACAAAGCAAAGTCTCATCACTACAATCAAATTCTCAAAATACTCATAAAGATAAGGTTATCTCTTATCGATAGCATACGCCTTCTTACTCATGATCACCTGTAAGAAAATAAATATAGGGGTGAGCGAACCAAATGCTCAGTAAGTAAGGGTCTTTCCCCCAAGATAGAACAAATGTGAATTCTAGAAATAATAGAAAAGCCGAAACAAGAAACACGTTCCCGGAAAGACAATAGAAAATAATGGGAGCGTGCAGACTTAGAATTCATATTTATTATAGCAAGAGTTTACTTGTAACAGGTTTAGATAAAGAGAGTATATCCAGTATCATATAACATGAGTTGTAACTATGCTGTAACGATTTAATCGTAATAAACTCATGGTGAGGGATAAAACCCTCATGTCATAATCGAGAATCAGTCATGATCATATCGAGTAATGGGTATAAGGCCCCCAATGGCACAAATCATAGGTGGGTACTAGGCCCCCACAGGCTCCCATAATAGGGGTATAGGCCCCATCAAGCATAAGCATACCAGAAGTGGGATCTTAGAATTTCACGAGAAGGCAAATATCCACCAATCAAGTCATGTCATACTATGTATCAGAGCATATCATATCAAATCGTATCTTATCATGATAAAACGCTACATCATAGCACAACCTATTTTTTTTTTTTTTTTCTGATTCATCAAATATATGAAGGCACAAGGGCTTACAAGCATATCAGAAAACAAGCTAGAGAATTTAACCACTTGGGGTGCAAGAAATTGGCAGACAGGATTGTGTTCATGTTAAGGAAGTATTAGAAGCTTTGAGCAATGGCCAAGCCAAAGAATAGGAATATATCATAGAAAAGAGTAAATGCTAGAATTTTGTAATTAGAGATTTTAACATGAATGAGCCTTATAGGTACTAAAATGGGGAAGCTTACCGTCAGTAAAAGTGAAAATCAAGAATATATCAAAGATCGTGCTTGTAAGACTATTATACTTATTCCTTCAAGACAATTTGCAAGATAGTCATGCCAAAGTTTATATCATAAGGTCTAGAGGAAAATACAACCAAAAGCTGCCGGTAAAAGGTGGACTATATCATGTGAAGATGTTGAAAGAACAAAAAATGCATTTTCATCTGGTTTGGCAAGCACGAGAAGGTAGCAGCCTTTGATTTATTAAATAATAATAATAATAATAATAATAATAATAATAATAATAATAATAATAATAATAAAAGGAAGAGAAAACATTGGCTAAATGATGATAAAATTTTTTTCTCTAAATCAAGAATAAACAAGTTTAATAATTTCTGAAAAAATATAATTTTTTCCACATGGTCCAGTTTTTGACAAAAACTGAAGAAAAATAAGCAAAGACCAGAAAAGTCATTATGTGCATTAAAATACATACATACATACATACATACATATATATGTATGTATATATATATATATATATATATAAGTGTATATATATATATATATATATATATTGAGTAAGTAATCCAAGCATGAAAATTGAAAATAAAGGAACACCATATTAGACAATCATATGACTTTGGTTGGAAAGACTTATGGAGACTTTGAATTAGAATAATATCTCTAGTTTGTTATACATATCTAATATTATCATTATATACAAATCAACATGGCCAAGCAATAAGGGTAATGCTCGTTGGTCATGAAGCTTCAACAAAATGGGTTTACTATAGACGGAAAAGAAAGTAACGGAAAAAAAATTAGTGCATAATGTAATGAAGATTTAAGCAATCCGGCATTTGAGTCAAATGCGATTTGAAGGTTCATGACGTTTGGGTGTATTCATATATATGGAGACATATAAGTTCATGGGATTCTTTTGCAAAAATTGCAATTCAAACCCATATGGATTCAACTAGTGGGTTCAAAATAGCATAGTAAAACTCAACAGGATCCTAAAAAATACTCAGAATATTGATTGGGGGAATTTATAATACAAGTTGATCCTACTTACCTCTTAAACTACACTTTTACAATTTATAATTCTTGTAACTCCAATAGTAATTTTTTGCCCCCTGAGAATCAAAGTTTAACTCCAAAAATATTATTTTCTAATCAAAGTAAAACCATAACAAACTTTTTCTTCCGAAACAAAGCTCTACACCATTAATAGTAAACTCATAGAAAGGATTTTACCTTAAAATAACAGACTTCAGTAGTTCAAGAAACGCTATTATCTTCCAATTTCTACGCGCAGCTAATTCTTACAGCTCTAGTGGTATTATGCCATAAGTACGAACGAGAAGATTGTGGGATTCTTGGTTTTGTTTAGGACTCTAGCAGTTTTATCTTGTTTGAGAAAATGAATAGGACTCTTAGCTATATCTTTTTTTTTCTCTCTTTTCTCATATTAGTATTGTACCACAAAAAGAAAATGCCTAATTTTTAGGCCACTACTACACCCCACTAACTCACTTACCCACCAATATCTCCATAATCCCAAATTTTCAATGGTTTGATAAATCAAAATTTTAAGATCATTACATAAATCAAATCCCTGTTTTACTTAATTAAATTTTTTTTTGCACGATCATTACAACAACTTAGGTAAACTGGCTACAACACTTACTTGCTGAACTTTATCTTTTACTTCCAGAACCACCAATGATATTTTGTTTTAACATTGGTGTCACCTATCTTTGTACCAACCTGATATTCCACACAAGGATGAAGCATATCACAATTGACCTCCACTTTGTTCAAGATCAACTAGTCAACAATAAAGTCAAGATTTCTCACAACTAACTGACATCCATCTCAGCATGTGCAATCTTTCTTGGTGATAATCTTATTAGCTAGTCCTCAAAGAAGCAATGCTTTATTGCAAGATCATCCACTAAAACAAAATATCCTGTGTAGCTATCACCACAATTGAGGTTAATTTGCTACAACTGTTACTTGTTGAATGTCATCTTCCACTTCCAAAACCACCAATATCTTGTAACAATGTTGGCGCCTCTTCTTTGTGCCAACCCGGAATTCCATGCAAAAATGTTAGAATATATTAGCATACATTCCGATATCTTGTAAAATATTTGCATATCTTTCATATTTTGTATATCATTGTAATTAATCTGATTATATGCTTTCCTTAGTTAAGGAGCTAGTCTTAGAGAACAAGCCAAACTTCTTCTTCATACGATACCTTTCTGTACATTGTGTAAAAATACATAAGAAATATAGAATATTTGTAAATAATTTGTCTCTCTCTATTTGTCTCTATGACTTCTTTGCTTTATTTCAACAAAAGATCAAGCATACTGCAATTGACTTCTCATGTGAGAATTTTGCTTGTAACACTACTCTCTTAATTAAACATGATCATGAAAAGATTAACTCGGTCTCTAACTATATGCAAATAGGCTGGATATCCACAGTAAGTTCAACTATTTTTTGCCAAATAATTGTAAACAAATCGAATGTTCATGGTTGGCTAATTATATTACCCGATCCATTTGTTTATTAGATTAATCTTATAATGAATAGTATAAGGTGTTCATAATTAGAATTAATATATGGAGATAATAATATAGAAAATACAAGTAATAATGAAATAGATAGTTTATCTAGACAATTAGAAGAATTAAATTTAGAAACAAATAATGATTCTATTGTACTTCCACCCAATAGTCCATGTAGTTTAAGTAGTTATGAAGGAGATAGTATATATGAAGCCAATATAGATAATTTATGTGAATATTAAAGAAAATATAGTAAAAGAAATTAAAATTATTAGAGAAAATTTAGATTATATCAAAGAACAAAATAATAGTAAAATTAAAAATGAAAGAAAATGAGAGGAAATAGTAAATCAAAAAACTTTAGAATTTAAAAAAGATTTTGAAATATTTAGTAATAAAGTAAAAATATTAAAAGAAGATCTAGAACAAATAAAATATCAAATAAAAGAAATAGAAAATAATTTAAGACAATTTTATAAATTACAAGGTTTAGAATTTAGATAATGACAACAATTGAAGAATACAATAGTTTATATTATAAGGAAGCTATTAAATATAGTGAAAAATTTATAAGTCCATTAGAAGGTTTATCTATGACAAAAACAGGAACACCTGCAGAACAAACAATTATAAAACAAAATAATGTTATAGTTATACTACAAATAAAAATATTAAATAAATTAGATAAATTAGAAAATAAAATAAATTTTCTAGAAAAAGGAAAAACAAGTTATAATAAACCTACATTAGAAAGTGATATAGATAAAATATCTAGTCAAATAAATAAATTAAGTTTAGGAAAGAAAAATTGTGAAGCCCCTAAAGAATATAAGTTTTTAATTTATGATCCGAAGAAACAATAGTAGAACAATAGGAATAGGTTCAGAAGAAGATAGACAACGCACAGATGGATTAGCTACAAAAATGAGAAGAATAAATGAAAGCACTATAAGGAATAGATTTAGAAATTTAATTTCAAGAAATAGACGAATACAGTTAACTTTAGATCAAGTAATTGATATAGATAGAGAAATAACAAATTTTAGACAAAATAGATTAAATTATATTCAATCTCAAAACTTGTATGATCAAAATTCTAATCTAAATCAATCTAGATTATTAATGCATTATAGAGAAACACAAAATAGATGTGTAGGACAAGATGTAGTTAGTATAAGCTTAATAAATCTAGAAAGCCAAGAAGCAATTAAAAGATGAAATTTTAATTTAACTCATCTAGGATTGGTAGTTATAGGAATAAAGGGTTTAACTAGAAAAGATATAGGTGCAAAAGTATTTATAGCTTTAGTAGATGATAGATTTAATAGTGAACAAGCAATTGTAGGTGCTATAGAGGTAGATATGAATGATAATGGAGGATTATTTTGTTGTGCTCCAGATTATGTATTAAATACTAGAGATTTTATAGAATATTTAAAAGTAAAAATTATGACTAAAGGATATGAAACACTTATAGAAGGAAAAAATTTATTAGTATGCACTTCATTTATAGGAAAAATAACTCAAAGTAGTTAAGTTAGATTTAAATTTCAAATACAAGATACTGCAAAATTTATTATAAATAAAGGAATAAAATTATTACCACCTTATAAGATAGATGTTTTAGAAAATGCGGGACAAGAATGGCAAATTAATAATATTTTAAACAATACATCTAGAACTATTTATACACCTCAAGAAAGTATGTGGTATAGAAACAATTAGGGAGGACTTTCTATAAGATTTACAGATTATACTGAAGCAAATAATCATTTAGAAGAAGAACAGTTAGAAGATGAAGCTATAAATGAACAGTGAAGAAAAAGAAATATTAGAGTTATTAAGATTAAAAAATTTACAAGAATTAGAATATAGTTTAAAAAATCAGTTTTATAATTTAGGACAAAATATGCAAGAAAAGAATATAAACAATATAGAAGGAACCTATGAATTAGATGAAACAAGTAAAAGAATAAAAAGATTAGATTTAAATGAAATTAATTTAATTAATTTAGAAGATGAAATAATACAAATAAATTATAATAAAGAAGAAATTAATTTAATAAGTTTTGAAGATGAAAAAATAGATAATAATTATATAAAACAATTAGAAATGATATATAACGAGTCACAAATACAAACTAAATATGATAAAATAATAAAAGAATTTGAAAACATAGAAAACATAAAAATACTTAATAAAAATTTAATAGAACTAGAAGAATTTAATTATAAAAAATATATACAAGAATTAGAAAATAAAGCCTTTAATATTAAACCAATAAAAGAAAATGAAATAATAAATACATTTAAATAAAATTGCTCTGATACCAATTTTATTACTTTGGCAGGTGTGGAGTAATAACAAAGGATCATGTGCCAGTTTATGAAGACCACTCATAAAAAGCTCTGATACCAATTTTATTACTTTGGCAGGTGCGGAGTAATAACAGAGGATCATGTGCCAGTTTATGAAGACCACTCATAAAAAGCTCTAATACCACTATTGGGGGGTATTAGCAGGTTGGTCTTGCGGACGCCTGTTCGCCCATACCAAGTAATGAGTAGGCGGCATGTCCGTTCTCATAGCACACACGAGTGAGAGTTACTCGACTCATATCGGATTCTCAAGATTGGCTTGCCCTAACCTGGCAGAGTTGAGAGCGGAAATAGGAAAATAGTATAGACATCTGATAGATGGTCAAATGGACCTACCGGTAGTCTTGGGTGTAAGTTCCCGTGTGTTTTACAGAGCTCATGAACATGCGTTAGTCCTAAATGGCCTTTCTCATCTTCAACGGCCTCAAGCGGACTCGCTTCCCCTTTTGCTCTTTCCACACAACAGGGATTACAATAGAGACTGGTGCATGCATCGGATCATAATATCAGCGATATCATACTATTCTCGTATTTAGGATCCAACTTGCCTAAGCATAGCTTTTCATATCATCGGATCTTTTTGTCATGCAAGGGTTTTTCGCCCTTATCCCTTAAATGAAATTAAATAAATAAAACTTAAAAACAGAAAGAGAGAGAGAGAGAGAGAGAGAGAGAGAGAGAGAGAGAGAGAGAGAGAGAGAGCTTACTTGATAGTTGAGTGTTGAATGAAAATTTTATTGAAAGTATAATTTATAAGAGAATAAGATGTAAGAGGAAATCGTAAGGATGTCTCTTACTTCTTACAAAGAATTTGTATCTATTTATACTACTCTAACTAATTATTCATAGCTGCCACGTTAACACTTATCTCTTACATTATTGCAGCTACTATTTGTTTGTTTTTGCTTTTATTGTTTACATGATAGCTTTACTATTGAAATGAAGACTTTTAATTACATCTTCTTTTGTCTTGATCTTGCTTTTTCCTATTGGGTGTCTGCTTCAAGCCGCCTTTGACTGTTTAGTCTTCTAGATCCTCCTTAGCTATTTGATTTTTCATTGGAGCTTGAATTATACGCTAAGCTTTCTCTATATTCCTTCTAATCACAGTCTTCTTGATTTTTAGCCACTTCTTTGCCTTTTCCGCTAATGCTGTCTTGTCTTGTCGTTTCAGGTCATGTTGGTAGATTCTCCTGAAACCACGTCCTAAGTATATCTTGAGTTTTCCTCTCTATTGCCTCATGTAATAATTTCTTTTTCAGTGCCTTCTTTAACTTTCTCCTGTCTTTTGTTTGCCTACTAGGTGTCTCCGGACTTGATGTGTCTTTCCCAGACGCCGGTGAATCTGGACTAGCCGATCTTTCTCCTGATCGATTAGGTTTTTCAGAAGCTTTTGGCAAACTTCTAGCCTTAACCGGAATTAACTTGTCTTTACCTATTACCGGTTGAACAAGACTAGCTGGATCTTTAACCCTGAATCCAGTGGGTTGTGTAACGGACTTATATTTATCAAGTAAAACTTTGTATTTGGTTTGCCAGTTCGATAGGTCTAATTCTAGGGTTTGTATTTTTGTTTGGTATTGTTGTAATATATTTTGGTAATGGGCTTTTTCAGAAATAAGCTGATCATTGCGTTCTTTTATGGTTCTAAAATGTTTAATCATGGTTTCACAGCTAGAGCATTCTTCTCTACCTGTTTCTAAATTGGTGTTACAGTCTGGGCTTATGAAGAAATTATATCCACAGTGTGTTTTAAGTAGTGATATTGCTTCTGGTAGGGTTTGTACCCCTTTATACCATGATCTGTTGCATTTGCCTACTCCAATCACCATTGCCTCTGTCCATTGTTTATATACCCCTGGTGTATCGCCTCTAAAAATACAATAAAACTGGAATTTTCTAGTTAGTCTTAATTTTAAAAAATAACTTGTTAAGGCATTTAATGTATTAATAAACCAGCCATTGTTTTTCTTTAAATAAGACTGCCACAAATTGTCTAAAAGTGCATGTTGATCTTCAGGTATCAAACTTCCAAGTTGAACCTTGGGTTGAAACCTGTTTCCTACATGGATTACTTCTAAATTATTATTGTCAAAATTTATACGCCTTTGTCCTGCTTTTGGGCCTGTTGTCTCCACATAGCTTGGATATTGTATTGGGAAAATATTGCTTTTGTCTGGATTGTTTGATGAAGATGCCATCCTGCAAAAGAAAAGATTTGCCTTTTCTAATCTGCCTCGATTAGTTTTCTACTTAACATATCGACTATTTGATTGTCTTTTCCTTTTATATGTTGCCATTCAATTCCTTCTAAACGGTAATCTCCTAGAGCAGCTAAAAATTTAACCCATCTATTAGTATATCTAGAATCTTTATTTTTATTGTATCTAACTACTGCTTTACAATCTGGTCTAATGCAAAATTCATGTTTACTAATTAAAAATGCTTTGAAACTTTTTAATGCATATATAATAGCTAATAACTCATAATCTAAACTCGTTAAATACTGATCAATTTCTTTATATCTACCACTAGCATATCTACATAAATTTTCTGTATTTTGAGGGGAATATTTATTAGGTTTGCAATACAAAACTACTCCCCATCCTTCTTTACACCCATCGGTTTGGACTACTAAATAATTGCTTTCTAGAGGTAAATGTAATTCAGGAAGTTGTCTTACCTTTTCTGTAACCTTTTTTATTAATTTAATATCTTCAGTATTAAAATGTCTCTGTCCCGTTTTCCTAGTTTTATTATATAAGTGTTTAAAGGATTAACATACATTAATATGCTTCCAGTATCTATATAATTTCTAATTCTAACATTTGTATAATCTATCATATCTAAAGCATAATCAACATAATAACAAAAGTTTTCAAAATCCATCAAAATTTTCATTTACGGGCTACTTTCTCGCAGACTACTTCAATCCTCCTTTACTAAGGATATGCTTAGATCATTACCTTTTATGAACAAAATTCATAAATATGACTCTCAACGAAAGCACCAATTTTATTACTTTGGCAGGTGTGGAGTAATAACAGAGGATCATGTGCCAATTTATGAAGACCACTCATAAAAAGCTCTGATACCACTATTATATATATACATATATATATATACATACATATATATATATACATACATATATATGTATATATAAAGCACACATGGATGAACTAACTCATAATAAAGATGAGAAAAAGTTGACATGGAGAGCCAGGTACGCAAGAAGAGAAGACGCCACCAGAATTGAGGTTTTTCTCGCATTAGGATACGCATGTAAGGGTCACAAGACAAGTAAAGATTCTACACAAAAACGCCATGTGAGCCTTGTGGAACTTTCAACTCCACAGTGTTTTGGGTGCTGATGCACATATCAGATTCCTTGGGGAACCATGTTACATAGTCTTTGAATAGCGCTTGCTTGTTCTTCACCACCACCACCTCTCCTTCAGCCATTTGTATTAAAAATCTGTTACGTAGTCTTTGAGTATAGCACTATGCTTGGTGAATATACAATTACTTTGTGCGGTGGATGATAGGATAAACATGGTTTAGCTGTAACCAGTACGGACTAAACCGTACACCTAAACCAATTTAAAAATTTTGTGATGTTTAATATTCTGTTTAGTTAAAAAAAAAAAAAGATAAAGATAATTGGTTTGACTTAGTTTTAAATAAGTCCACCAAAACAAATCAAATTAAACTGGAGCATGTTTGTCTCTAATTTTATATATGTATATATTAGTTGAATTTGAATGACTCATCTTCATCCCTAATTTTACGTGTATATTTTTTTCCTTAAAATTATAAGATAAATGGTAAATTAAAGTTAATTTACTGGTCACTTTTTCTTAAAATTACTGGGTATATTTCTCCTTTTTGAATTTTTTCATGAAATTTACAAAAAAATCAAACCAAACCAAACCAACTGACTTAATTTGGTTTGACATAGGGAGAAATGAGTTAAATGCTCTAATTTAAGAGAAAGCAAAATGTCGTATTTTTTAAACTAACATGTTAAATGCTACAAATTCAAGTTTGAGGTTTAAAAACTCGAAACTTGGGGTGCAAATTGAATATTTTGATTTTTTTTATGGACCATTTTGATTTGTTAAGATAACAAAAACTTATTGAAAACTTATATCATGTACTTGCAAGTATACAATGTGAGGTATATCATTGAATAAACAGTAATGGGGTACTGGATAAATAGTTGTGAGATACTAAACAAATAGCCATTGGACAAACAGTTATCGGGTACTGAACAAAGAGACATGTACACCTTGCAAGGTGTACTTATAAGTGCAGGATATAATTTACGAAACTTATTGGTTATAAGATATCATATCTCAATGCAATTGATATATCTTGCTATACTATATGCACCGATACTATTATGTCTTATTTTGGTAGCAAGACCTGATTTTTTATCAACAGAAATGCATTGGAGATATTATACAAATTTTGTTGTCATTATCAAGACATTCATAATCAAAGCTGAATGAGCATGAAATTTGCTGAGTATTTGGTTGTTCAATATGAGCAATATGTTTTTCATATATGCTAAATTATTATTATTGATGTTCATGAAAGTTTATTGTTATTGGTATCTTCTCAAAGCATGATAATATATTACTCAACGAGTGAATGACACTTTATGTATTATTTGAGTAAAAAGAGATCATATCGAAGGTGATTGAGCATCACATGCTGAACTCCCCAAGAAGTATGAAATAGAGGCTCATAAAGTTTCTCAAGTGAGACTTAGCAAGTTCATTTGAATTGATCTACATAATACTTGAGAAATTATAAGATTGACATGTATACTTAGAGATTTCTTTATATGCTGACATGAGAGGAGATAAATACGCAATGTACCATTTTTTTCCTTGGCCTAGGTTTTGTGCCGTTGGATTTTCCTTGCAACGTTTTTAATAAAAGAGCATGAAGCGTACTCTTTTTCCTTCACTTGCAGCTTTGTCCTACTTGGTTCTTTCTTAATATGATTTTAATGATGCATATTCTCAATGGATGAATGTCCGAGGTGAAGCATTATTAATGATGTTGGAAATTCATGATCCATAAAGTAGCATTAGGTTATGATCCGAATTCAAACCTGAAAAGACAAAATCCTTGTATGGTTGTAAAGGAAGATTACTGGAAAGCAAGTCATTATATTTCTAAATGAAGGCTTGGATATTATAATTGTACACACATCAATATCAAAAAGATCTTTGTTCTCTCTTATCTCATTCCTGTCTCTCCTTTCATCCTCCTTTCATCCTTAGTTTTATAACAGACCCAACCTAGCGACCAAGTCCAACAAATCCTAATCTTTTGGCAAGTGACCAGACCATACATAGTTTATTTTGGAATAGATGGCATGGTCTCAGGATCACGCGCATGAGCAAGGGACAACCTTATTTTGAATCCTTTGTTTATTCATTTTCAGTTGATAGTATTACCTCTTGACCATGTTCATTATGTCCACGTTAACGATTTCCTGGTAAAAATATACTACAAGGGTTGGCTTTTCATAATAATTAAGACCTGCTCCCATACACTGATCATGACATGCTTATCATAAAGGGAAAAAGTATCTTCATAACCAAAGAATAAGAATACTGTTTCTCTACAATAACCAAAAGTAACTCAACTCATCAATCGAATTCACAAGGCACATCATGCAAAGGATGGCCTTTTCTATTTCTTTCAATTATCCTTTGCGCAAGAGAGACTTGCTTGCCAACCACAAATATGAAAGCCTTTCCTTTTTCACCCGCACCCCTGGCAGTTCTTCCTACACGACGTACATATTCACTTGGATCGCGAGGGAAATCAAACAGCACTACATGATCTACGCCCTCAAAGTCGATACCTCTGGAAGCCCTGCAACATTATTCCAGAAGATGTCAAAGGCAAAATATTTTAATTTCTTCTTGCTATTTCTCTCACAAATCAAAATAGCTAGATCAAACCTCAACTGAGTGGATTTGGGGAAAGTAGAGAAATAACAGAATGGAAGATCAAAGCAGTACCCTTACATATCAGTACACACCAAGAACAAAGAGCTGTTCTTCGACTGAGAGCCATGAAACTCATTGATATTTGCAACTCGCACTTTTTGATCCAAAGCAGCATGAAATGGTAACACTCTGGTATAAGATCCTTTCCTATCGAATCGTTTCAACATGTTCTCAACTTTTCTACAAGTCTCAATCTGTAAATGACAAAAGATCAAGACAGTGAGGACCACTGGTAAATGTCACAACGTCAATGAGTAATAGAAAATATACTGCCCACAAACTCACTTTGTTACAGAAAATAATCGTTCTGGATACCGGACTTTCCTCCACCAGCTTTAGAAGAGCATTTTTCTTGTTAAGAAATGCAGTCTCCGGAGTTTTCTCTGTGTTTTCATCTCCGCTGCAATCTATGAGGATCTGAATCAAATAAAATCAGTAATTTCCACACATAAATGTAAAATCTTTCATATTAATCACTATGGCTGGTGAATGGGAAAAAGATATATCAAAGCCTCATGATAAGACTACATAAAGCAGGGAAATGGGTATAAAATTTTTCAAGGTTATTGACCTTTTACAAAATCAAATAAATGAACACGGAGTATCCCCAAATCATATCATTCATCTTTAGTAGCTGCATCATACAATCAAACTCATGGCTCCATTACACTGTTTTGCTCCCCAAAGGATGTAGAAACAATGGCATTATATGTTATAAATCATGTGGTACATTGATCTAGAAATAAACAGAATGTGCTGTTTGTTTGGGGGGGGGGGGGTGGAAATTGGGATTAGAGGGACAGAGAACAAGAGATTTTTCATGTTTTTGGTGTAGTTGATATCCTAGTCGTTTAATGCAGGCATGTGGAGCAACAAATAAAACATTCATTTTGATTGACTTGAGCTCTATGAAGTCTGCCGCCCAAATCCACAGGATCCCTTTGGATACCTCGCCACTTTTTAGATTTCAAATTTTACCTCAAATCTGGTCAGATCTCACATCCAGGTTCTTTAAAATTCAAATAACACCTAAATATCATTCGACCCATAGCAAATTCATCCTTAACCTCACATCAAGGATTACTTGTGTTTTCAAACTTCTGCTAGCTCTCTGGTGTTGTTGCATGGTGAGAAGAGAGAGCAAGGTGTCCGTGGTGTATGGGCCCGCCAAAATCAAGTACCTGAGTTGAAGCAATGTCACCTAGAGCGAAAGGACTGCAAGGATGTGTGTATTTATTAGAGAAGATAAGTAGGAAAACCCATCGATGGTGAAGGTGGGTGTGCAGTGGGAAGGTAAGTTGCTCTTGAAGTGGTGGTAATTGACATATGGTCGTTGGTTCACTGTGTGCTTCAATTGTCCTCAATTACTTTCAGGAAGAAAGGAAATAAGAAAGGCGCTAAAATTGTTTTATGCTTTTCGTACAACCTCTTGACTAGATGGAGTTCAAATGTCAGCAGTCAAATCTGTTCTTGAAATTCTATGCTGATGATTTCAAAATGCAAAGATGAGGAATTTTGAAATCAGAATATTAGAATTCTATCTCAAATCCAAATCTTTTGATTTAAACACAACCTAATTTGTATCATTGATGTCTTGTTAAGAATGACCTGCTATGAAACAAATCAAGAGGGAACAATTAGTCAACAACTTATCCAACACTGAAACCAAAAGGACTTTCAATACGTTTTCTTTCCCTTGGAATTTCAGGTAAACTAAAACCATTCACTTCTACTCAACTAGGAAACGGAAGGAGGAAAGGATGGTGGAAAGAGCATGGGAGATGAAAAGCATTTTGCTTCCTTGTTTCCAGAAATTTCTCTTGCTCTCCTACATTAAGTACAAATGTTGATGTCACTCTGTTTTTCGCTAAGTTACTCCAACACTTGATAACGTTTACTGGTTACTTCCCTCTCATCAATCTTTAACAGTTTGTGGTGCAGCAGACAATGAAAAGCGAGACCAAACTTCGTTTAGTTCGCCCTCCCACACCATCTTCAACTTCTCTTCATCACGTATTATTTATAACAACATTGAGCTATTAACCCTACCAAACTAAGATACCAGCTATAGTTATCGGATTGGCAGTATGGTGTTAATCATGATATTAGTTCGGTTACAGGATAAAACACCTAAGATTTTAGAGGATAAAATGTGAGTAGACTTTTTCAGTCGCTAATTGGGTCTACAGTATGTCGTGGAGAATTATTGGGTTCGTTTGCAAAATTTTGTGCAAAGCAGTGATATTTTCGATAATACTAAAACCAATTTACTGGAAACTTTAGTCTAAAGTCCGAAACCCAAATTCAATAGCTAAGATAACTTCCTAATATTATATTTCAAGCACAAAACACAAAAGCAAACCAGAAAATTTTTATATCTTAGTAATGGTGTACACACTGCATGTATTAGTGACATAAAGTCAAAATCAAAGAAAAATAGAAATAATACTTCAGTAATAAAGGTCTTTTCTGACCACTTCTGTTATTGTTTGGTAAAAATTTGTATCTATTTCCGTGAATTGCAGCGTTACGTTATACAAACGTACCATGAATGAGGTGGGCATTTTGGTACATGGTCCCAGGTGAGATAGGGCAAATCTAGTAATTATTACACCACCTTTAGCTGTCTTTTCATTCTCAGACAGACACAAATCATTATTGACGCACCATTAGTACTGCTCAAGATAATTATTTTGTAGCATAAAGCCGAATAGCACCTGATAATTAAGGTCCCAAAACAATTAAGAAAAAGGTTTCAACCCCGAGTGCTACTGCAACTATTAGTAACCTTTATGAAGCAATGCATGCATAATGTAACCATGTAATCAGACACACATGCAAGTACATATATGGATGCATACCCTCATATAAGTAGAAATCATATGCTGGAATTACATCCTCAAAAGATGGGGAATTTGACATGAAAAAGAGCAAATGAAGGAACGGATTTTACGTCAGAAATTATTACTTCTTTCCTGTTGAATATTTTCGTAGGAATTGAATATCATTAAGAGTTTAATCCAAACTAATTATCAATATCATCAAAAATAGACATTATCATCTATTAACCTTGGGTCTTAGAACAGAGTTTGTTCCTTAAAATTTTGCCAATCAATTGATAACGCCATTTGTAGTTTTACATATTGTAGAACCTAAAGCTGTAATAGTCAACTAATATACTTTTTCAAATAAGAATATCAGAACACTCAAGCCTATGAATCGCAATAGATGGAGTAGCAAAAATTTGTTGGAACATTATGTAACACATTCACAAGGATTCATGTTCAGTCTGGACGGCAATGGCGTGGCGAACATCACTAGACCAAGGGAGTCCAAAACACTAGGAACAAAAAGAGGGGGAAGTAAGTAGAAGAGAAAAGCAAATCAATTAAATTGAACAAGATGGACAAAGAGGAGAAAAGAAGAATGATGCAATAGAGCTTTTAGAATCATATCAATGTAAAGAAGCTTACCTCTCCCAGGCCAGGGCTAGTACGGTGTATACCAGGTCCCATTATAACCTCAGAATCAGGGAACGCTTCAATAAGCTTCTTGTAAATATGTACTGGTAAAGTTGCAGTCACAAATATGTATTGTGTGGCAACAGGTGCGGCATTGACCAAACATTCTAATGCCAGCTCAAAGCCTTCATCATTAAAGAGGACATCCACCTCATCCAGAACAGCACTGAAGCATCAGGTTCAAATTAGTCCTGGAAATTATATTACAACCAAAAAGACACTCATTTTGAAAATCAATCATGCCTGTCAAAGACAAAAGGGAGATGCTTTGTTTTGGAAAAGAAAGCAAGAAACAACTGAACATGCTGTCATTTTCTGTTTGTGTCATCCATATCTAATTTCGAGAGTGAAGGTGAAACAAACAAATTCTAGACCCTGCCGCTGAGTAGGTCAAAGATCAATGCTTAGGTTTCCATTACAACCACTGACTGTTCAAGCAACTTCCATACAAAAACTAGGGAAGGAGTGGGTAGCAAGGTGGGAAGAGGACTGATAAACCAAAAGCATATGCAAATATTTATTCTTTGTCGAAACCATGCTGTCACGGAACTTGTTATGGATTCAAGGTCCCTTAAGAATGACAACTGGTTTTGTCAAAAATCAACAAAGGAAAAAGGTAAAGAACCTATGGATAAACCTCTATATGGAATCTTGTAAAATCCTTGCGTGATCTCAAGAGTCCATCCACATACACAGTTAGATTGCCAGATGCTGCCGGCATCTTTGATCTTGTTCCAAAATTTTATTGGAAAATATCTCTTAAGAGTGATTGACTACTAGTTGATAATAACAATAGGCAAAAAGAATCAAAATAGTATAAACAGTCATGTCCAACTATTTTCTCAGTGATTATAAGATTATTATGGTTGCTGGCAGGATACAAATTACAAGTGAATCTAGAAAGTAATAGAAAAAGGAAAAAGAAAATCTCAGTACCTTTTAAGATTAGTTAGCTGCAAGAAGCCCTCTTTGATCAGAAACAAAAATCTACCTGGAGTAGCAATTAGAACATCTAGTTCTTGTCTAAGGTTCTCCAACTGAGTTCTTTGTCGAAACCCGCCTGTTGTTACCATTGACCGAAACGGAACACCAGACTTTGACAGTGATCGGCAAACATTCAAAACCTGGAAAGGTTACGAAAGCAGTTTAGTAGAAAAGTTACTAAAGCAGTGTAGGACCAGCCATGCAGAGACAAGTCTTATGGGCAGTAAGTAAATTAAAACAAAAAGACATTATGACATCACTAAGTGCAAATTAGTTTTTCCCCATTTGTCAACTGCAAACTTTGATTAATCTAAAGTGTCTGCTAAGTGGAAAAATACACAGGGAAGATAAAGAATAATTACCAAAAAAAAAGAAAAAACGCAATTCTTGATTGCATATTAACAGTCACCAATTTATGCTGAACACTGGCTCCGAGATTGGTGAAATGACAAATGTTTGTTTCTATGAGGAAGACAAAGGGTCCTATATGTATTAAGCAAGAATTAGCATCCATGAAATGATAGAGACATGTCATGCATTTGACATTTGTTTTTCTCTTTTTCTTTTTTTAGCCAATCAAGAAGAAAATATTTCAAGAGGACTTTCTTTTCTTTTCTCCCTCCATTTTCAGCTTTTGTTTACATGAAAGACTAAGGGCCTCAATAGACTGTGACAATACATCATTATGATACTCTTCTCACTATGTTGAAAAGAATACCACAAAATAAATTACAAACTAAACTTAATATTTTACTTTTTTATCTAAAATATCTCAAAAGAGCAGACTCTTATGGAGCATAGCAAAGAAACGGAATCCGCCTCAAGAAACCAAGAACATTTAACTCAGTTGTCAACAACACTACACCATGATATGAAAAAGATAAATGGAAAACATAGAGGGGAATAGAGAAAATGGTAGAACTGAAGAGATACACAAAGAAAATGAGGTAAACACAGTTGTAGCAGACCTGGGAAGCCAACTCAGCTGTTGGTACCAATATAAGTACCCTAGGACTCAGTGATAAAGGTTTGCCAAGTCCTTGAAGCTCGTCTTCTCTAAGACGCTGAACAAGTGGCAGAAGATATGCCAAAGTTTTCCCAGATCCACTTTGATCGGATATAATGCAGCTCTTTCCTCCAACAACAGGTTCAAATGCCATTGCCTATGATAAGATTGATGCGTACAAGAGAAACTTGAGCAATCAAAGGGACAAAATAATTTGATATGAAGATTGAGCATCAACTACAATTGATAGCTACAAAAAGCATGTTCTTGTTCTAACTTCATGGATTAATATTACAAGATCAAATGCAAATGATAGAAAAAAACTTGATGTTGCAGAACAATTGTAGCACAAGAGATAGAGATGTACCTGAATATGCGAAGGACGAGGATAATGCTGAGCCCTCAAAGATTCAATCACGTAATCAGCGCAACCCAAATCTTTAAAGGTTTTTCTACTGAAAAAATTACGCTTATCATTTAATTTCTGCAATCTGTTGGAAAGGCTATCCACCTTGGAAGAGTAGTGTTGGCTTATGCGTCCATCACCCCATCCCCTGAAGGATGCATCAGAAGGTCTTGAAACGGAAACATCTTGCCTGGTGGATTGGGTGCCGGTAGTTGTGTCCCGTTGTTGCGTCGGGTCTCGGGTGGACGGATCAAGGTCCACGTATGAAGTGGTAGATTCTCGGAAAAGGGCAGGTCCATCAGGGTGAAGGCTGTTGAGGTGTCGCTTATTTCTTCTACTGATTCTCTGAACAAGATGGTTTACTTTTTGAGCTTTCAATCTCCCAAAACTTGCACTGGTTGTCGACTTGCGGGTGGATTCTATCCAATCCAAGATTGTTGTAATCATATAAGAGCAGAAAAAAGAGAACAAAATTACATGTATAATTTTTGTACACAATACAGAAGCAACAAAAATACACTCAAAAAGGGGGATCAAGAAGAAAACATAGCATCTCAAAATTGTGGTGAGAGGAAGCACCTCAGAATGGGGAAAATGGTCACAACATTTGTGAAACGCAGCATATGCTAAGAAATAAATAAATAAATCAGCTAAAAAAAAAAAAAAAAAACAATTGAGCAAGAAAAGTGAGCAAGCACCTTGTAGGGGGTTGGTGGTGGGGATGGAGTGGGGAGGTGTCCAAGAAAGAAGATGGTCATCAACATGGTCATCCCCCCAAACGATGATCTTGCGGCCAGTCTCATCATCGATAAGCTGGTAAGCACCTGGTGTTTCCATTGGTACTCGTCTATAACTTTGTGCTGCTGCTACGCCTCTAATTCTTGCTCCTCGACTAGGCGTCATCATACCAACATTAAGACTGATGACCCTCCTCCTCGTGGTGTTGCAAGTGTAATTCACATTAACCTTCTCCGGGAAGGGGAAGTGAGGTGCTGTTGTTGTATTATGTATTATTCCTGCCGCCGCCTGCGGTGCTGCTGTGGTTGCCATTGCTATCACATGCCAAGCCAAGGGGATAAGAATTTACTGGTCTGAGCTGTGGAGTCTTCCTTCCCTGCTCTTTTGTTTTTTACGCTGATTTTTCACATTTCTTCTTTTATTGTGTGTTTGGAACAAATGAATTCCATAAAGTTTGGTGGACTTTATTTGTAAATTAAAATTTTTTTTTCCCTAGTGTTCGGTAGTATTTTTTAAAAAAACGAAATTTATTTACAATTTCAATATTTGTTAACTTTGAATTTGTTCAAATTTTATCTAAATCTTTCCTCAAGAAGTGAAATTTATAATTTTACAAGATATAAATTCATAAAAAATCTTATAAAAATAAAAATATTCCTATAATTATTTACATAATACTATACTACTATGTTTAAGCAACAACTTTTATTGTTTGTTATTGTCTTGTAAATTCAAATATTACTTGTTCAAGGATCTTCCTTAATTGATCATTTTCTTACAAAATTATTTTTATTCCCTTTGTTCCATGAAAATTGTAATAACAAAAAAAAATTATAACAAAAGATTATTTAAGTAAAATATGCATATGAGATTAGAGTATAACTCAAATGATTGAGACTACCTCCCTTAGGCATGAGGTCCTCAATTCAATTTCTATGGTGTGGGTTTGGTTTAAACCAAAAAAAAAAAAAAAAAAGAGTAAATTACACATATTAATTTCAATTTCATATAAATATTTCAAGCATATATGAACTTACAAATGAAAAAATTGATTTAATTTTTTTTTATAAATCCAAACAAAAGAATTCATTTGAAATGCAAATCTTCATTGAATTATTTAAATGAAACGAAATTCATACCACAAGTGATTCCAAGCACTATGTTAAGCTCAACAATTTGTAACATTTTTTTACACATAGCAATTCTCTATTTTATTTTTACTCCAATATTTTTCTATGTTTAATCAAATTCTCACTCTGATAAGGGAGAAGAGCACATTAATTGAAAGACACGAAAAGAGAGTTCAATGACAGAGGTGTTGAGATTGTATATCATAGAAACCACTTGTGAATGATAATTGCTGCATCCTAAACATATTGTGTTCATGATATTGTTGATATGATTGAGATTGCACATTACATTCTGTCCATTATATATTGAGCTAATGTGTGAAAGCCTAATGATATAAAGCAATGACTTGTGTGCAAGTTGAGGTTGGACACACAATAAGTCCAAGTTTACTTTTGGTGATATCATGGATTAGCCTACAACTAGGTGGTAGCGTTGAACGCTCTATCAGAGTAAGGTTATATGGGCAAATCTCCTTGACAAGGTGATCTACTAAAGTAATTGGATGGTTTTATAGACGTTGTTCCCTAATACGTGTGTTACATATTAGACATGACCATAGTATATATTGTCACTTTTATTACAATTATATAGTAATGAATGTTGCCACTACAATTACATTTTCTAAATGTGAATTTTTATTAGTCATTAAAATGGTCTACATAAAGTGAAGCTTCTAGTTCATACAACTCAACTTATCTTTTGTGACAAAACTTTGCCACTATAGAGTTATATTGTTCGGTGCATATGATATGGTCAATGTTCAATCATGATTTTAGTGACGATTGATATCATCATGAAATCTATTTTTGCAATTGTGAAACTAATGTTGTTACAATTTTAATTAATGTTAATTATAATTTTTGTGCTGACTAAGATGTCACTACTAAATTTGTTTAAATTACTATAACAATTGAATTGCTACTAAATTTGCTACATCAATTGTAGTATTTGTTTTTTTTTTATTATTTATAAAAATAAAAAATAAAAAGACACTATTAATCTTGGTAAAAAAATCTAATTGTGTAAAATACAATTCAACATCTCAATATGAAGTATGACCCAGTAATTGAATACAATCCATCATCAATATTTCATAAAATGTTAAATGTCTCAAAGTACTATCCAGTAGAAAATTAGCGGTAACAATCATGACTCGTTTATATAAGAAAATGGACCATTACTAATTTTTGGTCCTTAAAAGAAGAAAATGAGAGATTTGCTTGTCTCTTCGTGCTGTGCCTGTGCCACCTCTTCTAAATGATGATGCATTAAATTATAAGAATAATTAGATTACTAAAACATAATAAAGAGTAAAAAAGAAAAAGAGAACTATTAAGTCCCAAATATTCCTTAATTTTGTAGTATTTTTTATTTGATCTTGAGATTAGATGCTGCATAATTGTTGATCTTTCGTGTGTTTTGTATATTTATGCTTGGAAGAGGCAGAGGAAGCAAAATACATGGACTTAGAGAGCTTTTTTATGCAAATTGAGCTGAGAAGGAAGTGAGCCACCTTAGATATGCCCACGCCATGACTTGTGCGAGAATTGATCATCAACAGACTTCCGAAAGATATTTTGGAGATTTTTTAAAGAGAAATTAATTGCTTAATGTTGTGCTTTAATGCTAGAAGAAAAGGATTTATTTTGGAAGAAGTTTATTTTTGTTAGGACATGCTTTTATGGGACTTACCTGATCTTTTATGCTAGCATTAAAAAGTTGTCATATTATATAAGAGCTGTTAGGGTTATATTATTCTCTAGTGCCTCCATAGGGATTATTCTATTATTCAAACTTTATTTTTCAGCAATTATATATATTTTTTCTTAGGCGCCTCAAACATTGTATGGATTGATAAACTTCTTCTTCTAGTCAGGGATTAATTCAAGTTTGTGGTTCTACATAATCGGTGAGATCTAACTAATTTTCTCCTCTCATTTTACTTTAAGAATTAATACTATTCTGTGATTGTTCAATTTTACCGAAAATTGTTCAATTGCTAGATAGTAGGTGGCCAATTAATAGATAACTAATCTAATTAAAACAGTGTTGAACCAAGTTTTCGGGAAAGGATATAATCCAACTGAGTGATTGTTGCATGAAAATCGACTTTTTGAATCAGGTTTTTCTAGAATTATAGTGCTATCTTTAGATAGACCCTATCGACATCTCTGGAGGTTAGACCATCTAATAGGTAAGGGAAGTAATTGGGGAGAAATCACGGAGTTCTTGAATCGTTATCAACTCGAAAAGAAAGAAATGGGTTGTTAGGTCGTGCCACGACTGTAATTGGTTTCTCAAAATGAGCAAGAGTCACCTTTGCATCTAGGATCAGATTTGTAGACCCAAACAATGATTATACCCTAGACTAGGTTTCAGAATTATTGATTTCCTCTAATTGTTTATTTTTTTATTTTTAATTGAATTTTTCATAATTATTCGTGATAATCAGTTTACTATTTGTTTGCTAGCTGCTGACGTAACCCTGGGCGTGTCCTTGTTGAAGGGAACTATCATGTTTCCAAATTTTTATTTTTCAGATTTAAGTGCATTAAACCCTCTTTCTTCATAATTCACTTGTTCGAAAAACTTAATATAATCTATACTTGTTACACTAATCTATGTGGGTTCAACCCTTCTCATCACTTGCACAAATTGTAAGGTACAAGTTGGAATTTATGAGTAGTAAGCTAGATCTAGTAGGGGGTGAATAGAGCTATTAAAATTTTCAATTGCGCGTTCACTTTCTTGAAGTCTGATCATTTAGTTGATAGCAGAAATGTATTGTAAGAATCGAAAAATGCAATAAGAAATGTAAAGCACACAAGGGTTTAAAGTGGTTCGACTACCAAGTCTACATCCACTTCCTAACTATCTCACTCGTATTTCCACTAACACTTCGAGCTTTTCACAAGTTGTCTAAGCTCAAAAACTAAAACTTACAACTTGATTTTAACTCAAAATCAAAAATCCACTTGCAATTATTTTTCAATCTTTGAACCCACAAGACTAATCTACCCAGATCCCAATGTTATACAATATCTAGATGTAGAAAAGTGTAATACAAGTTAGTTTTAATAATCAATAGAAGACTTATAGATGCCTTGAGAAAAGTGAAGCTCTTATTATATTGCTCTTTTTTTTTCCATTTGCTTTTTCAAACTTTGAAACTCTCAAATCCTGGGCTTTTGTCAAAAGATAAAAGATAAGTCATATATATATGTCATATATATATATATATATATGTACCTCATTTGGAAAAAATAGCTATTAGACACAAAGGATAATAATCAAAAATAAGATTTTTGACCATTGTAGAAAAATTAGGTTAAAAAATCGTGTTTCTAACGGCTAGTTTTAAGACAAAAAATCTGAGGTCTAATGTTTCTCAGTGAGCTTTTGTACATGCCGGTACACCAACAAAGTGCGCCCGACAAGCTTCAAGTAAGGTAGATCATGTTAGGTATCTCGACAAGGTTAAAATATGGATCTTTTAAAAATTTACTATCGGGTGGGTAAAATGCTTCTTTGATACCCCACTAAGAGTAGACTCGGTATTACAAAAAATCTGTTTTTCAAAGAAGCTCATGATCTATCACCTCAAAAACAAGTCTAACAATATTTTGAGCATAAAAAGCGTTTTGAAAGATATGCAATCATTTTGAAAACATGTTTAGGCATATAATATCTCAATTTTTAAACTAAGAAGAAGAGAAAATTAGAAGACTAAGAGCAAGGCATCTTTAACATGTAAAATATCTACGACTGCTCTTCTTATGTCTTCTGTCTCCATCCTTATGTCACCACACCACTTGATGTATGCAAACTTCAAGGCTCATGGTGGCGGATGGTCATCTCCAAGGCATAGACTCATTTCAATTACTCAAGAACTCATCAATTCATTAGAATCAATAGGATCATATTTGAGTTCACAAGACAAGCATATAACTTTATCGACATATGCCAATCATCACATATTTCACAAATTATACTAATTTTAGCATAAATATTGTTTTCATCATCAAAAGATAATCATTGTTAACGCCATAATGTCAACAATCTCTCCCTTTTCAACGATGACAAACATATATGTGATTTCACGAAAAATGTGGTCAAGGATAAAGTCAAGGATAAATTATCAGCAAGTCAAATCTCCCCCTGAAATATGCAATATTCCTTGATATGAAAAGCTATCAAAGCTCCCCCTAAGCATATGCATAACCAATTTCATATAGTACCAAGGTTATCAAGGTTTATAGTAACACACATATATCATCAACACACATACATATATCAATACATACACATATACCATCAACATAAAACACATATATAGGTACTTCTCCCTCTTTTGACATCATCAAATCACAAGAAAAGCATAGGGAGTGCCAAAAGAAATATAATCAAGCATTAACCATAATAACCAAAGTAGTTAAAGCCATATCAAAGTAGTAGCTAAAATATAATCCAAAATATGAAATACTAGACTGATAATGCAAAATGCTAGATGTTAAAGGTTGTTTGATTGAGGAGAAATATAAAGGATTGTTTTTGAAAAACAGAAGAACGAAAGAAGTTTAGTCATTGTGAGGACCCGAAGAAGAGATATGGAAAAAATCTACCAAACTCTTCAAAGTTACTTCCATCATGGTTTGCCTTTCATCTATGTTGACTTGCCTCTCTTTCATATTCTGAATGTCATCCCTAATTTCCATGATGACTACATGAGTGTAGGCACCTATTGGCTACTAGAAGCTCCACTAGCATAGGCATATTGTGTTCCAAAATCTTCCATAGAGCCTCTCATTCTGGTAGCAACTTCCTCTTCCTCTTGCGTATTACTTCTCGATATCCCTTCTTGTTCCATATTTCTTATTTCTTCTTCTTCTTCCATCATTGCTCCTTTGTTTGCTGCATTTCTTGGAACCAAGTTTCCACACATCTCTCTAGTGATGTGGGATTGTTCAAATGGTAGAAGCATTCTAAAATCTTCTTCCCGAATATAAGTTCCTTGATATTTGTAGTACTTCAGTTTCCACAAAACATTTAATCCAAACTTTATATAGCTCGATGGTGGAGTACCAAGTCTTTTTCCAATCGTATCAAATTTCTCAAATATGTTTGTTAAAGCCATTCCATAAGGGATTGCAACACTGTTCACGCTTATATGATGCATATGACTCAAAATGATGACAGGCAAGTGTATTTTCTTCCCTATATGCATTTGATACATAACCATAGCCTCTTGTGTGCCAATATTATCACCTGTATAACTCTTGAGCACAACGGTACTCTACAAAGTTGAAAAACACTTTTTTTTTTTGCATAGATAATTGATGGGCTTTGGGAAACTCTTTATGCATTGGTTGTCCAACAACTCTATCCCATAAATAGTTTCTTACATTATTTTCAAAGTTTTCATCAACTCCTCTAGGAAATCCTTTTATACTATAAACTTTAAAAGATCTATTTAGAGTTGGCAAATTGAAGCATTCATTAATCAACTTTTCAAATAATGGAATAGTAACATTATTCACAATAGTTCTATTCCCATGTTCTATGCTATGAGACATATTGTAGTAAAATTCACATACCAAAGCTTTGTGAACATTTCTTGACATGGTGCAATAGTCCATCCATCCTTAAAATCTGATCATCTCCACAAACTCAAAATCCACCAACTCATGTTGTGCTACTCCTTTGATTAAATGGTTTTGAAGTCTTTCCTTCACCTGTCTTGCTCTTTTCTCCTCTTAATATTTGACCTCTCTCCATGGTTGATTTGGATCGATAGAGATGAAGATTATGAAGTGGGTTTGAGAAAAAATGAGTTGGGAGATCTTTTGATTGGAAAAATTTTTGAGAGAAAATAGGGCCTTATGAGACAAGAATCGTGTATGAAGGGAATATGAAGAGGTTGGAGTGAAATGGAATTTGAAAAATTACCAACTTTGTTTTTATCGAAACTGCAACAAGTTACCTAACACAAAGCAAAGTGATCTTGGTACTGAAAATCTGACCCTGATAGAGGGTTTTTGGAACGTTGCTTCCGGAAGGGGGTTTCGGTAGCCCGACACAAAGGATGTTCCTCTAACCGTGGGAAATGTTGGTTTTTTCAAGGTTTTTTCATGAATGCAAATGTAATGCACCTATAATTTCATTCTAACTCACATAATTTCAAATAAAATGCAACAACTTTTCAATCAAAGTCACATTCAATCACACTTATACATATTTCAAACATCAATAAGTGATATCAATCATACCCAAATTCTTGTAATCATACAAAATCTATCTTCATGCAAGAGTTTAGTAAAAATATCAGCTAAATGATTGTTAGTGCTAACAACTTCAAGTTTAATATCTTCTTTTGACACATGATCACGAATAAAATGATATCTAATTTCAATGTGCTTAGTTCTTGAATGTTGAATAGGATTTTTAGTCAAATTAATAGCACTAGTATTATCACAATAAACAGGAGTGTGCAAAAAATTAAGTCCAAAATCATGCAAATTTTGCTTCATCCAAAGAATTTGTGTAACATAATTACTTGTAGCAATGTATTCGGCTTCGATTGTGGATGTACCAATATTTTTTTGTTTCTAGTTTGACCATGAAACTAGTGATTGTCCAAGAAATTGGCAACTTCCACTTGTACTTCTTTGATCAACTTTGCTCCGGCAAAGTCCACATCTAAATACCCTATAAGCTTAATAGATGTATCATTTGAATGCCATAGGCCAAGATTAGTAGTACCTTTAAGATATCAAAAAATACGCTTTATGACACTTAGATAGGCTTTTTTTGGGAAAGGATTGAAATTGAGCACATAAGCAAACAACAAACATAATATCTGACATAGAGGCGGTAAGATATCAAACTACTGATCATAGCTCTGTACTTCTTCTCATCTATTTGTTTATCTTTCTCATCCTTATCAAGCTTTGTGGATGGGCTCATTGGTGTGCCAATTTCCTTCACATCTTCCAAACCAAACTTCTTGAGTAGTTCTTTCATGTACTTGGTTTGATTATGACAATTCTATCCTTCATGTACCTGATTTGTAGTCTGAGGAAGAAATTTGATTCTCCCATCATGCTCATTTCAAATTCTAGATGCATGCACTTAGCAAAATTCTCGCACAAAGCCATGTTAGTAGTACCAAAAATAATATCCTCAACACATATTTGCACAGGTAGTAAATCGTTGCCATCACAATTTATAAATAAAGTAGAATCCAATTTTTGTCTTTCAAAACCTTTTTGCCCAAGAAATCCTCTCATTCATACCATGCAAGTGAGATTTATTTCAAACCATACAACGGTTTTTCTGACTTATAAACATAGTTTGGAAATTTAGGATCCTCGAATCCCAAAGGTTGTTCAATAAATACTTCCTCTTTGATAAAATCATTTAAAAATGTACTTTTAACATCCATTTGATGCAATTTGAAAGTCATGTAGCATGCAAAAGCAAGTAACATACGAATAGATTCAAGTTGTGCAACAGGTGCAACGTCTCATTATAATCAATGGCTTCCTCTTGATTTAATCCTTGGGCAACCAATCTAACTTTATTTCTAACTATATTCCCAATTTCATCGAGTTTATTTCTAAGAACCTTTCAACAAGTTGCCAAATTTTGTTTATTTCAAATTGATTCGATTTTTTTACGTAGCAACAATCCAATTCATGTAGAGCATCATCAACACATTTAGGTTCAATACGAGATAAGAATGCATAATGTTCAAAAAAATTGTTCACATTATCTCTTGTTCTTACTCCTTTGCTAGGATCACCAATAATTTGATCAATTGGATGATTTCTTACAAACTTCTAGGCTCTTGGTAAATCCTTAATTTCCATGTTTAATGGTTCATCTTCTTCCTCTTGATCATCATCATTGAGAGGTTCTTAAAGAGATGTACCTTTCTCATCTTCTTGAGAATTATCATTCTTTTCTTGATGATTTATAGTAGGATGTTCATCTTTCATAAGTTCTAATTTACATACAATATCATCATTATCCTTTCTTAACCAAAAAGGGTTATTTTGATCAAACTTTACATGTATAGATTCTTTAATAATATGCTCTTGTTTAATGAAGACTTTGTAGGCTTCACCTCTTGTAGAATATCTAATGAAAATACCTTCACGTGATTTTGGGTCAAACTTACCAAGTTGGTCTTTTGTATTGAGAATATAGCACTTACTTTTGAAGACCATGAAATAAGCAATGTTTGGCTTTCTTTCATTCCAAAGCTCATATGACATTTTCTTCAAGAATGTTCTAATCATGTTAAGAACATAGTAAGATGTATTAACTGCTTCGACCCATAAATATGTAGGCAATCTATGTTCATTTAACATGGTACTTGCCATTTCTTGAATGAATCAATTTTTCCTTTCAACAACCCCATTTTGTTGAGGTGTGCGAGAAGCCTAAAAGATGTGCTTAATGCCATACAAGTCACATAGCTCATAAACGATGCATTCACAATTTTTTTACTATTATCACTATGGATGCTCTTTATAAAATATCCCTTCTTATTTTGCACTCGTTTGCAAAATTTCGCAAATTCATTAAAGGCTTCACTTTTTGATGCAAGAAAAATGATCCGAGCGTATCTAGTATAATTATCAACAATTACAAATACATAATGTGCACTACCAAGAGTAGTAACACTCATAGGTCCAAACAAATCCATATGAACAAGTGTCAAGGCTTTAGCGGTAACAACTTTATTAATTGGTTTAAAACTAACTTTATGTTGTTTACCAAGTTTTCAAGCATCAAATAGAACATTTTTCACATATTCCACATTAGGCAATCTATCAATAAGATTATGTTTATTCAACTTCATAAGTAAGTCCATGCTAGCATGTCCTAAATGTCTATGCCAAGGCCATATATTGTCATCAACAATGGACAAGCATTTAACATTTTGACATATAAGATCAAAGAAATAAAAAACATACACATTATTCACACAATTAGCAATAAACACATCAATGCCATCTTTCACCACACAACAAGCATTAGATTTAAAAGTCACATTAAAATCATTATCGCATAATTGACTAATAGAAAGAGATTAAACTTCAAAACTTCTATAGAAAGTACATCTTTGATGGTGATTGATCTTTTGATTTCGATGCTTCCTTTTCCAAGTATTCTTCTTTTTGAAGCATCTCTAAATGTTACTTCATATTTTCCTTTCTGTATATCAATGAATAATGAAGCATTTCTTATCATATGCTTGGAACACCCGCTATCCAATATCCATTGAGTGCCAAACTTATTTTCCTACAAACAAAGAAATCATTTAGGTTTAGGTATCCAATTTTTGTTGGGTCCTTAAGGGTTAGTTTTCTTGATAGTCCATTTAGGCCTTTTCTATTCCTGCATAAGTGTTCCCAATTCACATAGTTTATTCACTTTGCATCTAGTAAAGGTATGACCTCTTTTTTCACAATAAGTACACATAAAATGTGAATAAATTTTGCTCACAAGTCTCAAATCATGCCTCACATATGGTGTAGATGCATTAATACTAGAAGAACTTTTGATAAAAGTGTTTTTGTTAAAAACTTCAGATGTAGATGGGTCAAAACCAATGCCTTCTTTTCCAAAAGCCTTTGAGAACCAAGCAAAATATCAAATGTTTCTTTTCCTTTTGTGAATTTTTCAACCACCTTTTTCAAATCCTCATTCTCTTTTCTTAAGAGAGAAACATTTTCTTCCAAAAGCAAATCCTTTCTTAAAGCATCCACGAAAATGCCAACTTCATTTTTTAAATTCTCATTTTTAAGTTTCAAAGTATGATTTTCATTTTGAAGATCCTTAATTTGCTTTTTGAACTCTTTGTTTTTCTGAAACATTTTAGAAAGTTTATCACAAAGTTCAAGTGCAGTATGATGTCATTCATCTTCACTAAGTTCATCTTCATAAGAAATTAAAAGAGTATTATGACTAGATGAACTAGAAGAGTCGATACTTACCTCACTTCCAGCTATAAAGCACACATAAGTTGCCAATTGCTTTTGATCTATACGGGTTCTGATTTCATCACTTGAATTAGCTTCATCCCAAGTTACTTGCATTACTTTCTTTCCTTTCTTCACAAGTTTGGGGCATTTGGCTTTGAAGTGTCCTGGCTTCTTGCAATTGAAGCAAATCACTTCTTCATCAATCTTTTCCTTCCCTTTCTTTTTCCAAGAGTCTCCTTTCTTCATTTTTCTCATCCTCATGAACTTTCTCAAATTTCCAACTATCATAGCTATATCATCATCACTTTTCCTATCATCTTCTTCATCATCCTCCTGAATGGCATTAAAAGCTAGAGACTTCTTAATTTTTCTTTTCTTCCTCATCTCTAAACCTTTCTTGGTTAAACACAAGATCTTCCATTTCCAAATTGCAAATTAATTCATGAACTGTCATAGAAGACAAGTTCTTGGATTCTCTAATGGAAGTCATCTTAGGCTTATACTCCTTGGGCAAAGAAAGTAATATCTTTCTATTCAACACATCATTTGGGTACTTTTTGCCTAAAGCACTTAGGTTGTTGATAATCTTAGCAAACCTTTGGTGCATCTCATTAAATGTTTTACCAGGCTTCATTCTAAACATCTCATACTCATGAATGTACAACCCGATCTTACTATCTTTCACTTGGGTAATACCTTGATAGGACATCTCAAGCATATCCCAAACTTTCTTAGCTGACTCATAATTACAAACCCAAGTATATTTGATTCCATTTAAAGCACAATGGAAAATATTGAGTACCTTTGAATTCTTTGTGAGTTTGGCTCTATCCTTGTTGGTCATCTAGCTTATCTTCTTTGGTACGGTGGTCCCATCATCATTGATCTTTGTAGGCACATGTAGACCATCTTCAACCAAAGTCCGAAGCTCATAGTCAACTGATTAAATGTAGATCTTTATTCGGCATCACCAATGAGAGTAATTGGTTCCATCGAACCTCGATGGCTTGAATGGTAAAGAACCGTCATCAAACGTAAAAGACCTACTTACCATGGTAGGACCTTCTTAGAAGATGATTAGTCTACCTTGTAAGACCAAACTCTGATACCACTTGTAAGGGGCAATCTAGCTCTAGAGAGGGGTAAATAGAGAGCTATTAAAAATTTTCAATTGCGTGTTCACTTTTTTGAAGTCCAATTGTTGAGTTGATAGCAAAAACGTATTGTAGGAATCGAAAAACACAACAAGAAACGTAAAGCACATGAGGGTTTATAGTGGTTCAACCACCAAGTCTACATCTATTTCACGAATATCCTACTCGAGTATTTCCACTAATACCTTGAGCTTTTCATAAGTTGACTAAGCTTAAAAACCAACACTTATAACTTGATTTCAACCCGAAATCAATAACTCACTTGCAATTGTTTTTCAATCTTTGAACCCACAAGGCTAATCTACCCAAATCTTAACTTTATACAATATCAAGATGTAGAAAAGTGTAATATAAGTTAGATTTGATAATCAATACAAGAATAATAGATGGCTTGGGAAAAGTGAAGCTCTTCTTGTATTGCTTTCTCTTTTTTTCTTTTACTTTTTCAAACTTTGAAGCTCTCAAATCTTGGATTCTTGTCAAAAGAGAAAATATAAGTGATATATATATATATATATATATATATATATACCTCATTTAAAAAATAGCCATTAGACACAAAGGATAATAGCCAAAAATAAGATTTTTTATTTTTGTAGAAAAATTAGGGTAAAAATTCGTGTTTCCAACGGCTAGTTTTAAGATAAAAAATCTAAGGTCTAAAGTTTCTGGGTGAGCTTTTATACTTGTCGGTACATCATCAAACTGCACTCAACAAGCTCCGGGTGAGGTAGATCATGTCCGTATCTTAACAAGGTTAAAACATGGTTCTTTTAAAAGCTTATTGTCGGGTGGGGTAAAATACTCATCCGATACCCCAGTAATAGCAGACCTAGCAACCACTTTGTACCACATATCTAACACTTAATGTGGATTTTGAGCTAAAATTAGGCCTAATTCAGCTTTTGTCTACTTTTTGGTGATTAGAGAATGCGGACCTGCATAAACACTTGAAGGAATTTGATATTGTTTGCTCGAGTATGAGGCCCAATGGAGTGACCAAGGATCAAATTAAATTAAGAGCATTCCCTTTTTCTTTGGTGGATATGGTAAAGGATTGGCTATTTTACCTACCATCCATTTTATCACCACTTGTACTGAGATGGCAAGAGCTTTTCTAGACAAGTTTTTCCCTGCCTCAAGAGCCGCCATCATAAGAAGGGAGATATGTGCTATTAAGCAAAAAGACTTTGAGTTTCTTTATGGTTATTGGGCAAGGTTCAAGAGATTATGTGTGAGGTGCTCTTAATATAGAGCGATCGAGCAGTCTTTGATACAATACTTTTATAAAGGTTTGCTTCCTATAGAACGAAGGATGATGGATGTTGCTAGCAGAAGAACGATCGTGAATAAAACACCAGAAGCTACTAAAGATCTAATCTCCATCATGGATGAAAATTCTCAACAACTTGGGAATAGACAAGAATCTTCAAGGAGGGTAAACAAGGTAAGTGTCTCATCTTTTGATTCAAACATCACTCAATTAACCTCTTTGGTGCATAGTTTAGTAACATGTGGAGTTCCCAAGGTGTGTGGAATTTGTTCAATGGCTGGTCATCTTACAAACATGTGCCCAATGCTTCAAGAAGAAAATTTGGAGCAAGTTAATACCTTAAGAAGGTTCCTAGGTCCACCGTAAAGGAGGTATGACCCCTATTCAAATACATATAATCCTAATTGGAGAGACCATTCAAATTTTTGCTATGAAGCAAGGCCACAAAATTTTAGTTCATCAAATCCACCTCAAGTTTAGCCACGACGAGCCCCCCCACAGCAACCTACGTCTTCAAATTCAGGTATTTCTCTTGAGGATATTGTTAAATCCCTTACTTTTAACACTAAAAAATCTAAATAGGAAACAAGGGTGAGTATCAAGAACTTGGATGACGAATAACTCAAATGGCAACCTCTATTAGTCGGTTGGAGTCCTAAGGTAAGCTTTCCTCTCAAACCATAGTTAATCCGAAACAAAACGCATGCGCAATCACCTAGCAGATTATAAAAGAATTGCTAGACAGTCCATATTAGACTGGTCATGGGCACGCCTAAGGGACAAGTACTGAAATAGGGGCTAAATAGGAAAAAGAAATTGCTGTCCAGGAAAAAATAAAGCGACTAGTAACAAAATTAAAGGAAAAAAGGGCCACGAACTGATGATAAAGCCTTTATTCCCTAAAAGGTTGGAAAATCCAAAAAAGAGAAGGAGTATAAAGAGATTTTTGATGTCTTTTGCAAGGTAGAAATCAATATTCCCTTACTTGAAGTGATAAAGCAAGTTTCCCATTATGCTAAGTTCCTTAGAGGATTGTGCGCAAATAAAAAGAGGCTTGCTAGTAATGAGAAAATAAGTGTAGGGGAAAATGTAACTGTCATGCTCAAGTGGAAGATACCCCCAAAGTGCAAGGATCCAGGTATGTTTGCTATCTCTTGTGAAATAGACACTTTAAGCATTAAAAGGGCTATATGTGATCTAGGAGCATTCATAAATGTAGGACTTGCTTTGAATGTAGGACCTTTAAAAGAAATTGACATAGTTATTCAATTGTGTTAGCTAAATATTCATTATTGATTTTGATGATGAAAATATATATATGCATTATTTGACTAAATAGCTTCTTGTGAAAATGAGATGACATCAATATGAAGCTTTGAAAGATATGAAGATGTGCAAAAAGCCTTATTTGAAAGGAGAAAAGATGAGAAGGCATAAGGAGGAGAAGAGAAGCCATAAGGGGTACCGGATTTGTTTTTCTTCATGCTCTTTTTGTGAAATGCCTATATATTATGTGGACTTGGCTTAAAATCTTTTTCTTTGTCATAGCAAAAATTTTCAAGTCTTGCACATTTGAAAGTAACATATGCACAAATGTATTTGAATGCACACATTGAGATAAAATGAGTTTTTGGGGTGTTTCAATTCACAACTTGTGTTTACATATTTATTCAAAATGACTTGGAGTTGTGAAAATGCACTTAAATTGTTTTTCTGCAAAAATCTGGCTTTACTTCACATTCTGGAGTGGCCGGACCCCCCAGCCGGTCGACCAGCTGACCTGGGTAGTCGCCCGACCGAAACAGAGAGGTGATGGGAAAAGCCGGACCCCCTAGCCGGTCGACCGGCTAAGGCGTCCGGCCTAGTCAGAGAAGAAGAAGGGTAAGTCGGACGACCCAACCGGTCGACCGCCTGAACGGGAGCTGTAATAAATGCACTAGCCGTTTATTACCATTCTGGCCGAAAAAATCACTCCTTCTTCACCTACCATATCCCTAACCCCCAAATCTCTTTAAATACTCATTCAATACACTTTCTAATAATCAATTGAAGTGTGCTAAAGTGTTTATCATCATTCAATCCATCTTTGAGCCATTCTTGCAATATATTTGAGCTTTCAAAAGCTTATTCATTTTCTTCTTGAAGAAAATCTCAGATTCAATCTTTTCTCATTCTTGAGTACATACACACTTTGAGAGCTTTAATCTTTGTGAGATTTATTCATTTAAGCTTGTAAAGTGTGAGGAAATCTTATAGAGTAAATCTTTTGGGTTTTTTGAAGTTAGGCTTCAAAGAGGTTGTAAAGAACTTGGTTTGTGCTTCACCAAGTTTTGAAGAAGCATTTTAGTGGAGATCTTTGAAGTCCTAAGGGGAGATTCCTTGGGCGGTGGACGTAGGCTTGGCCGAACCACCTTAAAATCGTTTGTTTCTCTTCTCCTTACATTTCTATTTTTATTCTTCTTACCTTGCTTATCTTGTGTTTGATATATTGTTTGTTAGAAGTTGTAAATTTTCTGTAAATTTAAAAAATGAAAATTAGTATTAATATCTTAATTCACCCCCCCTCTTAAGATATTTGCACCCATAATTGGTATCAGAGCCAGGGTTTTACGTCATAGTCTAACAACTAGTAGAATTTCTAGCAAATATGGAGGGAATTTCTATTAAACAAGCACCCCCTTTTGATGGAACAAATTATGCATTTTGGAAAATGAGAATGAAAGTGTTTATACAATCACATGACTATAAAGCCTGGAAAATCATAGAAAATGGGCCTATCTTTCCTACAACATTAGAGGGTGATAGGAGAATACCCAAACCAGAAAATGAATGGAATGATAAAGATATTAAATTATTTGAGTTAAATAAAAAAGCATTACATTATTTATTTAATGCTATGAATGCCACCGAATTTGCTAGAGTAATGGGTTGCACTTCGGCTAAAGAACTTTGGGATCAATTAGAAGTAACTTATGAAGGAACTAGCCTAAGTGAAAGAATCTAGGATTGCTATGCTTGTACATAGATATGAATTATTCAAGATGCTTCCAAATGAAAATGTTGAACAAATGTTTTCTAGATTTGTTGAAATCACTAATGGTTTGAAAGTTCTTGGTAAAGATTATTCCAATGTATAGAAGGTACGGAAAGTGCTAAGGAGCTTGCCATCATCATGGCAACCTAAAGTCACGACAATAAAGGAAGCGAAGGACTTGAATACATTGGAGCTCATTGGGTCACTCATGACTCATGAGCTTGAGATAAAAGATCATGAAGAAGAAGAAAGGAAAGCAAAGAAGTCCATTGCTCTCGTTGCATCAAAATTTTCATCAAGTGACGATGAAGAAGATGATGAGGACCCGGAAGATGAAGAGATTGCACTTCTAGCCCGAAATTTCAAAAAAATTATGAAATTTAGAAAGATGAGAAAAGGGGCTTCTTCAAGCAACACAAATTGGAAAAAGAAAGGAAAAGAAGACAAAGAGTTCAAAAAGATAAAAGATGCAAAAGATGAAATGAAGTGCTTTAATTGCAACAAGCCGGGACATATAAAAGCAAATTGTCCTAAGCTTTCAAAGAAGAAGGAAGGAAAGGTGCTCAAGGCCACATGGGATTTCTCCAAAACCGAAGAAGATGAGGAAGAGCATCATGAGGTAGCCAATTTTTGCCTCATGGCCAATGAGGATGAGGTACTATCTTCACCATCTTTATCTATTTATTATTCATCTAGTGAAGAATAGGAAGAGGAATATAGTTTTGATGAACTAAAAGACGCATTTGCTAAATTACATGATGATCTATCCTTAGCCTTGGCAAACAACACGCAACTGCATAACAGTTTGAAACTTGTTCTTAATGACAAGAAATTTTGGAAAAGAAAAATGCTTCTCTTATTGAAAATATAGACATCTTAGAAAAGAAAATGATTCATATGTCAAGATTTTGTAAAGTTTGAAAAAGAAGTTAAAGATTTAAAAAGAAAAATGAGGATTTGAATTTAATTGTTAAAAAGTTTACAAATGGGAAAGAAAATTTTGAAAAGCTTCTTGGAATTCAAAAAATGTCTTTTGATAAGAGTGGTATTGGATACAAACCTAGTATTAATCAAAAGTATTTCAAAACCTATTTTGTCAAGGCTTCTACCTCTACATCCCTCTCTTCACCGAAGACAAATGTTATTTGTACCTATTGTGAAAAGAAAGGACATGTATCTACTCATTGTTATTACAAGAAAATTCGTGATAAAGGATCACATGTTCCATATTGGCAAAAACCAAAATGGGTGGTCAAAAACAAAAATTAAACTAATGCCAAGGACCCAAGGTGTTGGGGACCCCAAAATAAAGAATTGCATTTGAATTTCATGTGTGTAGGTATGCAATGAAAGCAATTCAAGCAAAATAAAATGGATCTTGGATAGTGGTTGTTCCAAGCACATGACGGGGAACTTTTCACTTTTCTACAAACTAAAAAGGACAAAAGGAGGAGATGTTACCTTTGGGGACAATGGCAAAGGAAAAATTATTGGAAAAGGAAGCATTGGTAATGAAAATTCTCTTGCTATACACAATGTCCTACTATTAGAAGATCTAAAATTTAATCTACTTAGCATTAGTCAATTATGTGACAAAGGTCATAAAGTCATTTTTCAATCGTCTAAATGTCTTGTGTATGAATGTGGAAATGAAAATGTGTTATTTGTAGCTAAGAGAAATGAAAATGTTTACACTGTTGAAATTGATCAACTTATATGTCAACATGTTAAATGTTTATCTGTTGTGCATGATAATACTTGGTTATGGCATAGAAGATTAGGACATGCTAGCATGAGCTTATTGAATGATTTATCAAAGCATGATCTAGTTAGAGACCTACCAAAACTAAAATTTGAAAAAGATAAAATCTGTGATGCTTGCCAACTAGGAGAACAACATAAAACATCCTTCAAATCCCTAAATAAGGTTTCAACAAATAGAGCATTACAACTACTACATATGGATTTGTTTGGACCCATTGATGTGGCAAGCTTAGGAGGATCTAGGTATACATTTGTTGTAGTTGATGATTACACTAGATTTACAAGGGTCATGTTTCTTGCACATAAAAATGATGCCTTCAATAAATTCGCAAGATTGTGTAGAAAAGTGCAAAATGAGAAAGGCTATTTTATAACTTGCATCCGTAGTGATAATGACACCGAATATGTGAATACTCCTTTCATGAACTTTTGTGATGAACATGGCATTGAGCATAACTTTTCGGCCCTCGTACTCCTCAACAAAATGGGGTAGTAGAGAGGAAGAATCGTACATTACAAGAAATGGCAAGGACTATGTTAAAAGAACACAACTTGCCAACATATTTTTGGAGTGAAGCCATAAATACTGCATGTTATGTGCAAAATAGAGTATTGATTAGACCTATTTTAAACAAAACTCCATATGAACTATGGCATGGCAAAACACCTAAAATATCATACTTCAAGGTATTTGGTTGTAAATGTTTTATTCTAAACACTAAGGACCACTTAAGAAAGTTTGATTCTAAATCCGATGAAGGAATATTCTTAGGTTATTCCACAAAGAGCAAAGCATATAAGGTATATAATAAGAGAACTCTTGTTGTAGAAGAATCAATACATGTTACATTTGATGAGACTAATCCATTTGAGCCGAGAAAGGAAATTGATGATGTAGGTTATCTTTTGGAAAAGACAACGCTTGAAGATTCAACTCCAAAAGACAAAGAAAAACTAACGAAGCAAGAAGAAGAACTTCAAGAAAAGAGGTCTCAAGCAAATGAGGAAATCAAACATTGCTCAAACAAAGATGATGAAACAAAAGAACCTCATGAAGATCTACCAAAGAGTTGGAAGTTTGTGAGAAACCATCCTCAAGATCTTATTCTCGGTAATCCAAATGAAGATGTAAGAACTAGGCGTAATATTAGCACTTTTTGTGAGCATCATGCATTTATTTCACATATTGAACCCAAAAATGTAAAAGAAGCTTTACTAGATGAAAATTGGCTAATGACAATGCAAGAAGAACTCAATCAATTTGAGAGAAATAAAGTTTGGAAGCTAGTTGAAAGACCTAAAGATAGACCGGTAATTGGAACCAAATGGGTATTTAGAAACAAACTAGATGAAGCCGGAATAGTGACTAGGAATAAGGCTAGACTAGTTGCACAAGGATACAATCAAGAAGAAGGAATTGATTATGATGAAACTTATGCTCCTGTAGCTAGACTTGAATCCATTCGTATGTTACTTGCATTTGCATGTCACATGGACTTTAAACTTTATCAAATGGATGTAAAAAGTGCATTTTTAAATGGATTCATTGAAGAAGAAGTTTATGTTGAACAACCCCCCAGTTTTGAAGATTCATGTTTTCCTAATCTTGTTTTTAAACTAGAAAAGGCTTTATGTGGCTTAAAGCAAGCTCCTAGAGCTTCGTATGAAAGACTTAGTGGATTTTTGGTTGAAAATAATTTCGAAAGAGGAAAACTTGATTCAACCCTATTTATCAAAAGAAAAGATAATGACATTCTACTTGTCCAAATCTATGTAGATGATATAATTTTTGGTGCTACTAATGTTTCCTTGTGTGAGAATTTTTCAAAGTGCATGCACAAGGAGTTCGAGATGAGCATGATGGGAGAATTAACTTTCTTCCTCGGACTCCAAATCAAACAAACAAAAGAGGGGATCTTCGTAAATCAAGCCAAATACACCAAGGAAATCATCAAGAAATTTGGACTTGAAGATGCAAAGGAGATTGGAACTCCCATGAGTCCCTCAACAAAGCTAGATAAAGATGAGAAAGGTAAATCAGTAGACGAGAAGAAATATAGAGGTATGATCGGTAACCTATTATATTTAACTACCTCTAGACCTGATATCATGTTCTCAGTGTGCTTATGTGCTAGATTTCAATCCAATCCTAAGGAAATTCACTTAACAATTGTAAAAAGAATAATTAGATATCTTAAGGGAACAATTAATTTAGGGCTTTGGTATGCTAAAGGAATGTCATTTGATCTATGTGGTTTTTCTGATACTGACTATGCTGGTTGCAAAGTAGATCGTAAGAGCACTAGTGGAACATGCCAATTCCTAGGACATTCCTTAGTATCTTGGTCTTGTAGGAAACAAAATAGCATTGTCATTTCTACCACCGAAGCTGAATATATTGCAGCTGGTAGTTTGTGGCACAAATATTATGGATGAAACAAAATTTACTTGATTATGGATTGAAGTATGATCATATTCCTATATATTGTGATAATACTAGTGCAATTAATCTTACCAAGAACCCAATTCAACACTCAAGAACTAAGCATATTGAGATTAGGCACCATTTCGTTAGAGATCATGTACAAAAAGGTGATATAATTCTTGAATTTGTTGATACTTTACATCAAGTTGCTGATATTTTCACTAAACCTTTGCATGAGGATCAATTTTGCAAGATTAGGAGAGAAATTGGAATGATAAAATGTGGTTAAATGGCATATATATGTGTTTATGTGGCTTGGGTATGAAAACTAAGAAATTTGTGCACCTTCTGACCCAGCCAGCCGACCAAGCCAGTCGACCAACTAAGGCCTTAGGCGTCCGGCTAAAACACAACTTTTTAATATGCTCTTTGATCGTGCCGGTCGACCCAGCCGGTCAACCGACTGAACGTAGACAGGGTTAAAAATTAGAGGTTTTCACCCCAAATTCACTACATTCTATCAATTTTTTTAAACCCTAGCAAAAACTCTCTAAAACCCATCTCAAATTCTTCAATTTTCAACTGTTTTCTTCCAAATTTCTTCCTAAAATTTGCTTGCCCACTTCAAAAACAAAGCTTTCACCGATTATTTTTACAAAAACAATGCGAAATCATGGTGAATCCGAGAGGAAAAAGTCAAGCACGTGCGAGAAAAGGAAAAAGGCCAAGAACTCAATCTCCTCCACCACCACCACCTCCGGCATCCAAGATTCAAGGCAAGCAATCAATTTTATACGGTAAATATATAGTGGACTCTGACTTTGCTGGCACCAGTATCTTGCCACTATTTGATAGATGGTCTGCGTTTCTACATTTCCATTGTGATGTGCAAGATAAATTAGTAATTGAGTTTTATGAAAATCTTGAGATACATTGTAGAAGCCCAAAACTTGAATTATCTTCTGCAGTCTATGGGGTAAATTTTGTGCTTAATGAGGTCACTTTACGTGAAATATTTCATATACCTGTTGATGGGGAAGGCCACTACAATAGTCAAGGATGGCCAGAAGGAATTAAGGGAACCGTCACCCCGGGTGAAGTCATAAAATATATGTGGGAGAAAGTAGGGCCTAAGGATCCAGATTTGATTCTTCCATTATTGAGAGATGTTGATGTTAATATGAGACTTGCTCTTAAAATCATGAGTGAAGTAATTATCCCTAGAAATATCAATGATGGCAAAATTCCAATCATGGATGCTTATATCCTTTATAGCCTTAGGAAGAAAAAGGAGATAGCTTTGCCTTTCCTAATTCTTCAACATATGTTACATATTAGTGGAAAGGATGGAGGAAAAACGACCACTCCTGGTTATGGTATGGCCTTAATGCATATTTTCTCTCATTTCAACATATCTTCAAATACTCCATATAAAGTGTTTGCCTGGAATTTTGATATGTTATATATGAACTTCATAGGCATTTATTGGTACAATATGGAGCCCATAAATAGAGAGACCTTTAAAAGTTTGCCCCAAAGCACTCAAGCTGCAATTAGGAATAGGACTAAGAAGGGGACTACTTTCACCGACCCTGTCTTTGGCACCACAGCACAAAACCTTGATGACATATTTGGTGGGGTAGATATCACCTTTGAAGAAGATGAAGGGCCGGAAATTGAGGGTAATCCCGACATAGGCATACCAGGAACCACACCCATGTTTGTTAGTACCTCTGAAGAAGAGGAAAATACTGAGGAAGCAACTCTTAGGCGAGTGTTGAGAGAATCTAGGGAGCAAGTGCACATTGATGAGCTACGCTGAAGAGAAATTCGTCATGGCGCTGGTTCTAGTTCGATGGGACAACAGGAAGACCCTTCTTTGATGGCTCAAATTCTGTCCCAATTACAGGCTTTAAACACTGGTATAGGCGAAATGAGGGCCACCATGACAAGCCAATGGGACGAGCTCACTATTTGGAGGCAACATATTGATTCAGAAGTGGCTGCTATGAAATCAGACATGAGAGACTACTTCAAGGATCATCATGATCGCGCACCCTGATTTTCTTCTTTTTTGAAAAAACATTTTTCATTCCACTTGAAAACAATTTTTAGTTTTAGTTGATCTTTACATTCTTGACTTTGATTACCAAGTTATTTCTTTTATACATTTCTTTTCCTGCCTTTATAATTGATTTTGATGATGCCAAAGGGGGAGAAGTTATGGTGTGGTATTTATGCTTTGGTGATATATGCCTTGGTGAATGGTATTGTCTATTTGCATTAGTTTAAATGGTGGATGCATAACCTCTGTTTGGAGAAGTAAATGGTGAATGGTATGCTTTGTTGATATGTTTACTTGTTCTTGCAAATGAGTTTATGTTTACCTGTTTGTCTTTGCAAATGAGTTTATGTTTACCTGTTTGTCTTTGCAAATGAGTTTAAATTTGATAGTCAAAGCATTTTCTCAAAAATGTACTTTTTAAAGAAATGGATAAATTAAGGGGAAGTACTTTTGTCTCATATCTTAAAAATTTTGTCATCATCAAAAAGGGGGAGATTGTTAGCTAAATATTCATTATTGATTTTGATGATGAAAATATATATATGCATTATTTGACTAAATAGCTTCTTGTAAAAATGAGATGACATCAATATGAAGCTTTGAAAGATATGAAGATGTGCAAAAAGCCTTATTTGAAGGGAGAAAAGATGAGAAGGTATAAGGAGGAGAAGAGAAGCCATAAGGGGTACCGGATTTGTTTTTCTTCATGCTCTTTTTGTGAAATGCCTATATATTGTGTGGACTTGGCTCAAAATCTTTTTCTTTGTCATAGCAAAAATTTTCAAGTCTTGCACATTTGAAAGTAACATATGCACAAATGTATTTGAATGCACACATTGAGATAAAATGAGTTTTTGAGGTGTTTCAATTCACAACTTGTGTTTACATATTTATTCAAAATGACTTGGAATTGTGAAAATGCACTTAAATTGTTTTTCTACAAAAATCTGCTTTACTTCACATTTTGGAGTGGCCGGACCCCCCAGCCGGTCGACCGGCTGACCTGGGTGGTCGCCCGGCCGAAACAGAGAGGTGAAGGGAAAAGCCGAACCCCTTAGCCGGTCGACCGGCTAAGGCGTCCGGCCTAGTCAGAGAAGGAGAAGGGTAAGCCAGACGACCCAGCCGGTCGACCGCCTGAACGGGAGCTGTAATAAATGCACTAGCCGTTTATTACCGTTTTGGCTGAAAAAATCACTCCTTCTTCACCTACCATATCCCTAACCCCCAAATCTCTTTAAATACTCATTCAATACACTTTCTAATCATCAATTGAAGTGTGCTAAAGTGTTTATCATTATTCAATCCATCTTTGAGCCATTCTTGCAATATATTTGAGCTTTCAAGAGCTTATTCATTTTCTTCTTGAGGAAAATCTCAGATTCAATCTTTTCTCATTCTTGAGGACATATACACTTTGAGAGCTTTAATCTTTGTGAGATTTATTCATTTAAGCTTGTAAAGTGTGAGGAAATCTTATAGAGTAAATCTCTTGGGTTTTTTGAAGTTAGGCTTTAAAGAGGTTGTAAAGAACTTGGTTTGTGCTTCACCAAGTTTTGAAGAAGCATCTTAGTGGAGATCTTTGAAGTCCTAAGGGGAGATTCCTTGGGCAGTGGACGTAGGCTTGGCCGAACCACCTTAAAATCGTTTGTTTCTCTTCTCCTTACATTTCTATTTTTATTCTTCTTACCTTGCTTATCTTGTGTTTGATATATTGTTTGTTAGAAGTTGTAAATTTTCTGTAAATTTTAAAAACAAAAATTAGTATTAATATCTTAATGAATTCACCCCCCCTTAAGATATTTGCACCCACAAATTGGCTGATAGGTCCATGGTTTATCCTGAGGGAGTTTAGAAGATGTCTTAGTGAAAGTCAATAATTTGGTCTTTCTTGCTGATTTCTATGTTCTTGACATGGAGGAAGATTCTTCTTCCAATTCCTCTCAACTCCTGTTAGGTAGACCTTTTCTTAGCACTACTAGAGCAAAAATGGATATGCGTGATGGCACATTGACTATGGAATTTAATGGAGATATAGTTAAATTTAATGTCTACAATGACATGAAAAATCCTAGTGAAGTATCTTGTGTTTTTGCTTTAGAATTAGTTGATGATAATAAGAAAAGTGTTACCTCTTGTGAAAGTCCCTCTCTTGAAAAGTTGAAAGAATCTAATAAGACTTATGTAGGTAGCACTAACTTGCAGGAACTAATTGCCATGTGCGGGAATGAGAAAAAGCCAATTGGAGAAATTCAGTGCCAATCAAATCCATCTATGGTGGATAAAAGAGATGAAGATAAGAAGTTATAGCCCAGGAGTTGGAGAGAAAGAAAAAGAATGCTCATGAGAAAGTAAAAATCCACAAGGAACAGGAAAAAGGGTTACATGAAAAAGTTATCGCTGAGAAGCAAGCAATTTTCAGTTGGATATAAAGTTTTACATCATCACTCTGGTTTTAAATTGTTTCCCAATGATCCATGGACTAGATGGGTAAGTCCTTTTGTTATTACTAAATTATTCTCTTGTTGTGCAATTGGAGTAAAGAGCTTAAGTAGCAACAGAATCTTCAAGGTTAATGGCCATCGTTTGAAGCCCGCTCGTGAAGAAATTGAGCTAGAGAAGCCTCTGCATGAAACTTAGAGAGAGAAGCAATGTCAAGCCTACGACGTTAAACAAGGACGCTTATGGGAGGACTCTGATGTGTGTGATTTGTGTATTGATGTGTGTTATTTGTGCGTGTTTGCATCTAGTTTTTTCATGCACATTTAGAGGTGATTAAAGTATAATTGAGTGTGTTTAGTATAGAGTTTATGCATAATTGTTAATATTTGTACATAATGTATTTATATGCATAAATACTATACTAAGTGTTATATTTTGTGTTTTAGATGAGAATTGGAGTGATGATTAGAGCTTAATTGATGATGCTTGAGATGTGGAACAAAGTTTGGAGGTGTTTTGAAAATAAAGAAATGAAGAAAAGGCACTTTAGAGCTCTCAGATGAAGCACAAAGCAAATAGAGAAGATTGGATGCAAAACAATGAAGATCTGGGCCCAAAACAGATAAGGTCAGTCAACCTTCCCTACCTAGGATAGATCCCCTGGCTAAAGGCCAGTCAACCGGCCAAGTCCCCCAGCCTAATTAGAATATCACCCATTTTGGCCTATCGACCTTTCTTTGTAGCTGGTGGACCGCGAGAAAGGCCTATTTAATTGCACTTTTCAGCAAAATTAAGGGAGGCACCAAATGATCTTTCATATCCATTAACCCTTTTCCCACTTCAATAACACCTTAAACTACTATCTAAACCTCATACCAAGCTGGGATTAAAGAATCTAACAAGGATTTGAATGGATTTGAAAGCAAGATTAGGGGAGTTTTTCTTGTTCTCTTTCTATTTCTTGTAAATATGTTGCTAGATTAGGCTATATCTTTGGGTGTTTTTTGTTGTATATTAGATTAGGGCTTTGAATAAAGGATTTGTGTATATCTTTGGCTGTTAATACATGCTTCTTTACATTGATTAATGGCATGAATTGATATGTCTATGTGTTGATAAACAAACATGTCTATGTGTTTGTTAAAATGTCTAAGTGAAGTTTCATGTGTTATTTACAACTAAATGTGTTGATTAATATGCTTAATTAGTGACTTGTGTGGTAGAAGTATACTTCTAGTCTGAAACAATACTAAAAGGGTACCTACTAGTACTAATTAATGTTCTAGGAGAATAATCTCTAGTCTGAAACAATACTAATAGGCTAGTCTTGAGTAGGACGTTAATCAACACCAAAGAGAGCAATCAAGCCATAGAAAGCCTGAACCATTATCATAGCCCGAGCCTAGCTGCAATACAATTGCCCGAGATCTCCTTCTACTTTATAGAGCTTTATTTCCTTAGCTTGGCACCTTAGTTCCTCCATTAGCATAGGTTAAGATTTAGGCTTTATTTTAGAGCCCTCTTCAACTAAAAAGACCAAAAATACTTCAACACACGCTTGTAGCTAGTTTTAGGCACCAAGCACGTAGAGACCGAACTAAGGTAGCCTCTTTGTGAAAGAACGACCCCGTACTTGCATTTTAGTACACATGACTCGTGCACTTACGGGTGTAAACACATCAAGTTTGTGGCACCGTTGCCAAGAAGGCACGGTATTGGTTCTTTGTGTGCTTTTGTGTTTTTAATTAGTTGCTTGTGTGTTGTTTAATCTTACTTGCTTTCCTTTATTTCCTAGCATTAGTATGAGTTCGTTCACTGCATAAGGGTGATCCATCTTGATGACGAATTCCACAATAACAAGAAATCAAAATTAATCGTTTGATGTCTACTCATTCTCTTCTCTTCAATTCCCAATGAACAACATGGATACACCAGTGGTAAAACCTTTTCTCAAGATATCTTTCAAACTGTTGGTGTCAGTGCTCCGAATGTTGTTCTCCTAGCACTCAAGGTTTGTAGAAAGTTTGTTTTTAGTGGTTCAAGCAGGGAGCTATCTCTCGTGAAGTTTTTCACTCTATTGCCTAGTCTAAAGCTAATTCTGTGATGTGTCCTGATCGAAACAATTGAAGAAAGAAAGAAAGAGAATGTTGGCTCCTTTAAGGAGAAATAGGCCAATTCAACAGCCTTTTGTTCAATTTCTCATGAAGTCAAATTCTCATCAGTACAAGTTAAGGAAATGGCCCCTGGCCTTTTATGTCCATATAAAGGACACAACGAGCATAAATTCCCTCTTTAACTTCTATTCTAATAGATTGAATGTCTTTTATAAGGAATCGGAGGAATGTACGATGATTTTTTCGAGATCAGTATATTGCTTATGTAGCTTATCCTTTAGACCTTTTTGAAGAACATTTTGTTACTAACATGTTTACTTCCATTGTAGGTAATGTATTTGGGTTCAAAGCCTTACGCGCTCTACATCTTGAAGATCTGCGAATCCCTCCTGCTCTATGCATTCAATAGATAATTTGATAAGCCAATGATTTTTTTCCTTGTTTCATAATATAATTAAGCAACATGTTAACTAATCAATTATAATAAATTGGATTGAATTTTGTTGTTTTTTTTTCTGCAGTACCTCGATGTGACATGAATGTGAAAGAGGTTCTGTCGAAAATTGATTTTACGGTATAGATGCTTATGACCTCCCTCTCTATGCCTTACGGTAATGATTTCTCTAGCATTACGACCTTTACCACAACAATGTTGTCCATGGATCAAATTATTTCGTGGATTCGATTTCACTTGACTGTCTACGGTTCCATTGCATGTGCTTGGGGTAGAAGTTTTGTATAAATGTATCACCATGCTATTAAGTATGCAAGTGTGGGTCATTCTTCCATAGAGAGGCTACCTTAGTTCGGTCTCTACATGCTTAGTACCTAAAACTAACTATGAGCATGTGTTGAAGTATTTTTGGTCTTTTTAATTGAAGAGAGCTCTAAAATAAAACCTAAATCTTAACCTATGCTAATGGAGGAACTTAGGTGCTATTGGAATGTCTAGTGCTTGTGTGGGTCACTGTTTTGTCTTGCTAAATACCGTTTTGCTATTATTCCTTTCTTTGGTTATTTTGAGCCATTGTAGATGGATTTTTTAAGGGAACTATGCTAGAGTTGTAGGAAATATGAAACTTTGGGAGTATGCTTGGTGTTGTAGAGAATTGATAGAGTCATAACTGATTTGAAAATCTTTCTAGAGTTTGATGGAAAACTTGAATTCCTTAGTTATTTTTTGTTGTTAACTAGAGATTGTGTTTGAATTTGAAGTCTATGACTTGTGCTCAAGAATGTTGGATGTTTGTTCTTGTTATTGACTGATGAATAATACAGAAATGTAAGGACTTAAGCATATTTATGATGTTTTAAATTTGACCATTGAAAAGGAGGTTTGTTGCACTTGTTTTGGAAAGAAAAGATGTGAGTTAAAAGCTTTAACTTTTACGTTTGAAGGTTTGTACTTGTAAGATAGTATGTGTATATTGTTTGATCTTCTAGTAAAGCTACTAATGAGTTGTGTTGAAACTTGAATGAGAATCTTTGAAGAAATTTTGCTTTTAGGTTTTGTGTTTTGAATTGGTTTCACGCTTGAGGACAAGCATGGTCTAAGTATAGGGGAATTTGTTAAATCCCAAATATTCCTTAAATCCATAGTATTTTGTATTTGATCTTGAGATTATATGCTGCTTAATTGCCAATATTTCGTGTGTTTTTGCATATTTATGCTTGGAAGAGGCAGAGGAAGCAAAATATATGGACTTAGGGAGCTTTTGGATGCAAATTGAGCTGAGAAGGAAGTGATGCTACCTTATACATGCCCACGCAATGACCTGCGTGAGAATTTGCTATCAACAGACTTTTGGAAGATATTTTGGAGATTTCTTGAAGAGAAATTAATTTCTTAATGATGTGTTTTAATGCTAGAAGGAAAGGATTTAGTTTAGAAGAAATTTATTTTGGTTAGGACATTTTTTTGAGACTTACCTTATCTTTTAGACTAGTATTAAAGAGTTACCATATTAAATAGGAACTCTTAGGGTTATATTATTCTCTAGTGCCTTCATAGGGATTATTCTATTATTCATACTTTATTTTTCAGCAATTACATATTTCTCTTGGGTGCTCGAAATGCTGTATGGATTGCTAAACTTCTTTTTCTAGCCAAGGATTAATTCAAGTTTGTGTTTCTACATAATCCATGAGATCTAACTGATTTTCTCCTTTTTTTTATTTTAGTATTTATATGTTTTCTGTTTTAAGAATTAATACTATTCTGTGATTGTTCAATTTTGCTGACGATTGTTCAATTGCTAGATAGTAGATGGCCAATTAATTAGATAATTAATGTAATTAAAATAGTAGTGAACTGGATTCGGGGGAAAGCATATAATCTAACTGAACGATTGGCGTGAGAGAATCGTCTTTTAGAATTAGGTCCTCGAGCTATAGTAATGCCTTTAAATAGACCCTGTAGGCATGTTTGGAGATTAGACCATCTAAAAGGTAGGGGAAGTAACTGGGGAGAGAAGGCAGAGTTTTTGAACCATTATCGATATAGAAAAGAAGGATTAGGTTATTAGGCCATGCTGATGACCACAGCTGGTTTATCAGAATGAGCGAGAGTCACCTTTGCATCTAGGATTAGATTTGTAAACCCAAACAAGTATTGCACCCTAGGCTAGGTTTAGAACTATTGATTTCTTATAATTGTTGATTTTCTGATTTTTAATTGAATTTTTCGTAATTATTCGTGATAGTTTGTTTACTGTTTGTTTGTTGCCTACTAACTTGACCCTGGGTGTGCACTCATCTAAGGGGACTGTTGTGTTTCTAGATTTTTATTTTTTAGATTTAATTGCATCAGATCCCTCTTTGTTCATCATTCACTTGTTCGACAAACTTGGCATAATTTGTTACACTGTTCTCTGTAGGTTCGACCCTTTTCATCACTTGCACAAATTGTAAGGTACGAGTTAGAATTTATTTTTGATAGTTTCGATGCCCATCAAAAACAAATTAAAATTTTACTAAAATGAGTTAAGCTATACAAAGGGAAAAGCTAAAAAAGTGAACAAACAAATCTTATATATTGTTAATTATAATCAAAAGAAAATGGTATCTAAGAGTAGATCAACAATCTCATTTTAGAGACAAACATATAAAAAATACATTTATTTTCTTAATTTTACCTAAATATTCGAGTCTAGTTTAGGTCACCATAATTTGACAGGATTTCATGAATCTACATATTAATGTGGAATAGTTAATTATCCTTTGATATTTTAATTAAAATATAGAAGACATAATAATGTAAACATTTTTTTTAAAGAAAACAATGCTTATCATTACCTTAACAACACTTGCTGGTTATGGCTTGTCATAATTTGAATTAATTTGTCAAATTTAATTAAAATATAGAAAACATAATAATATAAACATTTTTTTTAAAGAAAACAATACTTATCATTACCTCAACAACACTTGTTGGTTGTGGCTTGTCATAATTTTAATTAATTTGTCAAAATTAATTAAAATATAGAAAACATAATAATATAAACATTTTTTTAAAGAAAACAATGCTTATCATTACCTCATCAACACTTGCTGGTTGTTGCTTGTCATATGGTGATGAAAAGAACTAATTGATCTCAAAAAAGCACTTTTTTCATAAGTTGTTAGGAAAAATGCTTTTGAAAAAAACCAATCAAGCCTTCATGTAGGAAAGGTGCAACCAAAGTGGAGGTTTGGGATAAAAATACTTAAACTAGGTTTTCTTTAATTCCTTTTTGATGATTAAAAAGGAAAAAGGAAAATAAAATGGTCTTTTAAGTGCTACTAACCTAATCATGTGTTGACCTTATACTTTATTATATTATTTATCTTTTTCAAGTAATTTTAAAATTTTCACATTAGTGCTTACATAGCATTCATATATGTTATTTTATAATTTATTTATTTGTTTATTCTTATTATCAATTATTTATTTTCTATATACACTTTAATTTTGATAATTTAATTGTCAATAAATTAATATTTAAAACAATATTTATTTGTAATTCTAAAATATTCATAACTAGATTCATATGTTACTATTAAAACTACATAACCTTGTTAAAGCTAGAAATAATGAAGTATATATAAGACATAATTCATGAATATGGAGTACATATGAGAATCCTTTCATTTAAAAAAAAATGAGAAATATCATATGACTATTTAATTGGTTATTTTTAATTTAAAAATTCAATTATCAATCAATTAGTATTTCAAACAAGACCTATTTGTAAATTTCAAAAGTTGACACATGGTACTAAAAATTAAATTAATTCATGCAAAGTATGGAAATACAAGTACTAGTTAAACCTCAATTGTGACAGATATCAATGCATTGCTAGTCTTATAGACTATCACCCAATTCAATTGTTTTCTTTGGCATTAATTGGTCAATCCTTGTTTTTTTTTTTTTTTCAGTTTTTAATCGATATAAGTACTTCAATGTAATTTGGGATGATCTAACACTTATTTAGAACAATTGATAATGAAGATCATTAAATTGTCACAAACACAAGTATGATAGTCACAAATTTGTTCAAACGCCAAGTTGACTTTGTACGTTGTTAAACATAATGAATTTCTTACTATATATTTAATTGTTAGCTTTGATCATATCATATTTGTCACTAAAATTATCTTTAATTATAAAATTCAAATGATTTTTGTAAAATTGGCACAATTTGTTGTTTTTAGTGACAAATAACTATCTCATTAGAAATAATAAAAAATTAGAAAAAAAAACAACTTATAATGTTTTATTAACATTGATGATATCTATACGGTCACGAAAAATTAAATAGATAAAATTTATGATTTCTTGTAGTAAAAAATATTTTAACTTATTATATTTATGTGATGGTCATAAATTTGTCACTATTTATTACTTTCGGCTTCACTTCTTGTAGGAAAATAACTTTCTAAAGGAAAATATTTTCTTAGAAAATAGAATATTTTCTGGCGTTTGATTGTTATATAGGAAAATATTTTTTTGAGGGTTGATAGTCACACTAGGAAAACATTTTTAGTAAGAAATTTTTATAAAAAATGTGTTGGCAGTTATAAATGTATTATTTAAAATAGAAAATAGAATATAAAAACTAAATTAAAAATTTTTAAAATAAAAAGTTAGGAAATTTGAGAACCTAAAGAATTAAAAATATAAAATAATTTTTTAATTTCTTAAATAACTAATTTTCAAATTTTATATTTTATATTTTTGTTTAATATGTAAATTTTAAATTTGTAATTTTAATTATTAGCTTTAAAATTTAAACATGAAAATTTAAGTTTCAAAAGTCTTATAATTTTTAATTTTTTTAATTTTCTAATTTTTTAATTTTAAAATTTTTAGTTCTTCTTAATTTTTAATTTTTGAACTTTTTAACAGGTTAGGGTCGGGGGCCTAAGTAAAAGATAGAGTTACTATCTAGAAAATATTTTCTCTTAGACATCAAAAAAAAATTTCTTTCATTTTGAACTAGAGTTTTCTTTGAGCAAAAAATATTTTTCTATTGGCTTTTTTTCCTGTGTTACTAAACATCGAAAAAAGTATTTTTCAGAAAAACATTTTCCTGCAAACAAATAGACCTTTGTGACTAATTTGGGATCGACTAATGCAGCCAGGTGATCAAGAACACCCGAACAAGGACGGGTTGCTATCGGGAGATGAAGCCCTAAGATGGGCCTAGCCGATCACCTTGAGGAAAGACTCGAAGGCATCCCAGTCTTACTCGACCATCGCCCATTAGTTTAGTGAGAAAGACACATGTCCCCAGCCACAACCTGTAAATAGGACCTCCTCATGCCCAAATATGGTAACTTCACTATTCCTACTAAATTCCATACCTAGACTTTCCCAAATAAAGAAATTTGACATGGACATTGTAGGTTCTTTGGCCAATACCACATCAGTGCTTAGCTTTGTTATTTTGCAGGAAGGAGTTCACCAGAGAAGACCATCGGAGAAGTATTTGATTCTTTGCAGGATCAGATTGATGCTGTCTATAGGGATATTGAGTTGATAATCCCATTGAATACACACGGCTAGAACGCGAAGCCAGACTGCTGTTGAGTCTCATGTGGCGACAAAAGAGGAAGACGATGGAAGCGAACAACATGTGCAAGAGCACCAGTCACCACCCAGATCCTAACCTTCATTATCTAACAAATCCTTCACATTCGCGCCGTCAACCTCTCAACAACCGCGACATACCATGCACTATAGCCAACCTGCTCTCTAGCCCAGATGGTGGCATTGGCTAACATGTTCACCAATATCCAAAACTACATAAGTCAAATCTTTCTGGCACAAGCTTAGTTGTCAGCCTATTCGTACACTTTCCCTTTTCTAACCTACCACCTTGCGTGAACCTTAAAATCCCAATAAACACACAACACCTAACCTGATGCCTCTCTAGAGATGCAAGCCCTAAAGACTCGCAAGTGCATGGATCGGTGCAATATAGTGTGTGTGAGGGCGAGTGTCGAACCACATGGAGGCTAATGTGTGAAAAGAATCCTAAACGTGTGTGTCCTAGAAGGTGCCTAAAAGAAAACCTAAACTAAGCATATTTTTGGATTTTGGATTAATGGGAGCTCAAGGAAGGAAAATGGACATTATGGGAATTGGGAATGAAAAATAGGGAGACAAACTAATCTAGAGGGAATTAGCTAATGGAAAGGGGGTGAGGGTGACTTATGCTTGCTAATGGGTGATTCTAGACTCTTATGCTATGGGATTATGGGAAATGGCTTAACTATGGGATGCTTTATAACTAGGTCACTATCTAATATCCTAATTCATCCCTAGGACTCGGTATGGGTGCATCCCTTGGTGTGTACTCTTAGAGCTAATGGTGTGGTGCTTATGACTTAGGGCCATAGGAGGGACTAAAAAGCTTCCTAGGTAACCTAGAATGAACCTACCATAGCTTTGTAGACTAGTGATTGGATTTAAAACCAAGAGCAAGGGTAACTAAGGTTGACTAAATCCATTCGAACTCTTATTAGCTAGATTTAAAGCTAAAGAGGACTCGGTCTAGGCTAGTCTTAAATTGTGCACCATCATTCTAGGGTCACTATAGTAGGATTAGACTTAGTTGCACAATCCTACATGTTTTAACCTATGGCATTATAAATATGTGGACCTATTCACTACCAAAACATTGTCATGCTTGATTCACAGCATTATTAGCAATTGGGTACCAACAGGTAGGCAAGATTATGGTTATATTCATTACAAAGCATGCTATTACTTATGTAGACTTGAACAAAGCAATACCCACTTCATACAATCCATAAATAAACACATAGACATGCTTATAAGATAGATTAGAGGTGTTTAGTAGAAAATAAACTCCAATTTGTACTCATACTACTTATTTAGGTATTTAATCAAACATAAAGACCTATATTGAGGAAAAACCATTAAAGATGAAGAATAAAGTGTACATATATAAGCCATCAAAATCCCATAACATAAATGTGTTAAATCAACCTATTACACAAGTTAAATCACTCTAATCAAGTCTACTCAAAAATAAATATAAATAGGATGAAAGAGCGAATATGAAACTTCCCTTCTATCCTAGCTATCCTTGTACAATATTTGAGCAAATCCTCACTTCAAAGGTGTTAAATCCCTCCAAACAAGTTTGAATCCAAGTAGGTAATGTGTGAAAAAGTATGTGTAAGGTAGGTGATTTAGGGTTTGGTGTGTGTGAAATGCGTTGTTAATTGCAGCAAAAATTGGGCCCTATTTTATAGCTTTCGATAGCATGGCTGGTCGACCGGCTTTGGTGAAATAGGCGACTGGCAAAACAGTGGATCTCTTTAGACCTGTCGATTAACTAGCAGAAGAAGGTAATCGATCGGCATAGAGTGTTTCTCTTTGGACTGGCCGGTTGACCTAGCCGTTCGACCGGCCCTTCTCCTAGGTCAATCGATTCTGCTTCTCTTCCTTCATTCTTTATCATTTTAGCCTCCAGTCTTCTCCCCATGACTCGTACACCTTCTATCTTCATCACCTAATGTTGTCTAAGCTCGGCATTGCCCAAGGCTCACCTAATTCATCAAAATCAAGCAATTAGTGTAGCATTTATATCGTAAACTCAACTAAGTGCAATTGTCTACACTTAGGCCTATCTCTAGCATAAGTTCTACACTAATGCAACTATACAAGCACAAAACACCTCAAAAGCGTACACAATATACAATGCAAACACACACAAAATCAAAGCACATCAACACCCTCAAACCTTCTCCTTACTTGTCCCCAAGCAAGACCAATCCTAAGTTTATCTCAAAGTTGATACAAAGGGTTGCCTAAAGGATTGACTCACTATCTCGATGAACCTAAGGAGCATGAAGAGGTCATTCCTATTGTAGATGGATCCCCAAGCCTTTTTGGATCATCACCTTACTCATAGAAGGCCTCGCACCTCATGGGAAATTTTCCTTGTAGCTATGCCACCACAAGCCTAAGATTTTCATGCATATACTTGGGGGTTGATATTTCGTGCCCCTTCTACTAACATGGCCTCCTTAACATGTACAAAGCCTCAAATATGAGAAGAGAAGTGTAGGGGCAAATATCTTAAGAGGGGGTGAATTAAGATATTGGACAATTTTCATAATTAAAAATTTATCAAACAAAGCACACAAGTTCACTTAAGCAATTTGTCAAACACTACCCAATCAATAACGGCAAGTAAAGTAAAGTAGAGATAAGGAAGAGAATGACAAATGATTTTTAGGTGGTTCGGCCTTGCCTACGTCTACCACCCAAGGATGCTCCCTTAAGACTTCAATCAACTCCACTATAGTACTTCTTGAAAGCTTGGTGAAGCACAACTAAGTATTATAACTCTTTGAATCCAAATTTCAAAAAACTCAAGAGACACTCTTTATAAGATTTCTCCACACTCTTCTCAACCCCAATATGTATATTTCACAAGATTTTGAAGCTCAAAGAATGTTCAGCTGATCGACCGGCTAAGGGGGTCCGGCTAGACTAGAAGCTTGGAAGCGAAGACAAATGAGCCTAAAACCAATTTTAAGTCAATTCTAACTCATTTTCACAACACCAAATCAACTCCAAACAAGTTTTAAAAGATCAATTGAAGCTAAAAAAAAAAACATGTGTTTGAAGAATTTCATGCATTTTATGTAATCAAATCAGGTTTTGTATTTGTAAATCAATGTCCATGAGGTTTTAAAATGAAGATGAGATGCTTGAACTATTAAAAATGAATCTAAGGCTATTCGCAAAGGAGCATGACATCCGGTACCTCTTATGACGCCTCATCTCTACCTTATTACGTCTCATCTTCTTCTTCTTCATATTTGAGCTCTAATCTTTGATAGATGAATCTTCCATGTAGTCAAGCTCAAAGCAAAGCATATTCTCCTATCTTCCAAGCACCTATCTTATGATATTCATCTGAAACTCACAAGATACTTTTTAGTAAATTAATCATAATTTTCATCATCAAGATCAATATAATAATAAGTATTTAGCCAACAAGAAGGAATATACAAATAAAGTGGCTCAGAAAATGACATAAAGAGCCTTATTCACATAACAACAAAGAACAAAAAGGGTAACTTGTGCTAAGTTGACATTGTGTAACTCAAGCACTTATTCATTGAACTTTTTGGTGCTTTTTGCTTTTTCTCATTTTCCCTTTTTTTTATGTTTTCAATATTTTTCATCTTTTTGCACCTTTTTGCCCTTTTCAATTTTTTTAGATTTTTCACATTTTTGCATTTCATTACATAACAAAAGAGAAAAGAAAAAGAAAGGCTTAGGTATAAAAAAAAGAATCAATCAAAGAAGGGGTACTCATATCAACAATCCTTTTTTGACACTCTTTCCAACCAAGCCATAGGGTAGTTACAAGGCGCATTCTTAAAGGTACTCACTCCCCACAACTTTGAAGGCCATCCCTTTTAAGACTCAGATCTCCCTCTACCCTATTCATTTCCTACAATGCAAACTTATTTCACCAATCAATTGAGTCAAACACAATAACCAACACATCAATCAACCAAGAGATAAACAACTCTATATGCAAAAAAAAATCGAAAAGTTTTCACCATTTTTACAAACATAATGCAATCTACCCTAATAAAGCATTAACAATAAGAACCAAACCCCAACACCCCCAAACCTAAACTTTGCTTGTCCTCAAGCAAATAGAACAAAGCACACAACAAGCAAATAATCATCACAAAGCAAATAAGGGTGGTGGGGATAGGGTAGATAGATAGGGAACACGTGGACAAAGGATAGGTACAACCTTATATTCTCTTCAAAGCTCTCTATGCCAATGACCAATCATCCAACTTCTAACCCTTTTACATAACAAACCACAAACACTCATAAAGAACAAGGTTAGTTGCTTTTGCCAAGCAAGCTTGCATTAGCATATGCAATAATAAGCAAAGGTATATCCTATGGGAAAAGGGATCGGGATTCATCACTTTGTGCAAGTGAAAGGATAGGAAAAGAAACAACGAAAGGAAAATGAAACAAGAAGTGCAAAATTTAACCTAGGTTGCCTTCTAGTAGCGTTAACCACAATGCCATTAGCCACACGATTACTAACTCTTCGTAAACCTTCATAAATGGGGTCCTAAAGCGCTAGAGTCTTCACACGAGCATACTCTGATCATATGCGTACTTCAAGTGTTGCCCGTTCACCGTAAACTCTCGGCCATCCTTCAAGTTTTTAATCTTCACCACTCCGAAAGGGTGGGCAACTAACACCTTGTACGGACCATCCATCGTGTCTTGAGTGATTGCTATCACACGGCACAAGCCTAAATAGCCCACAAGCATATGAGTCACGTGTAGTATGGTATATGCGAGTGGGGAATCGAATCCACAGGGAGGCCAAACATGAGTGTCCTAGGTTAAGTGCGTCCTGAAAGGCTATATGTTGGGAAATTAACTATAATTGTTAGTTTTTGAGATTGAATGGAGTGCAAGAAAAGTAAATCTAACCTAAAGGCAAGAAAAGTAAAGGCGAAGTGTGTGTGAACGGGGAAAATCAAGCGATATAAGGGAATTCATATGTTAGAAATAGGGACTAGGGTGATTACGTCTTATAGATAGGTAGTTACTGCTCTTGTTAGGGTTGCTTGATGGATTATATTTGGTTGCTCTCATCTAGACTCCTAATTAACCTTTTACTTGGTACTTTAAGCCTCATTAAGGGTCTCTCCTTAGATGACGACTCCTAAAGCTACAGCATGGCCTTTATGACTTAGGAATTAGGGCTAGCTAGTTAGGCTTCTAGGTGACTTAAATCGATCTAACCTTAGAGTTTAGTCCACTAATTAGTTCTCTAATCTATCCTTAGGACTTGGTGCGGGTTTGTCCCAAAGCATCATCTACTTAGAGCTATAGAGTAGTCCTTATGACCTAAGGCCTTAGGGTAGACTAACTCGCTTTCTAAGTGAACTAAGGTCAACTAAACCTACCCAGACACCTATTGGCAAGATTTAAAGCTAAAATAGACTCGACCCATGCTAGTTATTAGTTATGCACCATTAATCTCATCACATAGCAGGAATTAACGTTTGAGCGCAAGACATACACATCTAGGGCATGACGTTCGAGAATATTCTGATATATTCTACTATTAAACACATAGGCATGCTCAAATAGCACTAATTTAAGCAATAGCACTAGATATGTAAGCAATAGAAGCTATTTATATTATTAAGTATGCACATACACATATAGACATGTATACAAGCATATCCACTTTATGTAATCACCACACAAACACATAGACGTGCTAATATAATGATTTAAATGGTTAATAGCATAATAGACTTCAATATACATATGCGACATCGTTGATGCATTTCTACAAACACATAGACATGTAAATAAAATAGCCATTCAAAACCTTAAGTACAAGCATATATTTACAAATCCATCAAGTACCCATCATTGTGGAAGCTTCATTCTCACCCTATGACACCTAGGGCACAAAATTAAGGTTTTAGTATAGCATTTGACCTAGAAACTCAACTATATATGCTTATATTCTTATATGCACAAGTATAGTTTAAATGATGCACTAAAGATATCTAATAAGCACAAATCACCTCCAAAAAAGTATAGAAATACAATACATAAACACATACAAAACCAGCATATCAACATCCCCAAACCTTCTCCTTGCTTGTCCCCAAGTAAGCTCAAACCTAAGTTTATCTCTAAGTTGCTAAAGAGGGTTGCCTAAAGTATTGACTTGCTATCTTGGTGAATCTAACGAGTATGAACGGGTCATTCCTTTTGTAGAGGGATCCCCAAGCCTTTTTGGATCCTCCTCTTTACTTATAAAGGGTCTTGCTCCTCTAGCAAGTTCCTAAGTAACCTTAACCGCCACAAACCTATGATTCTTATGCACGTACACGGGGTGTTGATACTTCGTGGCCCCTTGACTAACATGGCCTTATTAACATGCGCAAAGCCCTAAAAACAAGGAGAGAAAGAATATACAAATAGAATGGCTCACAAATGACGTAAGAACCTTATTCACATTACATCAAAAGAACAAAATGAGATACTTGTGCTAAGTTGACATTATGTCAGTTAAGCACTTATTCAATGAACTTCACTTATTCAACTTTTTTATGCCTTTTGGCTTTTTCATCTTTTTCATTTTTTTTAATTTTTCAATCTTTTTCATCTTTTTTGCACCTTTTTTTGTCTTTTTCTAATTTTTTTGCATTTTTCATCAATACATAACACAAGCGAAAAGAAAAGGAAAAGAAAGGCTAAGGTATACTTAAAAGAACAAATTAAGAAAAGGGCACTCATATCAAAACCCCTTTCAAACCATTTTTCCCAACATAGTCATGGGGTAGCTACAAGGTGCATTCTTAGAAGTGTTCACTCCCTACAGCTTTCAAAAGGTATCTCCTCTAAGTCTCAGATCTCCCTCCACTCTATTCATTCCTCACAAGACAACCTTATATCCATCAATCAATTAAGTCAATCACAAACGCCAACACTCCAACCAACAAAGAGATAAATGACTTTCTATCTGCAAAAACCAAAAAAATTTAATCATCTTTACAAAAATAATGCAATCAACCTTAACAAAGCATAAAACAGTAAAACCAACTCCCACACCCTTACACCTTTAAGTCTAAACTTTGCTTGTTCTCAAGCAAATAGAACAATGGCACACAACAAGCAAATAGGTATCATAAAGCAAGTAAGGATGATGGTGGCAGGGTAGATAAATGGAGAACAAGTGGAGAAAGGATAGATACAACCTTGTGTTTCTTCGAAGCTCTTTGATGCTAGTGGTTAAAGATCCAACTACTAATCCCTGTTTCTTAACAAATCATAAACGGTCAAAAAGCACAAGCTTAGTATCATTTTCCATGCAAGCTTGCATTGGCATCATCAAATGATAAACAAGGTCTATACAAAGGGGAAACGATCGAAGTGAAGACCAGCATGTAGGAAAGTGATAGAGAAAAAGAAAAAGAAATGAAAACCAAAGAACAAAAATGATGAAAAAGTAAAAGCAAGGTAAAAAGAAAACAAGGAAACAACTTGAATATAAACAGGTCTAGGGTGCTTCCTAGCAGCACTGGATTTAACGCCTCTAGCCGAGCGCTAATGTTAAAGCTGTACGTGTTTAAAGTTACAAGGCATAAATTGTCGTATATTCAAACAAGCATAGATAGTAGAAGGAAAAGGGTCATGTAACAAATGATGGGGCAATGAATGCACAATTCAACCCTTTTCTAGGTTTCACCCCAAATCATCAAATGAGAAAGTGTGCACAAATGTGGAAGTGAGCATGCACAGACGTAAAAGATCATGCTTCTCTTTCTCTTTAACTAACTACCCCATGGCCTTCTTCTTGTAATCAAGGGCTAAAAACACACCCTCCCCATGGGTCAAAGATAGATCTAATGCATGCAAAATGGGAAAAGTGTTTTCTAACTCTAGATGAAAATGTTCTGTGCATGAAGGTACAAATGTGGGCTCCAAAGAGGAAGCCTCAACAGAATAGGAAAGGGAGTAGAGGCAACACCCAAAGAAGGAGGATCAAATGAGAGAGATGTTGTAGTACTACACTTTTCTTCTTCACAAGATACGGCATGGTCAAGCCTAGGTCGCTCTAACTCCTCGAGAGGGATGGATTCGATCCTAATGGGTTCTTTCTCTAATAATGATTCATCAAACATCCAAAAAGACTCATAGATCAATCTTCCAAGCAAACCAATTCCTTTCTTAGGTGTCTTCTTAGAGTTGCTATTTGCCTCAACATAATGATCCTTAACTCCAAGAGAGTTCTCATCTAAAAACTCTAAATTGATGTCTTGCTCTCCTCAATGGATGACTTTAAACCTTCAATAGCGAATGTCTCTTCAAATTTATCCATACATTTATTGCTAGTGGGTGTCATCTCACCATCATGCATCTCACAAAAGGTAAGGACATATGGAGGGGACAAGGGAGACTCAAGGGATTCTGAGTCATGCAAATAAGAATGCTCAAAAGAAGTGTGCATGCTAAACTCCCTAGATGTAGACACAAAATACAAATGTCTGCCAGGACCATGAGACTTAACCTTCAAATGTGTGGGAAATGTAGGATGAGAAGAAATGAAAGGTTCACATGAATTAATAGAAGGCGTTAAAGGATGAGGTACTACTTCCTCTAAAACATAACCGTATGAGTCATCAAGAACCATAATATTGTCAGGCTCATTTTTATCCTCACTACATGATGTTATCTCTTCATCGACCTTTCTTTTATAAAAGAAAAAAATCTAAAAAATTTTTGTTATGCATTGAGAAAAGGATTACTTGTGCTTGATTGAATATAACCCTAATGCTTCTTGGTGGTCCTTAATATCCTCTTCCCCACCACCCAAACTTGTTCCTAGTGCATGTCGCTTGTGTAGAAGTTATATGTATCCAACTAGTTTTTGTCCCTATGAAAATCCCTAATCTTGGGCTAGTGATAGCTATGACCCCTTTAGTCATGCATCGTCTCATGCATCTTCATTTAGATATCATAACTATTGGGATGCATATTCTTGTTATTGCAATCATCATAGAAGTCATGCTCATTATTTTAGTGCTTGTCCTACCTTCCACCATCATTCCCGATTGCATGTAATGCTTAATGCCCCTAGCAATCATGTGCCTATGCATGTATCTATATCTTATCATCATGATTCTAGGGAGCAACATCATGCATTTTCATGTTGGGGTCAAGATGACTCTTTGTTCAGTCCACCTTCTTGCTTTGAAAATCCCCTTCTCGCACCATCGTTTCCCGCCCATACTTCCTCCAAGTACTTAATGGTTGTGCTTATATTGACCCTAATCAAGATATTTATCATTTTCATTTGGTTGAACCCTCTTCCATTATGTCTACACTCTCAAAGCAATTAGATTAAATATTTAAGCAATCTCAATCTTTTCTCTGATCTAATCAAGAGGAAACATGAAAAGAAAAGATAAAAGAACACATAATAAGCTAAGACACATAAAATAAAGAAATCTAACAACTGTGCCTCCCCGGCAACGGTCCCAAGAACTTGATCGCTATCTCGCGATACAAGCCTATATAGCCTATAAGTACACATGTCACGTGTAGTATAGTGTACGTGAGTACGGGGTCGAATCCATGGGGAGACCAAACGAGAATGGTGTTCTAGGTTAAGTACATCCTAAAAGGCCACATGTTGGGAACTTAACTATAATTGTTTTGGGTTTTTGGGATGGAATGGAGTGCAAGAAGAGTAAATCTAACCTAAGGGCAAGAAAAGTAAAGGCGGTGTGTATATGAAACAGGGGAAATCAAGTGATCTAAGAGGATTCAAACGTCGAAGATAGGTGATTATTACTTCTCGTTAGGGTTGCTTGCTGGATTATATTTGGTTGCGCTCTTCTAGACTCCTAATTAACCACCAAATTGGTATCCTAAGCCTCAATGCGAGTCGTCCCTAGGCGATGACACCTAGAGTTGTGGCATGGTTTTATGACTTAGGAATTAGGGCTAACTAGTTAGGCTTCTAGGTGACTTTGATTGATGCAACTTTACCATTTAGTCCACTAATTAGTTCCTTAATCTATCCTTAGGACTCAGTGCAGGTCCGTCCCTAAGCGTTGTCTACTTAGAGTTACAGCATGATCTTTATAACCTAAGGCCTTAGGGTGGACGAACTAGCTTCTTAAGTGAACTAAGGTCAACTAAACCTACCTAGACACTTATTGGATGGATTTAAAGCCAAATGAGACTTGACTTAGGCTAGTTATTAGTTATGCACCATCAATCGCGTCACAATAGTGGGAATTAACATCTGAACACAAAGTGTATGCATCAAGATCTTGGCATTCGAGAATATTTCGATATATTCTACTACTAAGCATATAGACATGCTTAGATTACACCAATTTAAGTGATAGCATCGAACATGTAAGCAATAGAAGCTATTTATGTTATTAAGTATGTACATACACATATAGACATGTATACAATCATACCCACTTCATGTAATCACCACACAAATACATAGACATGCTAGTATAATGATTTAGAAATGGTTACTAGCATAATAGACTTCAATATACATATGCTAAATCATTGAGGCATTTCTACAAACACATAGACATGTATATAAAATAGCCATTCAAAAACCTAAGTACAAGCACATATATATAAAACCATCAAGTACTGATAACAATAATGTAATAACCAATCCATAATACAAGAGTAAATCACCCTACATGGCTTTAATCATGCATAGATTAACTTAGGATAAAAAAGAGATACCTCTTTATCCATAGCCATGCCTTACAAAGCAAGAGCTAATATCCAAATTATTGTGTTTAATCCTCTTAGATGCTTGATTCCAATGTGTTTTTATGTGTGGAAGTGTGTGTTAAAGGTGGGTTAGAGTTAGAATTAGGGTTTTGGGAAATGGGTGTAAAGTGTGTATTTAGTGATATCTCCTAAATGCTGAAGAATCGAGTTCTATTTATAGGCAGCAATGGTGCTACTGGTTGACCCTATTGGCTATCCGATAGATAGGGAAGGGGTCGACCAGTTCTTTGTTAAGTTTTTTAGATTAACTGACTGACTTTATTAGTCTATCGGTAAGCTCAGCCAGTAAGCTCTTCTGTTATCTAGATTTGCTAGCTTCTATGGCACAAAATTAAGCTTTTAGTGTAGCATTTAACCATGAAACTCACAAATATAGTATAATACTACACCAAAGCTATCCAATAAGCACAAATCATCTCCAAATAAGTATAGAAATATAATACATAAACGCATATAAACTAACACATCATTGAGCTTTCTTGGAAAGAGCTTCAAATGTGAGTTAAATAGCCAAACTTTATTGGAGAGAGAATGATTTCTCAAGAATATGTCTATCATGAATCCTCTTCATCTTATCCTTATAAAGTTTGGCATTCTCGTACGCCTCAAACCTAAGCTCTTCTAATTCCGTCAAGTCAAGCTTCCTCTTCTCACCTAGTCTTGCCAAATCAAAGTTTAGGGCCTTGATTGCCCAATAACCCTATGTTGAAGTTCTACTGGCAAGTGACAAGCCTTCCCATAAACTAACCTATACGGGGACATACCAACAAGAGTCTTAAAGGCGGTATGGTAGGCCCACAAAGCATCATTTAACTTAATAGACCAATCTCTCTTATTAGGCTTAACCGTTTTCTCTATAATAGACTTGTTCTCTTTATTTGACACCTCTACTTGTCTACTAGTTTGTGGGTGATTGGGGGTAGCAACCTTATTGGTAACCGAGTATCTTCTCAATAAGGCCTTAAATGTCCTATGGTGAAAGTGTAAACCACCATTACTAATCAAGACCTTAGGGACTACAAATCTAGAGAAAAAATTCCTTAATAAACTCAACTAGTACCCTATGGTCATTAGTACGTGCGAGAATTGCCTCAACCCATTTGGAGACATAATCAACGACCACTAGAAAGCATTGGTACCCAAAGAAAGATAGCAATTGACATATGAAGTCAACATCCCAAACATCAAATAACTCACATGGAAGAATAGGGGAGAATGGCATCATGTTTCTCTTAGAGATCGACTCGGATTTTTGACATCTCACACACTTTTTACAATACTCTTGGCATTCCTAAAGAGAATGGGCCAAAAGAATCCGCATTGCAAAACCTTCGCGGTAGTTTTTTTGTCACTAAAGTGACCTCCAAAACCCTCATTGTGAGACATGCTCAACACGCTCTCATACTCATCCTCGGGCACACACTGGCTAATCAATTGATCCATACAAACTTTGAAGAGATAAGGATTTTCCTAAAAGAAATGTCTAACTTGAGCTAGGAACTTATCTCTCTCTCTCTCTCTTTTCTTCCAATAGCAGGGAAAATGCACTGTGGCAAGATAATTGAAGATGCGAGCAAACCACAGTGTGTGATGAGAAAATGGAAAACAATTACTCGTTAGAAATGGAAGCATAAAAGGGGAAAGATCACTAGAAGACATCTGCAACTAAATTCTCGCTACCCTTTTTTTCTTAGATCTCAACATTAAACTCTTGAAGAAGAAGCATCCACCTATCAAGCAGGGCTTAGACTTTTTCTTGTCTAACAAATACCGTAGCGCCACATGATCGATGTAGATAACTACCTTGGACCCAAGGATGTACAATCTAAACTTTTCAAGGGAGAAGACAACCACTAGAAGCTGCTTTTTCCATAGTTGTGTAATTCTTTTGAGCCTCATCAAGAGTCTTACTAGTATAGTACACTACATGGGGCAACTTATCTCGCCTTTGGCCTAAAACAGCTCCTATCGCATAGTTAGATGCATCACACATAAACTCGAATGAGAGATTGTAGTCAGGTTACTGGATGATCAAGGGGGAGGATAATAAGGATTTGAGCTTATCAAAAGCCTTAACACACTCATCATTGAACTCAAATGGGACATCTTGTGTTAAGAGCCTCAACAAGGGTCGTGCTATATGGCTAAAATCCTTAATAAACCTATGGTAGAATCTTCTATGCCTTAGAAAAGATCTAACATCTTTGACACACTTAGAGACAGGTAATTTCTTAATCAACTCTATCTTAGCCAAGTCAACTTGAATGCCACTAGATGAAATGAAGTGCCCTAAAACTATACCTCTTTACACCCCGAAGTAGGACTTCTTCTAACTTAACACTAGGTTCTTTTCCACACAATGGTCTAAGACTAAAGAGAGATGACTCAAGCACTCATCAAAGCAATCACCGAACCTGAGAAATCGTCCATGAATATCTCTAAGTGCCACTCAATCATATTGCTAAATATGCCATCATACATCTCTGAAATGTGGCTAGTGCATTATAAAGACCGAAGGCCATCTTTATATAGGCAAAATTACCGTAGGGACTATTGGGATTGTATTCCCTGAAAACCACAAGATATAGACTAATGACTTGGGTATATATTGAGGCTAGATGCACAATAGGTCCAAGTGTAGATTTGGTGATATCATAAAATGGTCTATAGCTGGATAGTAGTGTTGGGCACCCTATCGGGATAAGGTTGTAGTGGACAAGTCTCCCTGATAAGGGTGATCTACCTAGGTCATTAGAGGGTCTTTTCGGGCTTTGCTTCTAGTGTGTGTGTCACGCATTAAACAGGACCACTGTAAGTATGTCTTTTGGAACCATGCCATTACATATAGAGGATTAGATACTCACTACTTTCGTGTGACCAATGCTGTTAATCTTGAGCAGGTGTGTATAAACTGACTGAGTTATGGTGTAACACTTTAATGTGCCATAAGAAGAAGTCTTAAGTGATAAGATTGTCTACCTCGTATGGTGGGTGTTATATTCTAATTTAGTTGGGACATGCATATGCAACAGCAAAGTTTATATGCCCCATTGGATTTGTCCACTTGATGGCCAGAAATCTAGTATTAGTGATATTACCCTTCAAAGGTATATTAGTCATTTGGCTTGTGGGTCACCCCCTAGATCAAGAGATCTGTGACGAGATGGTGATCACTTATTGGACTAGACATTCCAAGGTTCCAAATGTAGTCTTGGAGATAATGCTGCTTTTTGACTAACCTTGACTATGTGTAGACATAGAGGGATATTTTGGTCATTTAGTTCGGTTGGTCAAAGACAGAGGTTACTTCATGTAATAAGCTCTTGCTTAGCTAGTAATTATTCTTGGAGTGTGGCTTTTGGTCTCTTGGTGGAGTAGATCAGAGTCAAAATAGCCACGATGTCATAATGGTGAGGGCATTTTGGTCATTTTGGGAGCCAAGGATAATTATGTCTTTAGGTTCCTCTACTAGCCATTTCTCTATTGGATACAAAATTGAGGAATTTATTATGTGGGTTGCTTAATTAAGATTTGAGTTTAGAAGCTAAGAAGGGATTTTATTATCTAGGTCTTCTTAATATAACTCATGAATATCTTAATTAGATGAGTAGGGACCACATAGAAGATGTCTACTATGTGACATGGAATATTTGGGTGTCCTTTTATCCTAAGGGAATACTCCTTATCTAGAAAGTTTAATGAGGGGTATTGAGGAAATTTCTATATTCCTTAAATCTTATTCTTTTAGGGTAAACTTAGTACTATAAATAGTACTAGAAGAGCATGACCCTAGAGAGCCTCCTTGATATTTTTCTTTCTTGGCGTGTATGCAGTATTTTTCATACTCTTACACCAAGAACACACACTAATATCATCTTTCTCATTTTAGCTTTTATTTTAGCTTGCCCCCTATATAGTTAAGTATCCTAGTTCTAGAAAAGTGGTCATAGTGGAGAAAACCCCAAGACAACTATTTCGATGAAGATTTGACGCGAAAAGGCCACCAATCTTCCACATATCAAGGGTAATGAAATCTACACCCATTCTTGTTTATATTTGCATATTTTGCATTAATTCCTATGTGCATAACATATGATTATGCTATTTTTCCACTACCATGTATAGATTATGGATTGAAAATAAAATCCAGTACCTAATCTTGAATATGATAAAAGGATATTAAATCTAATAGGGGCAAGTAAATGTGGTCTTCTCTTGGTTCTCGAGAAACACAGGGATTTAATTATACCAAGAATAGCAGTCTAGAAAACAATAGTAGCCATGCCCAACTACTCTATTTAAGATTTGGTCTAGAAAAGACAATGAGAAGTGATCCTTCCTAGTTCTAGAATTGAGCTCCCTATAGTCAATATAGTGTGTGCAAGGGTGGGCGTTAAACCACAGGGAGGCTAATGTTTGGAAAGAATCCTAAACGTGTGTGTCCTAGAAGGTGCCTAAAAGAAAACCTAAACTAAACATATATCCAAGTTTTGAATTAGCGGGAGCTTATGGAAGGAAAATGAAACTGAATTGTAGGAATTAAGAATGAAAAATAGGGAGCCAAACTAATCTAGAAGGGAATTAACTAATAGAAAAGGGGTTAGGGTGACTTATGCTTGCTAATGAGTGATTCTAGACTCTTATGTTATGGGATTATGGGAAATGGCTTAACTATAGGACGCTCTATAACTAGGTCACTATCTAGTATCCTACTTCATCCTTAGGACTCGATATGTGTCCATCCTTAAGCGTGCACTCCTAAAGCTACAACGTAGTCCTTATGACCAAGGGCCATAGAGGGACTAAAAAGCTTCCTAGGTTACCTAGAATGAACCTACCCTAGTTTTCTAGACCATTGATTGGATTTAAAACTAAGACTTGGAATTACTAAGGTTGACTAAACCCACCCAAACTCTTATTAGTTGGATTTAAAGTTAAAGAGGACTCCATTTAGGCTAGTCCTAAATTGTGCACCGTCATTCTAGGGTCACTAAAAGGGATTAGACTTTGTTGCCTAGAGAATGAATCCAAAAGGGGGGTAAAGTGGATTTACTACACAATTATACACTTAAACACTTTTAACAATTATTTCAAGCAAAAACACATGCAAGAAACAAAGTAAATACTTGAAATTTAAAGAGTGTAGAGATAAGAGTATAAAACGCAGTGATTTAGAGCGGTTCGAACTCCTTAGGGCCTAGTCCACTACCTAAGGTCTTCCCTTAGGGTTTTAGAAACTTCACTAGTGAATCAGCTTCTTGCTTAGTACATTGTAGAAGCATAGAACAACGATCACAACCCTTGCTTCACCATAAAGACCACAACTATTAGCCCAATACTTAAGGATTTCAAAGCTTCACTCTTAAGAGATGTTCCTTACAACTATGCTACCCAAGAGTAAAGAAAATCACACCCAATGTAATAGTAGAGGTTTTGGAATATAAAAACTTCTTGTGACCAAGTATACAAAGGTCAAATTTTAAAAACAACTCAAAGAGGTTATTAGAGCACTCTACCAGACGACCCCCTAGGTGTTTCGGTAGTTCTAGAAGCCAAATGGCCTTACTGAAACACTCTACCGGTCAACTGGTAGGCTCTTTCAGTAAAGCATCTTTGCTCTCTGTTTCTACCAGAGCTCTGAGCTGGTCAACCACCTGTGTAGGCCGGTAGTTATAGAAGAAGTTGAGAAAAGTGGTTTAACTTTTTACCAAAAACCTATTTCACATCAAATCAACAATAGAAGTGTTTTTTTTTTGCAGAATTTGGAGGCTCAAGACAACTACTATTCATCTATTATCATCTCAATAATAAATGCTAACACCAACTTAACTTCCAAACATTAAATGCAAGATTAAATCTTCTAAAAACAAGATTTTAGATTTTATGCATGAGAAAAGACTTCTATATGCAATGCTATTATATAATGGGTAATAGTATTATACAAAGATGCTTATATACCTATAATATAAACTCTATACTCAAATAGCATTTTTTACTGCAAAGCTAAGCTGATATATATATATATATATATATATATACATATGTATAAGCATATATATCTGTCAAAGTACCAAATATCAATGCCATTGAGAGCATTATAGTGCATGCAGCTCCATAATGTAAAATATGGACTTCAAAGTCAAATTTTCTGCAAGAAAAGTTGTTTTGAATGTAAATGAAGACATGTGCACATATAATGCTAAGTATAAAAGAGTAAAGATGGTCAAGTATAAAGAGAACAAGACTTATGAACAAAATGCATGAAGAATGCTTACAATATACTAAGTTTTTAAGTTCCTAGTTAATTGCTTAAGTACTAAGATCAACTTAACATAAGACTAAAAAAAGAAAAGAATTATGGCTATAAGTTATCCAAGCTTCATCACCCATGCTCCATAACCAAGGTCTATCTCCTTTCTTTGCTCCGATAATGCTACTATGTTAAGATATTCGATATACTACAAATAGTAGCAATTAGATAACAAAAACACAACAATTATGGCATCATCAAAATATAATTAACGTAATTAAGTCAATATATTCAACAGACTTATATGCACAATCCTGCATGTTCTACCCTGTGGTGTTATGAATACGTGGAATAATTCACTATCAAAATATCATCATGCTTGATTCAGACCATTATTAGCAATTGGTTACCAACACATAGGCAAGATTGGAGTTACATTCAATACAAAGCATGCTATTACTCACACAAGATTGGAGTTACATTCAATACAAAGCATGCTATTACTCACATAGACATGAACAAAGCAATACCTACTTCATCCAATCTACAAATAAACACATAGACATGCTCATAAGACATATTAGAGGTGCTTAGTAGTAAATAAACTCTAATTTATACACATAGTACTCGCATAGGCATTTAATCAAACATATAGACGTGTATTGAGAAAAGCCATTAAACATGAAGAATAAAGTATATATATGCCATCAAAATCCCATAACATAAGTGTGTTAAATCAACCCATAAATCACCCAAATGAAGTCTACTCAAACATAAATGTAAATAGTATGAAAGAGAGAATATGAAACTTCCCTTCAATCCTAGTTATTCGTGTACAATATTTGAGCAAATCCTCACTCCAAAGGTGTCAAATCTCTCCAAACAAGCTTGAATCTAAGTGGGTAATATGTGAAAAGGTATGTGCAAAGTGGTTGAGTTAGGGTTTGGGGTGTGCGTGTAAAGTGGGTGAGATATGTATGTGAAATTGATTATTAATTGCACCAAAAATTGAGCCCTATTTAGAGCTTCTGCAGTACTGCTGATCGTCTTAGTCGGTCATCAGCTTTAGGGGAATAAGTGATTGGCAAAATAGTGGAGCTCTTTGGACTTGTCGGTAGACTAGCAAAGAGGAGTAATCGACCAGCATAGAGTGTTGCTCTCTGGACTGGTCAATTGGCCTAGCTGATCGACCAGCTTTGCTCTTGGGTCAACCAGTTCTATTTCTCTTCCTTCATTCTTCATCATTTTGGTAAGTTGCCATATTACGATGGATCAGGAGATCCACCTGATCACATTTCTGTGATCAACCATAAGATGTTGTTTCATAATGCCACTGATGCTGCCCATCGCATAGCATTTCCTACGACATTGCTGGGCATAGCCTGAACGTGGTATGATGAGCTACCCAAACACTTGATCCACTCGTTCAAACAACTAGTAGTGGCTTTCATGAACAAATTTGCTATTGGGAGGATAGCCCCAAGGTCATTGGCATATGTTATAGGCATGAATCAAAGAAGCGCCAAAACTCTTCGGGCATTCACCAAGAGATTTAATAAAGCCACTCTTTGGGTGCCTGACCTTGCAAATTCAGTAGTAATGGAGGCCTTCATACACGGAGTTTGGGACGGTAAGATATTTGGAGGCCTTTATACATGGAGTTTGGGACAATAAGCTATCTAGCACTTTAACAAGGAAAAGCCTACTTTATTAATTGACATGATGGTAAGGGTCGAGAAGTACATTCTAGCAGAAGATATGATTCTATCAAAGAGTGAGCGAGAAAAGAAGTATGAAGCAGAGAAGGGAAAGGGAAAGCAAAAATAGAAACAACCCGATACGTATCCGAACCAATCGGATCTAAACTGAAGAAGAGAGAACCCCAAGGTATTCAAGAGGCAGTTCGATACTTATACGTCTTTGAATGCCTTTAGGACCAAGGTGTTAGCAGCATTGAAGCACGAGTGGGATATGAATTGGCCGGAAAAGATGAAAGGCAATCTCGATAAGAGGGATAAAAACAAATATTTATACTTTCACAAGGATCATAGGCACACCATGGACGAATGTAAAAAATTGAAGGATGAGATTGAGTCATTGATCAAAAAAGGGAGAATGTCCCAATATGTCAAGTACCAAGGAGAAGTGCCCAAGGGATGCTATGCAGTCCGAGAAAAGAAAAGAAAGTTCTTAAGACAGTCGATATGATTTCAAGAGGACTAGTTGCTGCGGGAGAGTCTGCTACCAAGAGAAAGTTGTATGTCTATTCATTGCAAGAAGCCCCAACCAACAAGATGTGGCAAATGGAGGACATAAATTTTACCAATAATGATTTTGTTGGAGTCTCAGTAAACCATGATGATCCCATTTTGACAACTATTATTTTGGCTAACTATAAAGTTCGTAGGATGTTGGTAGACATAAGCAGTGCAGCTGATGTGCTATACTTTGAAGCGTTCAAGAAACTGAAGCTAGACAGATCCATGCTCACTTTACTGAAACATAAGCTAGTTAGGTCTCAGGCAATGGAGTATAGGCAGAAGGAATGATAGACCTGTCCCTTAGCATTGAGGATAGTAATAGGTATGTTGATCTTTTTGCTAACTTCGTGGTGATGAATTGCCTGACAATAATCAATGGCATTATTAGTAGAGTAACCCTCAACAAGCTGGGGGCGATAGTGTCAACTCACCACCAGATGATGAAATTCCCAACAAGAGGTGGAGTGATAACCATGAAAGGGAATCAACATGATGTTAGAGCGTGCTATGCATCAGCATTGAAACCAAAGGACAAGCAGAAGAAGGTTGAAAATATGATGACGGAAATCGGTAAGGACGATTCTAAGAGAAAGAGCCCAATCGAGGAGCTTGTGATGATCGAGTTGGGATGAAAGGCAATCTCGATAAGAGGGATAAAAACAAATATTTATACTTTCACAAGGATCATAGGCACACCATGGACGAATGTAAAAAATTGAAGGATGAGATTGAGTCATTGATCAAAAAAGGGAGAATGTCCCAATATGTCAAGTACCAAGGAGAAGTGCCCAAGGGATGCTATGCAGTCCGAGAAAAGAAAAGAAAGTTCTTAAGACAGTCGATATGATTTCAAGAGGACTAGTTGCTGCGGGAGAGTCTGCTACCAAGAGAAAGTTGTATGTCTATTCATTGCAAGAAGCCCCAACCAACAAGATGTGGCAAATGGAGGACATAAATTTTACCAATAATGATTTTGTTGGAGTCTCAGTAAACCATGATGATCCCATTTTGACAACTATTATTTTGGCTAACTATAAAGTTCGTAGGATGTTGGTAGACATAAGCAGTGCAGCTGATGTGCTATACTTTGAAGCGTTCAAGAAACTGAAGCTAGACAGATCCATGCTCACTTTACTGAAACATAAGCTAGTTAGGTCTCAGGCAATGGAGTATAGGCAGAAGGAATGATAGACCTGTCCCTTAGCATTGAGGATAGTAATAGGTATGTTGATCTTTTTGCTAACTTCGTGGTGATGAATTGCCTAACAATAATCAATGGCATTATTAGTAGAGTAACCCTCAACAAGCTGGGGGCGATAGTGTCAACTCACCACCAGATGATGAAATTCCCAACAAGAGGTGGAGTGATAACCATGAAAGGGAATCAACATGATGTTAGAGCGTGCTATGCATCAGCATTGAAACCAAAGGACAAGCAGAAGAAGGTTGAAAATATGATGACGGAAATCGGTAAGGACGATTCTAAGAGAAAGAGCCCAATCGAGGAGCTTGTGATGATCGAGTTGGGATGTCTCAACTAAAAACCATCTGTTAGAGTAGAACTAGCTAGAGATCTTTGGCAAGGTATTTTTGAACTCGTATCTCCAAATTTAGATATATTTGCTTAGAATTCTACTGACATGACAAGGATTGATCCAAGAATCATCGAGTATCATTTACACATTGACCTTAAATACAAACAGTTCAGGTAGAAACATCGACTATTCAACACTAAGAAAAAGAAAGCCATCCACGAAGAAGTGGAAAAATTGCTAAATGTAGGGCACATTAAAGAAGTAAAATACCTGACATGCGTGTCCAACGTAGTGTTGGTAAAAAAATCAAATGGGAGATAGAGGTGCTATGTAGACTTCACTGACCTGAACAAAGTATGTCTAAAGGACAGCTTGTCGTTGCCTGAAATTAACCAACTGGTAGATTCAACTACAGGATTCGAGATGCTCCCATTCGTGGACACTTTCTCAGGCTACAACTAAATCAAGATGGCTCCAGCCGATTAGCAACATATATCATTCATTACTGACCAAGGTCTGTATTGCTACAAATTAAAGCCGTTCGAGTCGAAAAATGTTAGGGAGAAATATCAAAGAATAGTCAAAATGAGCTTTAAAGACCAAATCAGGCACAATATAGAGGTTTACATCGACCACATGCTCGTAAAGAGAAAGAAAACATCGAACCATGTGTCTGACTTGAATAAAGCCTTCCAAACTATGAATAAGTTTGGGATAAGTCTAAACCCAAAAAAATGTGCTTTCAGAGTGCATGTAAGGAAGTTCGAAAGCTTCGTGGTGACCCACAGGGGAATTGAGACAAATCCTAAGAAGATTGAGGCCATACACAATCTTAGACCCTCCTCAAAACAGTTCATGACGTGCAGTCACTATCTAGAAAAGTGGTAGCTTCAAAATTTTGCAAAATGGATTTTAAGTAAGCAGCAGAATGCCAAGAAGCGTTTGAGAGGATTAAACCCTACCTCGCAAAACCACCGATTCTGGCCCGACCAGAAGAAGAAGAAACCCTTGTCTAATTCCATCATTGCGGTCATAGTAGTTCTAGTTTGAGAACATAAGTCGGCTAGTGATTGGTGGTCTTTATGTCAGCAAGACACTAAAGAGATCAGAACTCAGGTTCAATAGCCTAAAAAAATTGGCGCTGGTATTTGTGATGTTTGTCCGAAAGCTGAAGTTGTGTTTCGAAGCACATTTGATGAAAGTGATAATTGATCAACCATTAAGGCAAGTGTTGCATAAGCCAGAATTATCGACGAGATTACTTAAATGGTCGAACCAGTTAGGACAATATCACATTATTTACCAACCCTGGACAGCAATCACAGCCTAGGCTTTGGCAGATTTCATGGTAGAATGTACCCAACCAGCAGAGGGGGTGATCGGACAGTAGACATTGTATGTTGATGAAGCATCCAGAAAAGTAGGCTTGGGAGTGGGAATTATTGTCAGACGTCCAGATGGGAGTGAGTTGAAGTATGCAGTAAAATTTGAATTCAAGACCACCAACAATGAGGCATAATTGTTGGGGATGAGACTATTAAAGGAGCTTGGAATACGAACAGTGGGAGCCTGTATGAACTCATAATTAATTAAAGGTGAGGTGAACATAAAATACTAAGCAAAAGGAGAAAAAATGTGGGCATATCAAAAACGAGTCAAGGAAGTGCTCTAAACTTTTTGAGTTTTTCTCGCTACAGAAAATTCCAAGGAAGGATAATGCACAAGTGGATGCTTTATCCAGAATAGCTTCTGCTTTCAAGGAAGAAGAAGTCATTGACATTGAACATCTGATGGGACCATCGGTCAGCATCTCTGTCATAAACATTACCAATGAAATAGACTGGAATTGACCAAAAATATAGTATCTGTAGGATGGAATTTTACCAGAAGATGATCAAGAGGCACATAAGGTGGTAAATCGATCATCACGGTTTATCATCTTACAGGACCAGCTATACAAAAGAGCAATTGGAGGTTCATTCTTAAAATATGTCAGTGATTTAGAAAAAGAATTCATTATCAGGGAAATGCATGAAGTAGTAGGCAGAATCATTCAGGGGCAAGGTCAATAGCCTAGAATGCAATCCGACAAGGGTACTTTTGGCTAACCATCGCGACAGTAGCTAAGGACATTACAAAATGTGACCGTTGATAGAAGAATGCCAATATCCAGCATTAGTTGTCGATGGTTCTAACCAAGATAACAAGTGCATGGCCATTCGTTAAGTGCGAGTTAGACATTATCGGTTCGATGCCCATCCAAAAAGCGCAACAAAAGTTCACTTTTGTAGTTGTTGATTACTTTATCAAATAGGTTGAAGCAGAAGCAGTGGTCACAATAAAAGACAAAGTAGCATGGAATTTCGTTTGGAAAAATATTTTGCCGATTCATAGTACCTAAGGCCATCATTACAAATCATGGCCAACAATTTGATTTCAAATACTTCAAGGAAACAACTAATGAATTGAAGATTGATCTATGATTCTCCTCCATAGTGTACCCTCAAACAAATGGCCAAGTGGAGGTTACTAATCGAGCAATTGTCAATGCACTTAAGGCGAAGTTGGAATGAGCGAAAAGCCTTCCACCTGAAGTACTCCCAAAGGTTTTATAAGGTTCGTAGCAGTACTGGAGAAACACCATTTAGAATGGTCTATAGATCGGAGGCTATATCCCAATCGAAGTAATATTCCCGACATTACGAGTAAAGCACTTTAATGCGGAAGAAAATGATGAAGTCTTGGAGGTAGAAATGGAACTACTCGACGACGTGAGAGAAGAAGCCCGAGTCAAGAATGAAGCAACAAAAGAAACTTTAAAGCGACATTTGACTGGCAAGATAAAGCCGAAGAACATTGGCTTAGGGGACATGGTCCTCCACAAGCACTATTTTGCCAAAGGGAATGCCAACAAGCTTGATGAAAATTGGGAAGGCCCTTATCGAGTTGTTAAGGTTATTCGATCGGAACCTTTAAATTGGCAAGAGTCAATGGTACCCTCTTCGCAAATGCATGTAACATTGAGCACTTAGAAAGTACTATGTATGATGAAAAGTTTTCATGTACTCAAATGAATTTTCAACAAATTAATGACAAACAATGTTCTACGCTGACAAAGTGAGTTATTTAGCAAGTTTGATTTCTATATTAATTCTCTGGTAAATTGGTACTCGTCCTTAACAAGGCCTACAAATCACCAACACTCGATCGACAAGAATCGAGAAGATAACATACTGATTATCATAAAGCACAATGACTATTCAAGAAACAAGCTATCGGAAAAAGTGACACAATTATATAAGAAAAAGTTAATGTATAGTCACACATGGTTACAAAAATCAACAATCATTGTCAAAATAAAGTAAAAGAAACAAGTTAAACATTGTTTGATAAAGTTAATTACACCACCAAAATGAAAGAACTGTTCAAAAATCGCTAAATATTTAAGTAGCAGGGGCGTCTTGGATCGGCATCTCTCTTTCATTTGTAGGATCGGCAACATGGTTTTCAGGTAGACCGAGAGCGGGGGCATTAAAGCCTTTGGGAGCTACGTTCGGCTGGGGCTCTATAGATGTTGCTACTACCACATTGACGCTCACTTCCATCTCTTGACCAGCAACACCATCGAGGCCAATAGGGAGTAACTCGTCTAGATCGGTGTCAACCGAGGAGTCCAAGGCAATGGGAGGGTCCCTCTGCAACATCTTAATAGCCTTCTTAAGGACTTTCTCAAACCTTGATTCATATTAGACAGCGGCATCCTTGAGAATCGCTTCCTGATACTTCGGTGAGGCCTTGAAGTCCACAATAGCAGCCTCTTTAGTGGTCATCAGCTTCCCCTCGAGTTGCTCGATGCAACGCATGGCCAACCAATTTGCCACCGCAAAGACTTCCCGCTCCGTCACCAGCTTCTCTACCTCAGCATGCTTATCTTCAAACGCCTTCTACTGGTTGTTGATGGAGGTATTCAAAGAGTCGATCCGGTCCTCTCTCTTCTTCAACTCCTTACCTTTAGCTTTCAGTTCCACTGCGTGAAGGGCCTTTACGTCCTTCAGTTCTAAGAGATGTTCGGATTAGGAACTGCCTTTAGCTGTCTTCAGCTTCTCGATCTCCCTCTTGAGTCTGTCCAACTCAGATGGGTTGGTAGACTTGTCCAACGATCAGCTCACTATCTTGTTCACTAAGTGCCCTGTAGAGTGGACATGCTCAAGGGCCTCCTTCAAGATAGCTTTCGACTAGAGAAAGGAAATAAATGTGAGAAAGAGAACCAACAGAGAAGGGACAAGGGATAATGAAATGGGTAATTTATGAACGTACTTACTCGATTGTTGATTTCCCCCAAGGAGCAGTATAACACAGAAATCTTCACTTGGGTGATTGGGGCAACCACGCTCTGACCTTCTTCCCTAACGTCAACCATTGGGGCTTCATAGTCTCTCGCATACCTAGTCAGAGGTATGGTCATCGGCGGCCCCAAAGGTTAGGGTGAAGACGAGGTTCCTCCCCGATTTTCCACGACACGTGAAGACTCGGCCACATCGACACGAGCAAGACCCCTTCTGAGGTGTCGAAGGGGCTGGTTCTTTGTTTCCTCTAAGTCGTCAGAGATGACTTCCTGCTCCACAAGACGTTTGCTGCCTCAATCACGACTTGGGCTGGGGCAAGGAAGGAGTCCACCCTCGCGTATTACAATGCCCCGAGCAGGTCCTCTAGTGAGGGCATTCTGTCTCCCTTGAGATGCGGGGCGATCGGGGTGGCCAACCTGGTTGGTCAATGGCTGGCCCTGAGAAGTTTGGCCCTCGTAGCGAGCTTACAGTTGCCACCTGGCTTCTTTCTGTTGAGGCGCTAATTGCCTCTTTTCATCGATTGGTGATGCCTACAATAAGGAAATAGGGACACGAGATTAGCAATCCAATGAATACATGTAAAAGTGATGAAACTTTAAAGGACAAAGATCCCGACCCTCGTTAATTGGCCAAGGCAAAAATTTTGGATACAACCCAGAGGCCCTAACTCTCCATGGAGCTTGATAATCGAGAAACAGTCCTCGCCCCATATCCTTAAGTTAGTCAAACCTCTCCCTCTCGGATAGGGTAAGCTTTAATACCTTGTTGAGTTCTTTCCTGGTCCTTTGATTGAGGTTCAGTTGAGACCACGCCACGTTAACTCCCTAAGGGCTGGGGCAATTCACGAAGACATATCGATAGTGCCACCCTTTGTGATAGGTGGCATTCCCTTTTAAAATAACCCAATGAGTCCTCGCAGCAATGTAAGACTAACCCTCCTTCCAATTATGGATGAGATGGAAAATATAACGGAAGAGACTGACAATCGGTTTGATCTTGTGTGCCCGAAGGTTTAAATACTGCCCAACGAGAGCAACCTAGCTATTCGAGCACACCTGGCTAGGGCAAATTCCTTAATGGTTCAAGAATTCATGAATGAATCACAAAATGGGCAGCCTAAGGCCTATGGCAAAGAAATCTTCATAGAAGGCTATTTCATCATCTTGGCCTTGGCAAGTGTATTCTTAGGGTTCGGGAGTCACATAACATAATTATTAGGAATTCTGCAGCAAGAAGCAATGATCAAGGACTGGCTCGCACACTAGGCAGTTAAACGGGGCACTAGCCTCAACCGCTACAGAGGCTTCAACCTCATCCTCATCCCTTACGAGAGACACCGTTCTGTCATTGTCACTTCCCCGATGAGGGGCTTCAACTTCGTCAACCCTCGGAGATCGATCCCCTTTGCCGGGAGGGGGAATTGACTACCACTCTGTATGGCCCCACTCATGTCAGTGGCCCAATCTTGCGGGTTAAGGTTTTCTAGATTTATGTCAAGGTCATCGAAGACGATATTAAGATCAGCATCCATCCCTAAAGCTACTCCAACCTTAAGGAAATCTTCCTCAAAGGGGTTTAATACGAAATCTATGCCGAATGTCTCAGTAAAAGCCTCTTCAAAGGAATCGAGGATTTTGGGGATGGGGTTGTCAAGGTTGCTCAGGTTATCGAAAATGTTGAAAAAGTCAAGAGAATCTCTAAGACTAGAACCTTTGAGGCTTAACCTAGGAGGTAAAAAGTCCTCTCCTTTATTTTCCGATAGGTTAGGGCTACCAGACATGAAACGATGAAAGGAAAGCAAATGGCAAAAAAGAAAGCTTGAGAAGACAATGAAATGCTATTGAATCGAAAAGATTCGAAAGACAGAAGCAAAGAGAAGGGTCGAGACGTGCGTACCTGAAGAGAAGGATAACAGATTTGGAATGACTAGAGCGATGCAATCTTTCAAGAAAAGGCTTGAGCATCGGAAAGGAGGTAACACCAGCGGGGTTACAGAGCCAGCGAAAGGAAACCTTTGAGAGCAAAGGAGACAAAAAAAAAAGCTTTGAACTCAAAAAGAAATGCAAGGAAATGAGAATACGAAAAGTAAAATAAGAAATTGGGAAAAAAAAAAAGGGTGCAATTTATACCACTCTATTAAAGCGATTCAAAATTCAAAAATTTGGATTAATGCGACGGTTAGACGAAGAGTCGGGACTGAAATGGTGTCATAATTGCGTGGTTTCGAGAAATTTATCATTATTAAAACAGGCATGTCAAATCGTGAAACCACAAGCATACGAGAAAACAAGACGACTTGACTGTGTCACACCTGAATCCTCAAGAAAATGCCTAAGTACACAGTCGACTGATTGAGCAAGTATTTAACGACATCTCGATGCGACATGTCCCTAAATAGGGAATAATGATGTGGGATCAGCTAACGCAGCCAGGCGATAGGGAACACTACGACGAGGACGGGCTGCTATAGCAAGATGAATTCCTGAGACAGGCCTCGCTGATCACCTTGAGGAAAGACCCGAAGGCAGCCCTGTCTCACTTGACGATCGCCCATCAGTTTTGGTGAGGAGGACACGTGTCTCCAGCCACAACCTATATATAGGACCTTCTCACACCCAAATAAGGTAACTTCATTAATCTTACCAAATTCCATACATAGACTTTCCCAAATAAAGAAATTTGACTTGGGCATTGGAGGTTATTTGGCCAATACCACACCGGTGCCTAGCTTTGTTGTTTTGCAGGAAAGAGTTCACCGGAGAAAACCACCAAAGAAGTATATGATTTTTTGCAGGATTAGTGACAAATTACCTTATTGTCACAAATAATAAAATGTCAATGATAAGCTATTTATAGGATGTCACTACATACTATTATTATCTGCATATCACTAAGTTTTCAGCAATAAACCTTGTGAAGGCCTTTATAATCTAGTGGACCAAGATCTGCTGGTATGGCACCTTCGTGGTTTCATCTAGTACGTCAACCATCTAAAAACGCAAAATAAATGTCACAAAAAAAAAATTCAAGACCTTAATCAAGCAAAAGGGATATCAAAAGGCTGAAGGTTAAAACATGTATTTAGGAGTTGCCTACGACTGTTCTTCAGATCCACCAGTTCCCTCCCATATATTTCACTTCATGCACAGAAAGTCAGCATAGTACACAAACTTGTGGCATGTCATATGTCCTGATAGGAGTGTGAAGAAAATCTGAACTACAAAGTGGAAGCAGCGTTGTCAGGGAAGAATACGAAGCATGCATACTAATGGAAAGGCTTTGTCTCAGAAACAGAATATTATTCATGGTTGTTTCAAACCATATGATCTATATTTATAACTGGTGATGAGTAAGATCATTGGGCAATGCCTCTCGAGAATCAAGAGAAAAGACTTGGTAATCCCCTCTGCACTAATTAGGATTCTGTTTACAGGAGAGGTACTTGGAATGGTATTAGTGATTGTGGCCAACCTTTTCCTTGGCATAAGTTTATCTGGTTTAAGAGGGAACATCCAAGGCATTGCTTTATTTCTGGGCTAGCTGTTCAAGATAAGCGCGCTACAGCCCAGACTTGCGTGATGGAGTCTTACGAAACAAGAGAACACTTGTTCTTCCCTTGCCCTCGCAGTAGAAGGATTTGGATGACTGGGATGACCAATTTGCCTTTCCAGGCATTTTCTTTAAGCTCTTCCTATGTTCTTGCTTTTATTCTAATGAGAGTATTTTCATCAAGATCAGAGTTGATATTACGGAAGCTTGGTTCTGGTTCTTGTTTTAGATGCAATGATCTCCAATAGCCTCACCTTCTTTTGTAATTAGCTTTAACACTCTCCATGCCTGTAAAGGATATATTTTGTTCGTTCAGTGTCTGCTTAGCTTGCCCAAGTTTTGCTGCCATGGGCTTCTTTTTTTTTATTTTTTCCCTGTAATTTTTTCATCTTTGATGAAAATATTTTGGCATGCCTAAAAAATAGGAAAATATAACCTTTAGTTGAATCTCGAATTTCCTCAAAAGGGAAGAGCATATATGAACATCTCATCCACCTACAGTTTGATCTATCAATCTTGTTGGGGAAAAACATGCAAACATGAAGAATACGAGAAGAAATAACGGACACAAGAAATTACGTGGTTTGGCTTTGAAGCCTACGTCCACGGGCAACAGAGAATAATTATATTACTGATCACGAATGCTACAAGGCTCTCACTTTGGTTTCTCTCTCATACTACACCCCCCATGGGGTGTGACCCTAAGGCACCAAATACAATGTCCTAGCCCCTATTTATAGTACACAAGTATCCTAATCCTTATTCTACAAGGATAAGGAAACAGTATACTACTAGGAAAAGTAAACAGTATACTACAAGGAAAAGGACACATATTAATTATATAATACGGGCCACATTCAACAAATCTCCACCTTGGCACGTATTCGCTCCAATCAATACACCATCATCCTTGCAGCCAACTGCCCCTAATGGGCTCAACGCTCCACACCGCAAATAGCAACCAAGTTCAAGCAATGCTTAAACTTGCTGACTGGAACCACCTTAGTCATCATATCTGCTAGATTCTCATGGGTAGAAATCTTCTGCACCGATATGATTTCTTGTGATATAATATCTTTGATAAAATGATATCTAACGTCAATATGTTTAGTCCTCTCATGATACATCTGATTCTTCGTCAGATAGATTGCACTCTGGCTATCACAAAAGACTATACTTGTATCTTACTGCAGTCCAAGATCACGAACCAGGCCTTGTAACCACATGGCCTCCTTCACAGCTTCTGTAATTGCCATGTACTCCGCTTCAGTAGTCGACAATGCCACAAAGAGATCGTAATGTCGCTTTCCAACCGATAGCACATCCAGAGAGTAAACACGTAACCCGCCGAGATCTTCTCTTATCAAGGTCACCCGCAAAGTCTGAATCACAATAACCCACCATCCTCGCGCAATCTCCAGTCATCTTGCTAAATAGCAATCCTATATTCGCAGTGCCACGCAAATATCTCATTATCCATTTCACCGCTTCCCAGTGTGTTTTCCCAGGTGATGCCATATACCTGCTCACAACACTAACTGCATGTGAAATATCAGGACGAGTGCACACCATAGCATACATCAAGCTACCAACAGCACTCGAGTATGGAACATGAGACATATGCTCCACCTCCTCCTCGCTTTAGGTGACAAATCTGCAGACAATTTGAAGTGAGCGAAGCGGCACACTCACAGCTTAGCTTTAAGCATCCCAAACGCTCCAAAGACCTTCTCAATATAACTTTGTTGAGACAAGAATTGCTTCCCAGCGTTTCTATATCTGTGAATCTCCATGCCAAGAATCTTCTTCGCTGCTCCAAGATCCTTCATCTCAAACTCATCACATAGCTGCTTCTTTAATTTGTCGATTGCAGACATGCTTTTAGCAGCAATAAGCATATCATCGACATACAACAGCAAATACACAAACGAACCATCTGGAAGCTTCTTGAGATATACACAGCTGTCGTAGGCACTCCTTGGGTATCCATCACTTACCATGAATGTGTCAAATCTCTTGTACCATTGCCGAGGTGACTGCTTCAACCCATACAAGGATTTCTTCAGTATGCAAACATGGTTCTCCTTACCAGGAACTACATACCTCCTAGGTGACTCATGTAAATTTGCTCTTCAAGATCACCATGCAAAAACGCCGTTTTCACATCTAGCTGCTCAAGCTCTAAGTCATGAAGAGCAACCAAGGCAAGTAAAACCCTGATGGAAGTATGCTTCACAACTAGAGAGAACACTTCGTTGAAGTCAACACCCTCCCTTTGTGTATAGCCTTTTGCCATCAACCGTGCCTTGTATCGAGGACCTTCAACCCCTGGAGTACCTTTCTTTTTCTTGTAAACCCATTTGCAACCGACAACTCGCTGTCCCTTAGGCAATTCAACAAGCTTCCATGTTTGATTCTTATGAAGAGACTCAATCTCCTCACTCATGGCACCCACCCACTGAGCAGAAACTTTCCCAGATATGGCCTCTTTGTATGAATTCGGCTCATGTCCTTCAATTGTTTCACAAATCAAAGCATAAGCAACAAGATCAGCGTATCCATACCTTTGAGGCTCTATAATCTGTCTCCTTTCTCGCCCTGGCACATCAGTATACATTTGTTCAGGCATATTTTGATCATGTGCCTCAGTTGGTTGAGTCGGCTGAATTTGACTACTACTATTGCTAGATGGAACATTTGGTACATCAAAAAATACCTCCACCTGCTCTTTGACACCGTGGTCCAAATCAGCTATCGCTTTCTCCTTTTCTTGGTCTAATAAAGCAGACTCATTGAACGTGACATCCCTGCTGATGAGGAAACACGAGACTTTGGATCTGTGCACCACAACCTGTAACCTTTCCTCTCGGACGCATAGCATAGAAATATGCATTTCTTTGCCCTCGGTTCCAACTTGCCATCCTTCACGTGAGCGTATGCAGGGCAACCGAACACCCTCAATCGAGAGTAGTCAGCAGGCTTACCAGACCATAACTCAAAAGGAGTTTTCAATTCAATAGCTTTAGATGGAGACCTATTCACCAAGTAGCATGCCGTATTGACGGCTTCACCAAAAGTCTTGACTCAAACAAGATTGGGAGAGCATACAACGAGCTCTCTCCACGAGTTCTATTCATGCGTTACGCAACTCCATTACATTGTGGTGTCCCTACACATGTGCGGTGTCTCACAATGCCATGTTTCTTGCAGAACTCATCAAACTCTTTGTCACAATATTCCAACCCATTGTCAGTCCTAAGACGCTTAATTTGTTTACCAGTCTGCTTCTCAATCAACGTCTTCCACTCGACAAATGTTGGAAACGCCTCATCTTTAGTTTTTAAGAAGTATACCCACACCATCCGAGAGTATGCATCAATGAAAGTGATGTAATACCATGCACCTTCCTTGGAAGGAACTTTATTAGGACCCCAAAGATCGAATGAATATAATCAAGTGTGCCTTTGGTGTTCTCTCGCCTCATCGAACTTCACCCTGGTTTGCTTTCCAAAGACACAATGCTCACAGAATTCAAGCTTTCCAGTTCTTTGTCCACAAAGCAAATCCTTCTTGCTCAGCTCGGTTAGTCCCCTCTCGCTCATATGGCTCAACCTTTTGTGCCATAACTGCGTAGTGTCATTATCACTCTCCTCGGATGTAACAGCTGCAACACCTGCAACTGTACTACCTTAAAGGATATATAGGCCGCCAGTCAAGTTCCCTTTCAAGAGCACAATTGCACCTTTGGTCACCTTTAAAACACCATTCTCACTTCAGAATTTGTATCCATGAGAATCCAAACGCCCAAGAGAAATCAAGTTTTTCTTCAGCTCCGGTACATGCCAACACTCGAGAGATCTTGTAATACCATCAAACATCTTGATATTTATGATGCCCATTCCCTCCACCTTTAACGAAAGATCATTGCCTAGAAAGACTTTCCCTTCTCTTTTGGAATAAGAAGAGAACCAGTCGCGCCTAGGACACATATGGAACGTTGCACCAGTATCAAGAATCCATTGATTTTGCCACTGTGATCCACTCACAGTCAAAACTTTCCCAGTACTACTCGAGTTATCTCCATCACTGTCAGCACTCTCCACCACATTAGCTGAATTCTCCACCTTTTTCTTTCCTTTTCTCAGTCTTGGACATTCTTTCTTAATGTGACCCTTTTCGCCACACTTGAAACAGCGTAGCTTCCTTGCTCTTGATTTTGACCTTGACTTGCTTTTCTTTCTATCCGAAGATCCACCTCTATTCTCCGATCTCCCTCTACTCACTAAACCTTCCCCATGAACTTCTTCCCTATGTCCCGGAATATGTGTTTGAAGATCATTCGATTTTAATGGAGTAATCAAATCTTCAAAAGTAATTTTATCCCTCCCGTACAACATAGTGTCCACAAAGTTCATATATGAAGGCGATAAGGAGCATAATACGATCATAGCTTGATCTTCGTCATCAATTTTAACACCCACATCCTTCAAAGCAATAAAACAAGAGGTAAACTCATCAAGGTGTTGTTTTAGTGAGGTACCTTCTTTCATTCTAAGATGATACAATCGCTTCTTCAAGTAGAGGCGATTAGTGAGAGATTTAGATGCATACAATTCCACCAAAGTATTCCAAGCCTCAATCTGCCGTCTTCAAAGAATCTCCAAAGAATACTTCATTTGTCACGGACATATGTATTGCACTCAAGGCTTTCGCTTGAGTTCTTCTCTCGTTCTCGGTTCTATCTTTTCGATCACTCCTTCAATGACTTTCCAAAGTCCCCGCATTGTCATAAATGCATTGAATCGATCCTCCAAAGATCAAACTCATTCTCCCGTCAAACTTCTCGATTTCAAACTTTCCACCTGTGGAAGACATCTTCGTTTGCTCAAAACTCACACTTCGGGTTGAATTTGGCTCAATGGATCGCAAAAATGGATTCAGCACGTCGAAAAACCTTAGGAACACCCCTGGTCAACTTTGGTCAACACCAGTCAAAGGCAAACCTGTTGGTCAAAGTCAACACCGTCCCTAAACACGTACTTCGGAGCAGAATCTGGAAAAACAGAGCCCAAAAATGGACTCAGCACGTCGAAAAACGTGGGGTAAGGCTTTGGTCAAACTCGGTCAACCCTTGGTCAATGGTCAACGGTCAAAGTCAACCCCGGTCAAACCCTGGTCAACGCTGGTCAAAGGTCAAAACAGTTTTTTTTTTTTTTTTGTTTCAGGACTAAATCTAAGCCCAAATAAAATTTTTTTTTTTATTCTTTTGGCCTAAACTAAGCCCAAACCCAAAAAAGGAATTTATTATTTTTCCGCGCAACCTGCCCAACAAAAAATTAATTAACCCAAGACCCAAGGCCTAGCTAAAATTGGACAAGGCCACTACCCAAGCCCGATCCAAATAAACCCAAAGACCCAAAGCCTACAAACCCTAAACCTGCTTTACAAACTTAAACCAATTTCTAAAAAATAATACCTGAATACCAAAAACCAACCTCAAGAGCACGCGAACTCTATCTTCTTCGCTTGTTCTTCAAACCCAAACACGAACCAGGACCCGCCGACGCAAGCTTCCACTCCAACCACCAACGCTCAACGTAGACAGCACCGGAGCACTCCTCGCCGAACAAAGACCTTTGTTTGGTTAGGCATCGTTTGGTTTGAGAAATTTTGGTTTCACAGTAAGTTTTGATTTTTCCTTTTTTCCTCAAGCAGCGGATTAATACCTATGCTCTGATACCAGTTTACATTCAACAAATCTTGGTCTGGAAACACAACATAAAAGTCATACATCCTCTAGATGCACAAATTGCACGAGGGCATCTTAGCAGACGACTCTGCTGTCTAACTTGACTGGCTTGAATTAACAAAGTAAACTGAACTTCCAAACCATAAGGTACAACAGTTTTTTAAGCTTGTGATAATGCATCAAAGTTTAAGGCCAGTATCACATGACATAAATGAAAGTTCTGTATCCTACATCAATCATTTATACAACACATTTAACATGGAATGCCACCTAGCATCCAAAATTTTTTGAAAAATATATTTACAGACTTATGTACACATCTCACAGCCATTTTTTCCCTTTGCTATCTATCATGCCTGGGGAGCTGGCAGAATTTTAGAAATGGGAGATGAAGCTCAACTTTGGACCAGTCCATGGCCATACACATAAAAGCTCCAAAGAATACTAAAGCAAAATCTGTAGATCTGGCGAAATCAGTGCAAGTTTTCACATAGAAACTCCTAGTCTGCAATTTCTTTCTCCTTGTAGGAACAATATGTTGAGTCGACAAGGAAAAACTCTGCATGTCCAGTTCTGCTATGCTTTTGTGAAGGATTGTTACGCAACAAAGTTAGCCTCCTCACTTTCTGGGACCACAATGTCAAGCCTCATCATAGGCTTGTATTTGTCAGGTATACAAGCACCAGCCTGGACACATAATTCAACCACTGCAGGAGCTTTTCCATAGAACCTGTTGAGTGCACTTCTCAATGGGGGCCCTTTTGGATCTTGAACATGCCAAACATAATTTGGGGAAAACACTTCTTCCACAGTGGCATCTTGCCAGCCATGCTTCCCATCCCTCCACTGGTGCTTAAATGCACCACAAAGCTTCACATTATGACCCCAGGGCCCCACATGAACCTCTGCGCAGTAGCCACAAGCCTTGACCGTATACTTCTTCATCAACTTTTTCACCCCTCGTTTCACTTTCTCATGTGCATTAATAGTTTCTTGAGCAATCCTAGGCACATCTGACTCTGCAGGAGGAGGGAACCGCTGCATAGCATGGTGAGTGTCAAGGTCCATGATTGATGATCCCCTATCATGAGGTAAAGGCTCCTCAACAAATCCACCAATGTCAATCACTTTTTTTCCAATCATTCGTATGGGTTCTGTTCTCCTCCTTGACGGATATTCAGGCATGTCTACACCAGCTTGGATGCAAAGTTCCACAACAGCTGGAATTCTGTCATAGTTGAATCGTGTCTCGTGCTTAATGCGCCGGCCAAAAGGATCATACATATGGTAAGACTCAATTGGGAGAAGCACATCATTAATAGAACCCTTCACCCACGAGTGGTAGCTTTTACGCCTTCCGCTGGTTGGGCCATGACAATCTTGAATATTGTGACCAGTTTGGGCCACATGAATCTCTGAGCACTCACTGCAGGAGAAGTCCTAGAATTCAATTACAGGGAAAACTATAACCTTGTTGAATAAGTTTGCTTTAATGTCAAGAGAGACAGTTCTTATGTCAAAGTACTTCTAATTGTCACATAAATTACCTACAAGCATGGACAGGAATAACGTGAAGGAGTTGTGCAAGTCCTCTAATTAGAGCTTTCCAAGCATCCAAAACTCCATATGCAACAGGAATCAACTCTGGTACAAGCAGCCCATTTTTGGGAGGGTCAAGATGTTTCTCTATCCCCATTTCTGCAAGCTTCTTATCAGCTCTGGCAGCTTGCTGAATTTTCTTTAAGGGTATGGGATAGGGCTTCTTCTTTTTCTTGGGAAGTAGAGGGGGAAGGTCTGCATTTTGAGGTCTGACCTTGCTTTTCTTAGCATTACAACCATGAACAGGTTTTCTATCAAAAGAAACAATGTTGCCAGATGTTACGGAGCCATTAGCATAATGGAATTCAAGGCCAAACTGCAAACAAGAGTAGAAAGTGAGGCTCCGGGCACAAATTGGGCTAAAGAGTCCAGTATAGGGATGATATCATAGAAAATTCGGCAGCCAAGATTTGAACAGAAGCATGCAATACAAACATAGTTGAAAGTGATGAGATCAGGTACATGCGGCCTAAGGCAGGTAAAAGCAAGTGCTCTCCTAGAAGCAAAAAGAAAGTGAAAATGGCTAATATTTTTGTTTTGGGGGGGGGGGGGGGGGAGGGGAGGAGAAGATCCCCAAAAAAACCTTTATCCGAGAAGCATAATTAGTAAGAAGCGGGAACTGAGGCCTCATACACCCTGGAAAATTAGACAAGCTATCATCAAAATCAACATACTGATTGGTGTTGTAGAAGTAGTTGAAAGAAGGAGAACACTGTTAAGGATATATACATATGAAATAAAATTGAGTTAATTACCATTCAGAAATGGAGTGCAAGCAGCAAAAGCAGGTGACTGCTGACGAAAAAGCATACTATCTATTATATCTGGATGAAAATAAAAGCCACAGTCTTGCACCGAAATTAATTAAGCAGGCCCTACATTGTCATATTGATAAAATTAATAGGTATTACCAGAACAAGATTTGGTTTTTCGCTTGATAATATAATCAGGGACTCAATCAAACAAATGGCGTTTGCGGGAAACTAAGATTCACCAGCAGAGAATAAGTATGTAATCTCCCAATCAAAAGACATGCTACACGAAATACCCACGGCGAATCTCTACTGATATTTTGTCTACAATCTCAACTAGCTAATACTGCTGACACAAGAAGAACACATGAAAATTATCTATTAACAACCAAACAAAAAAGCTATGTTAAGTTAGTTATAGAGCCAAGCTGCAAGTTATATAAAGAGAAAGCTCATCAAAAAGATATACAACTTAGAAGATATAAGCAAAATTTTCTTTAATGTGGCGGAATTAGTTTTCACTTAAAAATTAATTTCTTTTATCCCTTTTTTTGGCTAAGTAGATTGAGAAATTTTAGGGTTTCAGTTGATTATATTTAATTAAATTTGCACAGAACTCAGCAACTGGGTTTTCTCCGACCAAAACTAACTCTAAGAAAGCACAATAACCATTAAAAAGAAAGGTATTTCTTTAGGTGTTATCTGAATTAGATACTCAAATAATTAAAGAAAAAAACCTGTTATGCAGAGACCAAAGCAAATTAATCGACTCTAATGGCGGCGGCGGAGGAGGTGGAGAAGGGTTTGTACTGTTTTGGGGGGGGGGGGGGCGTTAGGCGGAGGTGTATATAATTCGAACTCTCAAATAGGACTGTGCATTTATCTGTAAACCAATCCCCAACCCGAAAAATTGGGTAGGGGAAATAATTTTGGGGGAATTGGAGAAAAATTATTGGAGATGGGAAAAAATTTCGGGAAACTAGTTGGGGGTCGAAATAAAAGAATTTTAGAAAAAACCCGAAACTCGATTTTTTTTTTAAATTATATATATTATATATGTTATAATATTTTATATGTGTGTGTGTGATTGTGTGTATGTATATAATATATATGTTATATAATAACTTAAATTTTTTAACCCTTTTTCTTATATAAATATATGTATTGTAAACTAAGATTTCAAAGCCCTCACAACTTTACAAATCATGCTACTTGTCCTCTGCTCTACATCTTCACCTATCAGATCTAAATATATTTTTATTTATATTTTGAAGTTTAAATTTATAATTATTTTATTGATGACGATTATTCTTTTCTATTCAACAGGGCAAGTTAGTACTTCACAGTAAAATTAGCTAATAATTGAAACTTGAAAACGTAAAAATTGATATGTTAGTAGTAGAATTAGTTTTAGAGCCTATTTGGATTGGCTTTTTTTTTCAGGAAAAAGCACTTTTTTCCCTAAAAAATTTACATTAAATTTGCAATAACTATTTAATTTGGCTTTCAAAAAAGCTAAAACTCTGAAAAAAACTCAAATACAACTTTTTTTAGAAGTCAGAATTTTCAACTTCTCAAAAAAAGCTGTTTTCCAAAAGCTGATAAAAAAAATACTTTTAAAAAAAGTCAATCCAAACAAACCCTTAAACATTTTTTTAAAAGAATTCGGGGATTCCCTAGTCCCCGGTATTTTTTCCTTATTCCCCATTTCCCCAAATTGTGTTCCCCATTAGTAAATTAGAGTGGGGAACAGAACAAAATTCCTTCTCCAAAAAAATTTTAGGAAAAAAAAATTTTGTTGATTGGGGTGGGGATTCCCCAATGAACACCCCTACTCCCAAATACGCCCTTTTTTTTGGGGGTTCCAAATTCCAAATTGGCTTTGCAGCAAACTCTAAATTAAAGGAAATTTACACTATTATCCCCAATATGTTTTTCCTCCCTTGTTATTGCTTGATTGGTTAAGTTTATTTGGGACTTATAAGCTATAAATAGTAAAAAATATCTGTAATTCTTTTTAACAACTTATAAGCGGTCAAATAAGCAGAACCGAACAGTCTCTTAGTCGTCCTTTTTTTAAATTCAAATTAGTGGTTATTATTTTCATAATAATTTAATTTAATACATGCCTTTAAATATTTAACCAAAAAGGCATTCGTTCAGAGCTGCCATGAAAGGGTAGATACAGTTTTCCTGCTTCCTCCTCTCCGTTTTGGAGAATGCTTGACTCAAACTAACAAATTGACAAAAGTGAAATAAATACTGCTGGTCACATAGCATACATCCCTACAGCATACACCCATTACGCACCATATATATCCTCCAAGTGAGTAACATCCTCTCTTACTTTATATATATATAAAAAAATTGAATCTCATTCTAAAATATCCCATTGACCCCATGAATATAGTGAAAAACTGATTGAAAAATCAAATGAGAGATAGACTTATGAATAATTATTTAGTTATTTCTATTAAGAGTGATGTATTTAATAGTATTAAAATAAAGTGATTATTGTATTTTTTTAAATATGAGACCCCTCAAAGTTAACTGTAGCATTTGTATTTTAAAAAAATATTCAAGCTTTTTTATTTATGAATTATTTTTATATTGACACTGATAAAAAATAATTATGATTCTTATTTGAAGGATTTTTTGTTTGGTTTTTATCTATAGTAACTGGAAAAAAAAAAGATAATGTGATAAAACTTGTTCTTTTTCTTTTTTTTTTTTTGTGCAATTACTATAGATAACGTGTAGAGATTTGGTCATTGGTGAAGAAAGAGTTCGTTTAAGTAGCTGTAGGATCGTGATCAAGAACTTAATAGGAGAGTTCATGAGGGTTTGTTCAGATGAGTCCTCAAAAGTTTGTTCTTTAGGGTTTAGTGTTTCTTCATATAAGCCCATAACTATTTGAAAAGCAGAAGAAATGAAGTAGATGAGGGAAGCGTCAGGGACGCAAACAAAGCAACAACAAGCGAGAAGGAGTGATTCAGAGAAAGGAGAAAAGGTAGAGTTGAAAAATGGTGGTTACTAATGGTAAAGGGTTAGGGGTTTTTTAGGGATAAAAGTGAGAGAGAAGGGGTGGAGAGAGAGAGACATCATCTTGCATAATCTTGCATATCCCAAATCCCAATCGGCAAGGCTCGATTTCTAAAGTCAAAATGAAGTGAGATTGTGGCCCTAGAAAATTAGGTCGATGGCCAACGGAAAAAAAACGACGTGGTTGCACATATAAGCAAAAGTGCAAGAAGGATGGGGAACTAGTAGCTTAAATGGTATATTTTAGAAGATTAGAAGATGTGTTTGGTAAAATCGTATTTATATGTTGGACTGGAATAAAAAATTATAAGAATAGACCAAAAAGACCTCTTATTTTTAGATTTATTAACATGATCTATCTTTCTAATGCATAATTATAATAATCATCACCACTATCACGATGGAGGTATTACGAGTTACCCAAAGATATAAGAGAGTCCAAGTTGACAACTTTCGCAAAACATTAAGGATTCGCTAACTTCTATAAAAATAGAGACTATCTAACGAGAACAAAGGAACCATCACTTATGAAACTTGCCAATTAGCAGCACATCTTTGAGTCAAGTCAATAATCATCTACGGGCGTGCATATAAAATTATACACCAAAAATTAAACTTTTAGCATTAACCAAGTATTGAGAAAAATCATTGTTGCCACTGATACGTAACCCATTGTTTTCATTGCTTTGTTTATTCAAGCTTAAGTGTTCAGCATTTTATCATATAAAAAATTATATTCCTATGCAGTTTACAAAAGATGCTTATTTGCTCCAATAGAAGCTTCTGCCATAGAGGCATACATATCACTCTGAAGTCTAAAAGCATTTGTTCTATAAATAATTCAAATTTTCTTTATTTCCCAGTTTTTATGTGCCCCAAATAAAACAGAAATTATAAGCTATAAACATAGATTAATCAATGAATTCTAAAAATTAAAGAGAGAAAGAATATTTAGATAGATATAGTTTTAGGTTGTAGTCTTGAAAGAGATAGAGGGTTTGGTAAGGGGTTTCAGTTGAAGAAAAGAATCATCAAACGTGAATTTGTGAAATAGTAGCGAAGGGATAAATTATTTTTAAAGTTATTAAGGTGATGTTGAAAATACTATTCCTTATATTGAGTAAAGGAATACGCTTTTCAACTTTTTCTTAAAAGGAATTTTTAATGGAATGGGTGTTCCAACTTCACTTAGTCTAACAAAAGAGAAGAATTGAAAATAGTGATCGGAATGGACAATAATTTCCAGACCATTGTAGTATACCAAACGGCCCCTAAGGGAATTTGTAACAATTTATTACATTTAGGATTCCTTATAAGTTTTACTCCAACAAATTTTCTATATTTAATCAAAATTTTATTTTTGGGAGCCTGTATTTCAATTTTACTCTAATATTTTCTTGTAGTGGCAAATATCTTAAGAGAGGGGTGAATTAAGACATTGGATAATTTTTGCAAGTAAAAGTTTATCAAATAATGCACATAAATTCTCTTAAGCAATTGATCAAACACCAAACAATTAATAATGGCAAGTAATGTAAAGTAGAGGTAAAGAAGAAGAAAACAAATGATTTTTAGGTGGTTCGGCCTTACCTAAGTCCACCGCCTAAGGATGCTCCCCTTAAGACTTTAATCAACTCCACTATGATGCTTTGTTAATACTTGGTGAAGCACAAACCAAGTGTACAACTCTTTGAAGCTCAATCTTAAAAAAACCAAGAGTTCCACTCTTTAGGATTTCCTCACACTTTCTCTAGCTCACTAAATGTATCTCTCAAGATTTCCTAGCTAAAAGAGTGAATATACAATAAGCATTTGAAGAAACAAATGTGTAGTGTAGATAAACTTCTCAAAAGTGATACAACAAAGTATAGCTTTTAAATGCTCAAAGATTTCACAATAATTGCTCAAAGATTTCTAAGCAATAAATGATAATGAAGAATTTCGCAAGCTTAGATCTATTCTTCAGTGTTAGGAAGATGTACTTAAAGAGGTTGGAAATGTTAGGGCTTTGGTTGGTGAAGAATGAGAAAAGAGTTAATGCCTATGAACATAAAACGGCTTGTTACTTTGCTTCTCTGACTAGGCCGGGTGCCTTAGTCGATCGACCAGCTAGGGGTTCCAGCTTAGATCCATAGTTTCTGACTTGGCCAGGAGACCTTCTTAGTCAGCCGGTCAACTAACTAGGGCGTTCGACCATTCCATAATTACTAGAAACAAAGCCAAACAAGCGAAAAATCAATTTTACTCAAAATCAAACCATTTTGTCAACACCAAACCAACTTCAAACATGTTTTTAAAGATTAAATGAGGCTTAAAAATATCCTAACACATATGTTTGATAAAATCATGCTCTTTATGCAATCAAATTAAGCTTTGATCTTTGTAAAGTATTGCCCATAAGGTTTCAAATCGAATATGCAATAAAGATAAGAAGTTTTGAGCTATTATATGAACCGAAGGCTATTCACAAGGAGCGTAAGTGTTGGTATCCCTTATGACACCTCGTCTCTGCCTTATGACTTCTCATCATCTTCTTCTTTTTCTTCTTCTTCTTCTTCGTGCTTGAGCTATTATCTTTGATAAATGATCTTCAATACAACTGAGGTTCAAGACTAGGCATTTTCCATATTTTCCAAGCACCTCTCTGAGGATATTCAATCATGCTCACAAGATGCTTTTAGTAATTCAAACATAATTTTCATCATCAAAATCATTTAAACAACACAATAATCAATGTTAAGCAATAATCTACCCTTTTTTTATGATGACAAATTATTTCAAAAAGTTTGGAGTTCAAAAATTTTGACTCCCCCTCAATTTAAGCACATATAACTAGATCATGTTGTGGGGGTTGCTCCTCCTTTCACTTTCAATCCATGCATATGAGTCATTCATCATAAGCATAAGCACATATAGGCATTATTTATAATTCAATTCAACCAAAGCACATATAGGCATAATCCAATTTAACCAACATCCATTATGCAATAAAATACTCCTCATTATAACCATGTCTTCTCCCCTTTTGTCGTTATCAAAATCAAGTAGTGCATAAGGAGAAAAGAAAAATAATATCCAAAAGCATAATGAGAAAAGCAGTAGCAAATCAAGAGTAGTACTAATCAAACTAGCATAATATCCAAATAGCTAAACTAGCATCAAGAGTATCAAACTAATTAAACTAATAAAACCATGAAATGTACCAAACTAGCAAATTTAAGAATAAAAAAAAATTGTTTTGGAAAGCATGAAATAAAGTTTTTGATACAACGCCATGGTGAACTTAAGGAGTGCAGTCATGTGGATTCTTAAAATATTCCTTCATATCAAAGCGCATGCCTGTAATCTCGGAGTCAATATGCTTCCTCCATTCTGAAAGCTCTAACCACTGAGCATCCCATGTAGTATGCATCTCACTCATTCCTATGTTTAAAGCTTGCTTTTGAGTGAGAATCTAGGCTATGATGGATGGATCCTGTTGTTGAGCAGTGGAACTAGATCCTGCACCTCTCATCATTTCTGCACGTCTTTGTTCTTCAACCTGTGCTTGTTCACGCAAGGCTCTCATAGCTTCCCTAACCTTAGTTTCTTTAGGGGCTAACTCCTCCTCCGAGCTAACATCCATAGGAATCATAACTGGCTCTCTTATTTCAACTCCACCTTGCCTAGCTCGTTTTTCCCGCTTGGCGTCATCCAAAGCATCCTGTACTTTATCTACATGGTGATCTTCTAGTCCAAAGACTGGATTTGTGAAGGTGGTTCCATCTCTAAAGTGTTGTTTTATGGCTTCCTTGATATCACGAGGCAAATTTGAATAAGTTGCCCTATTTATCGCCTTCCTGTTATGCCAATAGATTCCCATGAAATTCATATATGTCTTATTAAAGTTCCAAGTAAATGTCTTAGCCTTCTCCTTGGACTTGATCTTAAAATGGTAAAAGATGTACATAAGAGCCATGCCATATCTTGGGGTTGTAGTTTTACCATCTTATTTTCCACTAATGTGCAGCAAGTGTTGCAATATCAAGAATGTTAATGCATAAGCCTATAGAGGAGATATACATCCATTAAGGGTATTTTTCCATTATTGATATTTCTAGGAAGCAATACCTCACTTATGACCTTTAAAGCTATTTTCTTATTGACATCAACATCCTTCAATAAAGGGAGAATCATGCTAGAAGACTTAGGACCAACATCTTTCCACATGAATTCAATTACTGCTCCAAGTAAACCCATTGCTTTTATCCTTTTAGGCCAACCTTGGCTATTGTAATGACCTTCACCATCTACGGGTATACCAAATATTTCTATCAATTTCTCCTCTGTTAAAACAAAACTTTTATTGCATACAGTGGATTTTAATTCAAGCTTAGGACTCTTATTGTGAATTTCAATGTCCTCATAAAATTTTCTAGCCATGCCAACCTTAACATCACAATTTAAGTGTAGAAAGGAATACCAACCTTGAACCTCGAACAATTCAAGAACATTCGTACCCGCAAAATCCAAATCGACAAGGAATTTTCCAAATAACATGGATTGATTCTATTGAATCTTTGAAGTGGATGGAGGTGGAGATTGAGTCTTAGCCCTCTTGCTTCTTCCATGTTCATTGCCTCTACCCCTTGGATTCACCATGTTTTGATTAGTCTTTTGATAATCAAATCGGTAGAAACTTGTCTTATGAAGTGGGTTTCAAGATTATGCAAGAGAATTTGAAGATTTTTGGTGAAAATATGAAGATTTAGAGATGGGTTTTGGGTGAAAAGGATTGGGAAATAAATGAAAAGAATGTGGTTAAAAGCCCTTTTCTTAACTATCACCCATGTTAGCTCAGTTGACCGTCTAGTCAAGTAGGCCGACCGGCTACTCGAGTAGGTTAACCGGCTGGGTCAACCGGCCAGGTCAAAATACTCAAAAATTGCTCTGATAGCTGGATGCTCTTTGGCTTTAGTCGGTCGACTAGTTGGGTCAGAATATGCAAAAATGAAGTTTTTTAAATATTCAAGCACAACTACACATATATCACATTTTAGCTACAATATATCATTCCAATCTCTCTTCTAATCTTACAAAATTGGTTCTCATGCAAAGGTTTAGTAAAAATATCCGCAACTTGATGCAATGTGTCAACAAACTCAATCACAATAACACCTTTTTTGCACATAATCTCTAATAAAACGGTACCTCATCTCAATATGCTTAGTTCTAGAATGTTGAATGAGGTTCTTAGTGAGATTTATGGCATTAGTATTATCAAAATAAATGGGAACATGATCATAATGCAAACCATAATCAAGCAAACCATAATTAAGCAAATTTTGCTTCATCCACAATATTTGAGCCATACAACTACCGGTGGCAATGTATTCAGCTTCGGTAGTAGAAATTATAATGGATTTTTTTTTTTACCTAAATTTTAAAATGTCATGCAAAACTAACCCCATCCTTAAATCGTTTTTAAAAATAACCCAAATTGGTTCCGAAAACGCGTTTCATGCATTCCCAGAACGTAAACGCAGTTTGTAACGGAAAGATGAAAGCGGCCGCGTTCCATGAATTCACAACATTAGCCCCTTTTCCCTCATTCTTCCCTTTGCATTTTGAAAAAAATTCCCCCAACCCTACATACGAAATTTTTAGTTTTTTCAGCATCATTGCGATGATATAACCTTGATCTTGTAAGTTATTTTTATTTTATGTTGTTTTTTGCAATTGTATTTAACGTTTTAAGTTATGTAATTTGTTTTTAGATTGTGTAATTTTTGTTTTGATAGTTAATTTTAGTTTGTGTTAATTTGTATTTTAATTGTTGTTAGAATTATAGATTAGGTTTTTGAACATAATTTCAACATGATTATTGGAAATAGAATTATTATTATTATTATTATTATTATTATTATTATTATTATTATTATTATTATTATTATTATTATTATTACTACTACTACTAGTAGTAGTAGTAGTAGTAGTAGTAGTAGTAGTATGATCATTATTATTAATCGTATTATTACTATATGAATATTATTAATAATAAATGTCATCATAATTATTATTATTAAGATTATCACTATTATTAACAATATTATAATTTTTATGATTAATTTTATATATTAGATGTTATTATAAATTTTATTATTATTATTATTGATATTATTATCATTATTTATTATTATGATGATGGATGATTAATGTTATCTTTTTGTTATTATTATTATTATTAATACTATTATTGATATTATTATTAATAAGATTAGTGTTATCATTATTATTATTTGATAAAATTAGAGATTTAATGTTTAGAGTTAAGTATACTTAGTTAATCGTTATTATTATTTTTTATTTTAGGACTCATTATGGATACTCGACCTGCACTAGTAGACACTACGTTACTGTGCCACTTTATGGAGCACCAAGTGCAATATTTGCAGGATCCATACCATTTGGGTACTTTTAGGTGCTATAGGTCAGATCAGTCTTTGTTTAATGATTCAGAGCACCCATTGGTATAGCAGTAGCTGGTGGGGACAAGATTCTATGGGTGTTATAAATCCCGCTACCATCAGCTTAACCGCGGATTGATTACTGCCATGATAGAGAGGTGGTGACCGGAGACCCACATATTTCATTTACCCGCAGGGGAGGCTACCATCATCCTGCAGGATGTGGCCATGTACTGAGGTCTTCCCGTGACTGGTACTCCTATTCTAGTGCTTGATACGGTCCCACGCTCGAGGGATGATTGGGTTGTCACGATCCGTGATTTGTTGGGGATTGATGCGAATGCGATTGCGGAGGAGAGTACCTGCCGTATTGACATTGTGGGGTACTCAATAAATTTCGTCCAGCTGCGGAATAGGTTTGTGATGCAGGGCACTTCGGATAACCCCACTCAGTACCAGGCGTAGTAATGAGCACATCTGTGGATATTTCTCGTGATTTGTTGTCACCTTTTTGCAAACATGAGTATGAATAACGGTAATTTGTCCTAGTCACCATTATTGGCAGACTTTCAGCGTATCCGGCAGTATAACTAGGGTGCGGCTGTACTATCATATTTGTACCAACAGCTTGACCGCGCCCCCTTCCGTCAGTGTAATGGTGTATGTAGAGCCGTGACACTAGTCCAGGTATTGGTTTGCATCATGTAGTTACGTTTAGATTTTATTAATGTTAACTTTATTATTACAAGCGTTATTATAAAATAACACATGTTTAATGCTTGCAGTTTTTTGCATAGGATAGATTCACGACTTTTCAGCCTTAGCTTTTACATCCCACATGAGAGCGGCTACAGTGACAGCAGCATCATCTGGAGCCTACGTTTCAGCTCCTTGGCGTTCCACGAGGTGCACTGTTTTACGTGAAAAAGGAAATGACAGATGCATCCGGAAAGTCAGGTCAAGTTGAGTGTCGGGATGTTATAGACCATCTGCAGCCAGATGAGGTATAGTACATTCAAGTTGCTTTATTAAATATTCATATCCTGTATTATTGAACAAGTGCGTGATGCATGTAATTAACTATCCAGTGCTTGTTTTGGTTACAGTTCATATGGCAGCTGTTCAGGACGATACTGGGCAATCTCCCACCGTATTGTGTTACCGACAGTAATGTCTGGCATGCCCAGATCCCGTTGATATTCGGGCATACTGTTGAGTGGCACCGTCCAGATCGTGTGTTACGGTAATTTGGACTAAGGTTGGCAATCCCTCTTGATCCGCCTACACATGAGAAACACAGGGACGAGAAGGAAAAGGTTGAGGGAGATGCGTTGATAGGGGCTGTGGTGATGTGGGGGAATTGGCAGTAGCATGTTTTACATGGATAGGTGGAGGATGCGCCGACGATAATAACACTGAGGACTTACATGACTTGGTACCGTCGAGTGACCATATTACATGTCAGTCATCCAGGTACAAGTCAGAGGAGAGATGGTTACGTGGAGTCTACATGTGATGAGACGTCACTGGTGAGCTACCTTTGTACTCTTTTTAATGTTCCTCAATGAAAATTGTGGACTATTAGTTGATATTAACCATAATATGATATGTTTTGTTGCCTATAGGCGTTTGTTGCTCAGCATGTGGTCCACCATTCCCCGTGATTTGCTGCAGCGTTACGAGTAGAGGGACTTTCGCGGTGATGCACATTCGATGGAACGTGTGATGCGACACTTGCAACTCATGCAGTTGCATGGCGAGAGTGCACTTCGACACACATAGCATGAGCATTTCATACAGCAGAGAACCGTGTGGGAGTTGCCCGATGCACCTCTAATGCAGCCATTGCAGCAGCATAGAGAGCATCGTTCACAGCATGCTCGACCTTCGCAGTGCCCTCACATGTATCTCACCAAGTCATCACAGCCATTCACCCCCGATGCACTATTTCCAGCATATCGTCCACCTACACGGTTGCCATTGCAGCGACCCACGTTTCGTTTGTTTCCCGTTGACTATTCCAGCATGCGCATAGGTCAGAGTAGTGGCAGTAGACAGGGTACGTTCGAGGTTGGCAGATCATCCATGCCTGTAATTGATGAGCCAGATAATGCCGAGGAGGATGACGAGATGACACAGAACGAGTCATTTGGGAGGTCTCTAAGCAAATACATAGGGTTTGGGACTACGTTCATGAGCAGTTGGTGAACAATGGTGTTGAGCAGCAGGACCTGCCGCCGCAGTCCGAGGCACATATGACCCAGGCACCAGCCACACAGCTACAAGCACATGAGCCTCCGCCACATCAGACACGTTCATCCAGAAAATGCAACGCACCATTCCCTGTTAGACGTCATTTACCTGACCGCACTAATAGGGGGAAGGGGCCTGATCATTACACATCTGGATGATGTATTCAGTTTTGGAGCACTTTCTTTTTCATATGTATTTGGTGACACATTATTTTTTGTTGATCGGACTTTCATTTAGTTTTTTATTTATTTTAGACACGTTATTTTAGACATGACAACGTTAATTAGACATTAACATTACAATGCCACAACAAGTTGACAGAAACATTACAACGTCACAACAAATAAGCATAAAACGATTACACAATAACATTACAACGTCAAAACAAATAGACATAAAATGATTACATATGGAACTTGTGGCAACTGCTAAACATAACGGATTACGCATTTTGGTTGTTGGGGCAAATTGGAGCAGTGTGACCTGGTTGGCCATATAATGTACACCTTCGTTGTCCACGGCGGTCCTAATGATCCATCTCGTTTGGGATGCGCCGGCCTCCTGCTCGTCCTCTTTTCTGTCGAACACGACTTGGGTTAGGATGCAACGTCCATGCAGGCGCTGGAGGCCAATAAAATTGGTCTCCAAGAGGCTCGAATGTCCGCCAATAGGTATCTTTGTACGATTTCACTGTTAGCTATTGAGGTATCATGTTCTCCACATTAAACTCCTTAAACCGAGCAACAGTTTGTGCATGCGAGCATGGCAAGAGATATTCAACCCATTTTTCGCAAGTACATGTACTATCTTCCCAGTTGACAACCTGGTTTGGCGGATTCTCGTTCCATCGCACTGGTAACCGACCGACCTGGTATCTGCCATCCTATCTGAAACTAAGTACATGATGGCGATATGATGAGGTCTCCCACTTCTCAAAGAGCTCCCTCACACTAGGAGGGAGCCAATAGCCTTCACTTTCCAACTGCATGGCATGGACCAACCGATCATAAAAGTAACCTTTTATCTTTATAAAAGTATTAGTAACAAGGGTCGTGATGGGTAATCCCCTTGCATCGACAAGGACACCGTTGAAGCATTCGACATTATTTGTGGTTATCATACCCCATCTGAATCCCCCATCAGCAGTCATGGTCCATGTATTGGCAGGGATATCGGATAGGAACTTGTATACTCGTCTGCCAACACCGTTCTGACTAGGGTCCACAGTAAGGATCATGTTCATTGCATGCACATGTTTGCGTGCTTGACATTCTCAGCCAGCTATCCAACACATGTCTTTAATGAATTGATTCTGCCATCTTTTCATCGCATTACTTTTCAAATGTCTTAAGCAAATGCAATGTTTTATTTCAATGTGACATCACGTGTAACCCGTTCGATTGTAGATGCGATGTCTGCATGCCTATCTGAAATGATACACACTTGGGGCATCCCAGTGAAAAAGTTCTCACGCAACTAATGTACGAACCATGACCAAGTACGAGTTGTCTTTGCGTCCACAACAGCAAAAGCTAACGGCAACACTTGGTAGTTGGCGTCTGTGGCTAATGCAATTAGACGATGACCCTTGTATTTTTCCTGCAAGTGTATGCCGTCCAATGAAACAACGGGCTTACAATGCCTCCACGCCGCGATGCATGGACTGAACGCCCAGTAAACCATGTCGAAAATTTTTTCAGCTTGCGTTGAACCTTCGGCGAACCTATATCTCACAACACTACCTGGATTATTGGCCATCATGGCACCAAGAAACTATGGGAGCATTTGATACGACGTGTCCCAATTGCCATACACTAGTTCAATTGCTTTATTCTGACCGTTCCATGCTTTTTCGTAACTGACATCTGTGTTAAACTTCTCCTTCATGTGAGATTGGATAAGCCCGACCTCATAATTAGCCTTCTTAGCTATGAAATGCCTCATCAAATATCCAACCAAACCCGAGGTCAAATTTCTGTGCCCCGACGCAGTTATTTGCGCCATACATACATGTCTAGTGTCATACTGCGTGATCTCCCATTGCTTGTGCGTTGCTTTCCTTATGACACGTACACACCATGGGCATACTACACTTCCACTGTGTGTTTCCCTACATCATACCTTTCACAGGGTCTTACTCGACTTGACGACCCTATATTCCTTTTGTATTTTTATCACGTTCTGTTGAACGGCCCTTATTCCATCTACTTTGGATGGGAACACCATTCCTTTGGCCAGTTCCATCCTATCGAGGTCCCATATTGGACGTTTGGTGACCTCGTACTTGCTTGTCGTGTAGAATTTAGTCCTAGCAGTATGGAACTCCATTTCTTCCTCTTTATCTACCTCCGCCTCTGCATCGACATCCGGTCCTTCTACCTCGTTCTCAATTTGGTAGTTTAAACTTGCTTCTGAGACTACATCTTCTTCTTGATCGTTCAATTCACTGTCCTCGTTTTCTTCGTCTGCCTCTGAAAAAACAGTATTTGCTGCGAGGTCACATCTCTCCTCCGTGCCACAGCCATGATGAAAAGGTCCTCCGACTTCAAAAGTGAACTGTGGTTGCGGGGAAAGGGAAAAAGTGGCAAACTCTGCCGCTGTTGTGGCAATATTGATATGTTCATCTTCTTCATACGATGGTGCCGCATTTAGGTGTAGCATGTTGGACTGGTACGGGACGTTGGGCATTTGTTGTGGCACATACGTGTCGTCAGACTAAACGTCCACTATTACGTGCGCCACACAACGGTTCCATTCACAGCGAGTTGTGCCATACATCTCCCGTATATGTTCATCATCAATTATTGCACTTGGATAATAATAAATTTGCTGCAATGTAGCATCCCATCTAGGGTCGCGATAGCATAAGTTAACCCTATTGATGGTTGGACGCAACCCTAGTTTTCTAATTACACGAGAAACAAATTGATCGTAAGTTGTATTGGGATGAATTTTGATTTTGCGTGGTATATTTGGATTTCTATAATCAAGACTGTAATCGGTTATTATTGTTTGTCCGTCGTAGTATAAAAGAACAGTGTAGGTCACACTAGCGGGATTTGACCTATTAATGCATTTATACATGTTCTAAGACAAGGTGTTCGCGAATAAAGGGACCTATTCGATTACCAAACATCATCATGCTTGGATTACACCATTGAAAACACTTTTGAACCAATATGTAACCAATATTGAGGTCATATTTACTACTAGGGATGCAAACGTACGCATGGACATGAATATAAGCATTACCCACTTCATAAGATCCACACATAAACACATAGACATGATTATAGAATGGACTAGAGGTGTTTAGTAGCAAATAGATTTCAATTTATACATATGTAACTCTCATAGGCATATTATCAAACACCTAGATATGTATTGAGTAATAGACATTGAAACAAGAAAAACATAGCATATGTATATACATTAAGCCATTGAATCCCATAATATAGCATATGTATATACATTAAGCCATTGAATCCCATAATATAGAAGCATAGAATCAACCCATTACACAAGTGTCATCACCCTAAACAAATCTACTCAAACATAATATAATAGAGGATGAAAGAGAGAATAGAAAACTCCCCTTCCATCCTAGCAATTCTTGCACAAAATCCTTGAGTAGCCTTTTTTCCAAGTGTTTGAAATCCTCCAAATGAGCTTAAAACTAGGTGAAAAGTGTGCAAGTGTGTGTGTGTGTTGGAGGTTGGTGAAAGACGAATTAGGGTTTAGGAGATGGGTGTGAAAGAATATTTATTAATTTCCTTTTAAAATGGCTATAAGCGGGCTTATATAGCTAATTTCTACGACTACTAGAACACTTAACTGGAGCACTGGTGCCAATGATGCCTTTATTCCGGTAGTAGAAGTTTGCTCTTTATTCTTGGCGGAATAGAGAGACGGTGCACCGGTTCTTTGAAGCTAGTGCAACGGTAGTGCCTCTTTGCTCTCTATTGGCTTCGTTTTAGCTCCATTTTGCTTCCAATTGTCTTGACCTTTGTCTGGAAGCCTCCAAACTTGATTTTCTTCCATTTTCCCTCTTCAATATGCTTCCAATCCTTGCTCAAACCATCTCCATCTCTGTTGATCTTCAAACAATCCTCAATCTCACCTATAACATCCAAAAAAAGCCACTAATATAGCATTTACCCTTAAACTCAACTATATACAATTGTATACGCTTAAGCCTATCCCTAGCATAAGTACTACATTAATGCAACTATTAAGCTCAATACACTTCCCAAATATAGACAAATAACAATTCAAACACACACAAAAACACAACACATCAGGATGGCTCACCCAGATATTGATGAAACTAAATGAAGAAGGGCCCCTCAAACCAGAATAAGCAGTTTGGATCAAAATGGGTGCATGATCAGAGCCCTCTCTGGATAAGACTTCAATTCGAGTGAAATCAAATTTGTCAGCCCAATTATGATTGTAAACAACTCTATCTAGCCTTTCAAAAACTTTGCCATTACTCCAGCTAAACATATTACCAGTAAAGCCTCTATCTTCCAACCCATAAGTAGTTAAGCACCTAACAAACTCTGTCATAGATTGCACATCTCCAGATTTACCAAATCTTTTCTCGCCAAGGGACACAAGGGTGTTGAAATCACCATACACCATCCAAGAAAAGTTTACATAGTGAGAGAAATTTTCCAAAACCTGCCAAAGAATTCTTGTTTCAATTTTAGTATTTTTGGCATACACCTTAGTTAAGATAACCTTTTTTTCTAAGCCCAGGTGCATTGATTTGGATAGACAAGCACTAAAAACGATCCTCCAAAATTTGCACTTTCAAGCCTTCTTTGAAAAGCAGGCACATTTTATTAGCACAAATTAACAACACTAAAAGAGAAACCCAAAGTACTACAAAAAAATCCATTTTATTTGAAACCATAGGTTCATTAATAATCAGGACATCAAGTTTCAAAACTTTAAAAAGAATTTTAAGTCTTCTCAATCCTTTGGGACTAGAAATCCCTTAGATATTCCAATTAATGATCTTAATCATTTAAGGAAAGGAAAAAGATGTTGATCAAAGTAATGTGGAAGGCCTTTACCTTTGGTTCTTGGTAGAGAGAACTACAAAGAAGAATATCTTTTGCTTCTAAACTACTCCAAATCATGAAGATTTTTGGGTTTAAGGCTTTAGGGTTCATGGTTTTAGGGTTCAGGGTTCAGGGATCAGGGTTCAGGGTTTAGGGTTTTAAGGTTTAGGGTTTAAAGTTCAGGGTTCAGGGTTCAGGGTTCCGGGTTCAAGGTTTAGGGTTGAGGGGTTAGGTTGAGGGTTTAGGTTTAGGGTTCAATGTTCACGGTTTAGGGGTCAGGGTTCAAAGTTCAGGGTTCCCCGGAAAAAAATATTTATTTTTTTAATAAATAGCAAAAAATTCAAAAAAATTATAGAAAATTCATATTAATTCAGGAAAACATTCCTTGAGTTGATATTAGGCCAGGATAAAAAGATTGGATGGCGGGGGACACGTTACAATGACAAAATGGGCTGGCGAGTCGGGCGAAGGGGCCGTCGAGGACGGTCGGGCAAGTGACATTGACAAAGGCAATAGGGAGGACGCCAAAGCACATGAAATGAGACATTCGAGTGAGAATGGAGTAGAAAAAGGGGAAGCCAAGGCGCAATGTGCCCAAACCCTAAAGTTCACCAAGATTGGCACGGGGGTCGGCGGCGTGGCTACGAGGCCCGAAGGCACGGCAGGCCTAGGCATCATTGGCATCATGGGCACCAAGGTAAGCAAAGGCAAGGCACCATGGGCACCAATGCTTGCAAGGCACATAGGCACGCACGACATGGGCACCGGGAACCTCTACAAGGCACCATGGGGCACCAAGGCACACAAGGGCTGGGCAAAACGGGCACCAAGGCACGCAAGGGCTTGGCACCACGAGCACCGGGGCTAGTAAGGGCCAAGCACCACGGGTACCAAGGCACGCAAAGGCTGGGCATCAAGGCCAGAGTGGCAAGCCATGCTACCCCCGCTGAAAAGCACATCGGGAGCTTGTCGCGCACATATTGCCCGCCGTTGCTTGCCTTACGGTTCAAAAGTTAAGGCCTCCGGAGCCCAGGAGTGAACTGCCGCGCTGGCCCCGCCGATTAGGCCGACGGCAGATCGCACGGGTCGGTGAGGATGGGGAAGGAGAAAAAGATAAAAATCAGGGAAAGGAAAACGGACAGGAAAAGGACTTCCCAGGGGATCACCCATCCTAGTACTACTCTCGCCCAAGCACACTTAACTTCGGAGTTTTGATGGGATCCGGTGCACTAGTGCTAGTATGATCGCACCCGCCATGTGTCTCGCATCCTGCTCTATTCAAGCCGACGTCGAGACCGCGCGGGCCGAAGAGGATGGCGAAGCGGAAAAAAAATAAAAATAAGGGAAAGGAAAAAAGAAAAAGGAAGCAACACGACGACTTCCAAGGGGGTCACCCATCCTAGTACTACTCTCGCCCAAGCACGCTTAACTTCGGAGTTCTGATGGGATCCGGTGCATTAGTGCTGGTGTGATCGCACCCGCACTGCTCTCGCCGCCTGCCCCATTCAGCCCAACGCCGAGACCGCGTCCCTCGCCCGAGGGATGTGTTGTCCGTGCTGCTCCGACCGCCGCGCTTTCGGGTCGGTCTCGCAGCGGCCGGCCTTGCGCCGCCGCGTCGCCGCCCGGCCGAGCAGTCGGTGATGGAAAAAGTGGCGACGGTGGGAAACGGCCTGTTTGGCCTCGAGCGAGGGCCCAGTGTAAGCAGTGCCCCACGAGCACAACGCGGGCTTTCCGCGCACATGCTGCTCGCCGTTTCTCAACATACGGTTCGAAAGTTACGGCCGGGCAGGCGGCGCGCCACGACCCGCCGCCAAGTCCAGCGGCGTCTTGCGGATGATGAGGGGGAAAAAGAAACTGAAAACAAGGCAAATGAAGACGGACCGGAAAAGAAAAGGGGTGCAACACGAGGACTTCCCAGGGGGTCACCCATCCTAGTACTACTCTCGCCCAAGCACGCTTAACTTCGGAGTTCTGATGGGATCCGGTGCATTAGTGCTGGTGTGATCGCACCCGCACCGCTCTCGCCGCCTGCCCCATTCAGCCCAACGCCGAGACCGCGTCCCTCGCCCGAGGGACGTGTTGTCGTCTTTGCTCGGCCGCGCTTTGGGTCGTTCGCGTGGCCGACCTTGCGCTCATGGCGTCGCCGCCCAAGCGTCGCCGAGCCGAGCAGTCGGTGGTGGAAAATGTGGCGACGGTGGAAAGCGGCCTTGTTTGGCCTCGGAGCGGGGCCCAGTGGCAAGCCATCGCCCGACGAACACATCGCGGCTTTCGCGCATCTTGCTCGCCGTTTCGCCATACGATTCGAAAGTTCACGGCCGGGCGGCGGGCGGCCGACCATGCCGGGTCCCGCGGGCGTGCGCGGATGATGAGGGGGGAAAAAGAAACTGAAAACAAGGCAAATGAAGACGGACCGGAAAAGAAAAGGGGTGCAACACGAGGACTTCCCAGGGGGTCACCCATCCTAGTACTACTCTCGCCCAAGCACGCTTAACTTCGGAGTTCTGATGGGATCCGGTGCATTAGTGCTGGTGTGATCGCACCCGCACTGCTCTCGCCGCCTGCCCCATTCAGCCCAACGCCGAGACCGCGTCCCTCGCCCGAGGGATGTGTTGTCCGTGCTGCTCCGACCGCCGCGCTTTCGGGTCGTTCTCGCAGCGGCCGGCCTTGCGCTCCGCCCAAGGCGTCGCCGCCGGCCCAGGAACGGTCGAGCTGATGGAAAATGTGGCCCGAACGGTGGGAAAACGGCCTTGTCTGGCCTCCGGAACGGGGGCCCAGAGTGGCAAGCCATGCTGCCCCCGCTGACGAACACATCGCGGGCTTTCCGCGCACATGCTGCTCGCCGTTTCTCGCCATACGGTTCGAAAGTTACGGCTTCCGGAGCCCCGGCGTGCACGACCAACCGTGGGTCCGCGGCGTGCGCGGATGCGAGAAAAAGCGAAAACAAGGCAAATGAAGACGACCGGAAAAGAAAAGGGGTGCAGCGAGGACTTCCAGTCACCCATCCTAGTACTACTCTCGCCAAGCACGCTTAACTTCGAGTTCGATGGGATCGGTGCATTAGTCGGTGTGATCGCACCGATCGCTTCGCCGCTGCCCATTCAGCCAACGCGAGACCGCGTCCTCGCCCGAGGGCGTGTTGTCCGTCTCTCGCCGCCGCGCTTTGGTCGTTCGCGGCCGGCCTTGCGCTCGCCCAAGCGTCGCCGCCGGCCGAGCAGTCGGTGATGGAAAATGTGGCGACGGTGGGAAACGGCCTTGTTTGGCCTCGGGCGAGGCCAGTGGCAAGCCATCTTGCCCAGCGAACACATCGCGGGCTATCCGCGCACATGCTGCTCGCCGTTTCTCGCCATACGGTTGGAAAGTTACGGCTTCCGGAGCCCGGCGGCCATGCGACCCGCCAAGTGGGTCCAGCGGGCGTCTTGATGATGAGGAAAAAGCGAAAACAAGGCAAATGAAGACGGACCGGAAAAGAAAAGGGGTGCAACGCGAGGACTTCCCAGGGGGTCACCCATCCTAGTACTACTCTCGCCCAAGCACGCTTAACTTCGGAGTTCTGATGGGATCCGGTGCATTAGTGCTGGTGTGATCGCACCCGCACTGCTCTCGCCGCCTGCCCCATTCAGCCCAACGCCGAGACCGCGTCCCTCGCCCGAGGGACGTGTTGTCCGTGCTCCGCCCGCGCTGGTCGTTCGCGTGGCCGACCTTGCGCTCGCCAATGCGTCGCCGCCGGCCGAGCAGTCGGTGATGGAAAATGTGGCGACGGTGGGAAAGCGGCCATGTTTGGCCTCGGAGCGAGGCCCAGTGGCAAGCCATCGCCCCGGTGAACACATCGCGGGCTTTCGCGCACATCTTTCGCCGTTTCCGCCATACGGTTGGAAAGTTCACGGCCGGGCAGGCCGCCGCCACGCCAACCGTGGGTCCGCGCGGCGCGATGATGAGGAAAAAAAAGCGAAAACAAGGCAAATGAAGACGGGCCAGGAAAAGAAAAGGGTGCAACGCGAGGACTTCAGTCACCCATCCTAGTACTACTCTCGCCAAGCACGCTTAACTTCGGAGTTCTGATGGGATCCGGTGCATTAGTGCTGGTGTGAGCGCACCGATCGCTCGCCGCTGCCCATTCAGCCCAGCGAGACGCGTCCCTCGCCGAGGGCGTGTTGTCCGTCTTCTCGACCGCCGCGCTTTGGGTCGTTCGCGCGGCCATGCGCTCCGCGGCGTCGCCGCCGGCCGAGCAGTCGGTGATGGAAAATGTGGCCCGAACGGTGGGAAAACGGCCTTGTTTGGCCTCCGGAACGGGGGCCCAGAGTGGCAAGCCATGCTGCCCCAGCTGACGAACACATCGCGGGCTATCCGCGCACATGCTGCTCGCCGTTTCTCGCCATACGGTTGGAAAGTTACGGCCGGGCAGGCGGCGCCACGGCCCATGCCAACCGTGGGTCCGCGGCGTCTTGCGGATGTGAGGAAAAAGCGAAAACAAGGCAAATGAAGACGGACCGGAAAAGAAAAGGGTGCAACGCGAGGACTTCAGTCACCCATCCTAGTACTACTCGCCAAGCACGCTTAACTTCGGAGTTCTGATGGGATCCGGTGCATTAGTGCTGGTGTGAGCGCACCGATCGCTCTCGCCGCTGCCCCATTCAAACGCGAGACCGCGTCCCTCGCGGGGCGTGTTGTCGTCTTTGCTCGACCGCCGCGCGCTTTGGTCGTTCGCGGCCGGCCTTGCGCTCATGGCGTCGCCGCCCGAGCAGTCGGTGATGGAAAATGTGGCGACGGTGGGAAAGCGGCCTTGTTTGGCCTCGGGCGAGGCCCAGTGGCAAGCCATGCGCTTGCCGCGAACACATCGCGGGCTATCGCGCACATCTTGCTCGCCGTTTCGCCATACGGTTGGAAAGTTACGGCCGGGCGGCGGGCGCGCCGACCCGCCATCCGTGGGTCCGAGCGTCTTGCGGATGATGAGGAAAAAGAAAGCGAAAACAAGGCAAATGAAGACGGACCGGAAAAGAAAAGGGGTGCAACGCGAGGACTTCCCAGGGGGTCACCCATCCTAGTACTACTCTCGCCCAAGCACGCTTAACTTCGGAGTTCTGATGGGATCCGGTGCATTAGTGCTGGTGTGATCGCACCCGCACTGCTCTCGCCGCCTGCCCCATTCAGCCCAACGCCGAGACCGCGTCCCTCGCCCGAGGGACGTGTTGTCCGTCTTTGCTCCGACCGCCGCGCTTTGGTCGTTCGCGTGGCCGCCTTGCGCTCGCCAGCGTCGCCGCCGGCCGAACGGTCGGTGATGGAAAATGTGGCGACGGTGGGAAGCGGCCTTGTTTGGCCTCGGGCGAGGGCCCAGTGGCAAGCCATCTTGCCCCGGAACACATCGCGGGCTTTCGCGCACATCTTCCGCCGTTTCGCCATACGGTTGAAAGTTACGGCCGGCCGGGCGGCCGACCCCGCCATCCGTGGGTCCGCGGCGCGCGCGATGATGAGGAAAAAGCGAAAACAAGGCAAATGAAGACGGACCGGAAAAGAAAAGGGTGCAACGCGAGGACTTCCAGTCACCCATCCTAGTACTACTCTCGCCAAGCACGCTTAACCGGAGTTCGATGGGATCGGTGCATTAGTGCGGTGTGATCGCACCGATCGCTCTCGCCGCTGCCATTCATTCAGCGAGACCGCGTCCTCGCGAGGGCGTGTTGTCCGTCTTTGCTCGACCGCCGCGCTTTGGGTCGTTCGCGTGGCCGACCTTGCGCTCCGGCGTCGCCGCCGGCCGAGTCGGTGATGGAAAATGTGGCGACGGTGGGAAAGCGGCCTTGTTTGGCCTCGGGCGAGGCCCAGTGGCAAGCCATCTTGCCCCAGCGAACACATCGCGGGCTTTCGCGCACATCGCCGCCGTTTCGCCATACGGTTGGAAAGTTACGGCCGAGCCGGCGGGGCGCCGACCCGCCAACCGTGGGTCCCGCGGGCGTGCGCGGATGATGAGGGGGAAAAAGAAACTGAAAACAAGGCAAATGAAGACGGACCGGAAAAGAAAAGGGGTGCAACGCGAGGACTTCCCAGGGGGTCACCCATCCTAGTACTACTCTCGCCCAAGCACGCTTAACTTCGGAGTTCTGATGGGATCCGGTGCATTAGTGCGGGTGTGATCGCACCCGCACTGCTCTCGCCGCCTGCCCCATTCAGCCCAACGCCGAGACCGCGTCCCTCGCCCGAGGGACGTGTTGTCCGTGCTGCTCCGACCGCCGCGCTTTCGGGTCGTTCTCGCAGCGGCCGGCCTTGCGCTCCGCCCAAGGCGTCGCCGCCGGCGAGCAGTCGGTGATGGAAAATGTGGCGACGGTGGGAAAGCGGCCTTGTTTGGCCTCGGGCGAGGCGAGTGGCAAGCCATCTTGCCCGACGAACACATCGCGGGCTATCGCGCACATCTTGCTCGCCGTTTCGCCATACGGTTGGAAAGTTCACGGCCGGAGCGGGCCGCCCGACCCATGCCAAGTGGGTCCGCGGCGTCTTGCGATGATGAGGAGAAAAAGAAAACAAGGCAAATGAAGACGGGCCAGGAAAAGAAAAGGGGTGCAACGCGAGGACTTCCCAGGGGGTCACCCATCCTAGTACTACTCTCGCCCAAGCACGCTTAACTTCGGAGTTCTGATGGGATCCGGTGCATTAGTGCTGGTGTGATCGCACCCGCACTGCTCTCGCCGCCTGCCCCATTCAGCCCAACGCCGAGACCGCGTCCCTCGCCCGAGGGACGTGTTGTCCGTGCTGCTCCGACCGCCGCGCTTTCGGGTCGTTCTCGCAGCGGCCGGCCTTGCGCTCCGCCCAAGGCGTCGCCGCCGGCCCAGGAACGGTCGAGCTGATGGAAAATGTGGCCCGAACGGTGGGAAAACGGCCTTGTTTGGCCTCCGGAACGGGGGCCCAGAGTGGCAAGCCATGCTGCCCCAGCTGACGAACACATCGCGGGCTATCCGCGCACATCTTCCGCCGTTTCGCCATACGGTTGAAAGTTCACGGCGGGCCGGGCGGCGCCCGGACCCGCCAATGGGTCCATGAGCGTCTTGCGGATGATGAGGAAAAAGCGAAAACAAGGCAAATGAAGCGGGCCAGGAAAAGAAAAGGGTGCAACGCGAGGACTTCCAGTCACCCATCCTAGTACTACTCGCCCAAGCACGCTTAACCGGAGTTCGATGGGATCCGGTGCATTAGTCTTGGTGTGATCGCACCGCCGCTCGCCGCTGCCCATTCAACGCCGAGACCGCGTCCTCGCCCAGGGGCGTGTTGTCCGTCTTTACTCGACCGCGCGCTTCGGGTCGTTCGCGGCCGACCATGCGCTCCGCCCAAAGCGTCGCCGCCCGGCCGAGCAGTCGGTGATGGAAAATGTGGCGACGGTGGGAAAGCGGCCTTGTTTGGCCTCGGGCGAGGCGAGTGGCAAGCCATCGCCCAGCGAACACATCGCGGGCTTTCGCGCACATCTTTCGCCGTTTCGCCATACGGTTGAAAGTTACGGCCGGGCAGGCGGGCGCCATGACCCGCCAAGTGGGTCCGCGCGTCTTGCGCGATGATGAGGAAAAAGCGAAAACAAGGCAAATGAAGACGGACCGGAAAAGAAAAGGGTGCAACGCGAGGACTTCCAGTCACCCATCCTAGTACTACTCGCCCAAGCACGCTTAACCGGAGTTCGATGGGATCGGTGCATTAGTGCGGTGTGATCGCACCGCGCTGCTCGCCGCCCATTCACCAACGCCGAGACGCGTCCTCGCCCGAGGGCGTGTTGTCCGTCTTTGCTCGACCGCGCGCTTTGGGTCGTTCGCGGCCGACCATGCGCTCCGCCGCGTCGCCCGGCCGAAACAGTCGGTGATGGAAAATGTGGCGACGGTGGGAAGCGGCCTTGTTTGGCCTCCGAGCGAGGCCCAGTGGCAAGCCATCTTGCCGCCAGACGAACACATCGCGGGCTTTCGCGCACATCTTCCGCTGCGTTTCGCCATACGGTTCGAAAGTTCACGGCCGAGCGGGCGGCCGCCATGACCCCGCCAAGTGGGTCCAGCGTCGCGATGATGAGGAAAAAGCGAAAACAAGGCAAATGAAGACGGACCGGAAAAGAAAAGGGGTGCAACGCGAGGACTTCCCAGGGGGTCACCCATCCTAGTACTACTCTCGCCCAAGCACGCTTAACTTCGGAGTTCTGATGGGATCGGTGCATTAGTGCTGGTGTGAGCGCACCGCCGCTCGCCGCTGCCCATTCGGCCCAGCGAGACCGCGTCCTCGCGGGGCGTGTTGTCCGTCTTTGCTCGACCGCGCGCTTTGGGTCGTTCGCGTGGCCGACCTTGCGCTCCGCCGCGTCGCCGCCGAGAACGGTCGGTGATGGAAAATGTGGCGACGGTGGGAAGCGGCCTTGTGGCCTCGGGCGAGGCCCAGTGGCAAGCCATCTTGCGCCCAGCGAACACATCGCGGGCTATCGCGCACATCTTGCTCGCCGTTTCCGCCATACGGTTGAAAGTTACGGCCGGGCAGGCGGGCCGCCGCGCCAACCGTGGGTCCGCGAGCGTCTTGCGGATGATGAGGAAAAAGCGAAAACAAGGCAAATGAAGACGGGCCAGGAAAAGAAAAGGGGTGCAACACGAGGACTTCCAGTCACCCATCCTAGTACTACTCTCGCCCAAGCACGCTTAACCGGAGTTACGATGGGATCAGGTGCATTAGTCTTTGGTGTGATCGCACCGCGCTCTCGCCGCTGCCCATTCAGCCAACGCCGAGACGCGTCCTCGCGAGGCGTGTTGTCCGTCTTTGCTCGACCGCGCGCTTTGGTCGTTCGCGGCCGACCTTGCGCTCCGCCAAGCGTCGCCGCCGGCCGAGCAGTCGGTGATGGAAAATGTGGCGACGGTGGGAAAGCGGCCTTGTTTGGCCTCGGAGCGAGGCGAGTGGCAAGCCATCTTGCCCCGACGAACACATCGCGGGCTTTCGCGCACATCTTGCTCGCCGTTTCTCGCCATACGGTTGAAAGTTCACGGCCGAGCGGCGGGCGCGCGGCGACCCGCCAAGTGGGTCCGCGGGCGTCTTGCGGATGATGAGGAAAAAGAAAGCGAAAACAAGGCAAATGAAGACGGGCCAGGAAAAGAAAAGGGTGCAACACGAGGACTTCCAGTCACCCATCCTAGTACTACTCGCCCAAGCACGCTTAACCGGAGTTCGATGGGATCCGGTGCATTAGTCTTTGGTGTGATCGCACCCGCTCGCTCGCCGCTGCCCATTCACCCAACGCGAGCGTCCTCGCGAGGGCGTGTTGTCCGTCTTTGCTCGACCGCCGCGCGCTTTGGTCGTTCGCGTGCGACCTTGCGCTCCGCCGCGTCGCCGCCGGCCGAGCAGTCGGTGATGGAAAATGTGGCGACGGTGGGAAAGCGGCCTTGTTTGGCCTCGGGCGAGGCGAGTGGCAAGCCATCTTGCCCGGCGAACACATCGCGGGCTTTCCGCGCACATGCTGCTCGCCGTTTCTCAACATACGGTTCGAAAGTTACGGCCGGGCCGGCGGGCGCCCAGACCCGCCAAGTGGGTCCGCGGGCGTCTTGCGGATGATGAGGAAAAAGCGAAAACAAGGCAAATGAAGACGGACCAGGAAAAGAAAAGGGGTGCAACGAGGACTTCCTGGTCACCCATCCTAGTACTACTCTCGCCCAAGCATGCTTAACTTCGGAGTTCTGATGGGATCCGGTGCATTAGTCTTTGGTGTGATCGCACCACGCTCTCGCCGCTGCCCATTCAGCCCGCCGAGACCGCGTCCTCGCGAGGGCGTGTTGTCCGTCTTTGCTCGACCGCGCTTTGGTCGTTCGCGTGGCCGGCCTTGCGCTCGCCAGCGTCGCGCCCGGCCGAGCAGTCGGTGATGGAAAATGTGGCGACGGTGGGAAGCGGCCTTGTTTGGCCTCGGAGCGAGGCGAGTGGCAACCATCGCGCCCCGCGAACACATCGCGGGCTTCGCGCCATCTTTCGCCGTTTCGCCATACGGTCGAAAGTTCGGCCGGGCAGGCGGGGCCCGCCAAGTGGGTCCGCGGGCGTGCGGATGATGAGGAAAAAGAAATCGAAAACAAGGCAAATGAAGACGGGGAAAAGAAAAGGGTGCAACGAGGACTTCCAGTCACCCATCCTAGTACTACTCGCCAAGCACGCTTAACCGGAGTTCTGATGGGATCCGGTGCATTAGTGCTGGTGTGATCGCACCGCTCTCGCCATGGAAAATGTGGCCCGAACGGTGGGAACACGGCCTTGTTTGGCCTCCGGGCGCGATCGCGGGCTTCATCGCGGGCTTTCGCGCCGCTCTGCCTCGCCGTTTTCGCCATCGGGTGAGGCGGGCCGCCGGGGCCGCGCGGCCCCGCCAAATGGGTCCGCGTCTTGCGCGATGATGAGGAAAAAGCGAAAACAAGGCAAATGAAGACGGGCCGGAAAAGAAAAGGGGTGCAACACGAGGACTTCTCACCCATCCTAGTACTACTCGCCCAAGCACGCTTAACCGGAGTTCGATGGGATCCGGTGCATTAGTCTTTGGTGTGATCGCACCGCGCTGCTCGCCGCTGCCCATTCAACGCCGAGACGCGTCCTCGCGGGGCGTGTTGTCCGTGCTCGACCGCGCGCTTTGGGTCGTTCGCGGCCGACCTTGCGCTCCGCGCGTCGCCGCCGGCCGAGCAGTCGGTGATGGAAAATGTGGCGACGGTGGGAAAGCGGCCTTGTTTGGCCTCGGGCGAGGGCCCAGTGGCAAGCCATCGCCCGCGAACACATCGCGGGCTTTCGCGCACATCTTTCGCCGTTTCGCCATACGGTTCGAAAGTTACGGCGGGCCGGCGGAGGCCATGACCCGCCAAGTGGGTCCGGGCGTCTTGCGGATGATGAGGAAAAAGCGAAAACAAGGCAAATGAAGACGGCCGGAAAAGAAAAGGGGTGCAACACGAGGACTTCCCAGGGGGTCACCCATCCTAGTACTACTATCGCCCAAGCACGCTTAACTTCGGAGTTCTGATGGGATCCGGTGCATTAGTGCTGGTGTGAGCGCACCGATGCTCTCGCTGCCCCATTCAGACCGCGTCCTCGCAGGGGCGTGTTGTCGTCTTGCTCGCGCCGCGCTTTGGTCGTTCGCGTGGCCGACCTTGCGCTCGCGTCGCCGCCGGCCGAGCAGTCGGTGATGGAAAATGTGGCGACGGTGGGAAAGCGGCCTTGTGGCCTCGGGCGAGGCCCAGTGGCAACCATCGCCCCGACGAACACATCGCGGGCTTTCGCGCATCTTTCGCCGTTTCGCCATACGGTTGAAAGTTCACCGGAGCCGGCGCCGTGACCCGACCAAGTGGGTCCGCGGCGTCTTGCGGATGATGAGGAAAAAGCGAAAACAAGGCAAATGAAGACGGGCCGGAAAAGAAAAGGGTGCAACACGAGGACTTCCAGTGTCACCCATCCTAGTACTACTCGCCCAAGCACGCTTAACCGGAGTTCGATGGGATCAGGTGCATTAGTCTTTGGTGTGATCGCACCGCCTCTCGCCGCTGCCCATTCAGCCGAGACGCGTCCTCGCCCGAGGCGTGTTGTCCGTCTTTGCTCCGCCGCGCTTTGGTCGTTCGCGTGGCCGACCTTGCGCTCGCCGCGTCGCCGGCCGAGCAGTCGGTGATGGAAAATGTGGCGACGGTGGAAAGCGGCCTTGTGGCCTCGGGCGAGGGCCCGAGTGGCAAGCCATCGCCCGGACGAACACATCGCGGGCTTTCGCGCACATCTTTCGCCGTTTCGCCATACGGTTCGAAAGTTCACGGCCGAGCGGGGCGCCCGACCGCCAAGTGGGTCCGCGGGCGTCTTGCGGATGATGAGGAAAAAGCGAAAACAAGGCAAATGAAGACGGGCCAGGAAAAGAAAAGGGTGCAACGGACTTCCAGTCACCCATCCTAGTACTACTCTCGCCAGCACGCTTAACCGGAGTTCGATGGGATCAGGTGCATTAGTCTTTGGTGTGATCGCACCGCTGCTCTCGCCACTGCCCCATTCAGCAACGCGAGACGCGTCCTCGCGAGGCGTGTTGTCCGTCTTTGCTCGGCCGCGCTTTGTCGTTCGCGTGGCCGGCCTTGCGCTCGCCGCGTCGCCGCCGGCCGAACAGTCGGTGATGGAAAATGTGGCGACGGTGGGAAGCGGCCTTGTTTGGCCTCGGAGCGAGGGCCAGAGTGGCAAGCCATCTTGCCCGACGAACACATCGCGGGCTTTCGCGCATCTTGCTCGCCGTTTCGCCATACGGTTCGAAAGTTCACGGCCGGGCAGGCGGCCGCGACCCGCCAAGTGGGTCCGCGGCGTCTTGCGGATGATGAGGAAAAAGCGAAAACAAGGCAAATGAAGACGGGCGGAAAAGAAAAGGGGTGCAACACGAGGACTTCCAGTCACCCATCCTAGTACTACTCGCCAAGCACGCTTAACCGGAGTTCGATGGGATCAGGTGCATTAGTCTTTGGTGTGATCGCACCGCCGCTCGCGCCGCCCATTCAGCCGAGACGCGTCCTCGCCCGAGGCGTGTTGTCCGTCTTTCTCGACCGCCGCGCTTTGGTCGTTCGCGTGGCCGACGCGCTCGCAAGCGTCGCCGCCGCCGAGCAGTCGGTGATGGAAAATGGCGACGGTGGGAAAGCGGCCTTGTTTGGCCTCGGAGCGAGCCAGTGGCAAGCCATGCCCGACGAACACATCGCGGGCTTTCGCGCACATCTTGCTCGCCGTTTCGCCATACGGTTCGAAGTTACGGCCGGGCAGCGGCGGCGCCCGCCAACCGTGGGTCCGCGTCTTGCGGATGATGAGGAAAAAGCGAAAACAAGGCAAATGAAGACGGGCCAGGAAAAGAAAAGGGGTGCAACACGAGGACTTCCAGTCACCCATCCTAGTACTACTCGCCCACGCTTAACCGGAGTTCGATGGGATCAGGTGCATTAGTCTTTGGTGTGATCGCACCCGCTCTCGCCGCTGCCCATTCAGCGAGACCGCGTCCTCGCGAGGGCGTGTTGTCCGTCTTTGCTCGGCCGCGCTTTGGTCGTTCGCGTGGCCGACCTTGCGCTCGCCGCGTCGCGCCGGCGAGCAGTCGGTGATGGAAAATGTGGCGACGGTGGGAAAGCGGCCTTGTTTGGCCTCGGAGCGAGGGCAGTGGCAAGCCATCGCCCGACGAACACATCGCGGGCTTTCGCGCACATCTTGCTCGCCGTTTCGCCATACGGTTCGAAAGTTCACGGCCGGGCGGCGGCGCCCATGACGCCAACCGTGGGTCCGCGGCGTCGCGATGATGAGGAAAAAGCGAAAACAAGGCAAATGAAGGCGGGGGAAAAGAAAAGGGGTGCAACACGAGGACTTCCCGGTCACCCATCCTAGTACTACTCGCCCAAGCACGCTTAACCGGAGTTGATGGGATCAGGTGCATTAGTCTTTGGTGTGATCGCACCGCGCTCTCGCCGCTGCCATTCAGCAGCGAGACCGCGTCCTCGCGGGGCGTGTTGTCCGTCTTTGCTCACCGCCGCGCTTTGGTCGTTCGCGTGGCCGACCTTGCGCTCGCGCGTCGCCGCCCGGCCGAGCAGTCGGTGATGGAAAATGTGGCGACGGTGGGAAACGGCCTTGTTTGGCCTCGGAGCGAGGGCCCAGTGGCGCCATCGCGCGAACACATCGCGGGCTTTCGCGCATCTTGCTCGCCGTTTCGCCATACGGTGGAAACGTTACGGGCGGGAGCGGGGGGGGCCACGACCCCGCCAACCGTGGGTCTTGCGGATGATGAAAAAAAAGCGAAAACAAGGCAAATGAAGCGGAAGGAAAAGAAAAGGGTGCAACACGAGGACTTCCAGTCACCCATCCTAGTACTACTCGCCCAAGCACGCTTAACCGGAGTTGATGGGATCAGGTGCATTAGTCTTTGGTGTGATCGCACTGCTCGCCGCTGCCCATTCACAGCGAGACGCGTCCTCGCGAGGGCGTGTTGTCGTCTTTGCTCGACCGCGCTTTGGGTCGTTCGCGTGGCCGACCTTGCGCTCCGCCAAGCGTCGCCGCCGGCCGAGCAGTCGGTGATGGAAAATGTGGCGACGGTGGGAAAGCGGCCTTGTGCCTCGGGCGAGGCGAGTGGCAAGCCATCGCCCGAGCGAACACATCGCGGGCTTTCGCGCACATCTTGCTCGCCGTTTCGCCATACGGTTCGAAAGTTCACGGCCGGGCAGGCGGGCCATGGCCCGCCAGTGGGTCCGCGGCGTCTTGCGGATGATGAGGAAAAAGCGAAAACAAGGCAAATGAAGCGGACCGGAAAAAGAAAAGGGTGCAACACGAGGACTTCCAGTCACCCATCCTAGTACTACTCGCCCAAGCACGCTTAACCGGAGTTGATGGGATCGGTGCATTAGTCTTTGGTGTGATCGCACCGCGCTCTCGCCTGCCCATTCAACGCGAGACGCGTCCTCGCCGAGGATGTGTTGTCCGTCTTTGCTCGCCGCGCGCTTTGGTCGTTCGCGTGGCCGACCTTGCGCTCGCCGCGTCGCCGCCGGCCGAAACAGTCGGTGATGGAAAATGTGGCGACGGTGGGAAAGCGGCCTTGTTTGGCCTCGGGCGAGGCGAGTGGCAAGCCATCGCCCCAGCGAACACATCGCGGGCTTTCGCGCGCACATCTTCTTCGCCGTTTCGCCATACGGTTCGAAAGTTCACGGCCGGGCAGGGGCGGCGCCGACCCATGCCAAGTGGGTCCGCGGCGTCTTGCGGATGATGAGGAAAAAGCGAAAACAAGGCAAATGAAGACGGCCAGGAAAAGAAAAGGGGTGCAACACGAGGACTTCCAGTCACCCATCCTAGTACTACTCGCCCAAGCACGCTTAACCGGAGTTCGATGGGATCCGGTGCATTAGTCTTTGGTGTGATCGCACCGCTGCTCTCGCCGCTGCCCATTCACGCGAGACGCGTCCTCGCGAGGCGTGTTGTCCGTCTTTGCTCGACCGCCGCGCTTTGGTCGTTCGCGGCCGACCTTGCGCTCATGGCGTCGCCGCCCGGCCGAGCAGTCGGTGATGGAAAATGTGGCGACGGTGGGAAGCGGCCTTGTGGCCTCGGAGCGAGGGAGAGTGGCAACCATCGCCCCCAGCGAACACATCGCGGGCTTTCGCGCGCATCTTCTCGCCGTTTCGCCATACGGTTCGAAGTTACGGCCGGGCAGGCGGGCCGCCCGACCAAGTGGGTCCGCGAGCGTCTTGCGGATGATGAGGAAAAAGCGAAAACAAGGCAAATGAAAGCGGGCCGGAAAAGAAAAGGGGTGCAACACGAGGACTTCCGGTCACCCATCCTAGTACTACTCTGGCCCAAGCACGCTTAACTTCGGAGTTCTGATGGGATCCGGTGCATTAGTCTTTGGTGTGATCGCACCGCGCTCGCCGCTGCCCATTCAGAGCGACGCGTCCTCGCGAGGGCGTGTTGTCCGTCTTCTCCCGCGCCGCGCTTTGGTCGTTCGCGGCCGGCCTTGCGCTCGCGTCGCCGCCGGCCGAGCAGTCGGTGATGGAAAATGTGGCGACGGTGGGAAAGCGGCCTTGTGGCCTCGGAGCGAGGGCCCAGTGGCAAGCCATCGCCCCAGCGAACACATCGCGGGCTTTCGCGCGCATCTTGCTCGCCGTTTCGCCATACGGTTCGAAGTTCACGGCCGGGCAGGCGGCCATGCCCCGCCAAGTGGGTCCGCGGCGTCTTGCGATGATGAGGAAAAAGCGAAAACAAGGCAAATGAAGCGGACCGGAAAAGAAAAGGGGTGCAACGAGGACTTCCAGGTCACCCATCCTAGTACTACTCGCCCAAGCACGCTTAACCGGAGTTCGATGGGATCCGGTGCATTAGTCTTTGGTGTGATCGCACCGCTCTCGCCGCTGCCCATTCAGCCGAGACGCGTCCTCGCCCGAGGGTGTTGTCGTCTTGCTCGGCCGCCGCGCTTGGTCGTTCGCGTGGCCGCGCGTCGCCGCCGGCGAGCAGTCGGTGATGGAAAATGTGGCGACGGTGGGAAAGCGGCCTTGTGGCCTCGGAGCGAGGCGAGTGGCAAGCCATCGCCCCGACGAACACATCGCGGGCTTTCGCGCACATCTTTCGCCGTTTCGCCATACGGTTCGAAGTTCACGGCCGGGCGGCGGCCGCCCGCCATGCCAAGTGGGTCCGGCGTCTTGCGGATGATGAGGAAAAAGCGAAAACAAGGCAAATGAAGACGGGCCGGAAAAGAAAAGGGTGCAACGAGGACTTCGGTCACCCATCCTAGTACTACTCTCGCCAAGCACGCTTAACCGGAGTTCGATGGGATCCGGTGCATTAGTCTTTGGTGTGATCGCACCGCTGCTCGCCGCTGCCCATTCAGCCGAGACGCGTCCTCGCGGGGCGTGTTGTCCGTCTTGCTCGGCCGCGCGCTTTGGTCGTTCGCGGCCGCCATGCGCTCCGCGCGTCGCCGCCGGGCCGAGCAGTCGGTGATGGAAAATGTGGCGACGGTGGGAAAGCGGCCTTGTCGGCCTCGGAGCGAGGCCAGTGGCAACCATCGCCCGACGAACACATCGCGGGCTTTCGCGCACATCTTGCTCGCCGTTTCGCCATACGGTTCGAAAGTTCACGGCCGGAGGCGGCGCCAGCGCCAACCAAGTGGGTCCAGCGTCTTGCGGATGATGAGGAAAAAGCGAAAACAAGGCAAATGAAGCGGAGGAAAAGAAAAGGGGTGCAACGAGGACTTCCAGGTCACCCATCCTAGTACTACTCGCCCAAGCACGCTTAACCGGAGTTCGATGGGATCCGGTGCATTAGTCTTTGGTGTGATCGCACCGCGCTCGCCGCGCTGCCCATTCAGCGCGAGACCGCGTCCTCGCCCGAGGGCGTGTTGTCCGTCTTTGCTCGACCGCGCTTTGGTCGTTCGCGTGGCCGACGCGCTCGCCGCGTCGCCGCCGGCCGAGAGCAGTCGGTGATGGAAAATGTGGCGACGGTGGGAAAGCGGCCTTGTGGCCTCGGAGCGAGGCCCAGTGGCAACCGCCCGACGAACACATCGCGGGCTTTCGCGCATCTTGCTCGCCGTTTCGCCATACGGTTCGAAGTTCACGGCCGGGGCAGGCGGCGCCGCCAAGTGGGTCCGCGGCGTCTTGCGATGATGAGGAAAAAGCGAAAACAAGGCAAATGAAGACGGGCCGGAAAAGAAAAGGGTGCAACGAGGACTTCCAGGTCACCCATCCTAGTACTACTCGCCAAGCACGCTTAGATGGGATCCGTGCATTAGTCTTTGGTGTGATCGCACCGTGTTGTCTCGTTCGCGGCCCGCCGCCGTCGGTGATGGAAAATGTGGCGACGGTGGGAAAGCGGCCTTGTCGGCCTCGCTTCGCCGTTTCGCCATCTCTTCGAGTAGAACGCGAGTTCGGCGGCAGGCCGGCCGCCCACGCCAAGTGGTCGCGGGCGCGGATGATGAGGAAAAAGCGAAAACAAGGCAAATGAAGCGGAGGAAAAGAAAAGGGTGCAACGAGGACTTCCAGTCACCCATCCTAGTACTACTCGCCAAGCACGCTTAACCGGAGTTCGATGGGATCGGTGCATTAGTCTTTGGTGTGATCGCACCCGCCTCGCTCGCCGCTGCCCATTCAGCCAGCGAGACCGCGTCCTCGCAGGGGCGTGTTGTCGTCTTTGCTCGGCCGCGCGCTTTGGTCGTTCGCGCGGCCGACCATGCGCTCATGGCGTCGCCGCCGGCCGAAACGGTCGGTGATGGAAAATGTGGCGACGGTGGGAAAGCGGCCTTGTTTGGCCTCGGAGCGAGGCCCAGTGGCAAGCCATCGCGCCAGCGAACACATCGCGGGCTTTCGCGCCATCTTGCTCGCCGTTTCCGCCATACGGTTCGAAAGTTCACGGCCGGGCGAGCCGGCGCCATGACCCAACAGTGGGTCCGCGGCGTCTTGCGGATGATGAGGAAAAAGCGAAAACAAGGCAAATGAAAGCGGGCCAGGAAAAGAAAAGGGGTGCAACGCGAGGACTTCAGTCACCCATCCTAGTACTACTCGCCAAGCACGCTTAACCGGAGTTCGATGGGATCCGGTGCATTAGTCTTTGGTGTGATCGCACCCGCTCTCGCCGCTGCCATTCAGCCCAGGCCGAGACCGCGTCCTCGCCAGGGGCGTGTTGTCCGTCTTTGCTCGACGCCGCGCTTTGGGTCGTTCGCGGCGGCCGCCTTGCGCTCGCGCCGCCGGCCGAGCAGTCGGTGATGGAAAATGTGGCGACGGTGGGAAAGCGGCCTTGTTTGGCCTCGGAGCGAGGCGAGTGGCAAGCCAGCGCCCGGCAGCGAACACATCGCGGGCTTTCGCGCACATCTTGCTCGCCGTTTCGCCATACGGTTCGAAAGTTCACGGCCGGGCAGGCGCGCGCCATGACCGCCCGTGGGTCCCGCGCGTCTTGCGGATGATGAGGAAAAAGCGAAAACAAGGCAAATGAAGCGGGGAAAAGAAAAGGGGTGCAACGAGGACTTCCAGTCACCCATCCTAGTACTACTCGCCCACGCTTAACCGGAGTTCGATGGGATCCGGTGCATTAGTCTTTGGTGTGATCGCACCGCTCTCGCCGCTGCCCATTCGCCAGCGAGACGCGTCCTCGCGGGGCGTGTTGTCCGTCTTGCTCGACCGCGCGCTTTGGTCGTTCGCGGCCGGCCATGCGCTCGCCAGCGTCGCCGCCGGCCGAGCAGTCGGTGATGGAAAATGTGGCGACGGTGGGAAAGCGGCCTTGTGTGGCCTCGGGCGAGGCCCAGTGGCAAGCCATCGCGCCCAGCGAACACATCGCGGGCTTTCGCGCACATCTTGCTCGCCGTTTCGCCATACGGTTCGAAAGTTCACGGCCGAGCGGGCGCCGCGACCCCGCCAAGTGGGTCCAGCGTGCGCGGATGATGAGGAAAAAGCGAAAACAAGGCAAATGAAGACGGGCCGGAAAAGAAAAGGGTGCAACGAGGACTTCCAGTCACCCATCCTAGTACTACTCGCCAAGCACGCTTAACCGGAGTTCGATGGGATCCGGTGCATTAGTCTTTGGTGTGATCGCACCGCCGCTCTCTCGCCGCTGCCCATTCAGCGCGAGACGCGTCCTCGCGAGGGGCGTGTTGTCCGTCTTTGCTCGGCCGCCGCGCTTTGGTCGTTCGCGTGGCCGCCTTGCGCTCGCCAGCGTCGCCACGCCGAAGCAGTCGGTGATGGAAAATGTGGCCCGAACGGTGGGAAAACGGCCTTGTTTGGCCTCCGGAACGGGGGCCCAGAGTGGCAAGCCACGCTGCCCCCGCTGACGAACACATCGCGGGCTTTCCGCAAACATGCTGCTCGCCGTTTCTCGCCATACGGTTCGAAAGTTACGGCCGGGCAGGCGGCGTGCCGACCGCCAAGTGGGTCCGCGGGCGTCTTGCGATGATGAGGAAAAAGCGAAAACAAGGCAAATGAAGACGGAGGAAAAGAAAAGGGTGCAACGAGGACTTCCAGGTCACCCATCCTAGTACTACTCGCCCAACGCTTAACCGGAGTTCGATGGGATCCGGTGCATTAGTCTTTGGTGTGATCGCACCTTCGCTCTCGCCTGCCCATTCATTCAGCCGAGACCGTCCTCGCGAGGCGTGTTGTCCGTCTTTGCTCGACCGCGCGCTTTGTCGTTCGCGTGGCCGCCTTGCGCTCGCCGCGTCGCCGCCGAGTCGGTGATGGAAAATGTGGCGAGCGGTGGGAAAGCGGCCTTGTTTGGCCTCGGAGCGAGGGCCCGAGTGGCAACGCGCCCAGCGAACACATCGCGGCTTTCGCGCATCTTGCTCGCCGTTTCTCAACATACGGTTCGAAAGTTACGGCCGGGCAGGCGGCGCCGCCGCCCCGGTGGGTCCGCGTGCGTCTTGGATGATGAGGAAAAAGCGAAAACAAGGCAAATGAAGACGGAAGGAAAAGAAAAGGGTGCAACGCGAGGACTTCCTGGGGTCACCCATCCTAGTACTACTCGCCCCACGCTTAACCGGAGTTCGATGGGATCCGGTGCATTAGTCTTTGGTGTGATCGCACCCGCGCTCGCCGCTGCCCGAGACCGCGTCCTCGCCCGAGGGCGTGTTGTCCGTCTTTGCTCCGCGCGCTTTGGTCGTTCGCGGCCGGCCTGCGCTCGGCGTCGCCGCCGGCGAGCAGTCGGTGATGGAAAATGTGGCGACGGTGGGAAAGCGGCCTTGTTTGGCCTCGGAGCGAGGCCGAGTGGCAAGCCACGCCCGACGAACACATCGCGGGCTTTCGCGCGCATCTTTCGCCGTTTCGCCATACGGTTCGAAAGTTACGGCCGGGCGGCGCCGCGCGACCCGCCAAGTGGGTCCGCGGCGTCGCGATGATGATGAGGAAAAAGCGAAAACAAGGCAAATGAAGCGGCCAGGAAAAGAAAAGGGTGCAACGAGGACTTCCAGTCACCCATCCTAGTACTACTCGCCAAGCACGCTTAACCGGAGTTCGATGGGATCGGTGCATTAGTCTTTGGTGTGATCGCACCGCTCTCGCCGCTGCATTCAGCCGAGACGCGTCCTCGCGAGGGCGTGTTGTCCGTCTTCTCGACCGCCGCGCTTTGTCGTTCGCGGCCGCTTGCGCTCCGCCGCGTCGCCGGCCGAGCAGTCGGTGATGGAAAATGTGGCGACGGTGGGAAAGCGGCCTTGTTTGGCCTCGGGCGAGGCCCAGTGGCCACGCGCCCCGACGAACACATCGCGGGCTTTCCGACATCTTTCGCCGTTTCGCCATACGGTCGAAAGTTACGGCCGGGCAGGCGGGCGGCCGCCATGCCGTGGGTCCGCGGGCGTCGCGGATGATGAGGAAAAAGCGAAAACAAGGCAAATGAAGACGGACGGAAAAGAAAAGGGTGCAACGAGGACTTCCAGTGGTCACCCATCCTAGTACTACTCGCCCACGCTTAACCGGAGTTCGATGGGATCCGGTGCATTAGTCTTTGGTGTGATCGCACCATCGCTCTCGCCGCTGCCCATTCAACGCGAGACCGCGTCCTCGCGAGGGCGTGTTGTCCGTCTTTGCTCGACCGCGCGCTTTGGTCGTTCGCGGCCCGACCTTGCGCTCGCCAGCGTCGCCGCCCGAGCAGTCGGTGATGGAAAATGTGGCGACGGTGGGAAAGCGGCCTTGTTTGGCCTCGGGCGAGGCCCGAGTGGCAAGCCACGCCCCGACGAACACATCGCGGGCTTTCGCGCCGCATCTTCGCCGTTTCGCCATACGGTTCGAAAGTTACGGCCGGGCGGCGGCCGCGTGACCGCCAACCGTGGTCCCGTGCGTGCGCGATGATGAGGAAAAAGCGAAAACAAGGCAAATGAAGACGGACCGGAAAAGAAAAGGGGTGCAACGAGGACTTCCAGTCACCCATCCTAGTACTACTCGCCACGCGCTTAACCGGAGTTCGATGGGATCCGGTGCATTAGTCTTTGGTGTGATCGCACCGCCGCGCTCGCCGCTGCCCATTCAACGCCGAGACCGCGTCCTCGCCCGAGGGCGTGTTGTCCGTCTTTCTCGACCGCCGCGCTTTGGTCGTTCGCGGCCGCCTTGCGCTCCGCGTCGCCGCCCGGCGAGCGGTCGGTGATGGAAAATGTGGCGACGGTGGGAAAGCGGCCTTGTTTGGCCTCGGGCGAGCGGGCCCAGTGGAACCACAAGCCGCACGACGAACACATCGCGGGCTTTCCGCGCACATGCTGTTCGCCGTTTCTCGCCATACGGTTCGAAAGTTACGGCCGGGCGGCGGGCGGCCCGCCAACCGTGGGTCCCGCGTGCGTGCGCGGATGATGAGGGGGAAAATGAAACTGAAAACAAGGCAAATGAAGACGGACCAGGAAAAGAAAAGGGGTGCAACGAGGACTTCCAGTCACCCATCCTAGTACTACTCGCCCACGCTTAACCGGAGTTCGATGGGATCCGGTGCATTAGTCTTTGGTGTGATCGCACCCGCTGCGCTCGCCGCCCATTCAGCGCGAGACCGCGTCCTCGCGGGGCGTGTTGTCCGTCTTTGCTCGACCGCGCTTTGGTCGTTCGCGGCCGGCTTGCGCTCCGCCAGCGTCGCCGCCGAGAACGGTCGGTGATGGAAAATGTGGCGACGGTGGGAAAGCGGCCTTGTGGCCTCGGGCGAGGCCCGAGTGGCAAGCCGCGCCGACGAACACATCGCGGGCTTTCGCGACATCGCTCGCCGTTTCTCAACATACGGTTCGAAAGTTACGGCCGGAGCGGCGGCCGCGACCAACCGTGGGTCCGCGCGTGCGCGGATGATGAGGAAAAAGCGAAAACAAGGCAAATGAAGACGACCGGAAAAGAAAAGGGGTGCAACGAGGACTTCCTGGGGTCACCCATCCGAGAACTACTCTCGCCCACGCACGCTTAACTTCGGAGTTCTGCTGGGATCCGGTGCATTAGTCTTTGGTGTGATCGCACCGCTCTCGCCGCTGCCCATTCAACGCCGAGACCGCGTCCTCGCGAGGGCGTGTTGTCCGTCTTTGCTCGGCCCGCGCGCTTTGGTCGTTCGCGGCCGGCCATGCGCTCGAAGCGTCGCCGCCGGCCGAGAACGGTCGGTGATGGAAAATGTGGCGACGGTGGGAAACGGCCTTGTGGCCTCCGAACGGGGCCCAGAGTGAGCCAGCGCCCCGACGAACACATCGCGGGCTTTCGCGCATCTTTCGCCGTTTCGCCATACGGTTCGAAGTTACGGCCGAGCGGGCGAGCGACCCATGCCATCCGTGGGTCCCGCGGGCGTGCGCGGATGATGAGGGGGAAAAAGAAACTGAAAACAAGGCAAATGAAGACGGACCGGAAAAGAAAAGGGGTGCAACGCGAGGACTTCCCAGGGGGTCACCCATCCTAGTACTACTCTCGCCCAAGCACGCTTAACTTCGGAGTTCTGATGGGATCCGGTGCATTAGTGCTGGTGTGATCGCAGCCGCTCTCGCCGCCGCCCATTCAACGCCGAGACCGCGTCCTCGCGGGGCGTGTTGTCCGTCTTTGCTCGGCCGCGCGCTTTGGTCGTTCGCGGCCGGCCTTGCGCTCGCCAAAGCGTCGCCGCCGCCGAGCAGTCGGTGATGGAAAATGTGGCGACGGTGGGAAACGGCCTTTTGGCCTCGGGCGAGGCCCAGAGTGGCAAGCCGCGCCCCGAGCGAACACATCGCGGGCTTTCGCGCACATCTTTCGCCGTTTCGCCATACGGTTCGAAGTTACGGCTCGGGCGGCGAGCGCCATGGCCCGGCCGCCAAGTGGGTCCAGCGTGCGCGAATGATGAGGGGGAAAAGGAAACTGAAAACAAGGCAAATGAAGACGGACCGGAAAAGAAAAGGGGTGCAACACCAGGACTTCCCAGGGGGTCACCCATCCTAGTACTACTCTCGCCCAAGCACGCTTAACTTCGGAGTTCTGATGGGATCGGTGCATTAATCTTTGGTGTGATCGCACCGCGCTCGCCGCCCCATTCAGCAACGCCGAGACCGTCCTCGCCCGAGGCGTGTTGTCCGTCTTTGCTCGACCGCGCGCTTTGGTCGTTCGCGGCCGGCCATGCGCTCCGCCCAAAGCGTCGCCGCCGGCCGAAACGCAGTCGGTGATGGAAAATGTGGCGACGGTGGGAAACGGCCTTGTCCGCCTCCGAACGGGCGAGGCCCAGTGGCAAGCCATGCTGCCCCCGCCGACGAACACATCGCGGGCTTTCCGCGCACATGCTGCTCGCCGTTTCCCGCCATACGGTTCGAAAGTTACGGCCGGGCAGGCGGGCCGCCACCGCCAACCGTGTCCGCGGGCGTGCGCGATGATGAGGAAAAAGCGAAAACAAGGCAAATGAAGACGGACCGGAAAAGAAAAGGGTGCAACACGAGGACTTCCGGGTGACCCATCCTAGTACTACTCTCGCCAAGCACGCTTAACCGGAGTTCGATGGGATCGGTGCATTAGTCTTTGGTGTGATCGCACCGCTCTCGCCGCCGCCCATTCACCAACGCCGAGACCGCGTCCTCGCCCGAGGATGTGTTGTCCGTCTTTGCTCGCCGCGCTTTGGGCGTTCGCGTGGCCGCCTTGCGCTCGCCGCGTCGCCGGCGCGCCGCCGCCGAAACAGTCGGTGATGGAAAATGTGGCGACGGTGGGAAACGGCCTTGTCGGCCTCGGGCGAGGCCCAGTGGCAAGCCATCGCCGCCGACGAACACATCGCGGGCTTTCGCGACATCTTTCGCCGTTTCGCCATACGGTTCGAAAGTTACGGCCGGGCGGCGGCGCCAGACCCGCCAACCGTGGGTCCCGCGGGCGTGCGCGGATGATGAGGGGGAAAAAGAAACTGAAAACAAGGCAAATGAAGACGGACCGGAAAAGAAAAGGGGTGCAACACGAGGACTTCCCAGGGGGTCACCCATCCTAGTACTACTCTCGCCCAAGCACGCTTAACTTCGGAGTTCTGATGGGATCCAGTGCATTAGTCTTTGGTGTGATCGCACCGCTTGCTCTCGCCGCTGCCCATTCAGCCCGCCGAGACCGCGTCCTCGCCCGAGGATGTGTTGTCCGTCTTTGCTCGACCGCCGCTGGTCGTTCGCGTGGCCGCCTTGCGCTCCGCGTCGCGCCGGCCGAGCAGTCGGTGATGGAAAATGTGGCCCGAACGGTGGGAAAACGGCCTTGTCTGGCCTCCGGAACGGGGGCCCAGAGTGGCAAGCCATGCTGCCCCCGCTGACGAACACATCGCGGGCTTTCCGCGCACATGCTGCTCGCCGTTTCTCGCCATACGGTTCGAAAGTTACGGCTTCCGGAGCCCGGGGCAGGGCCGCCGCGCTGACCCCGCCAACCGTGGGTCCCGCGGGCGTGCGCGGATGATGAGGGGGAAAAAGAAACTGAAAACAAGGCAAATGAAGACGGACCGGAAAAGAAAAGGGGTGCAACGCGAGGACTTCCCAGGGGGTCACCCATCCTAGTACTACTCTCGCCCAAGCACGCTTAACTTCGGAGTTCTGATGGGATCCGGTGCATTAGTGCTGGTGTGATCGCACCAGATCGCTCGCCGCCGCCCATTCACCAACGCCGACGCGTCCTCGCCCGAGGATGTGTTGTCCGTCTGCTCGACGCCGCGCTTTGGGTCGTTCGCGTGGCCGCCTTGCGCTCCGCCCAAGCGTCGCCGCCGCCGAGCAGTCGGTGATGGAAAATGTGGCGACGGTGGGAAAGCGGCCTTGTCGGCCTCGGGCGAGGCCCAGAGTGGCAAGCGCCTCGCTGACGAACACATCGCGGGCTTTCCGCGCACATGCTGCTCGCCGTTTCTCGCCATACGGTTCGAAAGTCGGCGGCTCGGGCGGCGCCGACCATCGCCATGTGGGTCCATGGCGCGCGATGATGAGGAAAAGAAAGCGAAAACAAGGCAAATGAAGACGGACCGGAAAAGAAAAGGGGTGCAACACGAGGACTTCCCAGGGGGTCACCCGTCCCAGTACTGCTCTCGCCCAAGCACGCTTAACTTCGGAGTTCTGATGGGATCCAGTGCATTAGTGCTGGCGTGATTGCACCCGCACTGCCCTCGCCGCCTGCCCCATTCAGCCCAACGCCGAGACCGCGTCCCTCGCCCGAGGGATGTGTTGTCCGTGCTGCTCCGACCGCCGCGCTTTCGGGTCGTTCTCGCAGCGGCCGGCCTTGCGCTCCGCCCAAGGCGTCGCCGCCCGGAGAGCAGTCGGTGATGGAAAAAGTGGCGACGGTGCAGCGGCCATGTCGCCTCGGGCGAGGCGAGTGGCAAGCCATCGCCCGTGAGCACGTCGCGGGCTTTCCGCGCACATGCTGCTCGCCGTTTCTCAACATACGGTTCGAAAGTTACGGCCGGGCGGCGGGCCGCCGCTTAGACCGCTTCGCCCGGAAGTGTTGTCCGTGATCGCGCGGCCGGTTGCGCCGCGTCGCCGCGTGCCGCGTCGGCCTAGAACGGTCGATGGAAAAAGTGGCTCGAGCGGTGGGAAAGCGGCCTTGTTTGGCCTCGGAGCGAGGTCCCAGTGGCAAGCCAGCGCCCCGACGAGCACATCGCGGGATTTCGCACACATCTCTCGCCGTTTCTCCACATACGGTTCGAAAGTTACGGCCGAGCGGGGCGGCCATGGCCCGCCATGGGTCCAGCGCGCGGATGATGAGGGGGAAAAGGAAACGGAAAACAAGGCAAATGAAGACGGACCGGAAAAGAAAAGGGGTGCAACACGAGGACTTCCCAGGGGGTCACCCGTCCCAGTACTGCTCTCGCCCAAGCACGCTTAACTTCGGAGTTCTGATGGGATCCAGTGCATTAGTGCTGGCGTGATCGCACCCGCACTGCCCTCGCCGCCTGCCCCATTCAGCCCAACGCCGAGACCGCGAACCTCGCCCGAGGGATGTGTTGTCCGTCGCCCGACCGCCGCTTTGGTCTCGCGTGACGGCCTTGCGCTCGCCTGGCGTCGCCGCCGCCAGAACGGTCGGTGATGGAAAAAGTGGCGACGGTGGGAAAGCGGCCTGTCGCCCTCGGGCGGGGCCCAGAGTGGCGAGCCATGCTGCCCCCGCAGACGAGCACGTCGCGGGCTTTCCGCGCACATGCTGCTCGCCGTTTCTCGACATACGGTTCGAAAGTTACGGCTTCCGGAGCCCGGGGCAGGACCGCCGCGCTATTCAGCCCAACGCCGAGACCGCTTCCCTCGACCGGGGGAAGTGTTGTCCGTGATCGCAGCGGCCGGCCTTGCGCTGCGCCAAAGGTTGCTCGCGACGGTGCCGCCGTCGGCCTAGGAACGGTCGAGCTAAAGGAAAAAGTGGCTCGAACGGTGGGAAAACGGCCTTGTTTGGCCTCCGGAACGGGGTCCCAGATTGGCAAGCGACGCTGCCCCCGCAGACGAGCACATCGCGGGATTTTCGCACACATGCTGCTCGCCGTTTCTCGCCATACGGTTCGAAAGTTACGGCTTACGGAGCCCGGGGCAGGACCGCCGCGCTGATCCCGCCAACCGGGGGTCCCGCGGGCGTGCGTGGATGATGAGGGGGAAAAAGAAACTAAAAACAAGGCAAAGGAAAACGGACCGGAAAAGAAAAGGGGTGCAACACGAGGACTTCCCAGGGGGTCACCCATCCTCATACTACTCTCGCCCAAATACGCTTAATTTCGGAGTTCTGATGGGATCCGGTGCATTAGTGCTGGTGTGATTGCACCCGCCACGGTCTCGCCGCCTGCCCTATTCAGCCCAACGCCGAGACCGCATCCCTCGCCCGGGTGAAGTGTTGGTGGATTGATTGTCCACTATGATTACCTTCTTGGAGTTCAAGACAAGAGTAACATTATTGTCGTTAGTCAATTGGAAAATCGAAAGAAGATTATGAGATATTTATGGCACATGTAAGATAGATCAAAGTTTTAGAATGGAATTGAAAGTGATTAGTTTACCTAGTCCAGTGTGTTTAGTGGGTAGAGAGGAGCCATTTCCCATAAAGACTGATTCTTCACCTTTATATTCTTCATAAGTGGTAAACTAAGAAAGGTTGTTGGCTACATGATTGGTAGCCCCTGAGTCAAAAATCCAATTGACATTTCCTTTCACAACTAGTTGAACCTGAGTAGACATAGCTTGTTTATTTGTCTTAGAAATGGCATAATGTGTGCCATCATAGCAATGCCAACAATCTAGAGTAACATGGTTCTTCTTGCCACAAATCTAGCAATACTCTGGAGTTGAAACAGAGGATACAGTGGTAGAAGGAGCTGGTTGATGACCTCATCTCCTTCCTACCTGACTTTATCCTTTATTATTTTGATTTCTACCTCTGCGTCTATTAATAGATGACTGAGTGTAAAGAACCTGATGAGTAATGTTGGCATCAAAAGAGATGTTTGAGGCTACTCATTGAAGGTCCAGCTTTTCTACAAGTAACAGGCCGGCCAATTCTATAAGTGTGAGGGAGAATTTACTAAGTTTAATAGATGATCTGAGTTGATTATACTATGAAGGAAGTCCTCTAAGAATGTAAAGTATGAGATCTTCATTAGAAACACCAACAGATGCAAGCCAATTAGTGATGCCTTTGATCTTATCTAAATACTACTACAGAGTTTTGGGTCCCTTGGACAAGGCAAGCAACTTGTTCTTGAGCTGATGAATGTCAACTCCTGACAAGAAGTTGAACCTCTTATCAAGTGTATCCCATATCTCTATAGTAGTTTTGAGAAAAAGAATTTGATTATGAGCTTGTGGTGATATCAATGAGATTAGGCAAGTGCGAAGCTTCTTATCAATGGTGTGCCATTCAGCGAAGGTAGGATTAGGCTCAAAATTGCCATCGGAGTTGGGAAGAAGCTTGATAGGGCAAGGTTTAAGACCTTCCACATGATTAAGAAGATCATATGCATGTAGGACACCTTCCATTTGATTCCTCCAAGACATATAATTTGTGTTATCGAGCTTGATTGAGACGAAGGAGCCATAATTTTGCATCAGCTCCTTCAAATTAGCAAGATTAACTGACATTTGTGTAATAGCCATGATGTGTTGTGTTTGTGTGTGCTTGCATTGTAATTTACCTACGTTTAAGAAGTATTAAGTGCTCAAAAAGATGCATTGGTGTAATACCTTGGATAAGAATAGGCTTAAGCATAAACAAATGTACATATCGAGTTTAAGAGACAAATTGCTACAGTAATTGCTTGTTTTCAATGATTTAGGTGAACTTTGGGTTAAGATCGAGATTGGGCGATGATAGGTAATAAAGATGGGAGATGTACGAGCCAAAAGGAGAAGATCGGAGGCCGAAAAGACAAAGAATGGAGGAAAGAAGCCAGCCGGACGACCAAGAAGAAGGAGCCGGTCGACCGACCACTTTAGAGAGGTGCCAAAAATAGCCGGACGACCACCCCTCCAAAGCCAGTCGACTGGCCATTCCAGAGAGCATCACCAAAAAGCCAGTCGAGCTAAGAGAAGAAGTCCGGTCGACCGACAGTTCGTGAAAAGCCGATATAAAAGCCCGATTTTCAGACTAAAAGGGGGATCTTTTTGGAGAGTTTTTGGATAATTTTTAGAGAGGATCTTTACACACCCATCACCCACACACACACACACACTTAACCCTAGTCTTCACCTACAACACACACACTCTCTCACACATTTCATCACTTTGGAGCAAGAGAATTTAAAGGGTTTCAACATTTGGATTCAAGTTTGCTCAAGAGCTTTGTATAAGATTAGCTGGAATGAAAGGGAAGCTTCATAAACTCTCTTTCATTCTATCTTTTATTATGATTGAGTAGACTTGTGTAGGGTGATTTTACTTATGTAATGGGTTAGCTGTATACTTTTATGATATGGGATTAAATGGCTGATTATATATATACATGTTTGATTTTCTTGTTCAAATGGTTATTTTTTCATTCATGTCTAAGTGTTTGATTAATGCCTAAATGAGTAACATGTGTATAAATTGAAGTCTATTTATTACTAAACACATCTAATCCATGCTATAAGCATGTCTATGTGTTTATATGTAGATGCTATGAAGTGGGTAATGCTTATATTCATGTCTATGTGTATATTTGCATACCTAGGAGTGAATATGACTTCAATAACGCATACATGTCGGTTGTTAATTGCTTCTAATGGTGTAATCCGAGATGACGATGTTTGGTAGTCGAATAGGTCCCTTTATTCGTGAACACCTTGGCTTAGAACATGTATGAATGTGTCAATAGGTTAAATCCTGCTATTGTGACCTTAGAATAATGAAGCATAATCTAGGGCTAGCCTAGGCCGAGTCTCCTTTGGCTTTAAATCCAGCCAATAGGTTTTAGGATAGGTTTAGTTGACCTTAGCGACACTAGGTCTTGGCTTTAAATCCAGCCAATGATTTAGATACTAGGGTAGGTTCATTCTAAGTCACCTAGGAAGCTAGTTAGTCACTCTTAAGGCCCGCCGTAGCTCTAGGAGGCGCTGCCTAGGGACGGTCCTGCACCGAGTCCTAGGGGGAAATTAAGACACTAATTTAGCAACCTAGTTAAGAGCAATCACTAAAGTAAGCCATCATTCTTTAATCCCATAGCAATTGAGTATAGAATCACCCATTCATAAGTTGAAGTCACCCTAACACATTCCCATTTGTTAGTTCCTCTAGATTAGCTTGTCCCCGACTTCTCCCAATTCCATAGTTTAGTTTAATTCATTTTAATTAGAGCTCCCAACCATTCAAAAATCTAAAATCCCAAAATTAGATAGTTTAGATTTTTTTATTTTTAGGCACATTCTACAACACACACGTAGAATCCATCTCACAAGATAGCCTTCCTGTGGTTCGACACCCGTTCTCGCACACACTACACTGCATCGATCCGTGCGCTTGCGGGTCTTTAGAGCTTGCACTCAAAGATGTACAATCAAGCCGCCACTAGTGAAGCTTAAAAATCAAGAACCCTAAGTTTGTGATGTGAATGAGAGAAGAGAGTAGAATTACGAAAAAAGCCTCATGATTTTGTATGAGTTAGAGATCAAAGATAAAGACGAGCTAAAGAATGTTTATGAGCTTCATTAATGATGAAAAAAAGAAATGAAGGATCGAAGAAGGCAAAAATGGCCTTTAAAGGCTCTAGATACCATATAAGAAGTTGAGAGAAGCCATAAAAATATCTACTAAGCGTATGTATTTTCATAAATCAATCATGTACAGTTTGTGCTATTTATAGCATTTACATCACATGGTTGGATTTAATTTTGAGTCAACAGCTCACAATCATTATGTAACTAACTGATCCTAGTTGGCACACAACTAACTAGTTGCACCAGCACTTTCTACAACAACCAAATTGGTTTAAGCTGCACAACTCTTCTTTGTAGCTTGATCAACTACAATACTCTTTTGCTTATTAGTTCTCTTAACATCAGAGTTTTGAACACATTGCAATGCTGATGTATGATCACCAACCACTTCTTACTCAACATGTAGTATCTGGCAATTCCTAGGAATACTATCAATGGCACCCATAGCCATATACCTGAGAAAAGTGGTTTTTCCTTGTACCATTTCTCCCAACAAGACCTATATGCAGAAAGTGGTCTAATGTTGGCAACTCTACATTTTAGAAGGGGGAAATTCTAGAATAAGCACAAAAACAAAATAAAGTATATGATTCCCTGATAGGAAGGAAAGACCCTATCACACTACTAATTTCCAATAAGCTTCCATGTTCTTTGAAAAACACACAACATTCTCACATCGCAAAGCACTCATAATAGATTATTGATATCCATAGTAATGAAGAATATCAACCTGATTAAAATTTCCAAAATGAGAATCCATTAAGAAATTGCAAAAACAGGAAAAATAAAAAGGAAATGGGCAAAAGCTCGGTGCTAGGAAACAATTAAAGGTAGAAACTACCACCTCAAGACCAATGGTCCAAGCTTTGGTGACTTTTAAGTAGAGCAAAGTAACTTTGTTTTACTTTGTGGATGATTGACTCTTTGAGTGAAATTTATTAACCATGGTTTAAAAGTCATAATTAAATAAGAATCACCCTAGTAGCCATATTATGAACCATAAAAGTGTAAACTATTCTTGCTTCAAGAGAAACAGAGAATAAATTAAATCTTAGTTGCATCAATCAACCAGAAATTCAAGAAATGAGACTGAGAATCCAACTCACCACAGTGCCTTCTATAAGAGAGCGTAACAGAACCATTGACGATGAGATCATGACCACCTCATAATGGTTTTAATACATTTCTCATGCTCTTTTTACTTTATTTATAACTTGCATGTCTACCATGAGATGCATGGTTTCGATATTTATATAATGTAATATAAATTAAAGATTATGTAATGATTTCAAAATGAAAAAGTATTTTTGACAATTAGTTTGATATTTATACAATATGATAATACTCATATGCTAAACAGGAGAAATGAGTATTTTTATATTTTTATAATTGTTAATGGTCAAATTTGACAATTAATGTAACAAATAAAGCATAAATATTTTTTTGTCATTAAACTTTTGACATTGAATATAACTTTTATATTTTGTTAAAATCTGATAATTTTAGGAAAAAAATCATGAATGATATAGATTGATATATTTTCATCATTTACTGGGTATCTTTTTAAGGTAATAGATTTGTCTTTTCCCTTTTTTTGAAAAAAAAAAGTTTAGTCTTTTTCTTTTTTAAAAGAAGTGCAAAAAATATGACAGTGGTAAAAGAATAGAAAAGTTGATATTAACGCAACATTTAGCAATCATATAATATAGTAGACACTTCTTCATTATATAGTATAGATGAGTAAAAGGGGTATTTTGGTCATAACATAAGTAATTTTTAGCGATTTGATGGTCTTTTATTTGAATACTTACATAAGGGGAGCGTGTTTGAGACCTCCCATTAAATTTGACAAAAATAATTAACAGAGTGGATAACATGCATTAGTTCTTAGAACAACAGGAAGGTCTAGTGCCTATTTTTAAATCACAAGAACTAACCATATATTTGTGCCTAACCATAGAGGGTATGGTGCTATTTACCCTTAAATTTGTGTCAGGTGCATGAGTTTAAAAATAGAGACTCAAGACTCAAGGACCTCCCACTTGAATTTCACTCAAAGACTCACAACACTTGTGGCGAACCGTTTATAGGACAAGAGGGGGTCATGGTCCCCAAAGAAAAAAATGAAGTGTAATATAGCTGCCTCCCCCCCCCCCACCCCCAAAAAAAAATCTCTTTTCTTAATGTATATGCATATAAGAGTGAAGACATGGTTCCCACTCCCCACTCGCCTCTTTCGTCTTTCACAACAAGACAAAGATTTACTTTTCCTTCTCTCATATCCCCATCCTTACAACTCACGGTACAAGCCATCTTTAAAAATTCAAAGGGCATGTTTGAAAAACCACCTTGTAATTAGAATTGGTGTAATTGGGAGCAATTACATAGCTACGTGTTTGTTAAACCAAGTAATTACTTGGTCAAAGGTAAATTGGGTGTAATTAGACCTCTTCAATTACACTCTTCAATTCTCATAGGGAAATGTGTGAATTATTGTAATTACACAGTGTTACTCTCTATAACTTTTATTAATCATTTTTTTCTATTTAGCATGCTTTACTATAAAATAAATATAAATAATAAAAATAAATAACAAATAAGTAAAAATATATAAATATAAAATAAATGAAATATATATATATAAATATAATATAAATAAATATTTCAAAAATCTAAAATTTTATTTAATTTTAGTGGTATTGTTGATTATCATTAAAACTCGTTATGTTTTCGCTAAATAATATTTAAGTTCAAAAATATTAATAGTAGATAATTTTTAGTTTCATATATTTATATTTATAATTCATATATTCTTACTAAGTCATATTTATTTTTATAATAAATAATATTTTATTTTAAATAGTTTTAGCAAATAATATTTTTAAATATTTGTTAGTATTAATATAAACTTTAAAATAGATATTACTTTTAAAATTAAATTATTTAACTATGTAATTACCATCAGTGCCACCAAACATGTCATACCAAATTTATGTGTAATTACATTGTGGTAACGGACACGCCTTGTGATTTAAATTACTATATAATTATTAGACTGTGTAATTACTACCCTATTAAGTATACTATCTAGTAATTATACTGCTGTTGCTTCTACAGACGTTATTCCAATTCATCAATTCTTTTCAAACTTGACTTTCATAATAAATATAATTTTCAGTTCAAGCAAAAGACATGACAAATGGTATTTGATTGATATTCCTGATTTAAGTGCTTCTCTAAGGTCGAGCATGTCACCAACAAGATGAATTTATCATTGAGCATCATTATTGTGAGGACATTTTCTTGTTGCAATAGACAAACATTCGAAGAAGTTGAATTACCGATTTAGTGAGGAGACAATGGGGCTCTTATCTCTTCGTTCATCTTTGGTTCCTAGGAATGTGTATAAAGCATTTGACATTGATAATATTTGCAAACTTGCAAAGAAATACTATCCCATGGACTTTACTACACAAGAGAACATTTATTTGAGATTTTAGCTTCAGCATTTTATTTGTGATGCGCCTCATGATCTGAATTTGAAATCTCTTTAAAAAATATCTAATCTTTGCAAAGCATTGGCATCAACAAAAAAAATCAAAGGTCTACCATTTGCTTGCTCAACTAATTCACCTTTTCTTGACCCTTCCAGTGTCTACTGCTACTGTAAGATGAGCCTTTTTAGCAATAAAGTTGGTTAAAATAAGGCTCCGTAACAAGATGGAAGATGGGTTTCTTGTCGATAATTTAGTTGTTTATATTGAAAGGGAAATTGCTTAACTTTTTTATTCGATTCTATCATTGATTCAAAGATTTAAAAGAACGCCGAAGACCACTTTAGCAAAAGTATGTTATTGTATTAGATGATTTTGTATTTATTTTTGAATGGTTCCCCCAAAAATTTCAGTCCAAGGTCTGCCACTACACAACACCCTTTAGTCGCTCTTGATTTCCATCACTCAACTCTGCACAACACAAATGCACCTTGATGCCTATATATAGATACAACTATGACAGCAGAATGTACATGGCGGTGAAAACTGTGGTTGAAATCTTTTTATCTAGAATGATCTCCCTAACTCTTTACCACTTCAGCATAAAATATTTCTACACCTTTGACTTCTGAGCATGATTTTTTCCCACCATCTACAAGCCATCATCCAGAGAATTCTTTTGCAACTTGCTTATATTGTTCCTCGTTGCCACTTGAAGCGTCATTAAAAATCTTTTAGAATTCAATGGAGACTTAAGCACCAATTTCACCATTATATTACATGATTTTTAGATTGTTGATTTCTTTAGGAGCTTCCTGTTTAATTTCACTTTGTAAACATTGTGTTGATTTTATCATTTTTGAAATCAATATGACGTTAATATTAGTACTATCTAGTTGAATAAACAAGCTAAGTCCTAATGATGCATGATGATGTTTTAAAAACCCGCAAGTGCACAGATCAAAAATAGTGTAGTGTGCGCAAGAGTACGGGTATCGTCTCAGGAGGCCTCTAACTATGGTTTCCAAGTCCTATGTGTCCTAAGTTAACTACGTGTCAAAACAAAATTATTTTTTTGAGATTTTCCAAATTTTGAATTGAAGGGAACTCTAAATTAAAAACAGAATTAAACTACCTAAATTAATGTGTGCAATAAAAAGACAACCAACTAGAGAAGGAGTGATTAAATCAATAGAGACAGACTAGGGTGATTACTACTCCATCATGGGGTCGAGATTTTATTCTTGCTTTGAATATTTTGATGGCTTTGATAGCTTCTTTTAGATGTCCAAACTCACTAACCGTATTATCCCTAATTCTCGGTGCAATTCTATCCTAAGCGGATCTTACTTAGAGCATAGTCTTGTCCTTATTAACTAGGGTTTTAGGGCTTAGTTGGCTGAGACTTTTAGATCGGCGTGATTTATACGCTAACCTAGGGTTTAAACCGTTAACTGTGTTTCAAGCTAAGGCCTAATCCATCTAAGTTCAACCAAGTGTAATGGGTGACTTATTAGTTTTATTTCATCCTAAAGAGCACATATTAAACCTAATTATAAAATCAAGCACAATTAATCAACACCGTATAAGGGGATACGAAAAATTAAGATCTTAAAAATACATGTTTCTTCATTAAGGCAATTAATCAAACACATAGACATGCCCAACAATCACCATTAAAACAATAAAAATCAAACATTTATTTAAACCATCAAAATATCCCAAGACAAATTTTACAATCCTTAACCCATAATAGAAATAGTAATCAACCCTAGAATAAATTTAGCTCAACATGTTAAAAGAGAGTGTCCAACTGAAATTTAATCTCATAAAAATCAATTCCATGTCCAAGAAATTAAATATCAAGCTTAGAACCTCTTCCCGTTTCAATTCCGCGCAAATCCGTCTTCTTCTCCAAGATTTTTCTCCAATAATTGCTCCAAATTAATCCCAAAAATCCTGTAGAAATAATCACACAAATAGTGTATTTATAAAGCCCTAATTAGTAGAAAGTTAACTCAAAGAAAAGAACAAGCAAAATCTCTTGTTTTGCAGGTTTTTGGACTAATTTCTACACTTTTTCCTGCAGAAAGACTTGCTGGAATTTGCCTCTTTTTACCCTCAAATCAACCCTAAAAATTCCCCGTTTGTTTGAATGTGTGAGAGTATGTATGTGAGATTATGTGTGTATTTCGTGCCGAAAAAAGGGGCAAAAATAGGAAAAATTTGGGCTGATGTGGCGCTTCTCTTCTTTTTTTTTTCGTTATTGGCTGCTCTCTTTTTTTTCTTCTCCTCCCTCCACTTGTTGATGAGTTGATATATATATATATATATGTATGTATATATATATATATATATATATATATGGGTGCTGTGTTTTTGTGCCCTAAAGAAAGAAAAGAAAAGGAAAAGGAAAAATAGGGTTCAAGTCATTAGTTAATATAATATATAATATATATCCATTAGCTTGTGTATTATGTACGTACATATATAATATTCTAACTATGGCTTAAAACCCTGGAGCTTAATTAATTATGTCCTAAACTAATTTCATGAACTCTAATTTAACTAACTAAAATTCATAGAATCCTAATTCTAGTTATTTAATATCTTAATTCTAATCTAACTGAGCTAACTTATAAATTTAATTTCCTAATTCCTAATTAATCAAAATTATTATATAAAAAAATGAAAATAAAATAGAAAACGCATAAAACGATAAAAAATGATACACCACACATAAACACTCAATGAAACCCAATAATCACCTAGAAACTTGAAATAGACAAAATTAGCACCAAAACACGCACTCAAACACACTCAAAATCATGCAATTTACACTTCAAAAACACACGCATCAACACCCCCAAACCTTCTCCTTGTTGTCCCCAAGCAAGATTACTGCTAAACTTATATCATGATGCTCAAAGGGTTGCCAAAAGTATTGACTTGCTATCTTGACGAATCTAAGGAACATGAAGGGGTCATTCCTTATCGTAAAAGGGATCTCCAAGCCTTTTTTGGATCCTCCTCTCAATCACAAGGGTTCTCACACCTCTCGAGAACTTACCAAGTAGCTAGAATCACCACAAACCTAGGATTCCAACTCACGCACCCGAGAGGCTGATATTTCGTGCCCCCATTACTAACGTGGCCTCCCAACCTACTATTAGCCCAAAGATACAAGGAAAAGGGAGAATTACATCACAATGGCTCGCAATTGGCGTAAGAGCCTTATTCATGATACAACAGAATGACGTTCTCGGTGATTGGGGCTCCCATGTAGCGAGCTTTCAACCAGCACATCCCAACCACCTAAGGCTTAGGGTACTAGGGGAAGAAACCCTCCTCAGGCATACTAACTTGGGTTTCGCCAACCACTTCAAACGGAAAATCAAAGAAAGAGAACTAAACATGTGTCAAATTGACATTGTGTCATTTGACACTTATTCAACATACTTCATTTTTTTTCTTGCCATTTGGCTTTTTTTAATTTTTCATTTTTTTCTTTTTCCATTTTTTTTCATTTTTGCATTTTCCAATTTTTTTGGATTTTTTTCAATGCATATCATCAACACAACGAAAAGAAAAAAAAAGGCTATGGTACACTAAAAGAACCATGCAAGTAAGGGGACACTCACATCAACAACCCTCCTAAAAACACTTTTTCCAGCCAAGTTGTGGGGCAACTACAAGGTGTATTCTTGGAAGTGCTCACTCCCCATAATTTTCAAAAAGATTCTCTTCAAAGTCTTAGTTCTCCCTCCATTCTATTCACTCCCCACAATGCTATCTTATCTTCGCCAATCAATTAAGTCAATCAACAAAGAGATAAACGACTCTATGAACAAAAAATCGAAAAAAAAATTCACCATTTTGAGCAAAACCATGCAAATCTATCCTTTATGTCAAAGATGAAAAACAAAAAAAACTCTCACACTCCCAAACCTAAACTTTGCTTGTCCTCAACAAAATTGCAATTAACCGTGCAAACAAACAAACAATAAAGCACACATATGGGAAGTGTGGAAAGAGTAGAAAAATAAGGCCATGAGGATGGAAAGATACAACCTTGTGTTTGTGTGACTTCACAAATGCCAATGAAATTCCAATCATCTACTAATCTATTTCTCATCAATACTCAAACACTCAAAAAGCACACGAGATTAGAAAACATATGCCATGCAAGTCCGCATTGGCATTACAAATAAAAACAAGGATGTATGCAAAAATGGAGAAGGGGAATGCAAGGAATAGGAACAAAGCTCTAGCTATTAAAAGGAAAAGAAAAAGACATATACATAAAAACAAAAAGAAAAGAACGAAATTACCAAAATCTAGGTTGCCTCCTAGTAACGCTAACCATCATGCCGTTAGCCAGGTAAGCTCCATTCATCAAGTGTCATACGAAGGCTCTTGAAGCTCGATGGACTCCACTCTAGCCATGCTCGGGTCAAATGAATGTTTCAGGCGCTGCCCATTCACAGTCAAAACTTGTCCGTCCTTTAAGTCTTTGATCTTTATTGCTCCAGAAGGGTAGGCTTCAATGACCTCGTACGGACCATCCCATCGACTTCTCAGTTTACCTGGAAAGAGCTTCAATCTAGAATTAAACAACCAAACTTTGTTAGTAGGAGAGAAAGATTTCCTAAGGATATGCTTATCATGCATTTTCTTCATTCTCTTTTTATAAAGCTTAGCGTTTTCGTACGCCTCATATCTCAATTCCTCCAGCTCAGCTAAGTCAAGCTTCCTTTTCTCACCTACAGTAGACACGTCAAAATTTAAAGCTTTAATAGCCCAATATGCTCTATGTTCTAACTCGACAAGTAGATGGCAGGCCTTCCCATATACTAACCTATATGGAGACATACCTATAGTGGTCTTATACGCAGTACGGTAGGCCCACAATGCATCACTCAATCTACAAGACCAATCTTTCCTATCAGGCCTAACCGTCTTTTCTAGAATGGACTTGACCTCCCTATTTGAAACTTCAACTTGTCCACTTGTCTGAGGATGATACGGAGTAGTAATCTTATGAGTGACTGAATATTTTATGAGTAAAGCCTCAAGTGTCCTGTAGCGAAAGTGCTTTCCTCCATCACTGATCAAGACTCATGGTACCCCAAACCTAGAAAACATATGCTCTCGAATGAATTTCACCACAACCTTGTGGTCATTGGTTCGGGCAGAAATCGCCTCAACCCACTTGGACACATAGTCAACAGCTACTAAGATGTATAGAGGCCCAAAGGGAGGTGGGAATGGACCCATGAAATCAATTCCCTAAACATCAAAAAGTTCATACACAAGAATAAAGGAAAGGGGCATCATATTTCTCCTAGAAATAGACCCAGTTTTTTGACATTGAACACACTTTTTACTAAATTCCTGGGCATCTCTAAAGAGTGTGGGCCAAAAGAATCCATTTTACAAGACTTTAGCTGCAGTTTTCTTTCTTCCAAAGTGACCTTCACACGTCTCACCATGACACATATTCAAAATACTTTCAAACTTGCTCTCCGGAACACACCTATAAATTACCTGATCCGCACACACCTTAAAGAGATAAGGATCTTCCCAAAAGAAATGCTTAACCTGCGAATAAAACCTATCCTTTTCTCTTTTCTCCCAATGAGACGTCAACTGACCTGTGACAAGATAATTTACTATATACACATACCAAGGTGTGTGATGTGAGACAACAAACAATTAGTCATTTGGAAAAGACTGACGAAATGGGATGGAATCACTAAGGGACTCATGAATAAGACGGGACAAATGATCAGCAACAGAATTCTCACTACCCTTTTTATCTCTAATCTCTATGTCAAATTCCTACAAAAGGAGCATCCACCTTATCAAGCGGGGTTTAGATTCACACTTAGACAATAGATACCTCAAAGCCGCATGATCGGTGTAAACTATGACCTTAGACCCCAGAATCTATGATCGAAACTTATCAAGGGAGAACACTACTGCTAGAAGCTCTTTTTCAGTAGTGGTATAATTTTTCTGAGCCTTATCTAGAGTCTTACTAGCATAATAGATCACATAAGGCAACCTATCCTTACGTTGTCCTAATACAACTCCTATGGGAAAATCTGATGCATCACACATAATCTCAAAAGAAAGACTGTAATTAGGCGGTTGGATAATAGGGGAAGAGGAAAGCAAGGATTTAAGCCTATCAAAAGCTCTAATGCACTCTTCATCAAACACAAATGAAACATCTTGCACTAAGAGCCTAGACAATGGACGGGCGATCTGGCTAAAATCCTTAATAAACCTACGATAAAAACCCGCATGGCCAAGGAAAGATCTCACATCCTTGATAGTCTTAGGAACGGGCAACTTCTCTATAAGCTTTACCTTGGCTGGGTCATCTTGGATACCATTAGAAGACACTACATGACCCAAGACTATTCCTCTCTGCACCATAAAATGTGATTTCTTCCAACTCAGCACAAGTTTCATCTTAATACAACGTTCCAGCACTAAAGACAGATGACTAAGGCATTCATTAAAATTCACACTAAAGACTGAGAAATCATCCATGAAAATCTCTAAGTGCCTCTCAATCATATCACTAAAGATAGCCATCATACACCTTTGAAAAGTGGCATATGCATTGCAAAGACCGAACGGCATTCTCCTATAAGCAAATGTACCATAAAGGCAAGTGAATGTAGTTTTCTCCTAATCCTGGGAAAACACAAGGATTTGATTGTATCCCGAATACCTATCTAAAAAGCAGTAATAACTGTGACTAGCTACTCTATCCAAAATCTGGTCAAGGAAGGGTATTGGGAAGTGATCTTTTCTAGTCCTAGATTTGAGCTTTCTATAATTTATGCACATTCTTCAACCCGTAAGGATTTGCTTAGGAACTAGCTCACCCTTATTATTCTCTACCACCGTAATCCTAGACTTTTTTGTACTACTTGAACAAGACTAACCCACTCACTATCAGAGATTGGATAAATGATTTCTACATCTAAGAGCTTAATGACCTCTTTTCTCACAACTTCACTCATATGTGGATTAAGTCATCTTTGCATCTCACGAGAAAGTACCACACCTTTTTCTAGATGAATCCTATGCATATAAACCAAAGGGTTTATACCTTTTAAATTACCAATCATCCACCCTATGGCCTTCTTATGACTTCTAAGAACTTCTAGAAGGCGCTCCTCATTCTCACTCGACAAATCAGATGCTATAATCACAGGAAGGGTCTCATCAGGTCCTAAGAATGCATACTTCAAGTGCTCAGGGAGGGGTTTGAGCTCCAAAGATGGGGAAGACGCAACTGTAGGGGGATCACTAGACACTTCTAAGCGAAGACACTCGGATTGACAAACCTCAATCAATTTCTCAAGCCTAGAGTCAATAGAAGTGGATGTGGAAGCTACATACTTGCAAACAAATGACTCAGAATCAAACTGCTCTAAAATGGCTTCAAGTTCAGCTAACTCATCCTCAACAAACAACATCTCGCATATATGCTTCTCTGCACACGGATCTATAACATCAACAGCAAAACACTCTTCCTCATCATCCATACCTATACTCGCTCTATTCGCTGCCTCCGCGACTTTCATAGTGGCCTTCAAATTCCCAAACTTAATCTCTAGTAACCCTGACTTACAATGAATGACTGCATCAGTTGTAGCTAAGAAGGGGTGTCCTAAGAGAACAGGTGTAGAGTGCTTATTGTCATGGCCAGAATCCATATCTAAGACAATGAAATCAATTGGATACATAAACTCTCTAACCTGAACCATGACATTCTCTACTATACCTTGCGGTCTTCACTCGGATCTATCAGCTAACTACAAAGTGACGTACGTGGGAGATAACTCCCTCAAACCTAGACGCTGGTAGACTGAGTAAGGAATCAGATTTACGCTAGACCCTAAATCTAAAAGAGCATGATCAATTGGAGTCTTTCTAATGCAACACGAAATAGTGAAAGCTCCTGGGTCTTTCAACTTGGATGGGATGCCTGAAGTGAAAATGCTACTCACTTTTCAGTGAACTTCACTGTTTTCGGCATGTAGGAATTATTTCGCTTTCGTGTGCATAGATCTTTGAAGAATTTCACGTAAGCAGGAATAGACACAATAGCGTCAACTAGAGGAAGATTCACCTTAAGGTCTTTCAAGTGCTCAAAGATCTTATTCATCCTAGTGTCTTCAACAGATCTGGGCTTCTCTAGCGCAGCTGGGAAAGGTGCTTTAGGGACGACATCACTAGATTCTACGGACTGCGTCCCCTCCCTCTGTGAAAGGGTACTAATCTCATCTCTCTCTATAGTAGTCTCCTCTCTCTCATGGTCCTTAACCTCACTAGGCTCTATAGGAACACTAGGTGCAAACTCAATTGAATTTTCCTCCCTTCTCATCCCATTGTCAATGACTCTACCACTCCTAAGTGAAATAACTGTTTTTGCCTGTGCATGAGTGATGTAAGAGGGATTAGAGAAAGAACTGGATTGACCTCTAGGGTTCACCTCAGGCTGGGTAGGCAATTTGCCTAGCTTCCTAGCACTCAACTAACTAGTTAACTAACCTAACTGGGCATCCATTTTAGCCATGTGCTACTATTGTGACTGAAACATCTGTAATAGAAGATCAAACTTATCATCGCTACTAGGTTGGCTAGAGAATGGTGCAGGAAGTGAAGGTATAGACTGAGTGGGAAAAACGAGTACAGATGGGCGCTGGTCCCGTGAGGCACCAGGAAGTTTAGATGGATTTACGTGATAAAAACCTGGTGGATTTGACTGAGCAGGACGCGGCCATTGCTGGAATGGGACTTGAGGCTGGGGAGACTCAAAGTGATTATTACGCCAAGAAAACTTAGGGTTATCCCTCCACCTCGGATTATATGTGTTTGAGTAAGGGTTATACTCTCTTGAGTACCCCTGTGTAGCATGAACTTGCTGCTGAATGAATTTTGGAAACTGTGGTACTAATGGGCAAGCTATGGTCTCATGGGACGACTCAGAACATAAGGCACACACCTCAACAACAGAAGGAGAAGACGACGATACTAGTGAATTAGCCCTACAACCAAGTGTAGGTGCTAGACCTAAAGAAATCAACTGGTCAAGCTTATGGGTCAATGCTTCTACCTTAGCTGGAAGATCATGGGATGTGCCTACTTCATTAACTCCTCTCCTAGGATTACTCCAACTCGACCTATCCAATGCCATATTCTGAAAAGAATCCTTAGCGACACGCTCTAAAATCCCCCAAGCATCATTAGGTCTCAGATTATAGAATCCCTCACCCGACATGGCATTCACTATTATGCGTTGGGACTCAGTAAGACCCTTAAAGAAGTAATGCAGAAGATTGTGGGTACCGTACCCATGATGTGGACACTGACGCAATAAATCATTATACCTCTCCCACGACACGTGGAAAGATTCAAACTCGTGCTGAGAAAAGGTTATAATCGAAGCTCAAAGGTCAGCGGTCTTAGCCATGGGATAAAACCTCTGATAGAATCAGGACTGGAGCTCATCCCAAGATGTAATAACTCTATCGGGCAAGGATTGAACCCATTGTTTAGCTTTATCCTTAAGGGAGAAAGGGAAAAGTCTGAGCCTAATATTCTCCTGAGACACATTTAGAAAATTGGAAGTAGAACAAATCTCCACAAAATTAGTGACATGAGCTAAGGGACTCTCATTACTCCTACCATAGAAAAATGGAAGCATAGGTAATATCCCATGCTTAATCTCAAAACTCGCCTCCCCCAAACCCGGTGGATGGATGGCCATATTTGGCTCAAAGGCATAAGGAAGGAAGTATTGCCCAAAGGTCATGTCATCAGCTACTTGGTGTGGATTCCGGAGCCTAGGGAGCTCAACATTCTCATTACGTGGAATAACAGGAGGTGAAAAATGAGGAGAAGGAAGAGGAGGATTATCATTCCCATTATGGGGAACAAGATGAGGGAGATCATTTTTATTTTCTGCCATTTCACCTAGATTGTGTTCTAAGTTCCTAAGATGATGGTGAATTCTCTGTGTTTCAAGATTAAAAGGAACTAAGTTAGGTCTAAGTGATCGTCTACCAAGCATGCACAAAAAGAAACAAAATCTCCTTCAAACTCTTCAGCCCCCGAAACTGCAATTTCAACCTAAATCTACAGCACAGAAACCACAAGTCCTAAAAACTACAAAAGAAAAATAACACTAAATAGAAACGCTAAATCAAACAAAACACAATGTAAGAACAAAATAAAAATGATCACGGAAATAAAAAAAAAGAACAACGAAAACTAAGACTAATACTAGAACAATAACAGAAATACCAAAGCACGTAACCAACTAGAACACACAAATCAAAGAAACCAACTGTGTCTCCCCAGTATCGGCGCCAAAAAACTTGATGATGTTTTAAAAACCTGCAAGTGCACGGATCAGAAATAGTGTAGTGTATGCAAGAGTACGGGTATCATCTCTTTAGGGGGGGCTCTAACCATGGTTTCCAAGTCCTAAGTTAACTACATGTCGAAACAAAATTATTTTTTTGAGATTTTCTGAATTTTGAATTGAAGGGAACTCTAAATTAAAAACGAAATTAAACTACCTAAACTAATGTGTGCAATAAAAGACAACCAACTAGCAAGGGAGTGATTAAATCAATAGAGACAGACTAGGGTGAGTACTACTCCATCATGGGGTCGGGATTTTATTCTTGCTTTGAATATTTTGATGGCTTTGATAGCTTCTTTTAGATGTCCAAACTCACTAACTGTATTATCCCTAATTCTCGGTGCAATTCTATCCCTAAGCGGATCTTCCTTAGAGCATAGCCTTGTCCTTATTAAATAGGGTTTTAGGGCTTAGTTGGCTAAGACTTTTAGATCGACGTGATTAATACACTAACCTAGGGTTTAAACCATTAACTGTGTTTCAAGCTAAGGCCTAATCCATCTAAGTTCAACCAAGTGTAATGGGTGACCTATTAATTTTATTTCACCCTAAAGAGCACATATTAAACCTAATTATAAAATCAAGCACAATTAATCAACACCGTATAAGGATACGAAAAATTAAGAGCTTAAAAATACACGTTTCTTCATTAAGGCAATTAATCAAACACATAGACATGCCCAACAATCACCATTAAAACAATAAAAATCAAACATGTATTTAAACCATCAAAATATCCCAAGACAAGTTTAACAATCCTTAACCCATAATAGAAATAGTAATCAACCCTAGAATAAATTTAGCTCAACATGTTAAAAGACAGTGCCAAACTGAAATTTAATCTCATAAAAATCAATTCCATGTCCAACAAATTAAATATCAAGTTTAGAGCCTCTTCCCGTTTCAATTCCACGCAAATCCGTCTTCTTTTCCAAGATTTTTCTCCAATAATTGCTCCAAATTAATCCCAAAAATCCTGCAGAAATAAGCACACAAATAGTGTATTTATAAAGCCTAATTAGTAGAAAGTAAACTCAAAGAAAAGAACAAGCAAAATCTCTTGTTTCTGCAGGTTTTTGGACTAATTTCTGCAATTTTTCCTGTAGAAAGACTTGCTAGAATTTGCCTCTTTTTACCCCCAAATCAACCCTAAAAATTCCCCGTTTGTGTGTGAATGTGTGAGAGTATGTATGTGAGATTATGTGTGTATTTGGTGCCGAAAAAAGGGGTGAAAATAGGAAAAATTTGGGCTGATGCGGCGCTTCTCTTTTTTTTCGTTCTTGGCTGCTCTATTTTTTTTCTTTCCTCCCTCCACTTGTTAATGAGTTGATATATATATATATATATATATATATATATATATATATATATATAAAATGTTTTTGTGCCCTAAAGAAAGAAAAGAAAAAGGAAAAGGAAAAGTAAGGTTCAGGTCATTAGTTAATATAATATATAATATATATCCATTAGCTTGTGTATTATGTACGTACATATATAATATTCTAACTATGGCTTAAAACCCTAGAGCTTAATTAATTATGTCCTAAACTAATTTCGTGAACTCTAATTTAACTAACTAAAATTCCTAGAATCCTAATTCTAGTTATTTAATATCTTAATTCTAATCTACCCGAGCTAACTTATAAATTTAATTTCCTAATACCTAATTAATCAAAATTATTATATAAAAAATGAAAATAGAATAGAAAACGCATAAAACGATAAAAAATGATACACCACACATAAACACTCAATGAGACCCAATAATCACTTAGAAACTCGAAATAGACAAAATTAGCACCAAAACACGCACTCAAACACCCTCAAAATCATGCAATTTACACTTCAAAAACACACACATCAATGCATTTAAAAGAATATTTATTTATGTTTGAATTATTGAGTTTGAGTTACTATTCTTGTTATTTGAGTTATACTTTCTAGATACAGATGAATAATAACCAATGAAGTGTCACGGTAGGGTGATTTTCTCATCAATGACTTGCTATTAATGTTTGATATAAATTTCTTATATTAACTCATATATTGAAATAAATTGAAGGACTACATCTTGAGAACAAAATTTTAATTATTGTAAAACATATCAATATGTAGTATCTATAGTAAATATTAGAAATGCATGTATATATGTTGAAAAATAATGAAGAACCTAACAGTTAAATACTTGGACATACATGGTGCACTTGTAGAAATTCAAAAGGATATTATAATATTATTAACTTAAGATGGTTTGAGAGAGGGAAAATAGAATACAACTAGCATTATCTATCTTGTGCTTCGCACGAGTTAATTTATTTTTAATAACAAATGTTAAATTTTTATGAGATTTATTTTTAATTAAAGACAACAAATTATTGTATATATGTATATATATATGTATGTGTGTGTGTGGATGTATATACATAAATAAAACTTGTGTGAATAACATGATAATTATGAATAAACTACAATTAAAATAACCAATTGAATACACAAGTAATATAGATTATTTAAACAAAATAAAATGAATTGCAAGAAATTAAAAGAAATATTTATAAGAAAGAAAGTGAGAAAATATTAGATATAAAATAGGATTAAGGTTTGAGTCGAATTCAATCTCTTTAAGATTTTAATGCGTTGCTACAATGTTGACAGCTTCTAGCACAAACCTCCTAGGAGATAGTGATTTACCTTTTGTGAATACATCACTCAAATCATAGAAGTCAATGATAAGAATGGTATTAAAACTCTCCCAACTATGCAAACTTATAGACTATGAGAAATACTATATATTCATTCTTTTTTGTATGTCTTGAAGTTTTGACAATGCAACTATTTATAGATAGAAGAATTGTCATGGCATAAAGTTTATCATAAATGAGGCATTACAAGGGTCTCAAAACCCTTTTACATTAACTTTATGGCTTAAAAGTCACTTCAAAGATGACACTCCAAGGGTTTCAAAACTCATATGCATTAACCTCCATGACAAACATAGTGGGAAGATCAAAGATCTTCTAAATGAATAAAGTTAAAATTGTTATTAATTAAATTTATAATATTAATAACAAATTTTAGCTGAGTTGTCAAACAAATGAGAGTTGATGTGGCATACTTCTTTGAGCTACAATACATACAAATTTAAACTAGATACTAGATATATACATGTACTTTTCTAATAGGTCATTTAACTCTTTTTTTATTATTTATTACATGATAATAATTTATACAGTTACCTTATCTGGTAAATTTATATTGATTATTATCTCATCTAATAAATTTAAATATTAGATATATATCAAAAAATACTTGATTTTATTGTTTCATGAAATCTAATAAAACTAATATCTCAAAAGTGAACAAAATTGTCATTTCTTGAGTGCATAAAAACATGATTTTAAGTAAAATTTGCCTTCCAAGTTCTGGATCGAACACATTGACAAATACATTAGCTTTGTAATGCTTCCAAATTGGAAATTATTCAAAATAACAAAGCAAAAAAATGTGGCTTTAAGGACAAAGAAACATTTGTTTTTCAAATTGGAGCATTCAATATATTGATATAAATGCAAAGTTAAGTTGGAATTTATTATTTGTAGAAGGGAACCAAACCCCTCTACTTTTTACATTATAAATAATACGTATTAATAAATAAAAATATAGAAAAATTTTTAATGACAGGAACCAAAAAAGAAAATGATGAGATTGAATCTTTTCTTTCAATCCAGGATTTTGACCTTGTCTTTTCTTGCAAACACAAAAGAATGCATGTCAAATCATTTTTTTAGGCTATAGAATATAAAAATTGTTATAAAAAATACTGAGAATTACCTTGAATAAAAAATATTGTCATTTAACGAACACTATTATGTGAGGAAAAAAATCATGATTTTTGAAATTGGTAGTTATTTTTTTGGTATTTTTTTTCTTTTTCCTCATCCACTTCATTTTATTATATAGTCGAATTATGTTGTCAATTTTGCTTTACGATTCAATTGACTTTATAATCTTTCATTTTCTTATGCTAGTATAAGTTAAATATTATATAAATGATAAATTTTGAAATTGACTTTGATATAACTTTGGAATTAAAAATAACCATGCATAGTTAGTTGGTTTACTATCCCAAAAATCATATGTTGAGGTATTAACTTATTAAACTCCAAAATAGTATCATGGTTTTATTACGATCATGTAAAGGGAGCACTCTCGTCATAAATGGTACACTTCATATGATTAGGCCTCTTGTTATAAAAAAATTATATTAAATAGATATATTAAATATTTTAAATCAAAAATATTTTTTTTTTTATAATGTATGAAGAGTGATTATAAACTTGAAGTTAATTTGTGTAAGGTGTGCCTTATATTTAATTAAAAAATATTACTATTATATTTATTTTAATTTTAAAATAAGAGGCCAAATCATATAAAGTGTACTCGTCATGATGAGAGTGCCTCTCGTCATCGTAATGGGTATAATGTTAAAAAATATTGTAATTTATTATTTTATGAAAACAAGAAAATAAAACAATCAAAATAGAAAGAGAAAAAGAGAGAGAAAGGAGAAAAGTAAAAAGAAAATAAAATAATAAAAAGATAGAAATAAAAGGATATTAAAAATTAATTAAAAACTAAGAATGAAAAAAATACTCAAGCTACTTTATTTTTAAATATTTATGTTTTCACCACAATTTATTAAGTTTTTTAATGGAATGACTAAAAAAATACTCAAGTTACTTAATTTTCAAATGTTTATGTTTTCACCACAATTTATTAAGAAAATTAATGGTACTTTGAAACTTAAAATAGTTTGATGGTCAAAACAGGATTAGAAGAATAATTTGTGACTTCTATAATAATTTACCTAAAATATTAATTCCTTAATTTAAATATAATTCGTTGTTGACTTTGGACTCAAATTAAATTTATAAAAAGCCAAGCACTCTATTTTTTAATATTTTTTTTACGCTAGAAAAGCTGACTTGGGCTGTCCAAAATGAAAAATCAAACTAGGTCTTATTTAGTCCTTTTGAAGATTTTCATTTTAGGTTTATTATTATTTGGTACTTTGCACGTAATTATATGTATATGTGCAGGAGACACTGAAGGTCATAAAGAATATAAGTGGCGGCACTCTCTGTCAACTTTGAAGCTTAACTTATGAAACATCCTGAAGGTAAAGTGTTGATTTACTTGGTGATTATTTCAGGATGTTTTTGGGATGATTTATCTGTCGTGATTTAAACTTTTTCACATGCTTCTTATATTGAAAAAAAAAAAAGAAGAAAAAGAAAGAAAGTGGATTGAGTTGGTGATATTTGTTTGGTTGTGTAGACTTAGATTGAGAAGCGCTTTAGTACGTAAGATCACATAGTGTGGCATGTAACTTTCTTGTCATGTCAATTTGTTGTTTCTATTATTGCTTTTGCGTCCAATTCGTTGTGCCTTGACCGACAACGACGAATGCTTGCTAAGATGGAGATACATCCACGACAATTATCCTACCATTGTCTTGTTGTAGTTAGAAAAGATTAGATAGGTAAACTAGTAGATGTACAGTACACATATTCTCTAAAATAGGTATGAAGCAACTCTAAACACTCAAAAGAAAAATAGATTCTCGAAACTATAGCATACATACCCTCTAAAATGGAAGTTCGTGTGGGGATAATGTGCTATTTACCCAAACTAGATTCTAAGGTTGTTTGTGGTCCTAAAAAGATAATTATGTTTGCGCAAGAGAGAATGTAACAAGTATGTTAGCAACATGTCCTAAAAAGATACTTATGTTTGATATTGAAACTATTATTAATACTTTTCGTTCTTTCTATATTATAATATAAATACTATGTATTATTTTTGGTTGTGTATAATACAGTCTTGTCTCTGATAATATTATTATTATTATTATTAACCAAGTTGAGAAAATTTTATTGGATACTCTTTAGATTCTAAAGAAGAAAGATTGAAAAGCACAATGGTTTCTTCTAACAATAAGGATGCGAGAGCTCAAAGACCAAAAGATAAGGAAAAAAATGAGAAGAAGCTTTTTGAGAGAGTGTGGAGTGAACAAGATGAGATCACAATACTCAAGGGCATGCTAGATTACAAGATCAAATTTGGCGTTGAAACAAGTGCTAATTTAAAGACCTTCTTTGACTTCATTAGTAGTTCGCTTCAACGTGATTGTAGCAAAAGTCATCTAAAAGGCAAAATCAAGCACTTGAAAGGGAAGTACATGAAAAGTGTAGACAAACCACTAATTGCAAGAGGACCTCATGAGATGAAATTGTACAATATATCTGAAAAAATATGGGGAAAAGCTTGCAATGTTGCTAGTGAAGCTTCGAGCAAAGTCCTTTTGGGGCAAGACATTCAAAAAAAGGTGACTCCAAAGTCTGAGGTGACAGTCTTAAAGGAGGTGTCGTGGAAGCAACGACTGAAAGAAGTTGAGATTTTCTACGAGCATTCGAGTCTATTAATTGAGAAAACAAAGCTAAAGCTGGAACTATGGAAAGAATCATAAAGGTATTGTTGATACTTTGCACTACTGGTAATTTCTATTTATATATTTAACAATGTATATATATTCATTGTATTAAACTGTAACAAGATATGAAACTTCTACAGTACTTTATGCTCTGTAAATTCTATAAACTTGCTCTTGTGAGAACTTGTTCACTATGTTACTCAATCAAATATTATATTTTGTCTTGCCAATATATGACAAATCTCTCTAGATTTCTTAGTGATTTCATTCTAATGAACTTGTTGTAGAAGGTCCAAAATAGATAGCATGATGCATTATTTATAACTATTCATGTTATTTGGTAGTGATAATTCTTTTAGTATATACTAGTATTATGAACAGCCTACCAATTCTATACATTTGTTGCATCTAATGCATTATTTTTATGTCAACCATATTGTTATACATGAGGAATATTTAGTTCTCACTTCAAGTTAAAAGGGTATGATAAAACTTATTCCTTTTCTTACAGAAGAGAAAACTTTCTTTCTAGTTTAACTCTATTTCATCATCTAGTCCATGTTGCTAGACATTTGCATTTGTAACAATTTGAGACTGAAATCATACTTTTATTCCCATTGGTATTTTTATTTTTTATATGCTATTTTTAGAAAAGATTTTACATTAAAAAAATATCTCGTAATATTTTAAAAATATAGATTCTACCAATGCCGTGTGATCTTATAAAACTAACTTTACGAAGTGGCTAAATAGTGCCAACCTCTGCAAATAAAGTATGGTTAATAGTTTGATGTTGAACTTGTTACCTTAGGTACTGGGCCTACAAATTACTCCTTAGATGGTACTCATGTTGGATGTGATGGGTTGCTGCTAAAGGTGTTTTCTAGCTCCAGATTTTGCTTCTTCTTTAACTATTTTTTTGTTCGTTTCTTGGTTTTTCATGTGATAATTCATAGCCACTTGTTACCCTGTTTTGTTTTCATGAAAGTGTGTTTTACTTTTTGATATGTGAAGGCAATCGATGACAGGTACTGAGTGAATATGTTATAATATATATGGAAGGAAAAAAACAGCTACTGTTGTAGTAAGCAAACAAAATGAATGCCTCCACTCAATGCAGCTCCAGCAAGTCTTCCCATTTATTGATTATTTAAGTTGGTAAAATTCACAAGTCAATCAATCTACAAGCTATTTTTTTTATAAGAGCGAGCCTGTTTGCTGAGACTAATAAGTGGAATATATACTATAGAAGATCAGAATTCTCATCACCAAATAACAAATATGAACCTGCATATAAGTATAATCATTTTGAAATCTATCATATGTAAAACTACGTACACATGTAACATCTTGTCATATATGTTTCTCTTGACGCTCAGGACTAAAATTGTGGGAAAAGGTCCCCTTCATGTGCTCTCACTCTTGCGTTTGCTCCATGATTGTTTCCTTCAATAACTATTCCCAAAAGAACTAATAATTGGATGATTAAAGCCTTCCGTTAAATCTTTCCAAAATAATATATACAATCTAGATACTGAGATAACATAATACACAAAAACTGTTTTTGGATTAGATCTACATTAACCTTGATTTTTGTTTTTCTTTTTTTCACTAAATCATGAGCAAGTAAGATTTCATTACTAACTCAAAGAACATGTATAAGATACATTTGCAATTACATCATAGTCGGATATTAATTAAATACAGGTACAAGACACGATATCCTATTACTCTTATGAATTTGCTAATGGATTGCCGTGTTTCTATATCCTATTACTCTTATGAATTTAAAAGAAATTAATAAAGAGTAATGTTCCATTACATTGCAATACATAGTCTTTTGATTAGAATTAGATAGTTAACATGAATTGTTGAAAAAGTTCATACATAATAAAAAGTTTTGTTTCAAATTTAAAATCTAGTGCACAAGTAAATTCTCTTCATTACATATTAAAGCAATACCAAGTAAATTTTCGTCAAGAAGCTTGAGATCCTAAAAAGATGAAATGGACTAAGTCACCAATTAATGAGCGAGTACGTGGTAAGTTTTTTCTTTCTTTTTTTTTGGGCTATTTAGAGGATTGATTTATGATGCTTTTTAGTTAGAGAGAATATTATTTTTTAGAAATTGCTTTTGTAAAATAAAATAAAATTTTAAATTTACATTATAAAAATAATTTTAAATTGTTGAAAAATTATATTTTAGAAATGATGCTAAATTTTGAAAATTTTATTATTTTGAACATAAGTTTGAATTTTAATAATATTTTAAAATTTTTAAAGATTAATTTTAATAAAAATAATTTTATTTTTTTAAATAAATTTAATAATTTTCTTAAAAATATTTTGATTTTAATAATTTATTTTCCAAAAAAAATTTAATTAGTTCATATTAATTTTTAAAAGATAATTATAATAAGTATTTTTACTAAAAATATGCATAAAAATTTTGAAAACTTATAGCCACAACATGAGAAAAACCACTTTATTCAATTAGTTCTTATTAATTTTTAAAAGATAATTATAATAAGTATTTTTACTAAAAATATGCATAAAAATTTTGAAAACTTATAGCCACAACATGAGAAAAACCACTTTTTCTTATTTACTGAAGTTGCAAAAATAATCCAAAAAATAGAAACAAAAACAAATGAATTAGTTTTTAAATTTTGATTAACAAAAACAAAAAACTAAAAACGATAATGATACCGAACGAGCCCTTAGCTTATTTTTCAATACTTGTCCAAAATTGGTCAAGTCTTACATGGTTAATTCAGTAAACAATAGGAAGAAAAGACAAAATCTTGAAAGAAAAAAATAAACTAAGGCCCACGGCCATTATGGCAAAAGGAAATGTCTTTCCATGTTTATTCAATTGAGTGAAACATGCTTAGAGCGAGTTTGGCGTTTAGTTGAGAAATTCACTTTATGTGAAAAAGTTTTTTCAAAATGAATTTTTAGTTAAATGGATTTTTTATGAAAACAAAATTGTGTTTAGTTATTTCTATGTAAAATGAACTTTTTTCAAATAAGATGGTGTTTGGTTTTACATTTGGAAATAACTATTAGTTACATAAATTACTGAAATGGATATTTTGAACTAATATTGTTTGCTTTCTATAACATACTATTTTATTCATATTTCTATTTGTTTGAAAAAAACTCTTTAAAAGATTATAGTTATAATTCAAAATATTTAAACAAAAAAATATATTAGCAAAAATAAACCATAAATTATTGCAATGTGATAGGAAGTTAATAATATTGAATTAAATAAAATAAGGATAGGAAAAAGTGGGGGTGGCTATTGGCATAATAAAAAATTGATGAGGATATTTTTGTCCAAAAAATATATTAAAACACCATTGGCAAAAAGGCAAACTAAGAAGTTAAAAAAATTTACTTTTCTGTTTAACCTCAAAACTCAGTTGACTTTTAATCAAAACCAACTTTTAAAATATAAAACCAAACATCTTTGTTTTTTTAAATAAACTTTTAAATTTTAAAAGTTAGTTTGACTCTCCAAAATGAAAAACCAAATTGACTCTTAGTCAGCTAAGTTCAAAGGAATTGGTATGCCAGTTTCTATAGTTACAAGTCCGCTGCAAGCACTTAGGAATGAGTATTTATTAATGTAATTACGGTGAATACACACACACACACACATATATATATGTATATATATATATATATATATATATTATAGGATCAGTTTAAAGCCTAAGAATTTAGAGAAGTCTGAAAAGGTTAAAATAATTAAAGTTTGCATTAATGTATGTAATTTTATGAACATCTTGTAGCCCTACAAACATCCAATAGCCCTCAAATTAAAACTATGATCTCAAGAGAAGACAATTAAAGAAAATTTGAGAGTTTTTCTCCTTTACATCCTTTCCTATGATGTCTTCAACTCTATTGTGGAATTCGAAGCTTGAGACATCATCCTTTTACTTTGGAGCGAACTCACAACCCCAAAACATTGATTTGTAGCTAATAATAATGAGAAATATTATAGGACAAAATATATCAAATCTCTTTGTGGTTCATCAAAGTGTACTGAATCCTCCTGTAGTCTAAAAAGTCTCTCATCATCCTCTACAGTCCATAAAAGTGCATCAAACTCCCCTATTGTTAAAATATCCATTACTTTAATCATGAATGTTTAAAATTATCTAGTATCCTTCTCTATTTATAAATTAAAAGAAATATTGTTAAAAATTTTGAGTTCTTCAACCTCAAATTAAAATAAGAAATATTTTAACCAATTAAACTATAATTAATTTATATTTTAACTTAATTTTAGATTAATTTATATTTAAAATAAATAATGACATAATGATGTGTTGTCGTTCCTAAAAAATTTATTCAAGAGCGGCCATAGTTGGGCTACGGAGTGGACTTTTAACTATTTGTCCGGGAAGTTGGCTCACATGATAATCGGAAATATATTTTTTTACTCTGATTTAAAATTTTTATAGTAAAAATACCCTACTTTTTAAATTCGTTTAAAAAGTGCCCTTTTTTATAAGCCACTTACCGAAACGGTAGGTGACTTACTATTTGCGGATTCCAAAATTTGAAAATTTTTAAAAATAAAACGATTGCGTCTTTAACGAAAACTATAAGTCACCTATCGAAACGGTAGGCGACCTACCGAAAATGGGCTAAGTCGCCTGAATATGGGCTAATTAGCCGAAAACCTCAACAATTTCAATGGTTTCTAATATAAGTAATAATCAGTGAAAAAATGGAAAAAAGAAGCCTTTGTCTCAAAAATTGTATCGAAAATCAAACTATATGTATTACAATTACATTTATATATGATTAATGATAATTTTAGACCAATCTTTACTACATGGTGGGAGAACACCATTTAATTAAAACTTAGGAAATTTGGCCTCAAAAAATTACAAATTATATTATTATTTGAGAAATTAAGGTCTAAATAATTTATTATATACCCTAATATTATTGAAACTTTTAAGATAAGACACTTCAATCCCAAAACCTTAACTTTGAGCATAAATTGAGATCCCATTGATTATTATTATATAGGTAAATTTCTATAGAATAAGTCTTGATAGCATGCTCATCTACATGGTCCAATAAAGGGGACATCTCTAACCACTAGCCTATTCTTGGTAGGTCACCTACTGAACCGTTTTCATTAAAAACGTAATCGTTTCCTTTTTTAATTTTTTTCAAATTTCGAGATCCGCAAACAGTAAGTCACCTACCGATTCGGTAGGGAAAGGGGCATATTTTAAATGAATTTAAAAAGTAAAGTTTTTTGCCATAAAAATTTAAAATCAGAGTTAAAAAAAAATTTCCCATGATAATCATCTATGTTCGTTGATCAATCAATAACAATTTCTTTTTCTCGCTTGTGCTAAATGATGGGATAACTAAATAATTACCTAAAAGAAATCTTTGCGACTTTGCTGACCTTTTCCCTATTGCTTTTTATTCCCAGGAGTTTAATCTTTTAACACACACAAATGAGAATGGCATTACAAAAATAATTATCTTGGTCAAATATTAATTTAAATTTACAAGATTAATACTTTTGTTCTGCACAACACTTGATTTTCTTATTTGTGTCTGTGTCTTCTTGAAAGTTATTATGTGAGATTTTTTTTTTTGGGTCCAAATAACATTTTCATTAAAATATAAATAGACTGGGACAAACAAAACAAGACTTAAAGAAGAAAAAGAGAAAATTCACCAATCCACAGACTCTGAGACCAAACCCAACAAGACAATACCCAACACATCAAGGCCCAAAACCAACCACGAACTAACCCGAGATCAGAAACTGATCTAGCACAAGCAACAACCACTGGCGGCAGAAACGAGCAAGAAGAACAATAGCCCATCAGATTCTAAGCTAAGGTGACTGAGCTTCGTCATCGTCAAAACAACTTACCATAGATACCAAGGAACGAACCACCACAAATTGCTCTCTGCAATCCATATCAGTTGACGGCAAGATGAAAACCATCGAAAGAGAAAAGCGAAACCCACCTGAAGGTGAGTATAACGGGACTCATCGAACCACCACAAATTGCTCATTCAAATCTCACCGGCCGGAATACGAAGAAACCCTAGACAAGCTAGTGGGAAGCTCAACCGTCATCTTCATGAAAAATCTTAGGCCTGCCTCAAAAAATCTCAAAGCTACTAACTGTATCAACATCATAGGTTTAGAAATAGTTAATCACAAATCTAAACAAAAATCAATCTAAAATTAAGTTAAAACATGAATGTTTATAGCCTAGTTTGTTAAAATATTTGTTATCTTAATTTGAGGTTGAGGTTTAAAATCTTTTTAATAATATTTTATTTAATTTATAAAAGGGAGAACGGTAATTTGGATACTTTCAAATAATCAAGGTTAAAGATAATTGATTTTTTAACGACAAGGGAGTTTGGTGCATGTTTAAGAAACATATGAAGTTATGAGAGGCTTTTTAAATTATAAGGGGTGAGGTGCACTTTTGATGAACCGCAAAGGAGTCTGATGCATTTTATTTCAATATTATATCGACCATGTTTAAATACAAAAACTAAATTTTGACTCTAGCTTAAATATCACATAACATGTTTAAAGTGAAGGCATGTGCTTGTTATCTAACTTGCTTGACAAGACTTGCTTACTTGTCCGGGGGAAGACATGAACAAAATATGAAAGACGAATGATAAATAAATAGGGAAAGTAATGTTATTTGTTATAACTCATATCATAAAAGTTTTACAAAAACAACAATGATGAATTAAGGAAAAAATTTAGTTGAAATGGGTGACCCGTTGACGTGAAGGGTCTTCCTAATTAAGTATCCACGAAACAAATAAAAATCCTCACTGCAAGGCGTGAATATTGGCGCTAATGAAGATGACGGTTGAGTTCAATTCGTTTGCAAAATTAAAGGCACTCTATTATTTGTTTTACTAATTCGGTTCCAAATTGATTTGGAAAATTTGGAATTGGCAGGGTAGAATAGTTTTGCTAAATAAGACTATAGTTAACTTTAATTTGATTTGAAAATTAAACGCACTATTCTTTGTTTTACTAAATTGGTTCCAAATTGATTTGAAAAATTTTTAATTGGCAGTCCACTGACTTGAAAAGTTTTCTAATTAAGTATAGTATCTATGACACAAAGACAAATCTTTATTAGAAGCCTAGATTCGTGATAATTAAGATGTTAGTTAATATTAATTCGATTACAAAGTTAAATACACTATATTCTCCTTTTTTTTTTCCCCTATTGTCAAGGCAATGTATTCTTCGTTTCATTAATTTGATACAAAACTGATTTGGATATTATTTTTTGAATGGATTCATTTTATTAACTTGGTGCAGAATCGATTTAAAAAGTTTTGTTGGATGGGCACAGTTTAATAATTAGTATTAACTAGGAATCACAATATAGATTAGGTAATAAGTTTTTATTTGAACAAAAATAATATTCATTTAAATGTTAAAAAATTAAATGCTTTGTTAGAGGGCTTCAAAAATTGACATTTGGAAATTTTAATTTTTAAAAATTAAATGCTTTGTTGGAGGGTTTAGAAAATTGAGGTGGCATAAACTTAGAAGCTATGTACCTACTTTTATAATATGTGTAGATTCAGTAGGTTCTAGATATGACAAATGCTATTTTCTTACCTATTTCTTTTCCTTTTTATTTTTGTTTAAAAAAAAAAAAAACTCCTAACCCAACCACTAGTGCCCCACTAAATTTGAGCTTAATTTGTTACTTTTAAGAGAGATAGTCTCAACCACTTGAGCTATCCCTTAATCTTTTGTTTTTTTCTCTCCAATTACAATGTATGCTTTCTTTAATCTAGAATTTTTTTTTCTTCTTCTCACAAAATATATTGGATCCAATCTTTTACAATTTCAATGAATGCAAAAGATAGGAAGATAATATTAATTTGTAGTGGAGGAGAAGATAATATTAATTTGTAGTGGAGGAGGTGGTCAGTGTAATCTATTAGGGATTACACTTCCCTCTATATGACTGACATCAGTTCATGATAAAAAATTTGTTAGGTGTTGAACAAAAATTTGTAGGATTATAATAAAAATTTGTAGGTCTTTTAGAAAAATTTGTAATTTTAAAAATTTTGTTTTAGACCTACAAATTTTTTATGGATTGATAAATTTTTATTTTAGACCTATAAATTCCTTTTATGAACTGATGTTATAAATTTTTCTAATAAGTCCTACAAATTTTTGATCTAGATCTACAAATTTTTATTCTAAACCTACAAATTTTTTCTATGGATTGATGTTAGTCCAAATGGATGAAAGAGCTTTCCATCTATTAGTCATTGCAATTTAGGTTTAAACAAAAGCAAGTAAGTAAAATTGATGGATAGACAACATATATGAATACTCATTTTGTCAGCTTAATTTTCATGTTCAAACCAATCATTTCGAAATAGGACAGTACATTAATATTTTATGGTAATTAGGTTAATTACCCCTGATGAGGATTGAGGAATCTACTTAATTTGTGGTCATCATCTCCAACAATTTACCTTTGCTACTGCAAATAAGTTCATCATAAGAAAACCACAATCGTCAGATAAAAAAATAAACCTTGAATTAGACGAAGAAAGTCACAATCATGAGGGAAAAGAAACTAAGTGCCAAATGCAACCACAAAAACTAAAAAAGAAGTAGGGAGTATTTGGTTTTGTTTCAGGAGACGAGAATATTTTGACAAATAAATAAGAAGAAAATTTTAATATAAAGAAATTGAGAAAGTTTATTGAGAAAGTTCACACTGTAAAAATCAGAATATGGTGATTTATTGCACTAACATAGATATATATATATATATATATATATATATATATATATATCTAATCAAACAAAGGCATCATGAGATTCAAGAACCAAATATGAACCTTTCCATAACTTCCTCTTAATATCGCTAGATGTTGTAATCATTTAACATGCTGAAATTAATAGTTTTGGTTCATGTGGTATCAACTCTAAGAAAGCATTATTATATCGCATTAACAAATATTTAGTCTTAGCAGACAATTAAAGCGCACAACATCATTCTCACAAGTCAGAATATAAGACACACATATGTATGTGTGTGAATATATACATATAGGCATGGTTGCTCGTGAATTGTAATTGTGAGAACCACCTTATCACAATTAACAATGCAGAGAAGAAAATAACTGAAAAACACAGTACAAGAATAACTTATCAATAAATTTGCCTCTATCATATATGCAAAAGTTTCTTGTATATATTGTTATGACAATGTAGTCTAGCCCATTTCTAAATGATGTGTAGTAATTCGCGATCTAAGGGTGAAACCGCACTCCAACTACTAGGTTTCATCCGATCCGTCAAGCTAATTAATTAATTAACAAGTGTATACATACTTTGTCCTGATTTAGTTTCCAAGATATGATAATTAGTAAAATGGAATGGAAGTACCTCCAGAATCCTGGGCAGCAGCAAATTCAATTAATATATATAATTAAAGTTTAATACTATTTAATAATTTTTATAGATAAAAAGTCATTAGTATCTCTAACAGAAACATATGAATTGTTGTTGGCACTAAATAGAAAAAAGTTGGCCTCGTTAAATTATTTAATAGTATTTTCTACTTTAAAGCCAGGGTTTAGCTAATAATACTATTTGTTCCTTTTAACCTTTTAATGTATTTTTTTTTTGGGTCCAATTCCATTTGTATGTGCACCAGGAGTGTGTGTTTGTGTGGGAGAGTGTCTAAATCATGAAAATGTGTGGAAGTACAAGATTTAGTTTTGATCTCTTAACTTTTAATTTTTATTTTAATTCTTATTCTTGTGAAATGCTTTAATTTCATTTGATTTCACTCAATAACATGTATCAATGCCCTTTTGCATTTTTTTTTCTACTTATTGTATTCTTCTTATATGATTGTGCTCTGGCTTTTATTATATGGAGTTCTGAAATGAAAATTTTATTTGTCCTGTAATGCAAAGAATATAGTTTCTGGACATCACTTGTCCACCTTGTTTGAATTTTATTTGTCCTGTAATATATATATATATATATATATTTATATATATATATATATATACATATATATATATATAATATAAGTTTTCTATACCTTTATATATACACCTAGTTACCATAAATAGGATTGATTACAATTAATACTAGCTACCTCAATCTCTCTTAATTGATTTACAATAATCAATCATAAAAAAAAATAAAGATATACAAAAATAATATCTACAACAATATCGATGCATCGGGCATTTCTCCCAAACACAAGCGTTGGAGTAGAAGAATTTTCCATTGAATATTACTTGCATCACTGAACCATGTTCCTGCAGGCCTTATATTTTTTTTTTTCCCACTGAAGAATTGACCACCACACACAATTAATACTAGTTACCTTACGAGGACTTGAAGGGTGAAACCATTTTTGTAATCTTATTCTAATATTAATGAATTTAGTTATGCTCATAAATCGATAACATTTTTAGGTTGGTGTAATTTTGTTGTTTTGTATTTTAACCCACGCATTTGTTTCTATGTTTTCTTTTGCTAATATTTTTTCTTTTTTATTTTGGGTAACATCTGTTTCTATATATGTTAACCGTAATAATCTAATAACTGTTTCTATGTCATGACTGCACCACGATTTTGTTCTTGATCTTAATTTCGTAGAAGATTTGAGGAGATGCTTTTGGGATGAGTTTTTTTCCAAATTTCTTATATAAGCTAAATTCAAACCCGTTGTCCCTCTCAAATTCGCTACCAAAAATTTTAGATTCTTGATAAATTTTGAGTATATGGATGGATCTTTTCAAAATTGTCAAATTTTTTTTTATATAAACCAACTCAAACTATTTCTACATTTGATAATATTACAAATTAATTTATATAAATATTATTTAATTTATTTTTAGACGTTATTTAATTAAAATTCATTTGTTTATATATTTAAATTAAAAGTATAAAATTAGCAATTATACAAACCTGCCTATAACTCCTATTTCTTATATTCATTGTTTACATTAATTTTCTTGTTGAACAAAGTGTGAAATTATTAAAATTAAAAAAGGGTATTAGTGACTGAAGATACCGAAAATATTAACAATACTTATTGCTATTGCTTGACCAAGAAAAGAGATAAATATTTATTGCTATTGTTTAGAGTAAATTTTTTCCCTATCATATAAAATACTAAAATTTACTGTTAAGATTCATAAACGATTGTTAAATAATGGAATAAACCAAGAAGAATAAAACTTTAATTCATAAACAATAAATATAAAATAAATGAGTCTAACCAAAGTGCTAAAGATTCAAAATAATATTACAAATAACAATATAATAAAAAATAATATATCCATATTCCATATGTATTTGGTAGAAGACTCGACATTATCAAATAGATGATGGATTTTTTGAACAAACAACATATTTCAGAACCTATTTAAGGCTCTATTTAACCTAATTGTGAGATTTCGAGTATTGAGCTATAGAGCTTTTAGCGATAAAATTTTGAAAAAAGATATTGTTGAATAAAAACAGTTGATTGTTTGACTTTGTAGTTTAAAAGTTGAACTTTCAGTTGCTTTGAGAGTAATATTAGACTTTAAGAAATATGAAGTAATACTTTGGAAAAAAATTAAATGAAAATAATTTTTGACATAAAATAAAAATAACTTCTCAAAAAAATTTTTTTTTTGAAGAACTCCAATTTGAAACTTCTGATTTTGAACTTTTTTTAACTTTAATTTTTATATAAAAATTCTTCTAAAAATAGATGAAACATGTCAGCTCCACTAGCTTAGAAAAAGCATTTTGAGTTTCCAAAAACTGCCCCAAAACAAAATCTAAGACATTCTAAAGATCCTATGTCCATTAGATACGCATGAAATAGTCCAAGATATAATATGACAGTCAGAACTCTTCAATATACCACCCTTATAGTATCTTACATTAAATATGAAAACTATATAATGTTGCATAACTACAACCGTTTACTTTAGATACTTAGCAAACCAATTCAACATATCCTTATGTGCCTCCTCTACACACTTAAAAGTCTTCTCATCTTCATTCTTGTACCTTACAGTCGAGTCGTGTGAAACGCGCTGAAAGATCTTCACAAAGCTATCAACTTGCAGGAGAAAAATGTCAATATTCTATGGCTTCTCAGTTCTCTGTGTAGCAGAATGCAACTCATCTTTGCCAATTTTCTAATAAACTAAAGAGAATCTTCTAAACCTTAAATCAAGCATGACCAACTCAAAGTTGAGCTAGCGTCTTACATTGTCACTATTCGTACATTGTGTTCCTAGCTGAACAGCCCCCTCTAGCAGTGAACATTCGTGAAGTTTCAACCCCAGTTTTCGTCTACACTGATGCTCTATTTGGTATAATCTTATTATAAGATTTTATATATATATATATATATATATAATAGTATTGTTTATTTTGAGTTTCATAATATGCTTGTGATTAAGGATGAGCATGGGGTGTAGGGTATTCATACTGGAGCAAAATCCTGTACCAAATTATCTTATAACGAAAAATTTCGATGTTTTTTTTAATATCTCGTCCTATACCATCCCGAACTGCAAATGTTTGAACAGGATAGGGATATACCTTTTATTTTATCCTGTTCCATCCCGAAATTCGAATAATCCGTCCGTCATGTAAATCTCATTCCAAACCAAAATAATATATAATTATATAACAATACGTATATATGTAGTATATCTTATTTAAATATAAATTATTATTATTATTATTATTATTATTATTATTATTATTATTATTATTATTTCATTATTTAAATATAATTATATAATAATATATGTATATATAGTATATCATAGATTATTTGATAAATCTGAAAAAGAGTTTTATTGTGTAATTTGTGCCATTAATCCAATTTAATCCCCCTTTTTGGATTTGTCCTTTGTGCTACATGATCTAATAGAAAAATATATATTTTTCCAAAGAGATAAGAATGTAAATAAGTATGCATTTTTAATTGAACTAAAATGTTAAAAATTTTATTAATATAATAAATTGATTATATAATTTGATTATATCAAATTTATATCAAAACATGTGCATTGTATGAGCGCACAACTAATATTATACAAAAGAGGATACATGCCTTTTTGGCCAATAGCACATGTCCTCCTCTTGTTAGAATTTTCCCTTCAAAAAGACATTGCCTAAATACCTTTTAGATTATTTCCTTTTTGTTTGGACTTAAATTCTTATATTAAAATATTTACACAAAAGACATGGCTATTAACGAAAACTTAACAAGAATTGAATTATAAAAAATACATTTATATTTATTCTTGCCTAGACTATTAATATTTATATATCTATATTTATATATTATTTAGAGTAGAATTCATGTTTATTTTTTAATTTAGGTCCCTCGATGGAATCTTTTTTAATTTTAATTTTTTATTTTAAATTCCAATTACTAGACATCTTACGTAAAACCATAAAAATATTAACAACTTACTAAATATTAAATTTTATAAAATCATAAAAAATTGACTAATAATAAATAAAAGTATTTAAAATATTATTTTTGCCGGCACATGGCAACCATTTTAATTAATTAAAAAAAATAAAGGGGTAGATTTAGAACTTAAACTTTGCAAAATATGAAATTAAGTACTTGAATTTCATTTTTTTTAAATGCAAATGCTTGAACTTACAAAATAGGGACATTTTACACTCCTGATTAACGGTGTTAGTTTTTTACTTAATGGCAATCTTTTTCTATAACACCCTTTCATATTGATTTTTTGTAAGTTTTGTGTGTACTTTATAATAACTTAGGTTTACTACTATCATCACAAGTTCAAGTATTTTAGCCAATTAATTAGGTTAAATATGGTGGTATACCAATAGTTGGGTTTGGGTTATTATAGGTAATATTAGAGCAGACTTTGGACGAACTCCGTGCAGCTTGGGGTATGTAGGGCATGACAAGGATGTGCGTCTTTAAGAGGGAGAGTTATGTACTGCCCTCTCACATCAGTTTTTTGTGAGATTGTGTATAGACATTAGTTCTTTGTGAATTATGTGTACACTTTATAATAAATTAAGTTTTGTTCTATTTGTGTGTAGACCACGACGAGGATGTGTGTGTTTAAGGGCAAGAGTCATGTAACGTCTTCCCACATCGATTCTTTGTGAGCTTTGTGTGCACACATTAGTTCTTTATCAAATTTGTGTACACTTTATAATAACTTAGGTGTATTATTACTATAATAACTATCATCATAGACGTATTTTGGACCAATTTGTAAATATATATATATATATATATATATATATATAATGCTTTATATTCCAATAGCATGTAGAAAAAAAGTCCAAATTTTATATATATGTACACATATACATTATATATTCAAATTTGCAAGTTGCTTGTGTACATGGCACATAAATTTATTATGGAAATCCACCAAAAATATAAAAGAAAAATAAATACCACTTAAATTAAAAAGACAAAAAATCATAGAAATGAATAATCCTACCAACAGTAAAGAAGAAGAGCGCAAATGAGTTAAATGCCTTATTTAAAAAAAAAACTAAAATGTCGTAGTTTTTAAATTAATGAATTCGAGTTTTCATTCATTAGTTTAAAAAAATATGATATTTTAATTATTATTATTATTATTATTTTAAAATAAGACATTTAACTCATTTTCTTGGAAGAAGAAGACGACGAAGAAATCATCGTCATCGTTTCGACACTGATGGGCCTTTTATTTATCGACAATGAAAGTTGTCAGAAGCAGGTAAGTTATTCTCCTTGTTTTGACGATGATAAATCTAATGCACCATTTTGGTTGACTACATCTCAATACATGTAAATGAAACTGAAAGCGAAAAAAGAGATAATAGTTGTTTTGATACTCATAATAATAAGGGTTTTTGTTATGCACTACATGTTATAGTGAAATTACATTATTGGTCTCTGTATTCTCAAAATTCTCTACTTATCCCTTGTATTTTTTTTCACAACTTGCATGAATATCCCTTTCGTCAAATTTTCCATCCATTTTAACGGGAAGTATGCAACATGCTCCAAAAATAAAAGTGGTTTTTGTTTTTGGCCATTAATTGCAAATATACCCCTATATTTATTTATTTTAATTAATTAATCATATTTTCAAAAAAAATTTAAAATCACCACCCCACCCCCACCCATCGCCCCATCACCACCACCCCCCTCCACCCCCACCAGCAGCCCCCACCACGACCACCCGGCCTTCCGTCGAACCACAATAAGAAATATTTTCTTCTTTAATCTATACCCTGTACATTTATGTTTTTAATTTTAATTGATTCATCATATTTAAAAAAAAAAATTAAAATCACCACCCCCATCCCCACCGCCACTAGTGCCCCGCATCACCTCCATAATGCCTTTCATCACCGATAAGAATTATCTTCTTGTCTATTCTATACTCTTTGTGTTTTTTTTAATTGATTTATTATATTTTAAATAAAAACACTGAATCTTTCTTTGATGGAAAAAAACAAAAAAAAAAAAAAAAGAGATGATGGTGGGGATGGCAATAAGGACAAAATAGACTTCTATTAAAATATGATAGTGGCAAAATATGTATTTTACAAAATTTGTTAATGATTTAATGGAAAATAGTAATTAGGGTACGTTTGTAAATTGTGAAAAAATATAAGTAAAAAATTTTGAGAGCATAAAAACTAGCGCCGTAGTTTTACCACGGTCTCTCGTCAAAAAAAACAACCTGTTGAAGGATATGTAGCTGATGGTTGTTCTGTTTTGGGGAACGATGAAAATGTATAAAAGGTGATGGTAGCGGTAGTGAAAAGGGAAGGCGTGGCGTCACAGAGAATGATGAGAATATTAAGAAAGATCAAATTTCTCAATGATCATTCGAGGCTGCAAAGCTCATTTAGCAAAAGACTTGTTTGGGTGCTCAGTCTCGTCGGGTGGTCAAATTGGCTGACTCAGGCCTTCCGCCTTTGCTTCATGTTTGCGACAACTTGGAAGATGAAAAGAGGTTTGAATTAGAATCATCCAAGGTTTAATAGCGGAAGAGAAGAGGTTGCAGAAAGTTGGAGTTGTTTCCCGCTACTTCATGGACTTGACAAGGGAAAATGTAATAGCCGTAAGATTGGATGAGGATAAGAAGATTATTCAGAGCAACAGATGCACGACGTCTATTTTTGGCAAAGAGGGTGGTGAATTCCACGCAGAACTGGCTGACCCCGAGGCTGAGTCTTTGCTGCGTGTTTGTCAGAATTTAGGAGATGAAAAGAGGGTCGTGACAGGAAAACCAAAGGTTTCATCAAAGAAGAGACGAAGTGATGGAAAAGGTCACACAAAAAGGGGCAAACAAGTTCAAATTATTTCTCCTTTACTTTGCAAAATCAAACAAGACAACTGCAGTCCCGGACACATTGGAAGAAAGAAAAGATACGAAAATTCTGCCCGAGAAGGTTAGACTTGCAATGCTGGTCAAGCCCACTCTAAGTGCTGCCCAGAGGAGAGATGAGGCTTACCAAAGAAGAACTCTCGACAGCACATGGAAGCCTGCATGCTCTCCATTCAATCTCCTTCAAGAAGATCATGCTCATGATCCTTGGAAGGTCTTGATAATAATATGTATGCTTCTTCATCGGACTACTGGTTTGCAGGTTCTTCTCTTATTCTTTCTTCCATATCTTCTGGTTTCTTTTAAGAGTCTTTTCTATTAATCGAAGTTGTGGAGAGGAGTGGAAGATAGTTTATATACGATGGACTCTTGAGGATCTTCGAGTGCTGAGCATATTTATCAGATACATAATTAACTTTTATAGAAGAAGGGAAAGGGGAAAAAGAATTTCTTTTTGACAACCCCTAGTCAAGATATACTTTTCCATATAGATTATCACTAAAGGGTATGGATTTGGTCAAAAGGGGAATAGAGGTATGTAATGGATAGTGATTTACGGTTTATGCTCCTTGCTTGTGATGATCAACAAAAAAAAAAAAAGAAAAAGAAAAAGGAAAAAGGCCTTATTATTAATAAATATTCTTTTTATAAAATCCCCTTCAGATGTTAATTCACCAAAAAATTTCAAAAGTCATTTCAGCTAACAATTTGAAAAGTTATTTTATTGAAAACCTATTTTTGGTTCCAACTAATGAGAAGTGGATTTTTTTGAACAGTCCACATGGTTAATTATTCTTGAACTAATGCACCTAGAGAAAGTAGTTGAAGAAAGAATAAAATCTTGATGATCAAAATATTAGAAGGCTCGAAGAGGTCCAGGAGTTTGAAGATGGCATTAATTTGGAGTTTGGACCACTGAGCATATCACTGCATTATGTCGAATCTTACACCTGCAAAATTCTGGATTTGAATGCAAATGAGGCTGATGAGGAGCTGAAAATTGGTGTACAAATTTTTTTTCTTTTAACTAATATTTTAAAGGAAAATTAAGAATAATGGGCTTTCCATAGCTCTCTCCAGGTTTTAAGTTCCTTAGTGAAATAATGACTGGTTAAATAACAGAGATTGGGTGATTAGAAGAGGGCTTTCAACCTGAATATGAGGAATTTCCTCTATTTATCAAATGTACAAAGATTGTCTGCTATCTCTTTAGAGCTTCTCTGAAGAATTCAAATATCAAAACCATGTTCCATGCTTAAAAGTAGAAACTGCTGGGTAGACAACGATATGAAAGTAGCACTTAAGGTGGATCCAAACCAAGAAAATGGATTATCTGTCAACAATGGCAAGATGTTTGTGGCTCTAATGTTTCCTGTTCTGTGAATTTCATGAACTTTCTTAGAGGCCCCTGAATGAGGTTAACAAAACACACTAACAACTAATTTGCTGCATTTTCACTTAAGAATGAACATGTAAAGGACTCTTGGACCATTAATTGACTAGAGTAGCAACAAAAATCTGATAAGACTCTGCTGGACTAGAAAGCCAGTCTATGGATATATAATTGGAATTTTTGTAGCTATCTTCAGGAATGTCTCTTTGCTTTGCTACATTGTTCACCCTTTAAGGTTTTTCCCAATTCCCTTTGCAATTAGAGAGACAGGGAGAAACCCGTTTTTTCTGTATGAATATTAAAATTTATCATTAGAAGTTTGAACATGACTACTTTTACTGGAGAGATCAAACTATTTTGTGTTTTCTTTATCCTTTTTCAGTTTTCTCTCTCTCACTATATAATCTGCTTTGTAGTATTTTGATCTTACCATCATTAAATGGACTGTAATTAGTTATTCACAATAGATGACATATGGAATGTAAAGCATTTGTACTTTGGAAAATAAAGTGGAAAGGAGGTACAGTACTCTGTTTTGTTGGGTTTGGTCACACAGCTATTTCTTCCTGCATTAGTCGTTGAATTTAGTTTACCATTCTCTTCTAGGGTGCTGCATATGACTTTGGCTGAAGCATTTGTTTTTTGTCCTGATAAGCAGTTTCTTATTCCTAGTACAGCTGGAGGAGGCCCTGACCCTCCAAAACTAGAAGTAAAGGGAAAGAAGAAAATCTAGGAAAACTAATAAGTTACCACCTCATCTAAAAGTTTAAATTTGTAGAGAGGAATTTATTAAAGCAATCCTGTAGTAATTATCTAATTCTGAGATTGATTTGTAGCTGCAATATTCAGTATAAGAAAGCATAGAAAACTAAGCTCCTATATGCATATTCCCGTTGGAGATGAACAAAAAGCCTTTTTGTTATGGTAGTTCACAATTTCAGCTAATCATGTTAGGTTCCCATGCTATACGAGTTACCAAACTCTATTCTTGTGGTTCTCCTTATTATTACCACGCAACAGTCCTTTCTTTTTCTCCCTCCTCTCTTTAGTTACTTTTGCAGATCCCAGCATTCATCAAGCTGGACAAACCATTTTCCTCTTTCCGTGAAAATCCAGTAGATTGTCCCTTAAAATCAAGTAGCGTTTATTGTCTACAAAGAGAACACGTTTAGTAATGATTGAATGATGATATTTTAAACTTTGCATTGGTAGAGGGAAACTTGCAGTTAACCTAGCCTAAACCCAATTCTTTTGACCTCGATTATGATATTGCAAGAAATATGTCTTTTGCCAGTAATATGTCTGCCTGTCATTTAATGTTGGTGGTCCACACAGGCTGGGAGGGTTATATCCGAGCTTTTCAGACTCTATCCAAATGCAAAGATTGCTACATAGGTTGCTTTGGATGAGATAGAGAAGATCATACATCCCTCAGGCTTGCAAAGAAAGAGGTCAGTAACGATTCAACATGTTTCTCAGGAGTATCTGGAAGAAAGCTGGACTCATGTGACGCAGCTACATGGTATTGGCAAGTAGGTTTCTGGTTTTCTCTCTTTTGTAGGATATAATGTGTTAAGTTGAATTGTCATTTATACTGGGACAACAAGCATCATCTATTCGAAAGAGATTGTTTGGCTAATAACTTGGTTCTATGCTATTCAATATGATTTTGCTTGGGTAATAACTTGGTTCTTTGCTATTTTTTCTGATTTTTGTTTAAGCATTAAATGCTTTCTGCTTCTGCCTAAAGCTTAGTTGAAGACAATCAATCTCTTCAATCGGCCAGGTACGCAACTGATGCGTATGCCATATTTGCACAGGGAAGTGGGACTGTGTGAGACCAACTAATCACATGCTAAATAAGTACTGGGACTTCCTTTGTGGCAAAAGTACATCATGAACATTGTTATTCTCTTGAGAATTTGAGGATCAATCATACCATGTTTATCTTCAACTTGGAAAGTAAATAGCCAGCTTATTAGATCATCTATGTCTCGTAATCTCATCAGACTAGTTATTTTGTAACGGATGAGAAGGGTAATTGTTTTTTTTGTCAGCCTCAATCTTAGAAAGACACCCTAGGGCATCACTCCTTTTCGTAGAGCTAGAATATCAAAGTTATATTAATCGGAGTTTTAACAGGGAGATGTCATGCATGTATTAGACAACACAGGTTTGGATGATAACTGCAGCATCTTCAATTTCCTTTTCTGACCCTGGTAAGAAACAAGAGCTTTGCTTTACTCTGGAAATGCGATATTCTTCTAAGAACTGGGGCAAGCTCAAGTCTTTTCTAGCTGGGAGGGCTATGTTTGTATATTATAGAGAATATTTGTAAGATCCAACTACAGAATTCCTGAAGTTAACATCCAGCAACATAGTCTTTGAGTAGTCACCGAGGAGGGGCTCATGTTATATAACTCAAAGTAAGTGTATCCCAACACTGAATATCTTAATTTGCTGTTTAATTTACTTGATGGTTATGCTTTTGATCTATGGAAATATATTAATAGCTTGAGTTAATTTGGTGTAGCACAACATATAAATTTGATAGGTCTTACCTTTAATGATTTTATATTTGACATGCATTGACTCACTTGGAAACAAACGTTCTTGAATTCTCAAAAACATACATTGAATTGCTGGAGGTCATTCGTGAGAGATCCTAGCTTAAATTCTCTTATTTATTTCTACCCTCAATGTTATACATCTTGAAGGTCACCACTAACTGACTTGGAAATTGTTATTAGTAGGATAACCATAACAACTCTAACAATCATGTAGGTGGATTTCTAACTACATGGGGATTTCCAAGGACTAGTGATTTGAATCTTTAGAGAGACTCCTTGTGGAATTTCTTCTCTCAAAACACCCTACAAAGTAAAATTGTTGCTTGAAAGACCATATTTGGGTGGGCAAGGAATTACAAAAAAGAGGAGAACCCTTATCTGAACTTGGCGGGCATTCTTTCCAGCCTTAGTCAAATCAAGTAGGGGGAGTGTTTGGTTTGAACATATACTCAAACATGATTTGAAGGGTCCTAGCTATGCCATGCGTTCAATACAAAATCTGGAAAGTTGCAGGGATGACAAAAGAGGGCGCTTTCCTGTGTTGGACTGAAAAAAAAAGCACCTAAGATAAGAGCGTCTTCTCTTAGCTTTCTTCCTTCCTCTGTCTTTTCCCGCTTTGCTAATCTTCCCCTCTAACGCGGGCCAGGCGAAAAAGGGAGTTAGCAAGAATATGAAAGAAAGATATATATCAAATTTGAACACGCAACAAAAACTGACCTTTCACCACCAGAAGGTCTGATAGCATATGCTTTGAAGATATTTGCAAGGATAAACTAGATAAATTGGCCAAAATAAGTGATTTTCAAAATCAGAAGCACCACTTTTTTCCTTGGTCAAATAGAAACACCACTTCAGAAATTGGTTCTCTCGTATATTGATTGGTGATATGTGATCATGAAGAGTTGATTTTCTTGCCAAGAAAACAAAGCGAATCACATTGAAGATGGCAACAACTCGCCATTCAGTTTTCATATATTGTGACTCTGGCAATCATAGAAAAACAAAACTCTAGAGAATGATAGTCAATGATAAGGAACAGGTGGGAGAATAATCAAACTTGGTGTAGTCACAATTGGGACATTATATTGCTTTCATGTTTTTATACAACTTGCAGTCCTTGTTTGAACAGATTGGATGAATCAAAGCTCAAATCATAGTATGATGAATCAAAGCTCAAATCATAATATGAGGCAGGATAACCACACCTAAGAATCAACAAGTAGTATACGTGTGTGAGTGAGAACCAATTTCTATATGAAGTAAGATTGTTCCAGAGGAAATATCTATATAAAGGTAAGACATTCAATTTGTAGAGAAGAAAGCCAACTTCTCATTTACAGCATCAACCTTGTCTACGTGGAACACACGCATTCTTTCTCTCCTCTAATCTTGCAGCAAGAGGGCCACAATTGTCTCACGGGCATCATCTCCACGGCACCGAGGAAGGAGGTGAGATATCTTGGTTCCCTCTACTCTCTTGTCGCCTTTATATAATGGTATACATAATTTAAGAACTTCTGGATTTGTCCCTCTGCATTTTTTCTATTACTTTTTCTTTTTCAGTTTCTTCATTCCATATGTTCTATCATTGGTACGTGAAGTGTGATTAGTTACTGCAACTGAGAGTGACAATGACACCTATAAATAATTTTTAATATGAAATTTTGCATTATCCAGGTAGGGATCCTGGATTCTCTTTCCATGCAGTAGGAGTATGAGACTAAAAAGTAGTACCGCATATGCTGATTTCAGATAGCATAGGAAGCTTTCTTGAGATTAGATACCTGCTCTTTTTAAAATTTTAAAGATGACAGACTTTATCCGTTAGTGTTGTAGTTGTTCTTGTTAATATATTCTACTCATGTTTCCTGACATGTTTGGATGCTTGCACTACTTTTTTACTGCATAATGGAGTGATACCGAAGGTAATGTGGTGCACGACTCGGTTGAGAATGCCCTTCCAAGTATGCCTACGTGGCTTAGGTGTGAAAATCGGCTGAACTATGTCCAACAGTACATTTACTTATTCATTAGACACTTTAGGCTGCTGGATGCTCTATATATTATTCAAATACCATATATCTATCTTCTGCAACCTGTTTAAATTCAAAAAGTTGTGCAGTTTAATAATTGATTGAGACATAAACATCAGTTGATTATGACATAATTTCCTAATTAATGTCCCTTCCACAAACGTCTCAATACATGTAAACAGAACTGAAAGCAAAAAGAATAAAGGGAGAAAGAAGAAGCAAATAATTAGTGGTCCAAGTTGTTGTGAGGAAGGGGAAAAAAGGTCTGCAATGATGGTGATGATCATGATGATGATGAGAGTAAACAGCCTGTTGAAGGAGATGTTATTCGCACGGTTCGTGTATGGAGGTGATGGTAGCACTGAGCTGCTCTTTACTAGAAGAAGAACGATTATTTGAGGCTGCAAAGCTCATTGAGAAAAAGACTTGTTTGGGTGCTCAATCTCGTAGGGTGGTCAAAATTCATGTTTGTGAGAATTTGGAAGATGAAAAGCGGTTTGAAATAGAATCTTTCAACGTTCCATCGTGAAAAAGAAGAGGTGACCTAAAGTTAGCAATAAAAAGTTGCAAAAAGTTCCAAGTTGTTTCCCCTTACTTCATGAACTTGACAAGAGAACATGTAGTAACCGAAAGATTGGATGAGAATAAGAAGATTATTGAGAATAACAGATGCACTTCGTGTATTTCTGGCTGAATTCACATCACCAGTTTACAAGCTAATGGCCTGCAATCTGCATATGGTTATTAGTCTTTGCATATTGAAATTAGGTGGACTCGATTGAATTCAGATTATCAGTTTACAAAATTGATGGCCTGACATGTTCCTAATAATGAGAAAATGGTTATTATTGATTTGTATCCAGAAAGTATAACTCACATGACAAGAAAAATAACTCAAACCCAGCAACGAAACATAAATATATACATATTCCTTTTTATTTATGTGAATTGTACCATTGGGAATTACCTTGTTTATTCAATTTTTAACTTAAATAGTACTAATAATAACATTATATTGATCTAGAAAATGGGTTAAAGCTCAATCTTCATTGACTCACGTACAATTTTCTTAAACCTTAATTATCTTAATAAGTATAATTTTCATTAACCAATACATCTTTCATTCACTACCATTAGCATATGCTATTAGGGCTTTTCTTGAGTACCATATTTCCAAACTAATGAAGGATCTATAACATTATTTCATAATATTATATATGTAACAAAGTTTACCTTAAGTATGCACTTTTTTTAAACTAATAAATATTTGCTAATATATACTAATAAAGATTTCCTTAAGTGTAAATCTTTCAAACTAATAAAGATTTTATAATATTTTTTTGACTTATTACCGTACATACCATATATACTAATAAAGTTTTCCTTACGTTAGAAATTTTTCAAAATAACAAAGTTTCCTCATCGTATATACTAATTAAGAAACTTTTCCTCAACTATACTTCTTTTGAAACTATAAAAAAAATCTTAATATTTTTTGACTTATCTTTACACATAGTATATATATTAATAAGTTAAAACTTAACTATTTATCTTTTTTGGAACTAATAAAAGGTTCTTTATATATATATATATATACACACACACACTAATATACACACACCAATTAAAACTTCCTTAAATATACACATATTTTCAAAGTAATAAAGATTTTCTGAATATTTTTTGATTATTTTTTCACATAATATTTACACAATAAAGCTTTCCTTAATTAAATTTCTTTTCTTTTTAAGCACAATCTCTGATTATGGACGATTTATTAAAGCCTAAAACTTTTCCAACACCATACTCGGCTGCTATCAACTCTTAGTCGTCGGAACTCCACCAAAACTCCTAGCTGTTTCAAGAGAGTTCACTGCAGGTATTCATCTTTGCTCATGTAATTTGTATATGAAAAAACCAGAGTATAATATGCGAATTTATTGATTTATATATATAATATGATTTTCATCTTTGTCATGTTAGTTTTTATATTTATAAACATGAACATGGATATAGACATATGCGTTTACTGATTTGCATATATAACATGATTTTTATTGTTACCATGGGAGTTAATTATTAAAAATAAATAGTTAACGGAATATGAATTTGGGATATAGATTAAATAAATAGCAACAAGTTTATTTTTATGATATATTAATTGAAGAAGAATCAAATTGCAAGTTTTTGAAGCTGTCCAATTTTTCTTTGTACTAGTGGCGGGTTCTCTAAAAGCATCTAGCATGATATATATATATATATACTTTTTTTGCAACCATGATGATTCTAGATAAAAGTTGTCCAGTAACTTCATCACGTCGGCGACATCTCAATGGCGGTGGGGTGCATCTATAAATATTAGTTGTGTGTCCATGCATTGCGTGAGTCGACTAGGAGTAAACAGAGAGTGATAAGAAGTCTTAGTGGTCTTTAGGAGCCTTTCGTAGTGGTGTGTCATAAGATTAAAGAAAGGCAGCAGAGGGCTCATCACTATATTAATAAAGTAATTATAATAATAGTTTTTGTAGTCTTTCAAGAGAAATAGTGTTGTGATATTTCACTTCCATCTAATATTGTAATTTTATGTTTCTCTTATTATTTAGTGTCAAAAAAACAGAAATTGCCCATCAAATCGAATTTCACGGTGCAGGCGATTTATTTATTTTTTTAAAAAAGAAAACCTAGAAGTGGTTGGCATTTTTTGTCCAACTTGGCGAAATCTAAATTTATTATATTTATATTTCTCAATGATGATATGATGGCTTCCAAGAAGAGATTTTAAATTTTTTAGATAATGTACAAGCCACCAGAATACTATTGTTTGTTGCTACAGCTTCAATTTTCTTTCTTACATTGCAGAAATCTAATATATAGCAATGTCAAAAGAAAAGATAAATTCCACCCATGAAGAAAGTGAAGAAGAAGAAGAGAGTAAAGAAGAAAATGAAAATGAAGGAGAGAGTGAACAAGAGTCAATATCTAATGGAGAAGAAGAGAGTGAAGAAGAAATTGATAAGGAAAATACTGAGGCTTATGATTGTGATGGCGATAAAAGTACAACACTTGTTCTCAACCGGAAGAAGAAACAACCTGCACCACAAAACCAACAACTTCAAGAGTCTCCATCTGAAAAGGAGAGGAACAAGAAAAGGAAATTTGACTTATCACCCACTGTGTCTGTAGAAAAACTTGTTTAGCAGAATTTAGAGTTACGAGAATGAAATTGTTCGCTTGAAGGCTTATCAGAATTAAAGGGTAAAATAGGTGATGACTATAACCTTTTAATTTTATTAAAACTAAACTCCATTTTAGTTGTTCAGATAATCAAGTTAAAGATAAAGTTGAGAACAAAATACTTCAATAATCGCAACAAACCAAGAACTAAAAGGAGGTCATCTCATCCTCTTGAGTTGGAAATCGATAGATTATCTAAAGTAGTATGGGGTGGTGGTGGCAGTGCTAGTGGTGGTGGTAGTCAAGTTTTGCCTTTGGGTTGCTATTCTCAACAAGCTACCAATGATATGCAACATAATGGAAGTTCAGAAAGTATTGGAGAAATGCTCGTTTTGAATGCAGCTATCTTTTATGCTTCAAATCCTTTGGAGAAGATACTAAAAGATATGTGGGAACTCCTCCCAGATTCTAAAAAAATCAAAGATAACGATCCTGTGGTGGAAGTGAAAGATGCATGAAGTTCAAATTTACCGCGATCAACAGAGGTTGGAGTCAGAGTGGGCAAATGGGGTTCATGAAGCTCTAAATGCACCATAGAGATGCATTCGATACTGCTGCCTCCAAGAGAGATACGTTTATTCTTATATTGTTGTTAAAAACATTGGTAAAAGATTTACTTAAAACTTCTTTGGTTTTATTGAGTAACAACTGCAGCACATGTTAAAATATTATTGGTCTTACTTTTGCAGCGTGAATCTTTGTAAATCCCCCTTGACAAGCTAACGCCATTGAGAGAGTGTTTTTGAAGTTTGATGATTTATAATAGCTGCATGTCAACTGAGAAATTTGCATCTAATAGTCTACTGAACTAATCATGCAACCTGAGACAATTGCTGTTAATGTCCGTAAAACTTTTGCTTCTTCTTGTACCTTTTCAAAATGAACATAGGTTTTTGTCTGTGCTTCAACTCAATATTGCCCTCTATTAACTTAGTGAGGATGATAAGGTAGAGAATGAGTTGGTGATGAAGCATTATTCCCTTGGGGTTGTTGTATGTACCACTGGTGTTGCTGACCAATTTGAACAACAAAAAAGAAAGTTAACTGGCTGAAGAAAAGCTTTCCCGAATGAGGAAGCAGTTTCTTTTAGCGGGAAGCTTAGCCAGGCCCTTGGTTGCTGAAATAGAAATTATAGACACAGATGGGATGTGTTAAGCAACAAGAGCTCCCCACTTTTGTTAGATTTAACAATGTGACAAGGTCTCACGGCACTTTTTTTCTTGATGTTCTCAGTGATAAACTAGATAAATTGGCCAAAATATGTGACTATCAAATCCAGGAACACCACTTCTTTTCTTGGCCAAAATAGAAACACCAATTCAGAAATTGAATCTCTTATATGTTGATAGGTGATATGTGATCATGAAGAGATCATTTCTTGCAAAGACAACAAAGAGAATCACATTGTAGAGAAACAGAATTCCGGAGGATGAGAATCAATGATGAGGAACAGATGAGAAAATAATCTTACTTGGTGGGAGTCACAATTCTAACACATTGTTGAATGTATCCTCCTCTCCAATTGTTGGTGAGTTTATTAATTAATTCTGCCAAGATCACATGAATTAATTAATTAATCCATAAAAATTATAAGATATATACCTGATTAATTATATTGTGTATAAGTTCATGAAAATTAAGTAAAATTTGATTTCATGAAGAACTCTCTTTGTCACTAATACGTTTTTAATAGCCATCATATATATGCATGCAATTTCCATGCAATTACACCTGAACTATGATAGAAGGAATCTGCTAATATATATATATATATAGAGTAAATGGCATATTACTCTCCTGTAGTCTGGCATAAATGCACAATACCCCCCTAAAGTCTTCAAACTATCTGATTACTCCCTCGAACTTTTTAAACGTGTGCTCATTGCCCCCTCGCCATCTGTTTTGGTTAGTTTTAACGGGAATTGAATTTTATGCACATGTATGACATTTTTCATTGCATAATATATATAAAAACTAAATATTTTGGACCATTTAAGCTCTTACACTTTTTATAAAAATGCTTAACTCATTCACTCCCTAAAAACTCAAGGGGGTAATTTTGAGACTTCAGGGAGGTATTGCACACTTATGCCAGACTACAGGGGGTAATATGCCATTTACTCTATATATTATGCAATGAAAAATGCAAACACATGCGCAACCGCGTAGACTCCAACTTCCGTCAAAACTAACCAAAAACAGACGGCGAGGGGGGGTAATTTGCACACGTTTAAAAAGTTCGAAGGGCTAATCAGATAGTTTTGAGACTTGAGTATTGTATATTTATGCGGACTACATGAGGTAATATGCCATTTACTCTATATATGTCTAGCGGCATAGAAATCAATTAAATTAAAAAATTAATCCAAAATAACAATATCCATTCTAGGCACAACAATGAATTTATATATATATATATATTATTATGTGAAGAAAAGATAATTTTGACATTATCAGTGAAGGTTAGGATATATTATGACATCGACCAAAAACACCTTAAGCCTTAGAACACAAGCTAAACCAATGATCCCTAGGAACTCAATAACGCCGTATTATAATCCATGAGGCACTTTTTGAAATTGGCTTGATCAGTAAGTAGTTGAACACCCACTAACAAACAGCAAACGTACGCTTGATTGGGCTTTCCCCTCATCTCATCATTCTGCATCACAACCATTAATACACTTGCATTTGAACCTCCTCAACATTCTACAAGGACGATATATATATATATATATATATATATATATATATATATATATATATAGAGTAAATGGCATATTACCCCTTGTAGTCTGGCATAAATACACAATACCCCCTTAAAGTCTCAAAACTATCTGATTACCCCCTCGAACTTTTTAAACGTGTGCAAATTGCCCCCCCCCTGCCGTCTGTTTTTGGTTAGTTTTGACGGAAGTTGGAGTCTCTGTGGCGTGTGTTACGAGTGTGTTTGCATTTTTCATTGTATAGTATATAGAGTAAATGGCATATTACCCCCTGTAGTCTGGCATAAGTGCGCAATATCCTCCTGAAGTCTCAAAATTACCCCCTTGGGTTTTTAGAGAGTGAATGAGTTAAGCGTTTTTATAAAAAGTGTAAGAGCTTAAATGGTCCAAAATATTTAATTTTTATATATATTATGCAATGAAAAACACCATACATGTGTATAAAATTCAATTCCCGTTAAAACTAACCAAAAACAGACGGCGAGGGGGTAGTGAGCACACGTTTAAAAAGTTCAAGGGAGTAATCAGATAGTTTTGAGACTTTAGAGGGGTATTGTGCATTTATACCAGACTACAGGGGTGTAATATGCCATTTACTCTATTATATTTAAGGAGATTGCCTGTTGCTTTCACTGGGATTTGAGCACCTTTAAACTTCTAATTCAAAAGTTCCCATCATCTCACAATCATCCCATTGTACAACTTCAATGGTGAGAGAACATTAATTCATTTTTGACTTAATTGAAATCATGATGGCAGCGTCCCCATTTAATACTAAGTTTCCGTTTATTTCAAGAAAATAATAACTTGTTGACAAGAATTGTTTTTGTGTGTTTGAATCTTATATATATCAAAAAATATTTTTTCTATTCAGTACCCACACTTGGATAACATTTTTAGTGAGAAATTTTAATAAAGAAAATACAGTTTTTATTAGAAATATATCATTTAAATTTAAAAATAAAAATTTAAAAGTTTAGAAAATAGAAAAAGTAGAAAATTAAAAACCTAAATAATCAAAAAAATTTAAAATCTTAAAACATTTACTTTTGTTTTTAGATATCAATTTTTTATTTCTAATTTTTTATATTTTATATTTTTATTTTTTAACATTTTAAATTTTTGATAAATCCTAATTTGTAATTAAATTTTGAATTTTTTTACTTTTAATTTTAAAATATTTTCAATTTAAAACTTTTTATTTTTATTTGTTTTTATTTTTAAACTTTTTATCCTAAAATCAATTGGGGTTATTCATTTTCTATTATTGAACAACTTGACAAAAGACATTAACAACAGAAACCTGGACAACAATTAAACATTGCAAAAAGGGAAATATGAGTCTGTAACCTTTTTTCTATAAGTTAACAATTTTAGATGTTTGTTGTGTTGTATCGATGACAAAAGTTGATTTTTCCGCAGGTGGGAGAGGTTGCCGAAGATGGCTCAATCTCATTACAAGTTTCAATCCATGTTATTCAATGGTCTAATTTATGTTTGCAACTCAAATATTGAAAAGAGAGATGTGAAGAGAAAGCGAAGTATGACTAATGATGCAAAGATTACCTCGAATGCATCTTGTAAGAAAAAGGATAACACGATTCAATATCTAGGCAACTTTCCAACTACAAAAAAACTAGTTAATCTCAGTGCAGACATGTTGATTAAACACTGTAACTTAGGATACAGAGCGGATATCATTATAAATCTTGCTAAAAGAATTCTAACTGAAAAGTTAAATTTGGACAGTATGGAAAAGATGATATCATATGAGGAAATATTTCACAAGCTGAACAAAGTTAAAGGAATTGGTCCCTTCATCGGTACAAGTATTATGATGTGCATTGGGTTCAACGAGAAAGTTCCCATAGATAGCAAAACCAAGAGACATCTAAAAGAGGTGTGGATTAAGATTAAGACTTACCTATTGTTATATATGACATAATATGCTACCTATGCACTTTAATTTGATTAATTCTAATTTTCAATTAATTTTCAGGTTCATGAATGTGTCCCTAGCCTCAAGAAAAGAAAACAAACAGCTAAGAGACGAAGCTTTGCACCAAAATGAAACAAACTGCCCAATGTTCCATTGACATTTTTTGTGCGCAAGTTGTACAGGAAATATACACCTTTCCAATGCTTCGCATTTTGGTAATTAAGCGTACCCACACCTCGCCATATGTTTTCTTTACTTGGTCTTGTTTTCCTTATATCTGAGGCTTGGGTTAGTTAACTCATTAATGAACCTACTATGAAAGCAAGCGGGGATGAAGTTGAGCAAGTGGATCATTTAAATATCTTTCTATGATGGGTATTGTTCCTAAGGAGCAAGAGGATATTCTTTATTAGTTTGCCAAACCAATAGTAATAGTAGCATACGTTGTGGTGCAATCTTTGACAAAAACTTCCCCTCATTCTAGTTTTATGCTTTTGTCCACTTACAGGATTTTGGGGGAATTTAGGAAATTACAAATAATTTAATGTTACACTCTTAGTTAGCACTGTTATGCTATTGTCTGCTTCTGGGAGCCTTGGAATATTTTATTCTGCAAACTTATGTAATGGTAGTGGCTTATGTACAAAAGTACCTAATTACAATAAAACCCTATAGCACTTGCACAAGATGTATGATATGCAACAAGAAATTAACTAGAGATCCATCGAAGATGTGTGAAATATAATAAAATTATAATACAAGTACTATATAAAGTCAAAAGTACGTTCAAGAGAGCAAAAATCAAACATATATATATATGTGTGTGTGTGTGTGTGTGTGTGACATGTACAAATGGAACATCTAAAATATATAACTATAACCAACATTTTATACTAGATTTTGCTACCTTTTAGAACTTCTAAAAATAAGAATATAGGAACTTCTTTCGAGCTAGATACTAGATAGTCTAGCAGCCTCACGACAAGAACATGTCTCAATATTCTTTAATTAAACCTCACCTTCATCCCTTACATGTATTCCAACCAAACAAAAGGAATTGAAAGAGGAACAAGCAAACTTTTAATTGCGAATGGATACTAACATTAAGGAAAAAGAAAAAAACAATGATGTTAGTGATCTAGGCCAATTTAATCACAAAGGTAAGGTTGATTTTGCGCCAATAGCCACTCAACAAATAAGAGCAATGACTGCTACAAACTTTTAACATAAGCTAATGAGATAAGGACTAATAGGCGTTGTAGACCCCTAAATTTCTTGGACTTTGATCCCATTAATTTGAATGTTGTTCTTTATTACATTTTTGTACTAAAACCAATTAAGTAGTATACAATTTTATTCGATGCAAAAAAGAATATGACTGTGCTTTTAGACGCGTTCCCAGAAGGCGGGCCGTATTCCTAGAGCAGGTTGCATTAGGAACGTAGTCTTGTTCGGGAACGCGCCCTCTTTCTGAACGTGCTTCGCATTCTTAGAGTGCATTTAATGCATTTTGGAAGAGATTGGGTTATATTTGAAACCCTATCCAACATAGGGTCATTTTGCATAGGATATCAAAATTTGGGTAAAAAAAAAAAAATCTGGCAAAACCCATTTCACTTTCTTTTCCTACCAAACCCTCGACGTCAAATTCTTATTTCCAAATCTTTGCTTCTCGAGCTGCACATCGAGAATTGAAAGAAGAAGAAATCAAAATTTAACATCCTTGGTTAATTAAGTAAGCATTATAAGTTCACTTAGTTTTGATTAATCTTAAATTACCTAGTGTATTATTTGTTGGAATATAGGGTTATATTTGTAAATATTGGTAGTTAGTTACTAATAATTAGTTAGAAGAGCATCTTTGATAGCTCAGCATTAGCTAACCATAAGATAATTATAACTAACTGTCTAGTTGTATTTGAGGCCTATAAATACTAAGGCTTGTAAATCATTTTCTAATAACAAGAGATCTTTCTTTTCTCACAAGCAATCATGGCATCAAAGCAGGCATGGTCCTGGATCTTCTGTGAGCTTCGAAGCCCATCTCCAATGGCTTCCTAGCTCATCAAACAAGGTTTTTGATCCATCAAACTGTTAGATTACCTCTTTGCAAGTCAATCTTTCCGTAGTTTTCCTTCAATTTTTTCCTTCTGGCTTAAATTTTTTTTCATCAAATTTGTTGCAAATTTTAGCATTTTCTTCATCACAAGTTCTCTCAAAACCTACTCAAATCTTTTCACCCATCTTTGATTTCTTGATCATTGCTGTTTCTCTTCACTGCGAACCTCTTAATCGATTTAGTTTTCAAATCTTATCACAAAATCATACAATCTCCTCAAATCTCATTTTTTTAATTGAAAACCCTAACCCTAACCTTAACAGAGTATTCATGGCACTGCCTTCAGATCAATCACTTTCTCCAGGTGTGAAATTGCTTTTGTAGTATTTCCTACATATGTCTACATCGAATTGGATACTCAGAATCATCTCTTTTGGAAAACTCAGTCTCAATCCTTTCTCAAGGCTTGTAAACTGTTTGATCATGTTATAGGTAAAGTTCCTTGCCCTAGCCATGTCATGAGACACACTGATGGTTCAATTTCTCCTAATCCTAAATACACAAATTGGCAAGACATTGATAAATATCTGTAGAGTGGCTTCTATGCCTCTGTGTCCACTTCCATTTTGAGCCACATTTATCAACTCAATACTTCCTCTGAAATCTAGTTTGCTATAGAGCAAAGGTTTCAATCTAGCAGTAGATCCTTAGTGTATCAACTAAGGCATAGATTGTAGAATATCACTAAAGAAGCAAAAACAATTTAGGCCTACACTGATGAAGTCAAAGCTATTGTAGATGCTTTAGCTAGAGCAAATGAACCTCTAAAAGATACAGATATTGTCTACTATATTCTCTAAGGGTTACCTGTTGCCTATGATACTATTAGGACCTCCATTAGAGTTAGACTAGAACTGTGACTATTTCTGAGCTTATCAGTCTTCTCATAAATGAAGAGCTTAATCTTGCCTTTAAATCTAAGCTCAACTTGATTGACTTTACTGTTTCTCAAAACAATCAAGAGCTCAAAGCTGCCTTATGTACTAATTCTATTGCTCAAAGAGGCAAAGGTAGAGGCAGAGCTTTTAACACTAATTCTAGGGGCAAAGGGTAGAGAGGTCAAGGAAGGGCTCAAAAGTCCAATAACTCTAATAGTCAGTCTATTGGTCTTGTGTGTCAAATTTGTGGTAAACCCAACCACAGTCTCTTTAGTGTTGGCATAGACTTGACACTGAGAATTACTACTATGTCAAGTCTGAACAAGCAGCATTTACTGCTCAGAATTCTAACTCTAAGCCTGAGATTTCTACTCATGCTGCATTAACTACTTAACTATCTACTACTTGGCCATCTACTTCTATAGCAGGCACTTCTTGGTTTCTAGATACAAGAGCTATTAGTCATGTTACATCAGACATGCAACAGATGCACAACACTTAGCCTTACAAGGGGACAGGTTCAGTTCCAGTGGGTAATAGAGTTACATTACCTATTCTCAATATTGGTTCTAGTATCCTTCCTCCTCTTTTCTCTAATTTTTTAGTCTCTAATGTATTGTTTGTTCCTTCCATTTCTTCAAACCTCCTTTTTGTACATCAATTGACACTTGACAATGATTGGTCTGTTGTCTTTGCATCTAAGGATGTTACTTTGCCGGACAACAATTCCCACAAGGTGTTGTTCAAGGGCCTATGTGACAAAGGACTCTATCCTATTCCTTTCATCTCCAGGCTTTCTCTTCTAATTCATCATTAGCCTATCATTGTATATGTACTATTCTACTTCTATTGAGGATAGGATATGGCATTTAAGACTAGGCCATCCCAATAGTCATGCCTCAGCTGTCATTTCTACTAGTATCAATAAGTAGCTAGGTTACTCTGTAAAGAATTGTCAGGATTGCTTTGTATCAAAAGCTCATAAATTGCCCTTTTCACATTCTGTAACACAAACATTTGGAGCTTTTGAATTGATTCATTCTATTGTATGGGGGCCTTCCCCTTTGGAATCTTGTATGCAATACAAATATTACATCATTTTTCTAGATGATTTTACTAAATTTTCATGTATCTATCCTCTAAAGCTTAAAAGTGATGCATACAATGCTTTTCTTTCCTTTGTTGCAATGGTTAGAACTCAGTTTCAATCAGATATTAAAACCTTCAAGACTAATCATGGAGGTGAGTTTGTGAATCATAGATTTCAAACTTATTTGCGATCTCTTGGCACTCTCCACCAAACTTCATGCCCACACACACTTGAGCAGAATGGAAAGGTGGAGAGAAAACACTTACATCTTATAGAAACCACACTAGCACTCCTGAATCACGAAATGCCAATAAAATATTGGTTAGAGGCCTTGACCACTGCCAATTTCTTGATAAATAGGCTTTCCACCCTATTCTTGAGAACAAGTCTTCTTATGAGGCTCTCTATCATGCAATTCCTTACTATAGTTCTCTTAGGATTTTTCGTTGCTTATGTTACCTGGTTAAGGCCTTATGCCTCTCATAAACTTGATAACAGGTCTAAACCCTGTGTCTTTCAAGGCTATTCATTTACTACAAAAGGGTACAAGTGTTTGGATATGATCACCAATAGGGTGTACATGTCTATACATGTTAAATTCATTGAAAACACCTTTCCATTTCGCGCATCTTTAGAACCTCCTATTTCTGCCAGTTTTTTTCATCCCATTTTTCACAATACTTCCACTTTACTCTTCCCTGCTCCTCATGGATCATTCAACTCACCAATGGTTAGTACTGCTATTCCATTTTCCACTAGTTTTTTATCATCTCTAGCTGAGCCTATGTTTACCTCTTTTGATGATTCTTTACTTAATCAGACATCTTCTACATCATCACATAGTCAGTCTCAACATCTTGTACAATCTGCATCATCTAGTGAACAGTCTGTCTCATCTATTGCACATTTTATTTCTCCTATCATACGTAATCAACTGCAGAGTCTGTATCATCTTTTGATCAGTCCACTCCTCCTTTTATCACAAACACTCATCCTTTGTTAACTAGGTCAAAAATAGGCTATTTGCCTCCACCATTGTACCAGTTACATTCTACTATCCTTACTAACACTGAAATTGAATCTACCTCTTATAAAGAGGCTGTAAAATTGCCTTGTTGGCAATAGCCTATGAAGGAGGAATTTGAGGCACTTATATAGCAACAAACATGGATTTCGGTACCCTTACCATCTGATAAGCAACCAATTGGCTACAAGTGGGTGCATAAGATCAAAAGGAGAGCTGATGGGTCTATTGCTAGGTTCAAGGCTAGGTTAGTGGCCAAAGGTTTCCACCAGGAACCAAGCTTGGACTATGAAGAAACATTTAATCTAGTTGTTAAACCACCTACAATAAGGACTGTTCTAAGCTAGATATGCATTTTCAGCATTCATTACATCAATTGGACATCTCAAATGCTTTTCTCCATGGTGATTTGGATGAAGTGGTGTATATGCAACAACCACAAGGGTTTCAAGATTCCATAAAACCTAGCTATGTTTGCAGACTTCAAAAGTCCTGTATGGGCTTAAATAGGCACCAAGGGCCTGGTATTCTAAGCTCTCAAGCTTCCTCATCAATCAAGGTTGCATTAGAACTCCAGCTGATACTTCATTATTCATCAAGAAGACTGCAACAACAACTGTCATCCTTCTTGTTTATGTGGATGACATAATCGTCACAGGATCATCTCTTATAGCTATTTTTGAATTGATTGCTACAATGGGTTCCAATTTGCCATGAAATATTTAGTAACACTTTCCTATTTTCTTGGCTTGGAAATTCAAGAGTTATCTGCTGGGATTCTTTTACATCAAGCTAAATATGCTAGGGACTTATTACAAAAGGCAAGTAGGGTGGACTGCAAACCTACTGCTACTCCTACAACTTCTAAGTACACTAAAGGACCATCAGATGGTCATTTGCCATTTTCAAATCCTACTCTTTTCAGGAGTTTAGTTGGTCTCTTACAATCCCTTACAGTGACAAGGCTAGAACCTCAATATCCAGTTAATACGGTTTGCGAGAAAATGCAGGCTCCTATAAACATTGATTTTGCAGCAGTTAAAAGAATTCTCAAGTTCATTAAGGGGACATTGACTTAGGGCATTGTTTTTACCCCTGGACCACTTACTCTACATGCTTATTTTGATAATGATTGGGCTAGTGACCATTTGGATAGAAAATCTATTATAGGCTACTATGTCTTCTTAGGTCACAATTTGATTTCTTGGTGGTTAAAGAAGCAACCTACAATTTCAAGGTCTTTAACGAGGTAGAATATAGATCTATGGCTTAGACTGCTATAGAGATTACATGGCTCACATACTTGTTATCCGCTCTACATATTCCGGTTGCTATGCCTACTCTTACTGTGACAATCTATCTATCTTAGCTCTAGCTTCTAACCCTATATTCCATGCTAGAACCAAACACATAGAATTGGATTATCACTATATAAGGAGACAAGTGGTCTCCAAAAATTGCAAGTCACCTATCTTCCTTTTCTGAGTAGCCAGCAGACCTGTTTACTAAAGCTCTTTCCACACAGCAGTTTGGATATCTTCTTACCAAGCTTCCTTTGGCTAAAGCCAGATTTCAGCTTGAGGAGGGATGTTAGAGTATAGGGTTATATTTGTAAATATTGGTATTTAGTTACTGATAATTAGGTAGAAGAGCATCTTTGTATTTCGGCATTAGTGACCATAAGACGATTATAACTAAGCTGTCTAGTTGTATTGAGGGCTATAAATACTAAGACTTGTAAATCATTTTCTAATAACAATAGATCTTTCTTTTATTACAAGCTATCATTATTTGCATATGTGTATTCAAGAATATGCATGTATGTAAGGCTGAAAATTGGAGAAAGAAACTTGACTTTAAGCTTAAGAACTTAAAGTCAGACTAAAAATTCAAGATTTTTTTTCTTTTCCTTTCTTCTCTCTACAAATGGCTTCAGATCCTATCACCCTTCCTACCTGAAATGTTAAAATCTGTCACTCTCAATGTAGACCATATATGTATGTAAAGCTGAATTTCATTTAGTTAAAATACATTGGGAACTGTGGATGTAAATAGAGCTAGTATACATATTCGTATATATATATGTATTTTTTTTGTATATATGTTGACATATGCATCTGGAGCTAAAGTTTACTTGGTTAGTTAAAGATGTAAGAAACTTGAGTGCTAAAAGTCAATGAAAGAATAGTAATATCTAGAACGTGAATGTAACAACCATTTGTCTTGGGTATGTGAAATTGGTGAAGTGTTGTAATAAGGTTACACTTATATACACATGTAGACAATGAAACTGAACTAGAAATTAACCACCATATTACTAACTAATGTTTCTTACATTTATAAATGTAATTAATTTTTGTTACACTTAAAAGTGTCGTTAATATTTGTCACACTTAGAAGTGTAACTAATTTAGACATAGATCAAATAGAATTTAAATTTTGTCACACTTAAAATTTTGACAAATACATTTATATTAATTACACTTTTAAGCATAACAATTTTTTTCTTGAAAAAATTAAATTTTTTACTATCTTAAAAAATTAAATATAAAAATGCAATATTATTATTACAATTTTAAGTATAATAAAATATTTGTTATAACTCTAACTAAAATAAAATGGTATGATGAATGAACACAAAGAAATTAAAATTATCATAAAATTTGAACTATGATAACGATGTAAGAGTTGGATAAAAAAGCCAATAAAAGGAAATGCTACATGGGATTTGGCGTAGTTTAAATGGTTGAGACTAACTTACATTAGGTGTGAGGTTCTAGGTTCAAGTCCTATGGAGGTGGGGTTTGCCAAATAAAAAAAGAAGTCTATAGTAACTAGGAAACTACTCGCCTTTAGAGGTGGTAAACGGGTACTTGTAGGTCAACCCGATCCATTTATGGCAAGTTGACGGGTCAGGTCGAGTCAACCCCTTTATCCAATAGGTTGGGGATATTAAAACCTTGAACTGACCCTGGTTGATTGGTGGGTTAGAGGGTTAAATGAGTCACTTTGGCAGGGGGTTCGCAGGTTGTTTTTGGCAGGTTAGGCGGGTTCTGCAGGTAATTTTGGTGAGTTAGGTAGGTTCACGGGTCGTTTTGGCTAGTTGGTAGGTTAGGCGGGTCACTTTGACGGGTTAGCAAGTCACCTGTGGGTTGACCCAATCCAACTCACCTATTTGGTAGGTTTTGTCTGGCGAGTAATTGTACCCTCATCCCTGACCTTCTTTTTTGGCTTTTTAGGTACGTTGACCTATGGGTTTCAACCTATTTTGCCATCTCTACTCACCTTATTTAATAAATAAAACATTTACTATTTTTCTTCTTACCTTTTGATTAGCCACTAATTTAGTGGCCACTTAGTGGTCCCTTTGTATAACAAAAATATTACATTGGATCAGTTTGATCTAGAGGTTAGCATTTCTTTCTAGAGTATTCTACACAAATTCAAGGGATTTTACAATCAACAACAAATTATCCCACAATAATGGGGATAGAGATCAATTTCAAATCTCTACCATATTTGTTCTTATCTAAAGGATCTCTAGATGCTTCAAACTATTAGTATAACTAACACTTTATACTAGATTTTGCTACCTTTTTTATCTTCTAAAAATGAGAATAGGAATTTCTTTTGAGCTAGATAATAGATTGTCTAAGAACTTATCTGACAAGCACAAGGTTCAAAATTCATCAATTAATCCTCCCTTTAGATGTAATCCTAACAGCCTCCCTCTCTTGCCCCTACCCCCTCCCCCCAACCTCTATCACTTAGATATATGCCTTCCATCATTCCAATCAAACAAATCGAATTGAGGGAAAAAGAAAATGTAAACTTTTAATCATAATAGATACAAACATTGCGAAAAAAGAAAAGACAACATATACTATTGATCTAGGCCAATTCAGTCACAAAGGTTCTATTTTTGCAGGAATAGGCACTCAACAAATAAGAGCAATAACTACAACAAACTCTTTAACATGAGCTGTTGAGTTTAGGACCAATAGGCATTGCAAGCCTTAACTTTCTTGAATTTGGTCCATTAATTTGAATATTATTCTTTATTACATTTTTCTTATGTACCAAAACTTATTGAGTAGATTGCAACTTTAATTTGGTGCAAAGGAGAGTCTTACAATTGCTTTTGTGTATGTTTTTGAACTTTTTCCAATTTCGAGCATTGTGAAACAAATTTTCACGCTCGAAGAGATATACTAGAATGAACTTCAAAGATACTATGGTTTCTTGAAAGATCTAATTACTAACTTGTTTCTTTTTCTCCTTGTATCTAATTTCAACCAAAATATAAATATTCTCTCTACTAAAATGTTTTTGCAAAATTTACAAATACATGTCACCTATCTATGAGAAATTTTCATGTGTACTTAACCTTTAATACATACAATTAGGAATAATTTGATACTTAATTACTTAATAGATTAGTTTTATTTCTTTTGCTTAAGTAAAACACATCTACTTTTTATGTAACATGAATTAAATGTTGCTACAATTAGTAAGAATCTTCTATATGTATACTAAAATTAAAGGAGTTGCACAAGAGCCTAACATGTCAACCTTTTAGATAAATAGAGCTTGACACGTTAGCTCAAAAATATATTAAACTAGTATTTTGAGGACCTGTGTTTTGTACGGATCCTCAAAAAGCTCCATACCTTATTTGAGATTTTTTTTGTGAGCTTTTTGTATTATTCACACAAAAAGTACATGTAGAATATGCAAGGTAGAGCAAAAGGTGGAAAGGCTCTACTATCATTCCACAATTTACAAAAGATTAAATACAAGAGGTAAATTTTCTTCAAACAAGTACTCCTTGATCTTGAATTCCAAGTTGAATATCCTTGTATTTCGTTGAAGCCAATTTTGTGCATTGCAGCACCAAAGCAATGCTTCAACAATGTTGCCTTGAGGATTTTATCTAGTGCTTTTGGGGTGATGAAGGCAAGAATTGTCCTCCCAATTGATGAGGTTGTTTCATATAGCATGAAGCTCAAGCGCTTTTCTCTAAATTCTTCTTGTAAAGAAGCACTCAGAGACCAAACCATCGCTAGTTTCACTTGCCAAATTGCAAAATATACAAGAAGGATTGATCATGCCAACATTCCAATCAAGCAATATGAATTTTGTGCTTAGCTGGTCAAGACAGGTGAGCCAAATAATAAAGAAAGAGATACGAATAATTTTTTTCCTCAAATGTGGCTAAAGCTCAAAAGGCTCTGATTGATGATTCATTGTCTTAGAAGAAGCCACTAGCCAAATTCTGAAGAGCTCTTGTGTGCCTCTAGAATCGTAAGTCGTTGATATTGTAATTTTTCACCCATAATTTGGACTTAATTATTCATATTTGCGTTGGATCTTGCATTATTATTATCCAATTTGAATTCTAGAACTTTCGCTATTGATTTTCAATTAGAATTTCTTTATGGTTGTGACTAGTGAAAAGTACATTTTTTTGACTTAAGGTAAAAAAAAGACATAAATTTGCATCAAGTTTGAGTTAACTATTTGAGATTATCTTGTTAGCTTGCATTTGACAATATATAAATGTTAATTGTTAGTTTGTTATTTCTAAAATGGAAGTAATGTCGCATGTCAATTGTTTTTTTTTAAAGATATGAAATGAATGATAAAATAGAATTCATTTTGAATGTTGTTAATCAATTGATATCGGAAGTTTTTTGTCTTGCTTTCAGTTTACAATTGTAATTTGTATTGCACACTAAACTGATGTATGATTCAAGAAATTACATTTAAATTGGTATATTTGAACAATTATCTATTTACTGTTAGCCTCTTGCTTTGTTGCCATCTTTAACCTGTTTCAATGTAGCTGAAGCTCAGTCCCCTACCAATCTTACAACTAATATGTCCGAAGGTGTAACCTTGTTACTTTACCTAGTATTCTCTCTATGCAATTGTCTGACATATCGTATTAAGACCATGACACTAACATTGATAGTGGTCCTAACTCTTATAGTGTGTTTGGAATGATCTTATTTTAAGACGCTTTTTCTATTAAAATTTGGATATATCTTATAAGATTTAAGATATCTTATCATATATACCATGCATTCTATAGTTGTAAACAATAAGATAGGATGAATTACTTATTTCTGATAAGATAAAAGGTATGATTTGTTTTAAAATTTTTAAAGGATCCATGATAAGAAGTCTTAAATCTTATAAGGTTTTTTTTTTCCATTTTAATAGGATAAGCATATTAAAATAAGACTATATAACAAACAGAGCATTAGTGTGAAACTCTTGAATTGCTGCACATTGTACATAACTGCTCTTTTGCAGCCTCTTTATATTCCTTAGTGCCAGTTCATTAGTTTCTTATTTTGCTTTAGGTGTACAAACAAGAATGAACTAAGATCAAATAAGCTATGACTAGCTATACGTATATTAGTAGTTGATCTTTCTAAGGTAGTTTATGCTTCATTTGAGCTTCTTTGACTTAGAGGGTGTTTGGCTTTGCTTATTTGGTGCTTATAAGCACCCTAAATAAGCAAAGCCAAACACCCTCTTAATTTGAACGAGAAGAATCAACCTTCTAATTTGTAACATAATGAAGTCATGAAATCTGTCTTTCTTTTAAGATGAGCTGACTTGATACTTCATATTAGCATGGAATTTCTTTATATTTTAGCAATTTGGCCCAGAATTTCTTGTTTGGTTTGTTGCTGCCATCCATTGGCTGTTTAACCCAAATGTAGTACCTATATGTCAATGCACTTGTAATTTAAGCCATCTAGACAAGTCATAACATGTTCAATGCGTGCATCCTACTTTTTTAATGTTTTGTATATTGAACTCTTGTTTCCCATGTCATCAAGAGATTTATGCTAAACTAGTGACCTTTCTGTGAGAGTTATTCCTGTTTATGAGGGTGAGCAGAGCAAACTTATTTCCTTTATTGTTAACCTCCCATAGTAATTCTAGTTACAGGTAAAAATAATTACGGAAAGGTGTCATAAGATTATTGTTCTTTGAAAAATTATATATGTAGAATATAAAATTTAATTTTCTCTTACAAGAAATACTTGGTTACCAATCACACTATAAATATCCAATGGATCTATGACTATATTACGACAACAAAAAGGAATTTAACATGTTTCCTATGCATATTGTAGCTCTACAAAAGCTAACTCTTTTGAATATGGAAGGTTGCCTTGTCATTGCATCATGCTTTGGAGTCTTTATCATGTTCATATCTTGAACATAGAGGTTTGTTGCTATTCCAGTGGTCTTATATTTCATTCAATTGAAGGTGAAACTGTTGTGCCTTAAGCTAAAGAATTTGCTTTAAAGAATTTGCTGCTTTTGTTAGGCTTGTGAGAAAGAACTCATGATTGATGTTATTTCATTGATGTCCAAGGTACTATATGTTGAACTCCCTTGGTTGTTATTCCATCTCCATTTTTCTTATTTGATACTAAAGCTACTAGGAGAATGATTTGAAGATGTTGGTACTAGATGATATGCTCTCGGTACTCGAAGAATGACTTGAAGTTTTTGATTGCTAATGTAGTCTCTTCTTCTAGGAACTTATATAAAGAATCTATTGATGAATGCTTAACATTTATGAAAACAAAAACTATTTCAAACCATGTTAAATTAAAATGTACAAGAATGTGATAATGGCTACTGATTACCATTCTATGTTTTGTAACTTCAAAATAAATTGCTAGATTTCGTTAAATTAATACCAAAAAATAAAAACATTGTCATGAATAAAATAAATAAACTTAGAAGTGTACCTTGATTGGAAGCCATTGATCCTTAACCTATGATGATCTTACTAAACCTGTGAATAAATCGTAGCAGCATGTTGAAATAGGTACACCTAGACTAAGGACTCCTTCTTTCTCTCCAATATTTGTATAGAGGCTCTCAATGAGACAAGTCAACCCTAATAGCCTATTTATAAGCAAGTAGTACTCTGGATGGGAGAAAGGACCTAGCCTTAAAACTTTAATAGCCCCTCCTATCAAGGTGCCCTAATACCTTAAATAGGCCCTGCACCTTGCATATCATACCAATATTCATGAGACAGACCTAGGCCCAATAGGAATTGATCACGATAAATACTATTTTAAGCTTTACCAGTCAACACCAACGTATTTTTTGAAAACAAAACAAAAGAAGTCCTAATCAGTGGTAGCCCACAATTGTATAAAAAATAATTTCTAACAATCTCCCACTTGGGCAACATTGATTGTTTTTTTCTTTAATTTTGAAAACCACTTTTTGCTGAAAAAGACTTTCAGGTTGAATACAACTTTAGTGGCCACACAAAAACGTCTCATTACAAGATTCGGTCCAACAAGGACATTTATGTCGAACCATAGCAAACGTTACACCATTTATTAGCATAGGACTTCAATGATCACAAGCATGAATGCCTCATTGAGATGGATTCCTAAGCCACTTCATCAAAGAAACCTTTAATTGTATATCTCGACATATGAAATTTTAGGCCTGTATGAGCTCACATGAACTATATATGCATTTGCACAAATAGTAATCACTAACTAAAAATGGGAAACACCATTTCGTGTATGCTTTAATATGAGCACATAACCTACTTGCACTCACTTGATCATATGCCAAGTATAAAACAATACTTTATGTACTTTTATGGTAATAACTTTATAAATTTATACCTTTATTTGCCATCAACATCCAAGTTATGCATGTAAGCGAAATAACCACATCATTGAAACATAATAAATGACATAATCTCATATTAGAAATTTTGGATAATGCATGAGCTCATACTACAATAAATAATTACTTTAAATGTGTACAGATGAAAATTGAAATCGTAAGATCACTTGAAAAAAATTAGGAATGGAAACTTTAATATGCTGAAAACTGCTGGAAGAAAAATATACATATAAAATATGCTCCCATTAAACAAAAACATCAAAAGATGACAAAACACTCATATGCTTTACGTGCTTCTAAAATTTGACAGGTCTAAGCCCTTTGGTTAGTGGGTCAGCAATCATGTTACTGGTGGAAATCTGTTCACATTCTATATCGCCATTATCTACCCATTCCCTTAACTTGACGAATTTAAAATGTATATACTTTGCACCACCAGAATTCTTTGTATTCAGTTTCTTAACAAGTTATAACCTCAGCTTACATAGTAGAAGAAACAATAATAGACTGTTTGGAACTCCTCCAAAAAATAGCACCACCTGCAAGCATAAAGATACAACATGTGGTGGATTTTCTGTCATTTGTACAACCTGGAAGGTCAGCATCTGCATAACCAAACACCTTCAGATTTTCAACATGCCTATAAATGAGCATGTGATCGTTAGTTCCCTGCAAATAGCGGAATGCTTTCTTTATAGCTACCCAATGATCAAATCCTGGATTAGACAAGTATCTACCAAGCACGTTAATAGCATAAGTAATGTCAAGTCTTGCACATACCTCAGCATACATCAAACTACCTACTGCACTACTATAACGAACATTCTTCATAGAGTCTTTCTTGAGCTCATTTCTAGGACATTGTTCCTTACTCAACTTATCTCCTTTTATGATAGGAGCAATACTTGGCTTACAATCTTGTAAACTAAACCTTTCAAGAATTCGTGCAATGTAAGTAGCCTGTGACAATCCCAGTAACTTTTTATTTTTGTCTCTATGAATCTCTACACCAAGAACAAAACTTGCTTCCCCAAGATCTTTCATGTCAAAGTTTTTAGACTACATTGCTTTAACTAGATGTAAGAGATCCAAACTATTGCTTGCCAATAAGATATCATCAGTGTACAAGACCAGAAAAATAAATTTGTTCTCATTGACCTTGAGATATATACATGAGTCAACTATAGTTTTTGTAAACCCAAAGGAAGACACCACTTCATGGAATTTTAGGTACCATTACCTAGAAGCTTGTTTCAAACCATAAATAGATTTCTTGAATCTACAAATGATGTTTTCCTTACCCTTTACCATAAATCCTTTAGGTTGTTGCATATACACCTTCTTAAAAAGATCCCCATTCAAAAAGGTTGTTTTAACATCCATCTCATGAAGCTCCAGATTAAAATATGCTATAAAAGCCATAACAATTCTAAAAGAATCCTTAGAAGAAACTGGTGAGAAAGTTTTTGTATATCGACTCCTCTTTGTATGTAACCTTTTGCAGCTAGTCTAGCTTTAAATCTCTCTATCTTAGCTTTGGAGTCTTTCTTCATTTGAAACATCCATTTACATCCAATGGGTTTAAAACGCATAAGAAGACCAACTAGTTCCCAAACACCATTGTTTGCCATTGATTACACCTCCTTTTCCATAACTTTGCTCCACATATCTAATAAATTACTATCAATCGCTTCTTTATAAGTGATTGGGTCAACAACCTACCCAATATCATAATCTGACTCGCCTAGGTAAACAATATAATCATTAGGTAATGCTGACCTTCTTTCTCTTTGTGAGCATGAAAAGGATTATCTTTTATAGGTGGAGCATCCGGAGCGGATAGAGGACATTAATAATAGGATCTTCTTGAGTAAGCACTTTCTCTCTGCTCCTAATCAATGCTTTGTGGTATGACAAGAAAATCAAATACAATATATTGAGAAGTAGAAGCTTCCACTTGCTTATGAGAGCAATCACATGTGCCAATATCATGCTCCAAAAATTTTGCAGTCATAGACTCAACAATCTTGAGCTATTATTAGGATAGTAAAACCTGTAACATTTGGAGGCCCCCAGATAGCCAATGAAAAAACCATGAGTAGTTTTAGGATCAAGCTTCTTTTCAACAGGTTTATAGATCTTCACTTCAGCTAGACAACCCCAAACCTTCAAATGGTTTAGGCTAGGTTTTCTACTAGTCCAAAGTTCAAAGGGGGGGTTTTTGGAATAACTTCACTAGGTACTCTATTCAAGATATACTTGGCTGTATAAAGTGCTTCCCCCCGAAAAAACTCTAGCAACCTAGTTTGACTCATCATGCTTCTCACCATATCCTTCAAAGTGAGATTACGGCACTTAGCCACACCATTTTGTTCAGGGTTCCTGTATTGCCCAATAATACCACAACTTTCTAGATATTCAGCAAAGGGTCCTTTAGACTGGCCTATATCAGTGTGCCTACCATAGTACTCACAACCCCTATTTGACCGTACGACTTCAATTAACTTCCCCAACTTTCTCTCAACTTCAATTTTGAAAATTTTAAATTTATCAAGGGCTTCTGACTTGGGTTTAATAAGATAGACATAACAATATTGGGAATGGTCATCAATAAAAGTAACAAGAAAATTGTTCCATTACAAGGTAGATGGCAAGGGTCCACTAATTTCAGTATGTATTAGCTCTAAAAGCTCACCACTATGTGTTGTCCCATGTTTTATTGTTTTAGTCAATTTTCCTCTAATGCAACCAATGCAAGTACCAAAATCACTAGAAATCTAAAACAAGTAAAATATTATTTTTAATCAACCTATCAATTCTTTCCTTTGAAATATGGGCGAGTCTTTTATGCCATAACATGGAAGACCTTTCTTTAATCAAATTTCTTTTGACTCCTATTTTTTCAACATTCAAAGAAATATTGTTGGGAGTTAAATCCAATCTGTACAAACCATCAATTAAAAGCATTCACCAATCAAAGAAGAATTTGAAAATAATTGAACTCTTTTATTGGGAAAAAACTAAACAATAAGAAACCAAAACTAAATTTCGCCTCATAGAAGGCACAAAAACAGTGTTTTCTAAGACAAGACTAGGTCCATACTAAAAATTCAAAACAATTGTTCCTATAAACTTAACTTTGACTTTTACTCCATTCCTGATGAACACGATAATTTCATCTTCATTTGGTTTTCATTTGTTTATTAACCCCTGCAATGAATTAGTTATGTGAATAGAAGCCCCACTATCAAGCCACCATGAATGTGGAGGTGCATCTATTAAAGTTGATTCAAAACAAGTTAAAGTAAAAGACTCACCCTTCTTATTCTTTTTCTTTAACCACCTTTGGTACTTATATCATTGTTGTTTCTTATGACCTGGGGCACCATAAAACCAGCATTCACCTCTCTTAATATTAGATTTAGGACCTTCAAAAGTCTTATTTTGGCCAAATTTCCTTGATTGCAAGAGCTCTTGTTATGGGGTTTAAACTTCTTGTTGTGGTTGGAAGAGTTACCAACATGACCTTTATGAGGATGTGGTTGATGCACCATATTTACACTCTTGTTCCTCCTTAAGCATCCTTTCCTCTTCTTGGACACAAACCGAGATAAAATGATTGATCAACCTTGAATCCTTTTGCGCATTATAATTGGACTTGATATTACCAAAGAAGGAGGAAGGGAGTTTAAGATCTGATGGATTAAGAAATTTTTAGCAATAGGGTCTTTAAGGCTAGTAAGGTTATTGGCAATATCTTACATTCGGAGAATAAAGACTCTAACCCTACCATTCCTATTATACCTCATGTTGGATAGTTTTTGCATTAGTTCTCTAGATTCAGCCTTCTCAGACTATTGAAATTGCTCTCCTATGAAGTTAAGTAATCTTTTAGCATTAGTTTCCAATGGCACATAGCTTTTGAAAGTCTTAGATATTGACTTTTTCATAACTCCAATACTAAGGCTATTCGACCTCTCCCAACTTTGATAATATTTCCTTTTACTAGGGGAGTTGTCTTCAGTGGGCATTCGGGGCTCATATTCAATCAGGGCTAAATCCAAGTCAGCTAGACCGAGGGCTAATTCCACATCACTTTTCCATTTCACAAAGTTATTTCCATTCAGAGTCTCAACGGAACAAATTTGATTATTAATAGGAATATTGTTAACTAAAAAATTAAGCATAAAAAAAACCAAATAACATGCTTTATAGTATCAATAATCAATAAATAGCAATATCCATATGAGAGTTCAGAAAGTATAACTGCATATTCCATTTTGAGCAGAATAGACAATCATATAGCTTGAAACTCCTACTCAAGTGAAGCAGTGAGAAAACTTAAAAAAGTTTTTGTCCTCTTCAGGCAGACAATTCTCATTAAACTCCAGAATTAAACCCTTACTGTCACTCCCATTTTTCCAAATTAATACACACAACAACCCTCTTCGGAGAGGTAATAATGCATACTAAATTGGAAAACAAATAACCCAGGATCCTTATAAAATAAATTCATGAATTAACATGGAGGTCCACTTTGTTGTAACCATCCACATTAATTACAAACTTATTCTTCTGGGTAAAAGCTCTCTTTAAAAATTATATCTGTAATGCATATACTTTGAGAAAAAGTTGTGAAAAAAACATCACAAAACATAAAATAGCAAAATAATTTTTACATCTGCTAATCAAAAGTCACTTTTATAACCCATAAAATTCATGCGTGTGGTATCTGGAAACCTTGATGTTATGGTGCTTGATTTTAAAAGCAATAAGAACATGGGAGGAGTTAAGCAATCAACATATGACTATCATTATATAACTCTAAGCAAACTAGAAACCAAAGGCATACACATCAAACCATGTTCTGTGAGTGAACAAAAGCACCTATACGATGACATATATATATATATATGTCATAACCAAAAAAAAACCCAAAAATTAATGAATATAAACTGAACGCATGATCTTGATAAGAAAATCAATATGGTCTTAATATTTAAAGGTGAATCCATGAAAACATAACCAATCTTAAAAAAGAAAAGAAGAAGAAGACAACAATTGTAGAGACCAGAAAAGAAAGAATTTAGCTTTAATCTCATCCAATTAAGATTGACTTGATTTTGGATTAAAATAATATATACCAAACATATATTCCTCATTACATGCACAACTGGAGTAGCGTGATTTGGTTATTTCTATGTTTTACATGGAAGCATATGACACTGATTCCTACGGTGAGCATCAAGCCATTAAAAAATATGTATATATCTTTGCTTATCAATTCAAGGTAGCATATCTTGATTGGAAGAACACGTACTAGATCCATAAAGAACTTTAATCGCAGAAAAGAAAACATAGTAGATCTATTAAGCAATTATATATATATATATATATATATATATATATATATATAATATACAAAAAATTCTTTAGGATTTTAATCTAGTATTTGTGACTCTGAAACCACTTGCTAGATGTCATTAAATTAATACCAGAAAATAAAAACACTATCATGAATAAAATAAATAAACTTAGAAGTGTACCTTGATTGGAAGCCATTGATCCATAACATGTGATTATCTTACGAAACTTGCGAATTATTTATTGCAGCATGTTGTGGTAGGCATCTCTAGACTAGGGATTTCCTCTCCCTCTCTAATATCTGTGTGGAGGCTCTCAATAGGGCAAGCAAACTCTAATAGCCTATTTATAGACTACTAGTACTCTAGATGGGAGAGAGGGTTTAGCCTTAAAACTTTATTGGGTGCACTAATACCTTAAACAACCCTACACCTAAGGGTGGAAATGGAACGAATTTTCGGGTAGTTGGATTTTCGGGTTTGGGTTTTTCAGGTTTTGGATGGGGAAAAAAAATTTAATCGAATACTTAGAAATTAACTATTTGGCCAGTTATTAGATTATTTAGATGCCTGGTTTTTCAGATTCGGATGTTCGAATACCCGGCATTTCTATGAAGCTAAAAATACAAAATTGCTTACTATTTTTTTTGCGCTAAGTTAGCAAGTATGAATTCAATAGTGTTACCAAAAGTTTCAATTGTGCACATAGTTGTAATAAGAGTTAAAATGAAATAACAGAAAGCACTCAACTCAAAAATGTGCAAGTTTAAAGTTGTATCATGGATAGTGGCGCACATGATTGAGTTTTTCACAAACAGTACACATGATTTTCCCTTACTCAATTCCAAATAACATGCACAACTTACCAAAAAAATTAGCAACTTATGCATACTAAAGTTATGCATGTCTAGAAACAACATGCATGACCTGCCTAGAGATTACTAAGTAATGCCATTCAACCTGTCTAGAAATTTAGCCAACACCACACTACTAGGCTATTCCATCCACAAGTCACAATAAGTAAACAAATATTAGACTAAAGTTAACAACAGTCTTGTTTCTACCAAAGACAAACAATTAAAACATCCAAATACAATAACCAAGTTAAAACATTCCAAGTACTTTTCCAACTCCAAAGTCTCAACTCAAACAATAATGATGCCTACAAAAATAAGGAAGTTGCAAAATTACTAAACAATTCAATTATTTTGAACAATGAGCGAACTAGTTAATAAGGTCAAAATAAGAAACAACCTGAATCCTCAAATTATATGTCAAAAATAGTGGTATCAGCTCCATTCCTACTCAACTCAGAGACAATTAACAAGAAATCAAGCAAAATAATAATAATAATAATAATAATAATAATAATAATGATGATGATGATGATGATGATGATGATGACGACGACGACGACGACGATGATAGCATAGAAATGACAAAATAAAAATAAGAATGTATATCACTTTCAATAGATTCAATGTCAGCCGAATCCTCCTCAACAGATATAGGAAGAGTATCACAGTGAAGCCAGTCTTGAGTACAAAGAAGTGCTAAAACTATTTTTGGAGATAGAGAGCTCCTAAAAGCATCTAAAACATATCCTCTAGTACTAAACACCTTATTGGTAGAATTTTCGTTTAATGTGGTATGCTAATTAGGATTTAGGAAATGAACCCTTGAATAATAAATTACCTTACTACCAATCTCTGTACAATCCATTTCATTTTCAAGAACAACATCTTCAATTAACATCTCAAAATTTTTATTAATTTGAACCTCCTCCCTGAAAACGTTGGTGCAACTTTAGCTTTTTTCCAATGCTTCTTTTTACTACTTTTGACCTAAATGAATTCTTTACTGCTAATTTTTCTTTATTTTCTTCCCAGTAGATGTTGCTTTTAGTTACTTCTTGTTAAGAGCCAAAAAGACTGAACAATTACATATTAGCTGGACTAAGTGGATGGGGAAAAAAGAAAAGGTTGAACCATCATTGTCATGGAATTTATGGACTTCAATTTGAAGGAAATAATATGCAAAATAAAGAAAAAAATATATAGGAAAAGAAGAGGAGAGGGGAAAATAGTACAAGCAAGAAAGAAACATAAAATTTCTAGAGAAATGAGATGGAAACAAAATGACTGGGAAAAATTTGAACAGTTCTTCAAAGATCTGATAAAATTTTGGAGTGCTGAGGGCTTTTTTGTCAAAAATGTATTAAAAGATGATGACAATAAGTTTCTTTTTGTTACATAACCGTATTTAGAGCAATTAAACCGCTTTTTATTTATGACATTGTCATATCATATGTGAATTCTTCTACAACCTCATCACACTATTTTTCATTGAATAGTTGTAGCAAGGGCTGGTGTCCATGGATCTACTCTAAAGCTTGAAACCAGGATAGTTGCTCCAATTCAGAGGTAAGATGCACATTTTACTGATTTAAATATGTTCAGATTTCTCAAGTTCTAGCTAGAACCCACATGAAATAATCAATCGACATATCAACCATTGCAAAAAATCACAGATGACCAAAAAGATAAAAAAAAGAAATAAAAAAAGAAATCAACTTTCAACCATTATGAATCTGCGATTTGCGAAGTAATCAAAAAAGAAATAAAGAAAAGTTCTTAAAAAAAAACTCAAAGTCTCAACTCTCAACCATTGCGAATCTACGATTTGTGAAGAAATCAAGAAAGAAATAAAAAAAAAAAAGCTCTTCAAAACAAAAGCTTACTGTGAGAAGACTGAAGACCTCGATGTGAAGTCGTCGACGTGGAGCTACCGATGGTGCATTGCCCGTTGAGCAGGGGTGAGAGAGTGATTGAGGTGAGATCAAGGCTAGGACTTTATCTGATTTAGGAATTAGGGCTGAAATGTTATTTTAGATTGTTAGTATTGTTAATATATAACAAGGGGTTTTAAAAAATAAAAACAAAAACTTAAACATTGGGTTTTTTGAATTGGGTTCGGGTAAAAATAATGATTCTAAAAACCGATTCGAAAATACCAATTAACTCGAATATCCAAACCCAGTACACCTGAACCTAGTTTTTAACTAATCTAAATGATACCAAACCAAATTGGATCAGGTAAAACCCCAAAATTCATTTCTGAATTTTCACCACTACCTACACCTTGCATATCACACCACTATATAATAATAATACTCATGGGATGGACCTAGGCCCAATTGGAATGAATCACAATAAATAATATTTTAGACTTTAGCGGTCAGCACCAACTCATTTTTTGGAAAAAAAAAATCTCAATCAGTGGCAGGCCACAATTGTATAAAAAAAATTTCTAACATGTTAAATTAAAATGTACAAGAATGTGATAATGACTATAAATTACTGCTCTTTTTTTTGTAACTTCATAATAAATCTCCTTTATTTGGCCTAATCTTCGATAGGCAGATCACCTTTGCTCGTAGACTCTGCAATAAATGTTCTGCATCTTAGCAACTAGCCATGTAGCAAGAGGTTGGCTTCCATTCAAGAAGTATTTTCACCGACTTTGTCCTCTTAGTTCTCTTTGGACTACTCTCCCTCGTGAACCTATCTACAACAGCTAGCATACGTAAATTAACCGTGACACATAGTGCTTAAAAAGCTATAAATTTAAGTATGCACTCTTAGACTTTAATTATAACTAATATAAAAAAAACACTTCAATAATAAATTAAACCAATAATATTTGAAATGTATCTTGATTTGAAGCCATTAAAACTTTTCTTACAATAATCCTACAAATCTTGTGATAAAACTGTAGCAGCATGTTGTGGTAAGCACGCCTAGACTAGGGGTTCTCTTTCCCTCTCCAATTTCTGTACCGTGGCTATCAATGGGGTAAGCCAACCCTAATAGCCTATTTATATACTACTAATACTTGGGATGGGAGAGAGGGCCGAGCCTTAAAAACTTTTTTGGGCCCCCCATCGAGGTACTTCGAATCTTTAAGTAGGCTCTACACTTTGCATATCACATCACTAAAATAATAATATTCATGAGACGGACCTAGGCCTAACTGGAATGAATCACAATAAATAATACTTTGGGCTTTACTGGTCAATCTCAACCCATTTTTCGAGAACATAAAATATCTCAATCATTGGTAGCCCACAGTTCTAATAAAGTATGTACATGTTTTTGCTTTGATAGACTTGATTATTCTTCTTATATTTATCTCGGAAACAGCTTCTGAAGTTCAGAAGTGTATATATGAACTGCAATGTTGTGCATAATTTTAGATCATGTCAATTCTTAATGGAGGTAATCACTTGCCAAATTGATACACAAGATTTTATATATGTGTGGTTGCATACAGCTTCAAGCAAACTTATTGATTGAGATAATGAGTCTATAGTGTCAAGATAATCTAGTGGTTTCATGGACTGAAAAATATAGAAAAGATAACAATAAAGATAATTTTTCCACTGAAATGTTGTACACTAACTTAGCAGCTCGTACTTTGTTGAGTCATTGAACAACTTAAATAGTCTCTTGAATACATGTTGATTGCTTGATTCCCTACTATTTTGTTATATGCGGTTGCTTCTTAGTTTGTTCTTGATTCATTACTCTTACTTATTGGTTTGCTAATAATGTTTGATTTAATCATTTTTGTTTTCTCATGAACTGGGATTAATGCAAATTTCTCAGGTTTACTGATCCATTATGCTGAAAGAGCTCATTAATTTACTTTGTTGAGTTTTAAGTATTGCTGACTGATGCTTAATGCCAAGCACTCAGCAATATTGCATTAACTTCCTTCTAATAGTTCTAATTTTCAAAAGTTTTTAATTTTTGCTCCTTATGCAAGGACATTTTCAATTCAAATATGGGTGAACTTTGATGTGGCCTGTATGTAGCCACAACAATGTAGATATTTGCAAAACAACCCTAAATGAAGATCTTAGTGAACCACTGCAATTATGTTGCATCTTTGACAAGTAAGATCTGTTAAAAAGTGGAAAAGGCTATTTTAAATATAGAGAGAATATATTAAACTTTAGTATATCTTCCAACTTGGGTTACTACAACTGAAAGGTCTCACCCCTATATATAGGCTACTCTAGAAATCCAAAACTAAATAGGGTTTGGTTAAACCAATCCTTTACATATTAAAATAGCTAACAGATTAATCCTAACTGGACTAGGAAATAACTAATAAACTAATCCTAATATAATTAGGACTCTTAAACATATCCAAATCCTAAAATCAAGTTTATCTACTAATATCCCCCCTTAAACTGGATTTGATTCTCGTTACTCCAAGTAAAGCTCTCAGCTGGATGAACACGTCACTCTTATGGGGCTCTGTGAGAATGTTGGCAATCTCTCACATACATTACCTTCAATCACTTCTTTGCAGCACACTCTCCAACTCTTTCGCCATTGTCCTTTTGAACTATCATCATAGTCACTGCCATCTCTTTGACAATGGCCTTTTGCAATCCATCTTGTCTTGTATCTTTCTACTTCATTTTTTGTATTTTTCTTTATTTTGTAAACCAGCTTTACTCCAATGACTTTGTGTCCTTTGGGTAAAGTTGCAAGCTCCCAAGTATTATTCTTCTTGATCGTCCTGATCTTTTCATCCACAACTCCTCTCAACCTTTCGCTCTTATCAGCTTCCTCAAATGTTATTAGCTCACAATTAGCATGTAGACAAAAGAGATTTAGATCTTCATTTAAATTTCAAGTGACTTCGTAGATCTCACTCAAACTTTTAAAGCGAGGAGCTTTGTCTTCAGGATTCGAACTTGTTGCAGAGGAGCTTCCTTGACCTATAGTTGGAGATGGAGTTGGAGTTAGAGTTGTAGTTGAAGTTGGAACTGCACTTGAAGTTGGAGTAGGAATTGAAGAGATAGAATCCCTATTTGCTTCTACTTCTTGCTGTTGTAGAGGTAAGAATCTATCTTCTTTTTGCTCATTAGTGCTCCAATCCCATTCTATATCTTCATCAAATTGAACATCTCTGCGAATAATAATCCTTCCATTAATAGGATTGTAGAGCTTGTAACCTTTGGAACGTCCATCATAGCCAATAAAAACAAGTTTTTGGCTTTTGTTATCAAGTTTGGATCGAACTTAATCAAGGACATGAGCATAGGCTATGCATCCAAAAACTCGTAAATGCTTGATGCCAGGCTTCTAATGGTGTCTTGTTAGAAAGACTTTTTGTAGCACAACGATTCAAAAGATACATAGCACAATCAAGAGCTTCAATCCAAAATTCTTTCAGCATTCCTTTGGTCTTCAACATGCTCTGTATCATCTCAAGAATTACTCTATTTTTTCTCTCAAAGAACTCCATTCTGTTGAGGCGATCGAGGAACTATCAAAGGACATCAAATACCCTGATCTTCACATAGCCTTTCAAATTCTTTTGATGTAAATTCTCCGCCTTTATTAGATCTCAAGGTTTTTATCTTGTAACCACTTATCTTTTTCAACAAGGGTCTTAAATATCTTGAACTTCTCAAAAGCTTCAAAATTTTCTTTTAAAAAGTAGACCCAAGTTCTACGGCTATAATCATCAATGAAAAGAATAAAATACTATTTTTACCATAGGAACTTGGATTTATAGGTCCACAAATATCGGTATGGGCAAGTTCAAGTGGTCTCCTTGCTCTTGATATAGCCTCCTATTGAAAACTTTTCCTAGCTTGTTCCCCAAGAAGACAGCCTTCACAAATTTGCTTCGAATGATTGATGAGAGGCAATCCATTCACCATATTGTTTTTTGACATCAAAGACTAATTTTTAAAACTTATGTGCTCAAATCACAAATGCCAAAGCCAAGAAATTTCTCTTACACAAGCTTTAAAACATTTTGTTGTATCATTCTGAATATTTAATACAAACAATTTATTTCTAGTCATTGGCACTTTTGTCATCAAAACATTATTTTTATCCCTTATTACACAATGTTTATCTTCCAATAAAATTGTGTAATTTTTCTCAAGAAGTTGGCCAAGACTCAAAATATTACTTTTAATTTTGGCAATAATATACTTCAGAAATAAAACAATGTCTTCCATCTTTCAAACAGGTTAAAATCTTACCTTTGTCTTCCATAGAGATCATAAAGCCACCTCCAAATTTTACATTGCCCTTTGACAGTTTCATCAAGTTCTACAAACATATTCTTTTTCCCACTCATGTGACTGCTAGCTACTGTATCAAGATACCATGAATTCCTATCTCCATTAAGATCGCCTTGATGGGCCACTAACAAGGTTATTTCCCCTTCTCCTTGTTTATCCATGTAATTTGCTTTCTCAGCCACAACTTTTGAATTTTTTCTGCATTCATAGCCCAATCTGACAATTATAACATTGACTTGATGATTTATCATATTTTCTTGAATTCTTGCCTCTTCCATGCCAAGTCTTCTTGATTGGATTGACTAAATCCTCCTCTTCTGCCACGTCCTCGCCCTCTTTGTCCTTGACCACGTCCACGTCCACATCCTCTTTGGCCTTCATTATTATTGGAGTTTTCTTCTTTCTTCAAAGTAATATTGCTTTCAAGAACCTTTTCTAGGACTTCCTCATCCTTCTTTTTATGTCTTTCTTCATGGCCTTGTAACGAACCCATGAGTTCATCAATGGACATGGTATCTAAACCCTTTGACTCTTCAATGGTTACAACAATATATTCACATTTAGGATGCAAAGAACGAAGGATTTTTTCTACTACACAAACATCTTTCAAATCTTCTCCATGTCTTTTTAATTGATTGGAAACCACCAATACTCTCAAAATATAATCTGATATAGATTTAGTATCTTTCATATGGAGAGATTTGAACTCAACTTTTAAAGATTGAAGACAAACTTTTTTCACCTTGTCAACTCTCTTTTGGGATTTTTGGTGAATCTCCTATGCTTCCTTTGCGATAGTGGCACATGAGATCTTCTCGAACATCACTTCATCCAAACATAGATGGATGATGAAAGAGCTTGTTGATCTTTCTTACGAGATCTGGTCAACGCGTCTTTTTGAGCTTGACTCAAGGCTGCATCTTCATCCAGTTCCATGTAGCCTTTTTCTACAATCTCCCAAGCATCTTGAGAGCCAAGAAGGGCTTTTAGATGAATTGCCCAATTATCATAATTATCCTTCATCAGGTGAGCAAATTGAAACGGAAGCATCCTATTACCCATCATATTTACCTAGCTCTGATATCACTTTGTTAGAAAGTGGAAAAGACTATTTTGAATATAGATAGAATATATTAAACTTTATTATCTATTCCAACTTGGGCTACTACAACTGAAAGCTCTCACCACTATATATAGGCTACTCTAGAAATCCAAAACTAAATAGGGTTTGGTTAAACCAATCCTTTACATATTAAAATAGCTAATAGATTAATCCTAACTGGACTAGGAAATAACCAATAAACTAATCCTAATATGATTAGGACTCCTAAACATATCCAAATCCTAAAATCAAGTTTATCTACTAACAAGATCTCTCTTGCTTGTGCAAGACGAAACCAAAAAACTTGTTGTTTAAATTGTCTCTTCTATGAGAAAAAATAAGTAGATTTTGGAGAGTCAGGACTTGAGAGGAATAAGTCTTAGATTAGCTAAATGGCAAACTAGTGCTGCTTGCTTGGTCCATAACTATATCATTAGGAAGAAAAGACTCCTTCAAAAGTTTTATATAGTTCTACAAGCTAATATGCTATCAACAACAGGGATATGTTGAGATGAAGTAATTAACACATGTTACACTGTTTCAAGATTTGCGGCAATTGGAAACTTATTAAATAGGGTAGCTCTAGAAACGGCATAATTATTGGATCCCTCTCAAGTTTTTAATTTGTCTGAACCAATGATATTTTTCCAATTCAATTATTTGTCTGACAAGAATGTATATATGTGCTTCCTACAACGTAATAGGCAGGAGTTAAAATTATCTATAATAGTTAAGGCAATAATGTCATCTATTGCTTAACAGCAATCAAGTACATTAAAACTGGAATGGTTGGCCTCGAAGAATAATAGTTTACATAGCAGATAAAATTTGGAGATAAAGTTTCCAGTTTGGTTAAATGCACTTGTATTTGAGACCTTTCAGGAAGGAAAGACTGCAACAAATTGAGGTAGGGGGTAGTAACATTAAAAGTTGTTATTGTTTTGATATCATTACACAGTGTTGCATCCAGTTCTTGTGTGACCTTGATTTTGAATGACTCTTGATACTAAACATACACTTTTTAGTCACCATTCTATTTGGTACACTTTGATCCTTGTTTTACACTATCTATATCCATGATGGTAGTTGCTTGTGTGTGCAATAACATAAAATACCTAGCTGCGAGTAAGCCAGGGAAATCTGCATCTCTTTAATTTGTTGCTTCTAAATAGAGATGTATGCAGACATAAGTGTCAAGTTTATATACACTACAAGAAAACAACCACAAGCAACGAAAAAAATTCGTAGCCATTTGGCGATGGAATAGCAACGGCATAGCAATGATAAAGCAAAAAAGGGAAGTTCTGTTGCCAATTCGTCACGAACCTACATGTCAGTAGCCAATCCATCGCAGAAAACATGGTGACGGACAAAATTCGTCACCAATTGTTGACAAAATAGCGACAGCATAAGAACGATAAACCAAAAGGTGAAATTTCCATAGCCAATTCGTCTCCAATTTACATTTCCGTAGCCAATCTGTCATAAAAAGCATGGCGACAGAAGAAACTCATTGTCAATTGGCAATGGAATAGCGACGGCATAGCAACAATAAACCAAAAAGGGGAAATTTTTGTCGCCTATTGGCTATGGGTTGGCGATGGAAATATTCATTAAACTTGCTAATGACTATAAATCTTATATATTTTTTTAATGAAATAAACTTCAAGGACATAGATGCTTATGTTGTGTGAAGAAAAATTATATCACGCGAAAACCAAATAATATTAACCTATTCATTGATAGAAAACCTTGTTCCTATATTAGTAGTTAGAATAGAATAAAATATTACACGTATTCAATCAATATATCTTTACGACTAAAATTTCGAGCAATTGTAATGTGAAAATATATTATTTTTTACAAGATTAAGGCTTGAAATTAAGTATACAACAAAAGCTAATAGATTGATGTTGATTTAGATACAAAATTTAATTTTATCTTCTTATGCCAACGCGTAAATAGCTTGCGACGGATTGGCGATGGAGTTTAGTTGTAAGTTTTTTCCTCTTATTATTTTGATTTTTAAATTTTATTTTTAATTTATCAAGTTAAAGTTTTATGTTTTAAATATTTAAATTTTTAATTCCTTACTTTTTAAATTTTTAATTTTTTAATTTGAACATTTTTCACATATGATTAACAATTCTCTAATTAACTAATAAGTAAAATAATAATTTATATATAATATATATTATAAATATTTAAATATTATTTTTTTAATTTCATAAATAAATTTAAAATTATATCAATATTAAAAAAATTTATCTATACCTTTTAGGAATTTTTCTATTTATTCCCCTTAGTGTGTATATCATGAGAATCTTTGCTTTCTATTAAAATGTGAAATGTATCTAATACAATTTATGCTCTATTTGTTATAATCTTATTTTAAGATGTTTATCAAATGCTAATATGTAGCATGAGAGGGGGAGTCGTGCCTTAAAGACTTCACATATGATTTTACTTGCATTGGAATGTGAATTACAAACTATTTGGCTCGATGAGGAGGTGACATGGGCTGAGATCTTGATAAGACTCATCGTGAAAAGGCCAATGGCATTTACTCTATCCCTAAGGCAGCAAAGGTCATGGTAAGGGAATTTCTCATATATTACATTAGGATGATATATACTATAAAGATTTAATATCATAATAAATAATAAGTTTATATTTTTGTTTACGGGATAAGTACAATGCACTTCTTCAGGAGAAAGTATCTGTGACACAAGAAGATCCTAATGCACCAGCTATTGATCATGATGCACTATTTTTTCAGGCTGTTAGTGGGCCAAAGAAAGGGCATTTGTTTGGTTATGGTGCACATGGGGTTGTGGAAGCTAGATCGAAACACCAATATAGTCAATCACACCATTTGTTGACCCAAAAAGATGTGGAAAATGCTGTCACTCGGGCAACTGAAGAACTAAGGTAAGAGTTTAAGCTGGAGCAACAACAAATGCAGTAGTAGAACATGGAACAAATGCAGAAGATGATGGAGTAGATTGCTGCATTACGTGACTTAATCCCTGCACATCAGCATAATCCATCAGAGCCTTAGGGTGATGACTCTTAAATTGTAGATATTTGCTATATTTCGGACAAACAAGACTTTAGTTTATGTAGTTCTTAAGTAATGACTCTTAGAGATTTAATATGTTTTTTACGTATTAAACTTTAGTTTATGTAATATTATGCAACTATTTAATTTTCTTAATTGTAATGTGCATTTTGCAATTTTATGGTTAAACTTGTTGTTTTTAGGACAAATTTTAAATGTACAAGATAAAATCAATGATCAATGGTTTAAACAAAAAAATTGACGACGGAATGGGGACGAAAGTAATGTTATAGGAATGGGCGATGGAAAAGATGGCGACAGAATGGCTACGGAACCCGATAGCTACGAAATAGCAACGGAAAGTTGGCAGCACTTTGGCGATGGACAATAATTTTAATAATAGTGTAAATCGGCGATAGAAGCGTGATGCACCTAGGCTACGGCAGGCAACGGAGATCAAATTAATTAAAAAAAAGTAATTGGCAATGACATTTTTACTTGGCGACGAAAAATTCAATAGCCACCTAGCGACGGACTGGCTATGAAACCAAAATGACTACGACTTATAGTAACGCTACGTTTTCGTCGCCGATCCGTTGCCAACAGGGGTTTGGCAACCAATTGATGACAAATTTATGCCGTCACCTGGGGTAATTTTTCTTGTAGTGTTATGAATGCTGCCGATACTTCTCTTATTTAATTTTAGTTGCCTTTCCTTTTTTGTTCCTTTTCTGTTTCAATTTTCCAGTATCCTTTCATAATATATGCAACTTAAACTGATAGCAAGTACATTCACTACAACATTCTATGCCAATAATTACATATTTTTTGTTACACTTAGAAGAAGTGTAACCATTTTATTGCACTTAAAAATGTAACAAAATATTTTTGTGCAGTTTTTTATGTACTAACTATTTAGTTACACTTCTAAGTGTAGCTATTTTAGTTACACTTTGAAGTGTAGTTAAAGTAGTTACACTTCCAAGTGTAGTAAAGTAATTACAATTCTAAATGTATAAAATATTATTATATTTTACTTATAATTTCAAGTGTACAAAATATTATTATATTTTTAATTACATAAAATAAATTTCTCATATAATTTTTCTTGCATCTTTAATATAAAAACGCATAATTATTCGCAATACTTACGAACTCTGTCTATATAGCATTTATCAGGTTCTTGATTAAGCATATTTACGCAACCAAGACTGCACCAATGACTTCAGAATGAGCCCATCAAGTTTTAAATATAAAGCAAGGCCTTTTTTTTTCCTTACTTTTATATAAATGAATTAGAAACTTGGCTTAAATTTCTCAAAAAACAAAGTATTTTAGCTTCGATCATCCTTTCTCAAAGCTGTTCATCTACAACAAATCAAAAAATCCTAAGCCCCAAATTTGAAGCTTCGATCAGAAAGCTTCTCTTTCTTCAACAAATTGACTGGCACCACCGCTTCCTTCATTGAAATTGTCTAGCACCACTACTTTCTTCATCAAAATGGACCGGTACCATCGCCTTCTTCATTGAAATCCACCAATGCCATCGCTCAGAAAGCTGCTTATTGTCAATACATTTGCATATTGATGCATTTTATTTTATTCAACAACTTTACTTTTTTTTAAATCGATTGGCTCAAAGTTATTTTTTGCAATCTCTCAATTGCGAGGATCGATGAAAAAATACATGAAAGGTTGACTAAATAGCTTTGCATCCTTTATTTTGAAATTTATTTCTAGTTTTTAAGTTTTATATACTTCTTATTCAGCATCTATCGTAAGTGTGAATATTCGTGCCATGCATTTCTCGCTTCAAGTTTCAACTTTTTTCATTCGAAGAATGAAATATTCGTGTATTTTAAGCTGTGTTGTGAAATGGAATGGCTTGCCGTTGTGCTTTTAATTATCAGTTTGTATAGTATTAATTTTTATTCTGTGATTTTGTAATGCTGAAATTGAGTTAATTAATTTTCTTCTATGATTTCATAATGCTGAGATTGATTTAATTAATTTTCTTCTAAACCTATTATGATATATATTTGAAGTTAATTTTGCATTTAGAATTATGCATTTTTATTGTAGGTTCAAAGATCATAGTTGGAAGATGATGCTTTGTTGCTTTCTAATGTTCTCGGGTAGTAGTTTTTAGTCCTAAATGTAGATACTAGGTTTTGTTGAGCTTGATGGTTCATCTATATGGTTAGAACCTCAACATAAGTGGTTCAAGGCTTGGCAGAGGAAGAAGAAATGAAAGAGAAATGCAAATAAAGTCATTTTAAAGAGCATTCTGTGAGATAGTCAACATAATTTAGTAGTTAATCTGAAAACAAAAGCATAGGCTGTAAATAGATTTTTGATTAGCTGCATTAGAGGAACAGAAACTCTAGAACCATTTCCTAAAAGTTGAAGTAAATGATTGTGGTTCCTAGTATATATGAAGAGAAAGCCGAGCTTCTTTATTTTTGTAGATTTAAAATAAACTGACTTCATATAATTTAGTTATCTTGTTAGAAGGTTGAGTTCTCAATCCTCTCCCTTCTTCCCTCCTCTCCTTTCTTCTCTATAATTTGGTATTGATATTCTAGGAGTTGGAGAGTCGTTCATTGGTATTATTTTTTTCCCTACAAAAGGAAATAATTATCAAATATTTCAATAAGTTGATTTCCTAACTTTTTCTGTAAAATGAACCCATTGCAGAGTTAAGCACATGTATTGGTATTGTATGTAAGTCTTGAAGAGATTATGAAGTCAGAAACATTGGAGTTAAGTTTGTTTCCAAGTAGGTATTGTTGTGTTGCATAGTGGCTATTTTATGCTCTGTGTTGGTATGGGTATACGAAGATCTGATAAATAAGACTAAAAGAGGATTAGATGTGGTTGAGACCTATGTCGTCTAGAATGTTCATGAGCCTTCTCTTGTAAATGTACATTTGTTTTTCTTTCCCTTATAGTCTTTTATTTGCATTTTATTCTCTTTACAAGTTTTGCTCACTTTGGTGGTGCTATTATCTCTTTCAAAGTTTGTTTCTTTGCTTTTAGTTTGGCTCATTTTGGTGTAGTTGTTATCTCAAAATTTTTCTCTTTATTGTATGCTTTGTGTGGTTTCAGCATAATTTTGAAGGGAGATATTATTTGGTGATGTTCATTAAGACCATTCAGAAAGCAAGGCTTTATAGTTATCTTAGAATTAGCCCTTATGTTTGTGCAAAGTGGAAATTTAGGTAATTGCTATTCTCTCCTTTTTTCTCTAAATCTAAATACATCCATGATTCTCTCTTTTACTCTATCCCACATACACATAGACACACAATATGCACTATTTTCTATTTTTGTGGAATTTGCACTCCTAGAATTGACCATAAAGGTGTTCTCTTTTTTTATACACTTACTCTCAATGTGTATGTTTTCAGAGGATTTCCAATTTGGCTAAATTATGTTCTAGGCATTAGCTTTAGGATAGACAACAAGTCGTTTAAGGTGTTAAATTCTTAGTTTCTTATTTACTTTCTCATTGTTGTGATTAAATTATCTGCTTACTGTAAAATGTCATGCTTAAATATTGTCTTAATTTGGCATATTTCATTGTTTTCCATGTTAATTTTGAAGGTTTGGTTTACTTACTAATAGTGTTACTATGTTGCTTTCTTCTGCAGATTAAAAATGAAAATGGGTTTGAATTTAGGATATTTGGTGAACTTGCCTATCAGTACATCAATTTATCACTAATAAAACTTTCTTCTTATTTCTGCATCCTAATAAAAGTTTTCTCACTGATTTTTAGTTTCTTCTTGCCTTATGATTTCTATAGGGGCCAAGAACTTTTGCTTGTCTATGAGTTTATCACTAATGGAATAGTTTCTCCGAACTAAAAGCAGTATTGATGTCTGTGAATGAGGTTAGAGAAAAGGTCCATGTAGCATAGTTCTACACACCATCTTAGCCTCTAATCTCCATTGAGCATGATTGTCTTTCTTAGAATTCTAGCCCTTCAAATTGGTTGAAAACACTCTCCCTTTGTCCATCTTAATCTTATAACTACTACTACATACATAAATATACATACATATATATGTATATGTATATATATATATAGGATATATATATATATATATATATATATATATATAGATATATATCTTACCACTTTGCCTCTGGAAAGGTTAAGTCAGTCACCTACATTATAACACCTCACTTATGTCAATTAGTATTAAATATAAGTGACAAAGATAGTTGCCTCGTCTAGTTGACATTTCTGAAGTGCACTGCTCCAAATACTTTATGCTTTTGGAGATTATTACCATATGATTAGACAATTGTCATAATATGCTTTTGGACCTGATAAAATTTGCTATTTTTATTGTTTCAGATTATCAAGTTTCAAGATAATGAGTCACATGCATGAAATATTTCTTCAACCAGTCGCAACGTGCCCGAGCTCTATGTGCAGGTTTTCTAGAGCTTTATTTTTTTTATTCATTCTTAATTTTATTTTTATTTTTGATGAATATGTGAAATTCTACATTAAGTGTGTGTATCAGTGAACCTAACTACAATTTTATGTTTCTATGTTAGTTGATTGAAATATCTACCTCTTGCAAGTTTATTGTGCATTCTTCTCTGCGAGTTTATTTGTTTTCCTTTATGGCCTATTCTCATGTGATATGTCAATTAGACCTGATTTGAGCTCAGAAAAAGCAGTGGAGAACTTAGGAGTTAAATAAAAAATTCTTGTTGGTTATGAATTGCCCTATCTGTGGAGAATAGACTAAAAAGATGCTTCTTTCACCAAACCGCGATGATGTATTATGGGCTCAGTTATAAACTTCATTTTCATGTCGATCATCTTACTATCAAGATAGGATATCAAAATTCTCTTTTTCTATTAAGAAAGTCTATCTGATGCCATACTACTAGCTATGATCATTTACAGTCCTTGTATTTAATAAACTCAGAGTTCTTTCTTCTTCTTTTTTTTTATCTTCTTTTTTTTCCAGTCTTTTAATTGTTAAATTGGAAATCCAAATTTTTTTTTGTGGTTAAAGTTGGTTTATTTTTTGGGCTTTTCTTAAGGTGTTTCTATTAGCCCATGTTGTTGTTCTTGATGGTGCAGCTTCTGAATTTGGGAGAGATTTTGTGGATTGTGGTTGGGTTTTGCATTTTCACATGTAACTAGAGATCAAAATATATGTAATTAGTGGTATTATTTCTTGTAGTGATTGGCAGACTGGGCATGATGGCGAAATCCTCTCATTGAGCTGTAGCCTAGTGTTTCGGTTTATATCTGATCAGACGATGCAATTCTTGAAGCCTTTTCCAACATCTCACGAGCAAATGTAGAGGTCCCATTAATGTAGTTCTAAATTCCTCTATACACAGCTTATAAGTTACTTCCTATGTCAAGTAAGGTCTAGAGGCTTTATCCTCCATAAATGATTGTGAAATACACATTATGACAACTATTATTGCCCCCGATTCTCTTTCTATTGGTGTGTTTATTATGATTAGTTTGCTGTGAAACTGCTAATTCTGACCAATTTTGTAAACTGCCTTCCACTAATCCACCCTGTATTAATCCGTAAAAAATAGTAGAAACATGTAGTTGATGTGAATGGCATAAATAAATGGAGTACGTGCTTAACCATAGAAGCAAGATATAAGATGTTGTCATCGCTTCCCGTCAGTAACTAATGTAGATATATAGTGAAGTGTAGAATCAATATATCGGTAATAATTGGATAAAACTGCACCAATGTCCCACATACTAGAGGCATGCTAATTACAAGTTTATTATAGAGAAAAAAGATGCAAAAATTAAATTTTATAAGTAATGGCTCGAAGCGTGACAAGGAACTGTCCTTAAAATATTTCACCTAGCTAGAATAAGTCTGGTAAGTAGGAGCAAAATACAAATAAGTAGGTGAGACTAAAAATAAATAAATTATTTTTGGTGAAAACAAAATAATAAAATCCAAAAAAATGGCTTGGATTGGGCCTCACGTATATCTCGCGCGCAGGGTTGGGAGGGGGGGAGCAAATCCATCGATTTAAACTAATGGTCCAAGTCTCATGCGTGTGAGCACAATCTCTTATTTCATCTTTTACAAATCTACTAAAGTGTGAACTAATATAAGGTGAGAAAGTTTATTATTTTTTCTATATGGGAAGTAAAATATCCTATTAAGATACTTACTACAAAGTTTCAACATTTTTCAGGTTCAAGCTGGTAGCACTTTGTTCCAGGATGAGACGTATAGGTTTAGTACTGTGTTTGTTATATGTTTATCTAAAATCTTAAATCTGAAAAGGTAGAATTAGTTGATAAAAGGTTGCTGGCCATGCT